>MVAJ01000002.1:0-695159 GCA_014825545.1 Cystofilobasidium capitatum
CACAGTCATTGACATACTTCACCTTTGTAGTGTCTCTGACTCGTTTTGCTCTTTCTATAGGTTCGATTTCATGTATAGTCCACTTCTTGTTGGCTGAGTGTCTCTGACTCGTTTTGCTCTTTCTATACTTCCTGCTGTTGCCGCCTGCTATCTCAAGCTTGGAACTTTCGTGCTCCCTTAATCCCAACCCGCGAGAGCTCAAGTCTTCGCCCTCGCCACCTCAGTCCATCCTCCCCTAACAACCGAAGTGTGGAGGACGGGTGTCCAGTTTGGGTCAAGTTGGATCCGTTGAGTCAATCCATGACATTTAGGTGCTTGAGTCGGGCGGTAGGCGAGAATGCGTTCTCGACAGCGCTCTTCGCACGATCGACAACAGG
The DNA here is from genome assembly GCA_014825545.1 of Cystofilobasidium capitatum. Lineage (NCBI taxonomy): Eukaryota > Fungi > Basidiomycota > Tremellomycetes > Cystofilobasidiales > Cystofilobasidiaceae > Cystofilobasidium > Cystofilobasidium capitatum. The sequence goes on from MVAJ01000002.1 coordinate 378, forward strand.
ACGAAAGGCATCGATGTGCGACCGGTTGGAGATGAAACGAGCGTCTTGAAATGCGAGAGACGACGGTGATGTCGATCTCGACGACCCGGTCGGGACCGGAGATTCGGAAGTCGATTCGGTGCTGGATGCCGGGAACAAAGGGCTCAAATAAACACGGTAGCTTGAGCAGGATGAAAGGACATATAGACAGAGAAAAACGAGTTAGATACACTACAGAGGTGGAGTGTCTCAATGACTGTGCAAGAAGAGGCTCTGAAAAGAGAGGATGAGACTGACCTCAGCCATCGAGAAATGGACTAAGGTCCGTAGCTAGGGAGGGGAAGGGGGGGATATTTTACAGAGGGAAGAGAAATAAAGAATTGCAGATGCCTAGGTGAACTCCGCCAGGAGAGCCCGCGCAGAATCCCTTACCTCCCGCTTCCCGGCGCTCCTCGCCCGTCGCCTTCCCAACGGGATCGACCAGGAGCTTGCCGCGGGCGGTGAGGGCCGATGCAGAGATGCCCCGGCTCAAGAATTTGCCGTTTGTCGAAAGATGCTGTACGTCCTCCAGAGGGTTCAGCTGAGGATGAGAGGGCTGGGAGGGAAGAGTACCACGACAAGCTTGCCATCGGACGAGACTCGGTGGGTGAAAGTTTGAGTTGCAAGCGAGGCGCGGAGCGCACAGGGAGCGCCGCGCGGCCGCGGCAGCAAGCGCTTCGACGTGAGGCACTTGCACTTGCATTTCTCTTCTCTCTTCTCTCCCTCAAGTTTTCTTCCCCTTCCTCACGTAGTTAGAGACCTCAGTCCACTTCTTGTTGGCTAAGGTCAGTCTCATTCTCTTTGTTCAGATCCTCTCCTTGCACAGTAATTGACACGTTCCACCTCTTTAGTGTCTCTGACTCGTTCTGCTCTCTCTATAGTACCGTCTGTCTCGCAACAGGTAGTTACTTGATCACACACATGTAGAGTCCACTTCTGGTTGACTGAGGAAGCTTACATTGCACCGTCTGTTTCGCAACAGTGGAGGTAGGAGGCGAAGGAAGAGATGGCCCGATCTGAAGCCCTTTTCATTGTGTCAGGTCTCGCCGGTGTTGGTGTTGGATCACTCGGCTGAAGGATGAGACTAGTAGAATCGACAGCAGCTCTTTGTGAGTGACTAAACATGAATAAAGGAGCAAGGAGCAACGCAACTAGTAGAACCGACAGCAGCTCTCTGCGAGTGACTGGGGTTCTACTAGGTCTGCCAGCGAAGCGTACAACTGCAGGTTTCCGAGATAACCCAAAACGGGGCTGAAAGCCCACTCGGGACTCTGCTCAATAGCCGGCTGTTACAAATGCGTTACGGGTCCCTCGCCTCAACCAAGTCCGATCCTAGAGCGCGTCCAGGATAAGCAGCGACCCATCACTCCCCTCCCCTCCCCTCCTTAGCATCATGAGCGCCGTCGTCAAGCCCGAGCCTCAGGAGGCAAGCGTCCCCGACCAGGGGCCGTCGAAGAAGCGGCCGAGAACGGAGGATCCCCGCCTGCAGGGCAGGTCGCCCGCCGCTCACCAGCCAGCGTCGGCCAACGCCTCCTCCTCCTCCTCCTCTTCCGCTTACCCCTCGCAGCCCGAGCATTACGATGCCGCTCCAGTTCCTCCTTCCGACGCACTCCTCCCGTCCTTCTTTGCCATCGAGCCGTACGATGAGTTCCAGAAGAGGGTGGCGGACTGGATCTGGTCGGTCTCGCGAGGTCACCAGCACATCGAGGTCAGTCGTCGGTTCCCCTTGCACTCCGTCTCGCTGGTCGAAGTCCACTGACACTACACCTGCGACCGTCCTGGCGCCCAGATTGAGGCCAAGATCGGTACAATCCGAAGTCCCGTCAGCAAACGAAGGATCCAGCTCCCGACAGAGTGCGAAAGTAGTGCGCCCGCCCTCCTCACCCTCTGCGCCTGTCCCAGTATCAGTCGACCTGACGGCCCTCTATGGCTCTTACGCTCGCACCAGCCCTCCTTCCTTCGGCCAATCCGCACACGGATCCTCTGGGCTTGACGTACATCTTTGACAGCGACATGCCAGCGGTTCGTCGCCTCGTTCTCCTGCCCACGTCCGTTCCATCCGCCGAGCCATCCGTCGAGGATCTGACACTTATGCTCGTCCCACGCTTCCCTCCACGTCTTGGTTTTGAGCAGACTCAGCACAAGCACTACAACAAGCTCCTCAACAACCAGGCCCAGGCTGCGCGACACACACCCCATCCCATCAAGTACCAGCACCTGCACGAAACGGACATCTTCCGCAAAGTCGGGAACAAAAAGATCCGGATCCGACAGGATAAGAAGACGCAGACTGTCGTGCAGGTGTGCGAGAAGGTGCGACTGGGAGATCTGAACGTCTTCTGCCCGATGCGAAAGTTCGACTGGAGGCTAAGTGTCAGCACCGAAACGCCGCGTTCGTCCCGTCTCCCGCTATCGGTCTTCTCTTTCCGAAGATCAGAGTAAGCTGACATGTGTCCTCTGCTCTGCTTTCATGGTACACCAGTGCGAGAGGTGCCTCAAGGGCCTGACTTGAACGTGCGCTCGAAGGATCGACTGTCATACGAACATCAGGTCGTCCAGGTCGACCTCACGCAAGTGACGACCGACGTGAGTTGCTCCTCTTTGTCATCACCCCACGAAACCTTTCCCCGTCGTCCTTGCTGCTCTCAGCCTTCACTGACGCTTGCATCACCCGCGCTTGCTGCTCCATCCCTCTGCGCGCACACACAGGACGGCAAGAAGCGACACGAGCTCGAGGTCGAGATCGTCAACGCGCCGCTGATGCTGGCAGAAGCGGAGGCGGCAGAGAAGGAGGAGAACAACTGCTACGAGCAGCTCGTGGCCGTGCTCGTGTCGTCTGTGCGCCTGTTGATCCGCAACGCATCATGAGCGAAACGATGTACGAGTGGAGAAGATCTGGCCTATGCCCCCTTGTCTGCTCTTCACAATGTCTTGCGCGAACGGCCTCTCCTCTTCCCCTCCTGCCAATGTCGTCGAAGTGGACAGCGTGAACTCGTCCATCTGCATTGGTCAGTCCACCCCGACACGGCCCTCCTCCTGATCAACAGAAGCCCACTCAAATCTGCCCAGCCTAGGCGAGGTTCGTCGCTCCGCCGCTCTGATGAGGTCGAAAGAGCCGATGGGAGAAGAAGCCGAGCGCACAGGAAGGAGTCAGCTTGAAGCGCAAGACACAGGGGCGGGAAGAAGCGGGATTGCCGCGCGAGAGGGATGTCGAGCCAGAAGGGGGTGGGCGAAACGCAAGCACGCACCATGACAGCGTCCATCTCGGCGTCCTCGATCCGGTAGCCACCGAGAAGCAGTCGACGGGGGATGAGCATGTCGTCCTCGTAATCGACCGGCTTGCCTGACGACGAGGACGAGGGCGCAGGCGACGACGCGGCTTTGCTCGGTGTTGACGAAGCGGCCGGGGCAGAGGCGAGAGCAGACAGGAACGGAGACGAAGAGATGATGGACTGGATCGCTCCAGGATGGGGACGGGCCTGGCTCGAGTCTGCAGGCGTGGAGAAAGAAGATACGACGGCGAGAAGGGCAAGCAAAGGAGAAGGTAAGAGGATCAGCCGAAGGTCGAAGGTCCGTCAGCCCTGGTAGAAGGGCCCAGCGACAGCAAGAAACGCACGGTTGGCCCATCGGTTGCGACCGAGGAAGTTGATCATGGGAGTCCGACGGAGGGCGAGCGAGGCGTGCATAGCTGCTTGGGAAGAATAGAAACGAAAGAGGGGATAGGGTCGGTCGGTCGTGGGGGTGGTCGTTCTGGGCGGATGAGGAGCAGACGTTGTCGACCTGAACCAGCATCAAGACTTCGCCACATCTACTCATCTCGACATCCCATGGCTCGCCCGCACCCGCTCTCTCGCTCGACTGTCCTCGGAGACGAGAGCCAGCCGCCGGCCAAGCGGTCCAAGTCTTCGGCGGACGGCCTCGCTCTTGCCCCTCGCACTCAGCCCGCCTCAAACCCGACCCCAGCTGGCAAGCCTGCTCTGCTCACGCTCACCCCTCGGCAAGCATCGGACGTCTTCCAGCGCCTGATCTCGAGCGCTCTCCAGGAGGCTGGCTTTGATGGGGCAGAGGCGGACGTGTTGTGGGCGGTCGAGGAGCAGCTGTTGTCTGGTACGTAGCCTCCCAACTCTACCTTTTCCCCATCACACCTCCTGCGCTCATATTCTGTCCTTCCGGCTCCAATTTGCTTGCTGTCCTTCTAACTCGCTCTCTTGTCCTCATCCTTTCCAGCCGCGAACCGCTTGCTGGCGTCGGTCAAGGAGCGATCGGAACTGGGGCGACGGACGCAGCCAAGCCAAGCAGATCTACAACAAGCGTTCGTTGAAGAAGGGTGGGAGACAAAACAGATGGGACGCCGGAAGGACTGGCTGCTGAGCCAGCCGATAGGTTCGCGCGTGTGTCTTTCTGTGGTCGTCAGGCAAAGTGCTGACACTGGGCTGCTTCCTCGACCTCCTCTCGCATCTCTGCCTGCGCTTCTTCCCCTCACAGCTCCTACCGACCTGTTTGCAATCCTCCCTCCTACGTCCGAGCACCAACCCGAATTCCTGCCGTCGGACGACGAGGCGCCTGTCGCGCCGCGTGCGACGACCTCTTCGTCCAAGAAGCTCTCCAAGCAGGTCCCTCCACTACCCTACGCACCGTCACACCTGCCGGCCCTCCCTCCTCGCCACGCCTACCTGTCGACTCAACCTCCACCGCCTCCTCCGCGACCAAAAGACGCGCCGGCTGAGATACCTCTGCTGGAAGAGCGCTACGCGCAGACGAGAACGGTCGAGGGCGCACTCGTCCGCCTGATCGACAAGACGACTCACGCGGGAGCGCCGGGCAGCTTGGAGGAGGGTCTGAGAGATCTCGGTTTGGGACTCGTCGGTTGGAGGACGAAGGAGCGCGCGGGCTTGGGCGGTGCGAGTGGCAAGAGGTCGAGAGGAGGAAAGTAGACGCTGGTCGGGCTCCCTGACAGCGCTTTCGAGCAGGCGCGCTATCGTCTTTGTACTGTAGGAGTCACGCTGCGCTCGACATCATATGACCTGTTCTAGTACGTATCTGGAAAACCGTGAGAATTGAGTGCAGGCGGCCGTCCGTTCTCGCAGAGGACTTGGGTGCGCGGCCGTCATCCGTCGAATCGCCCTCGACCACCACTCCAGTCCTTTCTCCTCCCTCCCAAACTCCTCCTTCGCCATGGACTTCTCACAATTCAACGCTGCCGAGCAGGCTCACATGTCGGTCCCCCATCCTCAGGCCTGCAGCGTTGGTCGTCCTCGTCGTCTGCGAGCTGTCGCTGATCCGTCTGCCTTTTTTCCCACCATCCCGACGACCGTCCTACCTTCGACCCTCCTTCCTCGACACGCGGACTGCACATGTTCTCCTCGCTCGATTCAGGACCAAGATCATCGAGAAGAAGCAGGTGCGGCTCTCCTCTCTTCTCCGTCCAAGGCAATCTCCTCGGGGACGATGCCGAGCTCGCCCTTCTCGACCGCAGCTGCTTCGAAGCACCAGAGCTGACACTCACGCCTGCCTCCCACAAACCCCATCCCTGTTTTCTATGTCACCAGATGCAAGACTTCATGAAGCTCTACTCGGGTCTGGTTGAGCGGTGCTTCAACTCGTGCGTAACGGACTTCACGTCCAAGGTCCTTACCGGCAAGGAGGTTTGTTCACCTTCTCTCCCTCTCACTCACCTCTTCATACGCTGACCCTCTGCCCCTCTCGGTCTTCGCGGCGCTCAGGCTACCTGCGTAGCAAACTGCTCCGACAAGTTCCTCAAGCACTCGGAGCGCATCGGTGCCCGTTTCGCAGAACACAACGCCGCCCAGATGCAGGGTCCCCAATGAGCAGGCGCCGGTCCGCCTCGGCCAATGAACAAGATAAAAAGCGCTTTCACCTCCTAATTCTCGCTGTCGGGGCTGCGGTGGGTTTTGGGACTGTGCATCGTAGATGGGCGGCGGCAAAGGTTGAGGGAGAGAAGGTAGCGTCAAGCGGTTCGTTGGAGGTGATAGTGTCGTAAAAGAGAGAAGGTCGAAGGAAGGGCAAGCAGAGAAAAGGTAAAGCAAGTTCACATGGAGAGATACAGAAAGTCGAGAAAGTGTTGGCGATCAGGCGCTGTTGGAAGGCAGCTCGTAACTTGGGGGGAGAAGAGGAACCGGAGTTAGTCAATACCGTAAGAAGAGCAAGGGCCTGATGGCACTCACGGGCAGTCGATGTTCGAGATTTGAGTCGAGGTCGAGGCCGTTCCAATCCTGCCCGTGGCCTGCATCTCGAGTTCTAGCCTCAGCTTGAGCGTCGACCGGACCGTGCCCGTCCAGATGTGCTGGCACGCATCGTAGAAGTCGACCCCTGTGGAAAGCGAGAGCAGCAAAGATGTCAGCGGCTGTTACACGACCAGAATGAAGGGACGAGGGACGAACAGGTTGCGTCGCTCGAGTTGACGGCGTCGTACTGGAACCTGATGGGCAGCTTGAAATCGTACAGCGTCTTGGCGGGCATCGTACCCTCCCAGCTGCCCTTCCCAACCTGCTTGTTCTCGTCGATGAAGAAGACCTTGGCCTCGATGCTCTTCATGTGGACAGGGATGTAGGTGCCCGACGTGTCGGCCTGGAGCGAGACAGTCGTGTTGAAGTCAAAGTTGGCCGGCGTGCGCGAGAAGGTGATGTAGTCGGACGTGTTGGAGTAACCCTCGATGGGCTGGAATGGCTGCTTGGACGCGAACGCAAAAGAGGGTATCTGGAGGTGATTTCACGCAAGAAGTCGTGTCAGTCACAGTCAAAGTCTAGCTCGAGATGGGAGAAACGACCCACGCGAGGGATGAGGAAGTAGGCGAGCAGCGCAGTCCTAAGCACAGCGCGCTCTGTCATCAGCACTTGGTTCCAGCTTCTACGGATCGGTCTCGACTCACGCGATGATGACTCCAAAAGCAACCCAGACGAGCACGATCCGCAGGCTGAACCGTCCACAACACCGGTTGCGGTCTTCGTCGCGGACGAACGCCTTCCACTTGTTGCCCCGGTCGGCAGCGCGCCGCTCCCTGCGAGACTTGCGGCTGAGATCGTGCAGCTCAGACTTCTTCCAGCTGCGAAACAAAGGAGGAGGAGCAAGCACACAATTCCAACGGGAGGTCAGTTCATGAACCGCAGCAGGGAAGCAAAGAGGGGGGCAAAGGGGGACGGCGAGGCGTGAGCGCGCAGAGGACAGGAGAAGAAGACGCACTCTGCTCCCAGGACAGGAACTGTAACGAGCTCGCTCGTCTCCCTCTGAGCATCGCTCATCGGACCCTCCCTCCCTCCTCGCGAGCTTTTCTTGTCGTCGTACCTGCTGCCGCCGAGCAGACTGGCTGACGAGTCGTAGTGCGACCCCCGTCCGCCGCCGAGGCTGGGAGCGATGGTCGACGACCTGTTGGGCCCGGTGATAGGCTGGCCGCCGCCGTAGGCGTACGTGAGAGGAGCGTTGTACCTAGGGTCGGACGGAGGGTCGAAGGGCGGGTAGGTATACTCGGACGAGGGCTCGTCCCGGTACGGGGGCGACGGTGACCGCTGGGTTGGAGGGTAGCCAGCGTAGCTCTGGCGGGACATTGCGTCAAAAGGCGAGTGTGCTGAGATGTCTGGGCGTGTAAGAGGAGCTTGAGGAAGCTATCCAGAGACCTGCTGGAGGGTACAGGGGAGAGGTTGGATCTGTTTGCAGAGGAGCAGATGGGGTTGGGAGGGAGACTTGCGTGGGCGCGCAGCGCAACGACTTTCAGGAGGGCCAACAAATTGGTCGACTTCAGTTCAGGTCGTATTGTCATCCAAGATTTCCATCGCTCAGAAGGAAAACGTTGCGTCTAGACCCTGCAGTTCTCGAGCCGAGTGATGAGGATGTCCTCCGCGCCAACCTCGGTCAAGCGGTCCATGACGTCCGCCATGCCCTTTCGCTTAACGAGCACACTCACGGCCGCCCACCCGTCCGCCTCGACGCTCGACACGGTCGGCGCCCGTCGTCCAGGCGTAAACTTGGTGGCTTCAGCCAGGCGCGAGCGAGGGATGTTGTACGTGCACAGAACGTGCTGCTGGGCGGCGAGCACTCCGGCTATGCGCGACTTGACGAGCGAGAGGACCGACTGGAGAGTCTCGGCAGGAAGGGTGGGGTGAGGTTCCGAGGACGTGATGAGGACGGCCTGGGACTGCATGAGGGTGTGGATGGGGTGTAGACCGGCAGCGCGCATGGTGTCTCCAGACTCTGCAAGGCGAAGAAAAGCACAAAAAGCCAGAAGCGTCAGCAATTCCCCCCTCGCGCACGTCCAATCCTCCCGCAGACAAGACGAGGGAGCAAACGGAAAACTGACCAACAAGATCGACAATACCGTCCGCCACACCAAGCGCGCAAGCAGCCTCAACACTTCCTCCAACATACTCAACCTCCGTCGCCGCCTGCCCTCCAACCTTGACATCAACCTCCTTGAAGAGCTTGCCAGCCATGACCTCGAACGAAGTCGCGATCCGCTTACCCGACAGCTGCTCGATCGTCTCGTACCCCGAGTTGACAGGCACCTGAACCTGGAGCGCGCACTTCCCAAAGTCGAGCGGGAGGAGTTCGGTAATGAGGTGCTCGAGGCCGGACTCGACGATGACGTCCTGGCCGGTGATACCGAGGGAGACGGAACCAAGGGCGACGAAGCGGGGGATGTCGGAGGCAGGGAGGAAGACACTGGAGTGGCGGAAAGGAGGTGGGGAGGCAGGAGGGAGAGAGAGAGAGGAAGGAAGGCGGAGTCGAGGCAGGTTCAGCCCATTGCCGCAAACGAACGCCAGACTCCTCCAACGACGTCGGACCAAGACGAGACACGTACAGGGCAATGGGGTGGTTCTGGACGAGGCAGACGTCGAGCCTATGCGCTCGGTTGAAGACGATGTCGGCACCTGAAGAAGGACGAACAAAGGGTAGACCCACGTTTCGAGTCAGCACGAGAGAGCGGGAAGGAGGGAGCTGGACAGCAAAGAAAGCAACCTACCCTTGAGGAGCTCCATGCACTTCTCGTGCAGACGACCTAGCAGCAGGCAGAGTGAGGGATCAGGGCGGGTATTCAGGTCAGTGTTGGCGTTCAACGGGAGTTCGGGCGGACGGAGGGAGGGGCAATTAGGAGACAGAGGGCGAGGACGCACCCTTCTTGGGGATGGCAAACAGCACGCGGCCGTCGAGCGACTCGGTGAACGAGTGCATGGCCGATCCGATGGCAAACCTGCTCCGGTTCTGGGTAGGGGTAGACGACATGATTTGTTGTTGGAAAGGGTAAGGTACAGGTTGGAGGGTAGCCTGAGCGAAGGATGCGTCGTCGTCGTCGTCGGCGGAGAAAAAGTGCGATCGACCGACAAGAACGGACGAGAGCCACTGTTTGCACTTCACTCCTCTGGGATCACAGCAGAAGAGTTCATTGGGTAGACAGGGAGAAGAAAGGGATACATGTAGGAGGGTAGGAGAGGGCAAAACAAGCAAGGCGGAAGGGGGGGGGGGGGCTTTAGAAGAGTTGAGCGCCCGCGCTGGGCAAAAAAGAGAAGACAACAAGAAGAAGCAAACTGTGGAAGAAGAAGAGAGGATGTGGAGGGAGACAAATGAGGAAGGGTAATAGGGCAGAGTGAAAGAGCGTGTTGGGAGTCGAGGCAGGTCCTGTGGTCTCCTAGACCTAGACGCGACCGTAGAAGACAGTCTCCTTGATCTCGACGTCCTCCCTGCCCTGCTTGGTTACGAGAATCTCCTTGACCTGGGGAGGTGAGAGAGCGAAAGGAAGCCTGCGTTAAGAAAAAAGTCTCTGAAGATGATCGAGAAGGGAGAGAACGCACGTAGGCGGGCGGGTTGAGACCCCACTTGTTGGCCCGCTCCCATCGCGCCAATCGGTCGATCGAAGTGGACGGCCCGAACCCTGAAAAGAGAGCCAGTGTCAAATCGTCGTCGTCGTCAGCTCTGAGCAGAGGATGAATCTGAGAAAAGGAGAGATGCAAGCGGAGCGACGTACGGGTGTCGTTGTCGAATACTCGCAGGATCGTAGCGATCTTGGGCTCTTTCTCGTGGTGGACTGAATGGGGGAGATGCAAGCAATGTCAGAGCGCTTTCTTCGTCGAAAGGTTCGTCTCTTGAGGGAGGAAGGGTACGTACTCGGCTTCTGGCCGCCCAAGTGGGCTCTGGCCTCCTTGTAGGCCCTGGCAGCGTGCAAGATAACGTCAGTCAGCAACTCAAAAACAGCAGAGGAGCACGTCCTGGGACAGTAAACGAAGAAAAGTGAGAGAACAACGCACTTGTTCCACTTTGGATCGTTGGGCTTGAGTTCATCGCCCGCAGCAGGCTGGACGACCTGAGACCCTTTCATGTCCGACGTCTTCTTCCTGCCCTCGAGCTCGGCCAGAGCCTCCTCGACGTCGACAATGTCGTCGTCGTCGACCTCGCTGTTGCTGCTGCTGTCGAGCTGGACGACGGCTGCGGCCTTAGTCCGGCTGGCCTTTGTCGATCGGGACTTGGTCGACGAGGGGGGGGCGGGCTGCTTCTTGTCGGCAGACGTCGAGGCCCTCGACCTGGCGTTGAATCCGAGGAGGGGCTGCTGGGCAGGCTGTTGCTTCTTGGTTGTGCGTTGGGCTGGCATCGTGAGAGTAGGTTGTAGAGGATAGAAGGGTCAGAAGGAGGAGTCCTTGCCTGCATCATCGCTCTGCTGTCGGAGTTTGAAATATGTGCCTTTGAGCGTCGACCCATCTCGTCTCCCTTTCCCCTTACGCTCCATCTACAACAATGTCCACGTACGTGTCCCTTTACTCTCATACTGGACTTATCTGAAGGGACACTAGCTGACCCCTCCTCTCGCCCCGTTTGCAGCGAAATCAAGACTGTCCAGACCAAGCCCTTTGAGGGCCAGCGACCAGGCACGTCCGGTCTCCGAAAGAAGGTCAAGGTCTTCCAGCAGGAGGTCCGTACCATTTTACTCTTCTCCTTTACTCCTTTGCTGCGACGGTTTCGGGGTGTTGGGACAGACTTAGAGGAGTAGCGTTTTCCCTTTGGGAACTGGCCTCTCGCTCGAGACTCGCTCGCTCGCTCCTCCTTCCTCCATCTCCTTGCTCCAGGCACCGACCTCCTGACCATCTGCTCTCTTTGCTGCTCTTCCCCCTCACACACAGCACTACACCGAGAACTTCATCCAGGCCACCCTCTCGGCCATCCCCTCCGGCCCCGAGGGCAAGACGCTCGTCGTCGGAGGTGACGGTCGATTCTTCGCCCGCGAGACCGTCCAGACCATCGCCCGCGTCGCTGCTGGAAACGGCGTCAGCAAGCTCATCGTCGGGTACGACTCCATTCTGTCGACCCCTGCCGCGAGCAACGTCATCCGAAAGTACGAGGGCGTCGAGGGCGGTATCCTCCTCACGGCCTCGCACAACCCTGGAGGACCCGAGAACGACTTTGGAATCAAGTACAACGGCTCTAACGGGTGCGTCTCGCTCGCTCCTTTGCCCTCCTCTGCGAAGAGTGTCAACTGACTGAGAGCTTTGGGTAATATTCTTTAGAGGCCCTGCCCCCGAGAACGTCACCGAGGCCATCTACGAGATCACCAAGACCATCTCGTCCTACAAGTCGGTCGACCTGCCCGAGATCGACCTCAAGAAGATCGGCACTGTCACCGTCGGACCGCTCGAGGTCCAGATCATCGACTCGACGGCCGACTACATTGTCCTCCTCAAGGAGATCTTTGACTTCGACGCCATCAAGACCTTCCTCCACTCGGAGGGAGCTCCCAAGGTCCTCTTTGACGCTCTCAGCGGTGTGCGTCCATCTCCCACTCCCATCAAACAAGACGTTTTCGCTGAGAATGACCTTCTTCCCTTCCCCACTGCAGGTCACCGGCCCCTACGGGCACGAGATCTTCGTCAAGGAGCTCGGCCTGCCCGAGTCTTCTGTTCAGAACTGCATCCCCCTGCCCGACTTCGGTGGCCACCACCCCGACCCCAACCTCACGTACGCGTCCGAGCTCGTCTCGCGCGTCGAGAAGGAGAACATTGGCTTTGGAGCCGCCTCGGACGGAGACGGCGACCGAAACATGATCTACGGCAAGGGCGCGTTCGTCACCCCTTCCGACTCGGTCGCCATCATCGCCGACTGGGCCGACTGCATTCCGTACTTCAAGAAGGGCGGCGTCAAGGGACTCGCGCGAAGCATGCCCACGTCGGGCGCTATCGACCTGGTCGCCAAGGCCAAGGGTCTCGAGGTCTTCGAGGTTCCCACTGGTGCGTTTTCCTCTGCTCTGCTCGAACAGGCCTTGGGGCTGATCGGACCCGTCTTTGCTCTTGACAGGATGGAAGTTCTTTGGAAACCTCATGGACGCCGGTCGTCTGTCCATCTGCGGAGAGGAGTCGTTCGGTACCGGATCGGACCACATTCGAGAGAAGGATGGACTCTGGGCCGTCATTGGTGCGTTTGCTAGCCACTCTTTCAAAAGAGGTCGATCCTTCGTCTCCGGCCTGGACTGATTGTCTTTGCTGCGTTTCATTCTTGCATACAGCCTGGCTCCAGATCATCGCTGCCGCCCAGGAGACGATCCCCGGCGCCGGCATCAACGACGTCCTTCAGGACTTCTACAAGAAATACGGTCGAAGCTTCTTCTCTCGGTGAGTGCTTCATTTTCTGGCTGGTCTTCGCGCTGCTCTCACGCCCAATCTGACCCTCGTCACCTTTGCTATGCTGCTGCAGATACGACTACGAGGAGGTTGAGTCGGCCGGCGCAGAGCAGCTGATGCAGCACATCCGAACGTCGTTTGCTGACAAGTCGTTCGTCGGCACCGCCCTCAAGGCGACGTCTTCCGACACGTCGTTCGTCGTTGCCGAGGCCGACGACTTCTCATACACGGACCCGATCGACCACTCCGTCTCGTCCAAGCAAGGCCTGTACATCAAGTTTGCCGATGGGTCGCGCATCGTCTTCCGTCTCTCCGGCACGGGCTCGAGCGGAGCGACCGTTCGGCTGTACGTCGAGAAGTACTCGAAGGACGAGAGCGAGTACGCCCGAGACACGCAGGAGGGCTTGAAGCCGCTCATTGAGGCTGCGCTGGCGTTCTCCAAGCTCAAGGAGTTCACCGGAAGGGAGGAGCCTACCGTCATCACGTAAAGAGCTGGCCGCCGTCGTCTATGTGTTTTCCTGTAGTGTAGTAGTGCTTTCTCCATCTTGCTGCATGCCCTCTCCTCCTCTCTCGGAATGATGTCTTTTCAAACGCTTTTGAGGCATGTGGAAAGAGAGGTTTGAGGGAGAAAAGAAAAGTGCAAGTGCGAGTCTGAACTCCGGCTATTCGTCCAAGCGGAAGGGCGAAGGCAGCTCGTGGGCTCAACTCCTCCAACCCTTTCCATCCATCAACCACCCTCCCACCCTTCTTTCTTCTGAACTACTACAAACAATGTCTCCCCAAGGAAAGCAGGCTGTCCTCCGCAAGAACGACTCGGACGTCGTCATCGTCAGCGCCGTCAGGACGCCCATCACTAGAGTCGGTCCCCTCCCTTCGCTCTCGCCTCTCCCTCTCTTCTGGCTGCTGACACCATTGATCCTTTTCCTCCCCCGCGCACCAGGCCAGAAAGGGCGGCCTCAAGGACGCCCTGCCCGAAGACCTCCTCGTCGCCGTCTTTAAAGCGACGCTCGACCGATCGGGCATCGATCCAAAGCTCATCGAGGACGTCGCCGTCGGCAACGTCCTCCCTCCCGGAGGGGGAGCAAACGTCGCCAGGATGGCCTTGCTCAGAGCCGGCATCCCCAACACGTGAGTTTCTCATCTCTTGCGACCTCAGAGAAAGGGGTTTACGCACAGAGGTCGATCGGCGCTGACACCTTCTTATGGCACCCACCAGGACCGCCGTCTGCACCGTCAACCGACAGTGCTCCTCTGGACTGCAGGCCATCACTCAGGTGCGCCCTTTTCTCACCCTAACCTGGTCAATCTATGTTAGAAGCTGACAGATGCCCATCACCCCCCTCGACGCCCGCCTAGATCGCCAACGCCATCTCGGCCGGTCAGATCTCCATTGGTATCGGAGCCGGAGTCGAGTCGATGACGACCCACTACGGCGCTGGTGTCCTGCCCGAGAAGATCAGCGAGGACGTCCTGAGCAACCAGGAGGCGAGCGACGTCTTGATTCCCATGGGGTGCGTTTCCTCCTCTCTCGACGGCCTCCGAACGGTTGCTTGGGCTCACTGATCGATCTCCCTCCTGCCCTCTTCCGACGCTTTGCAGCATCACGAGCGAGAACGTGGCCAAGGACTACGGAATCACGAGGGAGGAGCAGGACCGGTTTGCAGCAGAGTCGTTCCGCCGAGCCGAGCACGCGCAGAACCAGGGCTGGTTCAAGGAGGAGATCGTCCCCGTGAAGGTGCGTCTCTCCCGTCCATTCAGTATGGTCTTGAAACTGACCGACTTGGATTTTTGCTCTGACGCTGCTTGAAGACCGAGTGGGTGGACCCGAAGACTGAGGAGGGAAAGCTCATCATCGTCGACAAGGACGACGGCATCCGAGCCGGGACGACGTACGAGTCGCTCGCAAAGCTCAAGCCGGCGTTCGCAAAGGACGGTACCACCCACGCTGGTACGTAGGCCCATTTCTCACTCCTTTCTGCAAATTGAAGTAGCGCACGCACTGACGCTCACTCCCCGGCCTTCCTCCTGCCCTTCAGGAAACGCTTCCCAAGTCTCCGACGGTGCCGCCGCCGTCCTGCTCGTCAGGCGAGACCTCGCGACCAAGCTCGGTCTCAAGATCCTCGGCAAGTTCGTTACGTGCGCGTACGCTGGAGTCGCTCCTCGAGTCATGGGGTTCGTTCAAAACCTCCTCTCTCCCGTCTTTGACACTCGAAGCTGATTCTCAGCCACGCCCTTTTGGCTCTAACTTGACATCAGTATTGGACCCGCTGTTGCCATTCCCAAGGCTCTCAAGCTTGCCGGCTTGACCAAGGACGAGGTCGACTTCTACGAGATCAACGAGGCCTTCGTGCGTGCCCTTCCCCTTGGTTTTCCTTGTTGCCTTTCGACTGACCGTACTTCCCACGTTCTGGTTCATGTACTTGCAGGCTTCGCAAGCCGTCTACTCCGTCAAAGAGGTTGGTCTGTCGTTTGACAAGGTCAACATCAGCGGAGGAGCGATCGCCCTCGGTGCGTGCCTTTCTCCCTGTCTACAACCGCGCTCAGAATCTGATCAAGTCGTCGCTTCCTCCCACAGGTCACCCCCTTGGTGCTACTGGGGCAAGGCAGGTCGCTACCGGTCTTGGAATCGCCAAGAGGACGGGCGGCAAGATCTTCGTCACATCGATGTGTGTCGGAAGCGGCATGGTGAGTCCTTCATCCTTGACCTGAACTCCAATCTCCCCCTACCTATGACACCGTACTGAAACTCTAGAGTGCGCTCTCTCTTCCTTTCTCGCCCAGGGTCTGGCCGGTGTCTTCGTCGCCGAGTAATGGAGAGAGGAAAGGGAGACCGCCCTGCGTTGTACCTCACCTGCTCTCCCGTCGCCCCCCGCCTCGTGATCCAAACACTGTATTCTTCCATGGTCTTCTCTTCTTCTTCTCGTGCTTGCGTTCACTGTTGCAAGCCTGCAGACGCAGACGAGACTTGCTAGCACGAGTGCCCTCCTCCATGAGTTCTTGTGTACGTAAGCGAGCTGGAATTTCGACCTTCGCCGTTCGACCCAAGCCCGGCTGCCCTGCGCCCAACCTTTGCTTCCCTCTCTTCCACTTCAGACACCATGCCCAAGGAGCTCGTTCGAAAGCGAGGAAAGCGTAAGCCCAAGTCGGACCCCACACCGGCAGCTCCGGTCGCCGAGGCACCCGCATCAGCACCCGTCCTCGAGGCCATCGACGGTCGCGACTCCGGCTACGGACAGCGAACAGCGCGCCTGCAGCAGCAGCAGGACGCTGGAGGGGAGGGAGACCAGCCGAGCTGGGTCACGCCCGCCGACGGAGGGATGGGTAGCATCAGGGAGAGAGTTGAGGGTGATGCGCCCTGGGGTTTCGTGGATCCAGAGGTGCCGTCCCCTCCCCTCGCCCTCGTCGTTCAATCGAGCAGGACCGCTGACCACATAGGCATGGTATGACGGCTGGGTTTGGATCATCTGCAGGTCAAGGCCTACTTCAGGACGGTCGATGAGAAGCTCAAGGCGTTCGAAGCCGCTGGTATGCCCGAGGGCGAGAACGCTGAGGAGGAGAATGAAGGTCCGTCTTTCCTCACCTTCCCATCCGCCCGCGCCCAAAGAGTTGTTGCTCTTAAGCGAGCGAGACCGCCGTACTGAGGACCATCACTCCTTCTTCCTCTGGTACAGATCGCCAACTCTTGCTGACAGCCGCGCTCACCGAGCTGCGAGGCAAGGAGTTGCAGCTCAGCACCGACTCGGACTGCGCGTTGATCCTCGAACGCATGATCTGGAACATGGGCGACTGGGGCCGACGAGTCTTTGCAGACAGCTTGATGGGAAAGTGAGTCTCTGGTAGTTGCGGTGTAAGGACTGAGGAGCGTTGATGTTAACTTCTTCGTGTGCTCTTCCTCAGCTTCGTGAAACTCATCCAGCATCGATTCGGTTCGCACGTCGTGCAGACCTTGCTCACGCTTGGTGCGAAGACCATCGACCGAGAGGTACGTCCCTCTCGCTTCTCGTCTTTACTATGGTGCGTTATTGACCCGAACCTTTCCTCCGACCCTGACAGGAGCGCGGCCGGTTCCCTCCTCAACAGGCACGAGCCTCGTCCTCGGAAGGAGTTCTTCCCCTCTTCTCTCAGCAGCTCATCGAGATCATTGCAGAGCTCTTGCCTGCTCTACCTCTTCTCCTCCAATCGCCCTTCTCCTCGCATCCCGTTCGAGTTCTCCTCCTACTCCTGAGCGGTCGCCCCATCCCTGCCCCCAACTCCACGACGACGGCTTCGTCCTCTGCCATCCGGTCCAAGCGGTCAGAGAAGTACGCAAAGGAGAACGCGAACTTCAAGCCCATCGTCTCGAATGCGGGGGAGGAGGAGGGCGCGGAAAGCCTTCTTGTGTCGGAGTCCTTGAAGGCCGAGTTGAAGCAGTTTTGGAGGATGGTCAGGGCAGAGATCAGCCCTGTCGAGATTCGAGCGCTCGGAGTCGGTAACGTGTCAGGACCGGTTCTTCAGGTCCGTAAGCAACCCCCCTCTTTCCGTGGGCGGTGTTGCTGACCTTGCTCCTTCTCGCGTAGATGCTCATCGAGCTCGAGGCCGAAGGTGGCGAGTCGGACGAAGACGGCAGTCTTCTCGACTCATGTCTCTGCGGCCTGGTCACGACCTCTCGTTGGTGTCCCCTCTGCTTCGTTTCGCGGATGTGTGACTGAAGCCTTTATCTGGACGCAGGATCGTCTTCCAAGACGACTTTCGAGCGAGAAGATTACGTCGAGCATCTCCTCCGAGATCAGTCGGGCTCGCATCTTCTCGAAGCTCTTCTCCTCTACTCGCCCGATCGCATCTTCGGCCTGCTCTGGTCAACGTACTTTGTCGGTCGGCTCAACAAGCTTTCGGTCCACCCGGTCGGTAACTACGTTGTCGCCAAGGGTATCTCGCGATTGAGCGCCGATCAGCTGGGCGAGCTGGTTGAGAAGGAAAGTGGTGACTGGGGACGGGCCGTCAAGAGGAGCAGATTGGGCGTCGTGAGTGCGGTCGTCAAGAGGAGTTCGGAGGTAGGCCAACATGGAGCGGCCGTTTTGGACGTGAGTCCCCTCTCGGCCATCCATCAGACTCGAGTGCGGATGTGCCATGCTGACGACTTCTTTTCTATCATCAGGCTGTCTGTGCTGCTTTTGAGATCCAGCGGCCCGAGCAGGAGGGCTACCTCGTGCCTTGCCTTCTCAGCCTCAAGCCCCGGCGAGTCAGTCTCATCCACCCGTTCTCCTTGTTACGAGCGCTCTACTGACGCCCCGTTACCCTTGACTTATCAGCGATACCGCAAAGCCGCCGGTCTGCCCCTGGAAGAAGGTGAGGAGGCTGGGTCCGACGACGAGGCCGAGCCTCTTGCGGACGTCCTGCCCGCTGGTGGCGAGGAGCCCTCGCTGGACGACCTCAACCGACTGAAGCGAAAGCTCGGACACCAGAGGAAGGCGGAGGAGACGAGGGACCCGCTTGCGCCTACGGTACAAGGGTGCTTGCTCGCCCAGGCCCTCTTGACGTTGAGCCCAGCAGAGGCAGAGGTGGTTGTCAGCTCGTGAGTTCTCTTTGGCGCAAACACCTTCCTCCCGGCGGCATCTGACAACTCTGCGTTCCGCTTTTTAGCTTGCTGCAGCAGAACCTGGACGACTTGCTTGTCATTGCCCACTCTCCGGTGTCGTCTCGGCTCATCGACGCCGTCCTTGACACTCCCACCATCCCCTTCAAGACGTCTCGCAAGGTCATCCTGGCCTTCATGGACAGCTACTTCCCTCTCGTTGACGATCGTATCGGCTCCAGGGTCGGAGAGAAGATCTGGTCGAAGTGCGACGGTTTCCTCAAGGTGCGTCTTACCGTGTTTTATCTCGTTGTCCCGCTCACTGATGGCAGGCTCGTCCCGATTGTCCTTGCAGGAGCGGATCGCCAAGTCGCTCGTGTCATTCGAGGTCGCGCTTGCGACGTCGCAGTACGGCCGGTTCTTCTCGCGCAAGCTCAACCTCAACTTCTACAAGCGTAAGCCAATCGACTGGCGCAAGGCTCAGAACCAGGTCGACGCCCCTCCGGTAGCCCCTGCACTCCCGACTGTTAAGCCCGTCGGACCGACACCCGTCGCTTCGACCTCAACGCCCGCACCCGTCTCGACCGCTATCGCTGACGACGACGTCAAGCAGACCAAGGCCGACAAGAAGAGGAAGCGCAAGGCCGCCAAGGAGGAGGACGAACTCGACGCCATCTTCTCTTTGGCTCCTACGACCATCGCTACCTCTGCCCCTGTTGTCAGCGCACCAGTGACGGTCGACTTGGACGGTGCGTCTGCGCTGTCCAAGGAGGAGCGCAAGGCGGCCAAGCGACTCAAGAAGGCGGGTGATGCGGCGGACGCTGGCCTGGACAGCGTGCTGGGTGCCATCAGGGACACCGTCACCGGAGAGGACGGAGGGAGCAAAAAGAAAAACTCAAAGAAGACTACGTCAGAGTAGTGGTTGAGCAGGGTTGTATCATTCGCTCGACCATGAGTAATGTTGATGCTCAGTCCCTTTCCATCGATCTTGCTCTTGTCGTTTGGCTCGCTAGGGTCGAATCTACGTGCACGCATCTGTTCTCACGCTCAAGAGCACGACTCATAAGGACTGCGTCTAGCGGAAAGCAAGAGCAAGACCCAAGACAACATTCAGATAGCTTTTACTGCGATGAGCCCTCTCCAGCGGCAGCAAACGGCCCTCTCAGGCCATGTCCTCGTCGCCCTCGTTCTCCGCCGGCGTCTCGGCGTCAAAGACCGCAGCGCACTCCCACCGGTTGGCGTAGGTTGCTGCTCCGACCACACCAACGACAGCGCAGCCAAAGAGAGGAGAGTTGCATCGTCAGTGGTGGGGAGAGCAGTACGGACAGGCACAGTGAGCGAACCTTTCCACAAGCGCGTCTTGCCGTCGTCCGCGGACGAAGAGAGGATGGTGCCCGTCACGTTCCACTGGAGCTGGGTGATACTCGCACTGAGGTGTGAACGGATCGAAGACGACAACCTAGTCAGTCCAGTAGTCAGGGGTGCGAAAAGAAAGAAGGAAGGACGCACCCGTGGTCAACCAGCTCAGCAACGCATCGCGCGCTCCACTCTCCCCTCTCCTGGCCCTCCTCGCCTTCCTCCTCCTCTTCAACACCCGAAGGAACGACCCTCCAAATCCTGATGGTTCCAGTTCGGTCACCGCTTGCTACGAGGTGGTAGCTCCTTCCACACGAAGGCGCCCACGATAGGGAGGTGAGCGTCCGAGGGGAGGAAGGCGACTGTTTGGCAGTAGAAGGCGAAGGCAACGAGAGCAGGAGGTTGGGAGGAGCAGAGGGATTGGCAAGCGAGAATATCTGCAGTGTGAACCCGTGGTCAAGCTGGTTGTCAGCGGATTGCTCGACTCGAGAGGAAACGGTACGGCCGGTGTAAACTGACAGAGATGGTCCCGCTCGGGTCGAGGGAGACGGCGAAGACGAGACCCCACCAGAGCTCCTTGCACCAGGTCAGCCTCTTGATGCCCTTGTCACCCTTGCCGCCCGCAGCTCCCACGAGGCCCTTCGCCAGCCCGCCGGTCGCTTCGCCGGACGACGAGGACGGGTTCTCGAGCAGCCTCGGGAGGTTAACGTTGACGAGCTGGAACCAGTCGTTCAGTCCATTTCCGGCTGGCGAGTAGACGACCAGAGCTCCCGAAGAGGTGAGGACGGAGAGAAGGAGGGAGGAAGACGACGAGGTAGGAGGGAAGGAGAGGGATTGAGGGGTGCCGAGCGAGGGAGGGAGGAGGGTTGACCAGACGAGAGGAAATCGCCGGGACGAATTGCGTTTCTCTGAATAGCGGCAAACCATATGGCAGGTAGGTTGTCAGCGACTTAGCCAATCTAAATCTATCCAGCCGAGCAAGCAGAGATACGAGGATCGAATGTTGGAAGAGAAGGAAGCGGCAGGTTGCCAAACTCACCGTCGGGGTCCTCCCTCCAGACGCACACCCTCCTGTCCCAGCCCCAGCTGGCGCAGACGACGCCCCATTCGTCTCCTGCCCAGCCGACGCCGCCGACGGGTCCGTCGTGGGCCTTCCACTGTTCGACCTTCGAGAACACGCCGTCGCTCGACCGGCGGTAGACGGCCAGGGACGCGTCCGAGCTGGCCGAAAGCAGGTGGGTGGACGAGGGCGAGTACGCCAGCTGGGTGACGAGGTCGGCGTGAGGGAGCGCAAGCAGGGATGAGAGCTCCATGTCGATGGCGAGGAAGGGAGGGAGGAGCCAGGTGATGGTTGGAGGGTCGTCAAGACTCGTCTGGGCCGAATTGTGAAAGATATGATCGAAATCACAAGCTATTGTGATACCCAGAGTCATGATCAAACTGATCGGATCATAATCTGAGCCCTCCCCGAACAACCCTTATAAGTCACTGCCCAACCATCACCTTGTCTTGTTCCTCCTCCGCCCCATGTGGCCCAGCGTCGTCCGTCTGCTCGCTCCTCGCCTCAAGCTCTACACCGGCGGACCGCTCTGCTCGCTCTGCACCGACCTCCACCACGCCCTCGGCCAACTACAGCCCGCGTTCGAGCTCGAGACGTACGACATCCGACCCTCCGACGCCGACTCGCCCGCCCAGGCCCTCGCACGGAAGGCATGGAGGAGGAAGTACAAGTACGACGTTCCCGTTCTTCACCTCGTCAAGCCCCACCTGCTTCCCTCCTCCTCTCCGGCAGCGACGGCGTACGACGGGAGCAACCTCAAGCCCGACATGGAGGAGGAGGAGGAGGTCGAGGTCCTGCGCCATCGGATCAACGTCCCCAAGTTGCTCCAGGCTCTCAAGGAAGAACAAGCTCGGTTGGATGGCCAGCAGTAGGCTCTTCCACCTGGAGCACTGGGCGTTCGGCGCCGGTGCAGCAGAGCAGGGGAGGTCAGGGGTGGGGGAGGGAAGAGTACGCCAGGGGACGGGATCTGGAATGGTCGGCCAGAGAGGCACCTCTGCCGCCCTCGCAGTCGCTGAGGTTTGAGAGGCAGGGCGTGCTAGACTGGGCGACGACGCAAGTGGGCGAGACCTCGAGGAGGGATCAGGAGCACTCAACGGAAGAAGCAGCGCAAGGCTTGGGCGCACGCGAACGACGTGAGTCCGCTTCTGCTCCTGCGATACCATCAGCAACGTCTAAGCCTTGTCTCTCCCCTTCTGTTGCGGGCGCTAGGTTCAAGCTCGTCTATGTCGACGTCGTCAGAAGTTTCGAACCTTCTTCAGTCGACGACATCCCCTCATCGACCCACAGAACTCTCGAACCCACCTCCCTCGAGCCAATCACCCTCCTCCTCTGCGACTACACCACCTCGGAAACGAGCGCGATACTCTCTCTCGCCTCCCATCTCTGTACACTCTTCCAGTTCCTCGTCCTCCCCGGACGACGCCGCGTCGCCGCGTCGGACCGACAGCACCCCACCCTGGCGGTCCGCTCTCGGACGGTCGTTTTTCCTTCTCCCAACGGCGCTCGACTACCTCGCCTCTCCCGACCTGTTCTCATCGCGGAAGCAGACGTCGTCGTACATGGACATCTTGCAGGAGACGTTCGCGGCCTTCTCGAGTGGACCCATTGGAGGGCTGAAAGGCGACGGAGGGAGATGGGAAGGCGAGTCCTGGACAGATGTCGATCGTTTCCTAGATCTTGAAGCCAGCAAGGCGCGAGTGGCTTGGGCTGGGGAGGAGGGAGCAGACGAAGAAGAGGAAGAAGGCGGGTGGGTGATGGATTCCGCGGGAGATCCGACCTTTCGGCCTTCGACGCCCTCCTCGGCTGCCAGCTCGACGAACGGCTCGCCAAAGCTCTCCTCTCTGCTGCCACCGGCCGAACCGTCAAACGGCGGAGGAGCGTTCAAGGGACGAACGAGAAGGGCGAGGATCGAGTACGATCTGCCGTCCCATCGCGTCGTTGGTGACGATCCGGAGGCTGAACAGCCGGCGACGGCAGAGGCCGGCAAGAGCAGAAAGAAGGCGAAGAGGTTGAGGCTAAAGGATCTTTTACCACCAAGGTGCGTTTATGCCCGCCTTCCTTCTTCGAACCCCTCGATTGACTCTAGAATCCATTCTCGTCCAGGACCTGCTTCAATTGCGGACAGCAGGACCACATCATCTCCTCCTGCCCTCTCCCAATATCTCGCGAACGCATCAGCATCGCTCGGTCGGAGCACCACGCTCAACATCTCCAAGCCGAACAAGCCCTGGCCGAAAGTCGGCAAGACGACCCGTCTGCGGACGAAGACGACGGAGCCGACGACAACAAGCAGCCCGAGCATTTCGTAGGGAGGTTTTGGGATGCGTTTGTCGAGACTGAGTTCAGGCTGGAGATGCTCGAGACGCACAAACCTGGAGTCTTAAGCGATACCCTGAAGGCGGCCCTGGGTGCGGAAAAGAAGGATGAGAAGGAGCTGGAGGATGGGGAGGTCGAGGGTGAGGAGGAGGGAGAGGCTGGAGAGTGGATCTGGAAAGGAATGGCAAGGTGGGGATATCCTCCTGGTTGGATCTCCATCGAAGGTCTGTTCCACTGGCTCCTTTGATTTGCTGTTGAGCTCGTTGACTGACGATTGGAAACTTGCCCTTGCAGACCCGCAACAAACAAACATCAAGGCCGCCAAACGCCTTCGATTGACTCGGGAGGAGAACGATGCCGACGATGCTGACATGGACGTCGACGATGGGGCCGACGATCTGCTCATTTTTGAGGACTCTGCCACTGTCCCAACAACGACTTCGACCCTCGACTCGCAATTGAGAGCTCCTCCTCCTTCGTCGCCCGACGCTGGTCCCGTTCCTGCTGCCTCGGCGACAGCGCCGGATTCCCCAACTACCGCGTCCCCCGTCCACCCGTCCAAACCCTCGCGATGGGCCATCTACCCGACCAAGCTCTTCTCGTCCACTCTCCTCCCACCTTTCTCTCTGGGCGATGGCCATCCGCGCCCTCTGCCCCCTCTCGAATCCGAGTCGGACCGCAGGAAGCGGATTTGGGAGAACTTGCAGCGCGGACGAATACAGGACGCAGGAGGAGGAGCGTATGGCTTCGCGTTCCAACCTCGACAACGGGAGTCCTTGCCGTCGTGGCCTGGGCATCGCGCGCAGGCGCAAACGTTACCTGTACCAGCAGGCCTGCCCGTCAGAACGCCTCCTCACAAACCCTCTCACGGTCTCCCAACCAAATGTCCTCCACCGCCTCCAGAACCTGCAGAAGATCTGCCGCCACCCCCTCCATCGCCGCCGCCCTCGATGCCCGTCTCGGCGACAATCGACTGGCCCGTCGACAGCTGGGCTCGACCCCGCTCACCCTCAAAGCACGCGCAGGTTGAACCCTCAGCTCCCGCCGGGACCTCATCACGGTCCATCCACCCACTTCCTCGTCCTCGACCTCAGCAATCATCGCAGATGCCGACCCGGGGGGGAGAACAGTCCCTTGATCCATGGGCGGTGAACAACCGCCGACCCCCTCTCTCCCCTCCGGTATCTCGCCACCTTTTCAGTCGACCTCCAGCACCCGGAGAAGGATCTCCTACTAGCTCTGCAACTGCACAGATGGAGGAATGGGGAGACCATCACTTGAGAGACCCATGGGCGGTCAATCGGAGAGGGCGTGGATTATGAACGACACTTTGACACTCAGCCTCGTCACTCTGGCAAACTTTTGCGCCGCTGAGAAGCAATGGGTTAGGACGGATCGGGCAAAAAAGAGTTCATCGAGAGCGAGAGAAGCAGGGAGCCAACGACCGAGTTGAGGAAGCTCTCTAAGCCTTCTTGGGTCGCTTTGACCCGTGCCGACTGCCCTCGGCCTCCTCGCGCTTGCTCTTGATAGCGTTGAGTCGAAGGACCTTGCGTCGCTCCTCCTTCTGGTGCTCGGCCTTTCGGTCCTCGGTGCCCTCGACCTTCTTGCGGTAAGCGACCTTGCGCTCCTGTGGATTAAGAACGACGGACGATGAAAGTCAGTCGGCGCGTTCGGTGAAGCAAAGTGAAAAAAGGGACGACGGACCTCCTGCTTGTCCTTCCTCCTCTGGACCTTGTCCTTTTGAAGACTCTGCATGCTCTGGAGGAGCGCGCTCGCCTTGCGCTCGTCCTTGGTCATGACGACGGCTCGCTTCTGGAGGTACGTCTGCTCCTTCTGGGGCCGCATCGCCTTGATCTTGCTCGCGAACGGCAGGTCCTTCTGGATCTGGCGCGGGATCTTGAGCGGGTTGAAGTGCCGGGTCGTTCGCTCGACGGGCTTGTAGGTCGAGTTGACCTGCAGGGGCGTCTTGAGGCCTTCGTCCCGACGGATTTGGCCCAGCAGACGCATACCCTGCCAGGCACCCTTGTCGGCGAGCAGGAGCGAGGTGACGGGGTTGTAGAGCTTTCGAGGCTCAACCGACAGCCAGGCTCGGAGGAAGACGATGTCTGATGAAGACGGAGGATGTGAGCAAGAGTCAGCGACTTGTACGACGAGAGACAACTAGGAAGGAATGCGCACCACTCATGAGGATCTTGTCCTCGAACGCAGCTCGATACGCTCCGTCGGGCTTGGGCATGACCTTCTTGATCTGACCTCGGATGCCCGAGACCGTCTTGACGCTCGCGCCCTCAAACTTGGCGACCTCGAGCCCAGAGTTGAACATGTCCTTAATGAAGGCCGTGTTCTTGAAGATCTTGTACGGAGTTCCCGTCAGCTTGAGCTTCTTGACGATCTTGGTCGACCGGTCAATGTCGAGCACGACTCCCGTCGCCGAGATTCGGAAGCCGGGCGTCGACGCGTCGAGCGTGTTGAACGCGCAGAAACCTGTGTTGGGCAGCGAGACGGGTCCGTAGAACGTCGCGGCGCAGTGCATGTGCTCGGGCGTGTACTTGAGCAGCCGGTTTCGGATTGAGTGGTCGTCCAGGTGGTAGATGGGGAGCGACTGGAACCGACGCCAGCCGAGCGAAAAGATGAGCGGGTTGTTCGTCTTGAGAATCTTGGTGTGCCATCGGTGCCGCTTGATCCTGACAGTGAGGAACCCAAACCTCTCCTCGGCGGGGAGCAGACCTCCAACGATGATGGGGAACCGAGGGTCAAAGTTCTCGACCATCTCGCACGGGACGTTGGAGAGCTCGATTCGGAGGTACGATCCCGGTCGGTGGCCCTCGACGAGCGCGCGCGTCTCCTCGTCGTCGCCCTCAAACTCCTCCTTGTTGAGCTGAGCCTGCTTGGCCATCTCGCCCTTCTTCTTGTCGTAAAACGTCTCGTCGTCGTCGTCGGACGCGTCGTCGTACTGCTCGTCGAACTTGCGCTTGAGCGCCGCCTTCTTGGACGCGAGCGCGGCTGCCTTGGCCGCCTCGGCACTGAGCGAGCCGTCGAGGTTCGTCGTCGGGTCGCCGCCGGTCTCCTCGAGGTCCTCAAAGTCGCCCTCCTCGGCACCTTCCTCCTCGCCCTCGGCAGCCTCGCCCTCGCCCGTGTCCTCGCCCGTAATGAAGAGCGACTTGACGGCCTCGAGCATGCTCTCGTCGTCCCACCCCTTGAGCAGGTCGAGGTTAACCTTGGGCCGGAGGTCGTCCGTCTCCTCGGCCCCTCCATCTCGCGCCGACGGGTTCTTGAGCTCAAACAGGTCGTCCGCATTCGCCGAGGCCGACGTGGACGCCTTGGACCGACCGTGCTGGATGGCGACGATCTCCGACGGCGCGAGGTCCGACTGGTAGATGAGCTTCATGAGGTTCTGGGGCTTGCCCTTGTTGCGGTCCTCGTGGTCGGCGAGGGCCTTGCCGACGAGGTTGCGCTTCCACTTGGGCACGTCCTCGTCAAAGTCGTCCTCGTCCTCGTCCGAGAGGTCCAGCCCTTGGTCGCCGTCCTGGATGAACCCTCCCGCGTTGCCAAAGTCGACGTCTGAGTCCGACTCGTCCCCGTCGTCGTCCTTGGCTTTGGCCGCCGACACCTTGTTCAAGATGGGGTCCGAAGGCAAACCGCGCGGTTGACGAGGTGCCGACCGACCGCCAGTGTACTTGGAAGGGCCACCAGCGGCGACCTCGTCGTCGTCGTCCATGTCCTCGTCCTCGTCCGATCTAAAGTCGTCCTCGTCGAGCTCATCGTCCTCGTCCGAGCCAAAGTCGTCGGCGGCGTCGACGTCGTCGTCTTCCTCCTGGGCGAGCTGGACGGGCGCCTTGGACGAGCCGAATAGCCGGAGGTCGGTCGCGGCCACTTGGTCGTGCAGGGTCGACGTGACGTCCTGGAGGTCCATCACCATGCGCTCTCCCTCGCCTTGCGCAACTGTGAGAAGAGCCAGCGAAAACAAAACAACAAAAAAGGCCAGTCAGCGTGTCTGTGCTTTGGACAGCGAATCCGCCGAGACGGACATGCAGAAGAGAACGTACCCAGTCGCTTTCCATCCTCGCCAAACTCCTCGCCCTCCTTCCTCCGCGTAAAGCTGCCGAGCACATTGACGTAAACCGCGTCCTTGTCGTACATGACCCCTCCCACGTCGCTCATCGGCGCATGAATCAACTTGCCCTTCTCACCCATCCTCCTCCTCTTCTCCCCGTCAGCCGTCGGAAGAGGACACGGATCCTTGAGCTTCTCCACCGAGGTGATCGTCAAATCGCCCGCTCCGGGGATGTGCACCCGAGAACCGGAGGAGGGCAGGTTGATACCTCGCAAGTAACCGTACAGGGTAATGGTCCGGTCGATCAGCGGGTTGGCCGCGATCTGCTGGGGCGGCGTCAGATCCTGCAGTCGGTCGGCGAGCAGGTACGGGTCTGTGGGCGACAAGAGTGGACGAGATCAGCTCCTGCAGTCGACAGCCCAAGCACCGGGAGTAGGCAAGAAAAGAGAAAGGAGAACGCACGGGTGTTTCGGAAAACGAGCGGTCGGAACTTCATAACGCTAATGAACCGTCCCAGGTTGACAATCTCCTGGTCCGGGTACCTTCCATTCAGCACTCCACTCAGGTAAAACAACTTCGCCCCGCCGTAAATCTCCTTCCAGAACCGCGTCTTGAGCGCCTTCTTCTGCGCGCGCAGGGTGGAGGTCTTCTTGATCAGGTCGAGATGGGTGAGCACGCCGATCACCTTGGGAAAACCGTGCGACTGGAGGATGTTGAGGAACTCGAACGTTTCCTGTTCCACAAGCGGATGGGCACGAAGGTCAGAACCGGACGAACGGTCGCAAGCAGGAGTATGAACAGAGAGCGCACCATCTCGAAACCGAACGATCCGTCAATCATGAGCAGGACGAGGTCGGCCACCTTGGCCACGTCAATCATGGCGTTGAGGTCGTTGTTGCACTCGATGAACGTCAGACGGCGGTGCTTGCCTGCGACACCCAGACGGCGAGAGGCGACAGTTCGACACAGGATGGAGAGCCAGACGTCAGTTCGTGTGTAACGAGGACGAGAGCGACAGCAGGGGAAGCAAAGGGAGCGCACCAGAGACGACGGTGACCGGACCTCGGATGTCGGTCAGGTTGTGCTTGGTGAACCGCTTGACGAGCGACTTGACCAGCGTCGACTTTCCGACCTGAGAACGCAAAGAGTACGGCAAAGCAGTCAGCTCCAGTGTTTCGTGCAGAAAGGACAGCAGGGAGAGGGAAAGGGAAAGGGGGGACGGACTCCAGGAGGTCCGACAACGGCGACGACGACAGGCGGCGGGGCGTCGTCCGGCGTTCGGTCGACCCGGGGGACGTGCAGCCTCGTCTGGTCTCGCTCGGCCTTTCGGCGACCTTGGAGGTTGGCATTGCGACCCGAGGTCGGGGCGAACGCCTGAGCAAAGGGAGCAAGCAAGCAAGGGAGTGTGGGTCAGTTCGGAGGAAGGGAGCGCAGACGAGGAGCGAGCAGCCTGGCGTTACCTTTGGGTTAAACGAGTTCTTCTCTGCTGCCTTGTCTGCGGGCTTCTTCTTGTCTGCGCTCCTGCCCGCCTGCGGGGCGCGGTGCTGCTTGGCCGGCTTGTCCATAGTGTGGGTGGGTTGGGAGTGGGCTGAGCGCAGAGTCCAAATCTCCAGATTTCAGCCCAGGAACCCAAATGGAAATCAAAACCCCAGTTTGGTATGTTGCCCCTTTTTTTCCTTCTGAGCCCCTGTCTGCCAGACGGCTGCACGGACGAGCCGACCCGCACATCGTCCGACTCGGCCCAACACCCATCTTCAGTCATCCAGTAATCCAGGAATCACCCAGGATGGTTTCGTTCCTCCGACCTCCATTCCTGCGGACCACGCCTCGCTCGTCGTCCGGCCGCTCGACCCGCCAGCTCGCCCTCGTCGCCGTCGCTCTCGTCGCCCTCCTCGGCTTCACCTCCCTTCTCGTCCAGACCCAGCAGGACAGCTGGACTTCCCCATCCACAGCCCCCTCCTCTTCGTCTCCTTCGCACTCTTGGCTGTCAGATATGGGCATCGGAGAGGGCTGGGGCGGCGTCGGCTGGCTGGGAGACAAGTTGGGCTTGACCTCGGGGGGCGGAGCAGCAGCAGCAGCAGCGGAGGCGGAGCGAGATCGTCCGGGCAGGGACGTCCTCCAGGGCAGCAAGAGGTGGGACGAAGGAGGCAGCGAGCTATGGAACATGCCTGGTCCGTCTCCTGACTTGCCCTTTTTCCTTTCCTTTGTCGTTGTAGACGTCGTGCCCTTCCGATGGGACGTTCGCAACCCGCTGACTGCTCTCCGCCTTTCCCTCCCTCACGGTGGCACAGAGCGACTCAAGGACGACGAGCACTACCTCGTGACGGGTCACATCGCAGGTCCGCCTCTCTCCTGATCTGGCTGAGCAAATCCTTGGTAATGACAGTATCTTTCATCTTGATATCGGGCCGAGTGCAGGATGGACGAACCAGGCGCGTTGCACACCTCAGCTCCGCCCTGCACTCACCGCTGAGATGGCTGACAAGTGCGAGGTGCTCCTGCTCGATTCTTGCAGGTCATGGCTTCCATCGACAGTACGACCGAGGACACTGTTCGCGGGTCGATGGCCGGTTGGACTGACCATTTCTCCTTTCCCTTTTTTGGTTCAACAGCCATACACCTGGCCATCGAAACCAACCGAACGCCCATCATCCCGTTCTACTTTGGCTACATCTCACAGCGTGCGTCTCTCTGCTCTCGCCTCTTGTCATCCCTCGAATCGCTGACGTCCTTTTCAAACCTGCGTCTGATCGCTTCCAAGTCGGAGGGGACGAACTTTGCACTCCTCCCCTCATCAACCTCGCCTTCAGACAAATCTTCAACCTCCCCCTGCTCTTCCACACACTTAAATCGACTCCCTACGGCGCTTCCTTGCGAGGGATCGTTGACTCGGACGAGATAGTAGAGATCAACAGGGACGTTGAGAACGGCGGTCGAGGCTGGCCTGAGCAATTGGGACGACAGGCAGACGGTTTGGAGGGAGAGTGGATGGAGATGGGGTGCTGGAACGCCCATGGACGAGGGATCCCTCGACCGATGAGGATGATTCGGATCAGTTGCGTTCTTCCTCTTCCACCCTCTCCATCCCAAGACGCACAAGTCCAAAACACCCGCTGAACGTCCGTTTCTTCGGTTGGTTTTTTGGGGGTTTTTCGTAGACCCTCACTACACCGAACTCCCTCCCCTAGTGATGCCTATCAAACCCCACCCCAACTTTCCCGGTCTCTCAACCCTTCTCTCAACCTCAACCTCTAATGCTTCCTTCACCCACCTGCTCGAAAGCGTCAACGCGACTTCTCGCTCTTCCGTCGTTCCCGACCGGAGGCTGACATGCATCGACAGCATGTACTACACGACCACCTCCAGCAAGGAGAACCTCTCTGACCTGTGGTCCAAACTATCCTCCTCGGGCGGCGAGATCGGCTTCGCAGACGGCCCCTGGTTGACAGTTGGGAGACATTTGCGGTGGACGGACGACCTGCTCGAGAAGGGCGAGTGGGCAGCTAGAAGGATCTGGGGGTTGGAGGAGGGTGAGCGTCGACCGCCCTTCATCTCTGTCCACATCCGACATGGTCAGTCTTCCATCTTGTTTCTTGTGTGCAATGTTCAACGTCCAGTACTAACCACTCGCTCCATCTGTCGCAGGCGACTTCCTCAAGCACTGCACCGACACTCGACCCTGCTACCCCCTCTCAGCCTTCGCCGAGCAAGTCTCAATTGTCCAAGAAAGGCTGTTCTCAAAGACAGGCGTGAACGTGACAAACGTCCTTGTCGGGACGGACGAAACGGACCCTGCCTTCTTTGCAGACGTTCGCGCGAAAGGGTGGAAGTGGGTCGAGGAGGACCTCAGTCTGGCCATCAGGAGAGAATGGGGGGACTGGTTCGTTTTCTTGTTTCGTTGCTCTCGACCGTTCACCTCGACATGCTGACGGCTGTCCAGACTTGGTCGTTGCAGGTACCCGATGTTGCTCGACAACGTTCTCGTGCGTACCAACCTTCGCATGCAGACGAATTTTCTCTGCGATTGACCTTTTGAACCTCCACAGCTTTCGATGGGATCGGGCTTCGTAGGAACGACCGCTTCCACCAGTAAGCCCCACCCTGGGCTCCCCTCTCCCCACCCCTTGAGCTGACTTGTCTCCCTTTTTCAGTGTCCATCATCAACGCTCGTCGAGTCCAAGTGAGTTTCATCAGACGTCAACGCTCGAAATCCTCCGATTCACTGATCATGCTCTCCTCGCCCTCTGCATGCAGGACTGGAACGGCGGACTGGCAGCCTACGTCGATCGGTACGCGGCCGTCAAGTGGTGACCCTGCGATCCTGCCCTCGTCGCTCTTCCCATTTCCTTCCTCCTCCTTTGCTCAATCTTCTCTCCTCTCCCTGCGGTCAGTCATAGAGTCGATAGTGTCCTTCTGCCTGCTCTTCTGTCCATAACCTGTCATCCTGTTCTTTCTAATAACGACCCCTCGTCTCTTCGTCCTCGAACGATCACCAGACACTCTCACGCTTTCTCTTTGTCCCTTTGTGCCATAGTCGTTCCATTTCGTCCCGTTCTGTCCACCCCCCTTGCGTACCTGTCGTTTTTCTGTGATATGCTTGTGCCTACCTTGCATCTCGTCAGACGCGCAGCAAAAGAACAGCCGCATAAGATCAACGGGGAGAAGTACAAAGGTCGACATAGAGGAAAGTACGAGACTCGCGTCGACCAGGGGAGGAGAACGCCAAAACAGGAAAGAGGACGAAAGGGGCCGCAAACTACTCTTCGGCGACCTTCTTCTTCTTCTTTGCCGGACCCTCCTCGGACGACTTCTTTGCCTTCTTTGCCTTTTTTTCCTTCATCGGCACGTCGCCGTCCGCGTCCGATCCGTCGTCGTCCGAGGACGACGCCGAGCCGCCGTCCGAGGACGAAGCCTGGAAGTCCTCATCATCTGTCGGGGGGAAGAGACAAGGCGGAAGGTCAGTCAGGAGTGCGAGCCAAGCGACAAGCAGAAGGGGAGAGAGAAAAACGCACCCGACTCGTCGTCGTCGCCCAGGTCGCCTCCACCCATCGTGACAGGTCCCCGCTCCCTTTCCTTCCCCTTCGACTTCTTCCTCACCCCAGCATCGCTATCATCATCGTCGTCGTCGCTCATCATGTCGTCGTCCCCGTCGTCAGAGAGGATCGCAGCCGCAATCTCGTCCTCGGTCTTGTCCTTGACCCGAACCTTGCGGGCCTCGAGGAACGCCTTGATCGGCCCGGCGTCGTCCTTGGGCAAGGACGAAAAGGTGTAATCGGCCCCTCCGTCCGTGCGCGACCTGAGCGAGATGGAGAGGTCAAACGTTTTTGCGGACGCCATGTTGCCACCGACGCTGCAGGACACACAAGAGACAAGAGGAGTCAGCAGTGTGGCGGCCGGCGTCTTTGGCTCGATTTCGAGACGCACCGAGAGAAGGAGACGGTCTGGATGTTGGCAAAGTCGACGAGCAAAGGGGCCCGGGCGATGAAGATGAGGGCCTTGTCGAGCAGGTAGAGCTCTCCCTGGTTGGCCTTGAGGTTGCACTTGACGACGTTCTGGCCGGAAGTCCTGTCAGGTGTCACAAAAGCAGAGTCAGCTGCTAAACACAACCCAAGACGTGTCAGGCTTTGACGCACGAGATGAAGCTCGATGGCGGCGTAATCTTTCGGTTCGTGAGCGCCTTGAAGACTTGCGAAACGACCTGGTACGCCGGGGCCTCGTACGTCCTCTTGAGGGCATGCTTCTCCAGCTCCTCCCTGTTGAGATGGACGAAATGGGTCAGCAGAAGCGTCGCTGCAAGAGCTGGCAGAGGAACACGCACTCCGAAAGGTTGAGCTCGGCGTCCATCTCCTCGTCCTTGGTGAACTGCATGACCAGGTAAGGGTACCGAGTCTGACCCTGTCGGATAGGAGGGTCGAGGCCGATCTGAGCAGATAGAGAAGGTGGAATTTGTGCTCAGTAACACATTTCGCTGTAGGAAACAGAAGCGAGGTAAGAGTTCGAGAGACTCACGACGAGCTGGACGTGGATCTCGTCGGCCTTGGGGAGCAGGAACAGGCGGGTGACGCTCGTGTGGAGGATCTTGTAGTCGTAGGTCTTTCCTCGCAGCCGGAAGTGGGTGAGGAACATGTCGACGTCGTACCGACCCCTGGAACGAGGTGAGGAAGCCTCGAAGCACGATCAGTCACCGGTTGTGCAGCATGCAGCGACAGGGCGCGGCGGGAGGATACGCACCTGGGCGTGAGGACCAGAACCTCGTTGAAGACGACGACTCCGGGCGTTCCAACGTCGCCAATGTCAGCTCGCTCCTTGATCATCTCATGGAACGCCTGGGCCTTGCTCTGCCTCTCCTCTCCGTCCACCTCGCCCTCGTCCTCGCTGCCGCTGCCGTCGCCCGTCATGCCCGGCACGTGGAAGCGCATCTCGACGAGCTCGTCGACCGGTCGCTTGAAGCCAGCCTGGTCGGCCGGAGGGGCAATCTCGAGCGAGACCTCGGTTCGGCCGGCGATGTTGGAGTTAGCGATCTGCTTAAGAGGCAGGAGGAAAGACTGCTTCTGAGCGACGAGGAAAGCGAGATTTGGGCCTGCGCAGACGGACAATATGTGAGAAGAGAGCTGGTCAGCACTGAGAGCTCTAGTCGTTCGTCACGACAGGTATAGCCAGGATGTCCACAACGAGAGTCCAGCTGCTAATGATGGGGACGAACCTTGAACGTCGGTCTGACCCCAGTTCCAACCCCGCAACGACGTCTCCTTCGCCTCCAGCTCCAAACCCCAGCCCTTCAGGACCTTGTTGAGTCCGTCGTAGTCCTGTTGTCGAAGTTTAAGCAATGGGCGGTCGTCAGCTGGCGGGACGGGAGAAGGGTCGCGAGGCGACGACGCGAGCGGGGTGGCAATGAAAGTCGACCTCTTCGAGAGCTGCTTCGCCACCTCACACACAACAGAGGGAGGAGTCGAGAGGAGAGAACGCACATCTCGGTGGAACCCTTCGAAGATGAGCCGCTCCTCCGTCTTCTTCTGGCCAAAGCAGACCTGAAAGTCCCTCGCGACCCTTGTCCAGAGCGCCCACTTGATCTCGTCCCGGGCGAGGGTGACCATGTTGTCGCCCTGGTCCTTGTCGTACGACTTCCAACCGAGGCCCGACTGCTCGGCCAGACGGAGACCTGCAACAAATCAAGCAAAGCAGGAAGTGTGAGCTCGAGGGAGGGTGGAGTGAGCAGCTCAAGTAGGAGGAAAGGACGAACGGCCTTCGCGTGGAGTCGAGCCGAGGAAGACTGCCAGATGGAGAAATGGGTCAGCACACGCTCGGTGACGTCAAGGGCTGGTCTTTCTGTGACTTACTGTTGTCGTACTGGGTCGTTGCCATCGTCAAGGGATTGTCGTTGCTGGGAGGGGTAAGGGGTTAAGGTCGGACGGGTTCGGCTGGCGAGCTCTACGCGTCGCTCGTTTGGGCTTTTTGGGCACACAGTCCCTCATTGGGGAGGCCCCGTTTTCACTGCTGCTTTCTCTCCCTCGCTCCCCTCCCTGGTCTTGCACTGACCGCCTCGAACCATGGCAAACGAGACTTGGCAGCACTGGCGTGGCATCGAGATCCGCCAGCAGGCTGGTCATGAAAGGGGAGGACGGGGGAAGGGGGAGACGTTCACAAGAGCAAACTGGGAGATTTAGGTACAGCTTGAGAAAAGGGGTACGACGTGGATTCGAGACAAGCAGAAGTGTACGAGCGTCTAAGGCCCGCGAGATCAAGAGGGAAAGAGAGGTGAGGGCGGGGGAGATGTGGGAAGCCTTTATGTTGAGATGAGGCCGCCGTGAGGACAAGCGATTGTTCCGGTTTCCTCCTCGTTTTGACTGAGGACGGCATGTGTCGACGGACGTTTGATGACCTGGAGTAGGGAGGGGGCAGACCTCCCTTTCAGTGACGAGAAGAGAAAAAGATGAAAGCCGAGAGAGAGACAAGAAAAGCAAAAATTCTAAGATGATCTACACCCCTCGCCTGCCACTGCTCCTAAAGCACCCCGCATCAACCTGCTCGCCCTCCTCACCAAGCAGATGTCTCCGCACGTATTCATTCCTGAACAGCCCATCAGGGTCCACCCGGTGGATGAGCTCGACCGTCTGCTCGAACTTAGGGTACAACGCTCGGAGGTCCGACGGTTGGAGGTCGTGCGCCTTGGCCCAATGCGGACGGCCAGAGTGGGACGCGATGATGTTGACGAAGCGAGAGAAGTAGCGGCGGTAGGGGGTCGAGAGGCCGTACGGTCTGCGCACCCACCAACAAAAGCGTTTTGTCAGAGACCGAGTTCATCGCGTAGAAAGCAAAGGGAGAGAACGCACCGGTACTGAACGATCCCAATGTAAACCGTCTGACGCCCGTAGCTCGGACTGAGCCAGATGTCATCGTCCGACGTCCACCTGATCTCGATAGGGAAGTGCACCCGGATACCATTCGGGTCGGCCGCCTCGCCCGCCAGCCAGGTGTGCATCTCCCTCAGGCACGCAGGAGCTTGTTCGGCTGGAATGGCCCACTCGGTCGTGTATTGGGCGAACTGTCAAAGCAAACAAAGGTCAACTCCCGTCGATTTCTGCGAGAAGCAAAAGCGGACAGGGACCGAGAGCAGAGAAACGCACCAGGCAGTCAAAGTTGAAGACCTTGTAGCTGTCATCCGTGTGGGTCCGTCGCTTGCCGTTAAAGTTGTTCCACACAAACCGGCACACGGGCGGCGTGAAGGACGGGATGTAGCGCGAGATGAAGAGCAGGAACTGGACGAGGTGGAAGCCAACGCCGACGTTCCAGAGGTGATCGCGCCAGGTTGGAGGAGCGTCCGGTGCCTGGAAAGATCATGTGAGCATCGCATAAAGGGTCAGTCGCCGCGGATGAAGAATATTTTGCTCTGAAAGCGATGTACTCACGTCGTACGTTCTGTTGGCCCTTGCCACGCTGACTGAGTCCACCTGGGGAAACCACCACGCCCTCGTATGCTCGCTGCTCGACCCAATGTCCTTGAACGCCCCCTCGTCTACAAACTGGTCGAACGTCAACGGCTCGACCGTCTCCCTCAGCCTGAACGCCTTCTCAACCTGCAGCCTGACCCGCAAGATCAGACCCGTCGTGCCCAGCCCGCAGAGCGTCGCCAGAAAGAGCTCCTTATTGTTCTCTCTCGAGCACTCGACGATCGACCCGTCGGCCTTGAGCAGCGAGAGCGAGATGACGCCGGACGAGATGACGGGGAACGTCGTGCCCGAGCCGTGGGTCGCGGTCGTGATGATGCCGCCGAGCGACTGGTCGCTGATCGAGCCCACGTTGGACATGGCTAGATCGTGCGTTGCGAGCAGACGGTGAAGCGAGTGCAGAGAGATACCGGCCTGGGTCTCAACGATGTACTTCTCCTTGTCGATCTGGCGACAGATGATGAAGAAGGAGCGACAGAGGGATTAGGAACGGGTGACAGGTCAGTGAGGATGCTGCAAACGCCATTCGAGAGGAGCATACAGAAAGACGTACCTCAATCACGGCTTCGAGCTTGTCCATCCGGACCATGTAGCCCTGGGTGCAGGCCAAGTCTGACGGAGAGTGGCCGGCACCAGCACATCGAACGGTGGTGCCTTCCCTGCGGGCGAGCTCGACGATGAGCCCACACTGCTCCTCCGACGTTGGCTCAAAGACTGCAGTAGGTCATACGGGAGCGTCAGAGAGATCGCACAGGGCCTGTCAAGGTGGATGGAAGGCGACGGACCTGTGAGAGGCTGACAACTAAAGGTCTTTGCCCAGCTGTATGGTCGCAGACGTCGCTTGGCTTGTCAGCAAGGGACGGACTTTCAAAGGGTCTGGGCAGGGCGGCCTGTCGCAGAACCGCAAACGGACTCACTTGTGAAACTTGCTGCGGCTGTCGGACAGGTCGAGGACGATGGGTGCGAGGAGCGAGTAGAGCTGGGCGGTCGATAGCTGCTTGGGCGAGCTGGACGACGTGGGGACGGTCGAGGAAGCCATCGGACGAGAACGAAGACGGCCGAAAGAGGGCAGGGACGCGAGAAGAAGGGCCAACGAGAGCGACGAGCAAGCGCGAGAGAGGGAGGAGACCTGAGAGGGTACCGAGTCCGATCCGAGCGACAGAGAGACTGGGAGGAAAAGCAAGAGGAGGTAGCAGGTCGACTGCAGAAGATGTCTGGATCGAAACCGTCTCGATGGGCGGCCTTCGGGCGGAAAACATGACGCGAGCTCGCACCAGCCCGACCCCTCAGCCCGGACGCCCTCCTTCGACTTCGACCTCGACTCGACGGCAGAGCGAACGGATTGAGTGCATCCAGAGCAGCTGCCAAGAAAGTGAAACTCAGGATGCGGAGGGGGAGGACGTTAAGCAGAGCAAGCTAGCGCCCTGGGCGGCCTGCAAACTCCGACCTCGATGCGGCGCCTGGAGGAGGAGGGGGACCCTCGCAGCGAGCTTCGATGGTCCAGCATCTTGCACAAGAGACATACCGTGTACCACCAGCGGCTCTACTCCGAACCTGCTCAATAAGAGCAGCTTGGGCGAGCGAGGTGGTACTTATTCTGTTGTCTTCTCGAGCGATATCGACCATGCGTCCTGCGCTGGTGTAGGGCACGCGCGCCCCTGGTCGACCTGAGAGCCTCATACCACCGCACAGAAGTACAAGAGCTCTTGTTAATACTGTGACCTGTCTACTGTAAAGCGCTTCCATGAAGCAGTTGATGCTCCAGACGGGCCGTGCGTGCGAGTGGGCCCACCACAGACGGTCGTGCGCCCGAGCTCATTACGCTGACTCCTCCCGTCCATCATCTCCTCAACCCTTCCGAAGACTCTCCCAGCCAGACCACCCAACTCTCTTCGCACCAACGAGCCCTACGCTCGATCTTCTAATCTCCAGCAGCGACGGACGAGATGGGCAACAACTCATCTCGCCAGCATCGACCGGCGACGTCCCACCCACGACCCCCCCCAACCGCCTTAGATGCTCACTCCGGCAGCAGCAGCAGCAGCTCACATCCTCCATCTTCCAATCCTCCCCATCCTACTGCGTTCCCTCGGGAAGCCATGGACGTCGACGAACGATCGACTCCAGACTCGAACTCGGACTTCGCACCCGCCAACTCACGCAGGCGAGCGAGGGCCCACTCGAGTGGGACCACCATCAGTCGCAGCACAGTCAGGACCTCCCCTCCCGCTCCTTCATCCTCAGGCATGACGTTCGGCAGCGTCCGAGATCGCTCGGGACTCTTCAGCCGCCGAGGACAGCAGGGGGGCGGGGGGGCGGAAGCAAGCGGGTCGAGGCAGGATAAGAAGAGGCGACGACTGACCAACCTTCTGGGCATGGGATCGTCCTCCTCGTCCTCGGCTCGAGAGGCCGAGATTGAGCGCAGGCTGGCGTATGTAGAGCGGGACATGGACGCTCTGTATCCATCGACGCCTAACGGGAGCTCTTCCCAGCTTCCCAACTCGGAGTTCAGCTCGACGTCCTCGACTCACGACGACGCTACACACGACTCGCCCGGTGTTACCTTCGCTGCTCCCCCCCCACGTCCCGAACCGGTCACTTCCTCCTCCACGGAGGCGATCGACAACGGTTCTTCTCGAGAGGACGACCCTTTGGCGAGTCCTCGACGAAGGGCAGAGGAGCTCATTGCCAGGACGTCGATGGAGTCCCTCCGTAACGGACTCGGAACGGCAGCGTACGTCAACCCCCTACCGCCCCAACCGCCTCCTCAACAGACGACCTCGGGCCAAGTCGCGACGGCATCGAACCTTCTCAGCTCGGTCCTGCAGGGCCTCGCTCAGGGTCCATCCTCCAACGGTCGACCTTCGTCGGCAGCATCGACGTCCGCAGCAAGCCTCTCTCTGCCTGCAGGTCAGGCGCCTCCACCGACCGCACCAACTGGCGCTCCTGCTGGTCTAGGTGCTCTTGGTCGACCAGCTGTCGGCACAACCCTCATTGTGAGTCCTGCACACCTTCACTCTACACGCACACACGAAAGCTGATGAACAAACTCCCTCTCACCCCCCCACTACGCAGGTTCAAGGCCTTGTTCAGACTCGCGCTCAGACACCAGCCGCCAGGTCTCCAACGCCATCATCAACGTCTCCCACGCCTCCTCCTCACGGCCGAATGCTCCGCCCTCTCCCTTCCCGCCTCACTCGATCCCAATCCACCGCCTCTTCATCGTCGTCCACGGCCTCAGATGCTCCATTGCCACCCTCTCAGGACCCAGACGAGCCAGGTGTTCCATCCTTCGAAGAGCAGGCCGCGCTGCTGGGAGGACTGCTGAGCGTCGCGACCTCTGCCACGGCCGCCTCGCTCCTCAACGACCGACCCCCTCGACCGCCCGCCGCAGCCGCCGCTCACGCTGCGAACCCAGCCCGACCCTCCCCCTTCGACGGCATCCGGCAGAGGATGTCAGGTTTGCGAGAAGGGCTCCGACGGTCGAACAGCGAGAGCGCGAGGGCCGCTGCGCCACCCGCGGCAGCTCCGACGGACGACAGTGAGCGAGGGATTGAAGAGGTCCTGCGCAATTACATGAATGGCGCTTTCGGACCTTCTTCGGACCGCGTACCAGGAGGAGGACGACCTGCGGGACCAACGACGAGGAGTCGGGCGGCGCTGGCTCGATCGACCTCTCAGCCGGCCTCATCGTCGTCGAGCTCAAGCTCGACAAACGTCAACTCGCTCGCTGCCCCCCCACCTGCACCCCTTGCTGTTCCCGGAAGCTTCGAGGCGTTCCTTGAGAATATTCAGGTGGACTTGTTGCGGGCGTTGAGGGAGTACAATGGTCTGCCGCCTTTCGACCCCGCCGCCTCCGCACCAGCTCAGGCGTTCTCAAGCACCGCTCCGTCTTCAGACTCAAACCCTACCGCACCGGTCACCTCCTCGGCGGCTCCCGATCGACCTGTTCTGCCAGCGCAGGCTGTCGACGGAGCTGCTCCGCCGGTGTCGAACGCTGCGTCTGCCGTCACCGAGGGAGAGGATGGAGTACCGAGAAGGCTGAACTGGATGATGGTCTATCGATTTGAGGTGCGTCCTCTGCTCTCTACTGAAGTGGCAGAAGCCTGTAGCTGACCTCTTCTTTTAACTTGCAGCCTCGCATGCAACCCTCAACCGCAGCCTTAGGCATTCCGGCGGACCCTCGTCCCTCCGACTTGGCTCCCTCCGTCTCATCTTCGCAGGCTTCCTCCTCTCCTGAGGGTCCTCCACCAGCTGGCAACGACGTCGCTGGAACAGGCGTCGCTGGCGCGACGCTCGCTTCTGGTGATTCGCCCTCCGCACCTGCTTCGACGGAGCCTCCCTCAAGGAGGGTCACACCCATGATCATGGTTGGCGTCCGGTCGGTCCGCAACGGAGAGATTCCTGAAGAGTTCAACCAGGCCTCGAACGGACCTCCGGCGGAGCCCGCGAGCGAGGGCGTGCAACCGACTGCTCGCGGCGGCGCACACGATTCGGACGGCGACGTTCAGATGCCCGACGCTGAAGCGCTATCGTCTTCGACTGGCGTTCCAGCTTCGTCGGCCGCGCACGTCGACAATCCAGCAGCGGGAGCAGGCTCTCTCACCGGTCGCGTCCGACGGGCACTCGACACGCTCCGAGGTCGGGCGACGGATCCGGACGCACGCAGGCTGATTGACGAGGCCGAGGCAGATATCGCTGCTCAGGAGGCCAGGCGGCAGACTTCTTCATTTGTCCTCTGGGTCGTGGGAGGGCTTTACAACGACGGACATCCCATCTTGACCGCGCCTGGACTTTTCACTGGTCAGATGACGCACGAGGACCTGTGGTATGTCTTCCATCGTCTCACGTTTCTGATCGAGTAGCGATTGATTGAGCCATTCATTTCCACTTCACTGCAGGGCCCTGGCAGAGCTGATGGGCAACGTCAAGCCTCCAACGGCAAGCGCCGAAGACGTCAAGAACTCTACGCTGGCCGTCATCCGCGGCTCGCAGATCCAGCAGTGGGTGGCCGAGGACAAGATCATTGCCTCGTCTGCCGATCGGTGCGCCATCTGCCTGGAAGACTACGAGGTCGAAGACGAGTGCCGCGTACTCGGATGCAGTGAGTCTGCGCTTTGCTGTTGTTGACCGTTCCTTTCTATGAACTGACAAGCATGTTTCATCTCTTTCGTTGGTTCTCGCTTCCAGGACACGTCTACGTTCGTCCTTTTTGTCAACTTTCGACTCATTGAGGCGGACTCTTTGATTGAAGCCCGTTCACTAACCTCTCTGTCTCACAGCATCAGCCCTGTGTCGACGCCTGGATCACCAAGGGTCGGAACGCCTGCCCGAGCTGTCGTACCAAGGGTGTGACGACCGCCGCCGACCGAGCGACCGAGGGCGAGGGCGACATTCCAACCGAACGCCCCTCGACCACCTCCCCCACCCCTGCCAACCAGTAATCACGTTGGTTCTCGCTTCCTTCCACGCTAATTCAAAGCCGTCACTACCCTTCACGACTGACTTCATGCACATCATCCTTCCTGCCCTCTCACACCACACTGCTCTATTTGCGCTCTCCCTTCCCCTTCCTCCCTCCCCCACTTCTTCTTCCGACCTCGTGAACTCTGTGCCCATCTCTCGCATCCCATCCCATGAGTCCACGCGCCCGTCTCTTCACTCCTCTGCCACAACTTGCCTCATCTGTCTCTTGCGTCCAGTGCTGTATCATGACCCCCTTCTCCATAATCCAAGCCCTTATCTCCTCCTTTTGCGCAGGACGGGCATGTCTCCATGGCTAACTCAACAACGAGCAACCGCCAACCCCAACTTAACGAGTCCGAGGGAAGCAAAGGCAGAAGCAGCATGGGCGCTGTCCGAAGCCCTCTTTGCCTCTCGCGAGCCGCCCGCTGAACCCGTCCCTCCCCCCTGCCTGACCTTCGGGTCGTGCTTCCTGAACAACGTAACGATGCGCGTCTTTCGCAGTTTCGCACCCGTTCGTATACACACGCCACCCCGTTTGTTCCTTTTCATCCTGGCAGGGGTTATAAACGTTTTGAGGTGGGGGCGTAGCGCCTGCACGAAGCCTTCAGTCCTCGACGAAACTCTGGTCGCTCAGGGCACCTGACTAGAAAGAGACGAACGACCAGCTTCATCCTGCGAGATCTGAGAGCTGGATACATGTCGTTTACGAACGAAAAAGGGAAAGAGGCAGGGCGAGCGAGAAGGGAAGAATTTTCTTGATGAAAAATGAATGTGTACCTCGCAGAAAGTGTGCACTGAGTGCTCCTTCGGTTCCCCCTCGCTACTGCAAGCAGATCCGCCCGAACAAAAGGAACAGGAAAGAAAATCCGCCAGCCCCACCTACATCCTGATGCTCCTGATGCAGGAGCAGGGCGCGTCTAATTTCAAGAGAAAGGGAAAGAGGAAACAAGGTTGCACCTCTTCTTTTTTTCCCCGGTTCAGAAAGCAAGAATCAGACCCACCCATGTCTCTCTCCTTGTCGTTCGTCGACGTCGCGCAAAAAAGTAAAATTAAAAGAAGGAAAAGTGCGGGACGGGAGCCGAGAACGACCTCCTTTCTCGAGCGCTCTTTGTCGACTGGCCAGGTCGGAACCCGACTCCTTTACCAATGCAGATCCATCTCCTCCAGAAGTTGGAGAGCTGTCGTAGAGTGTGATATTTTAGAGAGCAGGAGATGGCATCGGACTCTCCGTAAGCTTGGTCAAATCGGCATGACGAACGAGAGGGCAAGCAACCCAAGAAGCATCAGCAGAGACTGATGAGGGCGAGCGAACAGGCGTTCGCGGGCAGGGGCGCAGTCGAACAGACAGGAGGCTTGTGATCGGCTTTTAGGCGCAGCTGCCCGATTGGAGAAGAGAAATAAAATAAAAGGTCTAGCTGGGTCTCTGGACAGGGGAGCGTGTTCGATCGAAGACCCGACGGAGTGGACTCTCTCGGGCAGACTCGACTCGCGCAAAACGCATGCTCGCCTTCTCTCTTCCCCTCCTCAACCCCAGCACGTTTGATTCCCGACCCTCGTACTAATCGGTCCTCGCTCGCACGCACGGTCCCCATCGCTCGGCTCCTTCCGTACGCGTAGACGGTCTTCCTGTCGCCCAGCAGGTCGTCGCTTTTCCGCCTCTCGCCCTCCCTCCCCAGCGAGGCAGCGGCCCACCAGCCCTGTGGGACAACCACTACCTCCGCCCGGTCGCTCTGTCCCCTTGATTGGCATTACCCAACGTACGCCGCCTCCGGATAGCCCTCCCCTATCTCGAGCCCACACGAGACACAGGGACGCGCTCGCACGCTCGCCCCACCGCTGCGATTTGGGTCCAGGTCAGCGCGCATCTCCCTTCCTGCCCTTCCAATGGCACAGTCGACACAGAGGACACAGGCTGACCTATCCTTTTCCCGTGTTCGCCCTCGACAGGTCTAAACGAGCCCTTTCTCGCTGTCCGCTCGGTCCATCTCTCGCCACCGTCTCGCTTTCAAAAACAACTCTTCCTCTTCGTACCGCACCTGTCCGACCGACCCTTCCCCTCCTTCGCACATCCTTCTTTCGGTAGTCGACTCCAACCGTCAATCAACAGGTCGTCAAGCGGAGGACGCCCGTCCAATAGGACTCTCGCTCTCGCCCCGCGCATCGCTGCATGTCCATCGACCACACCCAAGACTGGACGCTGTGGAAAGATCAACAAGGACTTAACGCCGCTGGCTACACCGTCTCCGAGTTGCCCGGATCAGACTCATCACAGAGCCAGGATCTAGAGTTGCGCAACGTCAAGGACGCACAGCGTCAGTCCTTTCTTCAACAAAGCAAGTGTGCGTCTCCCCCTCCCCTGTCCCCTTCAGAGAGGACCACGTCTGACGTTGCCTTCTCGGTCGGTTTTGCACTCGTCTCAGCGCACGCCAACTCCATCAGAGAATCCCAAAGCCAGACTCAGCCCTTTGGTTCCATCTTCCACACCTCGTCTAGTCAATTCACGCCCTACCCAGTCCCTCAACGAGGCAATCTCTCCGCCCCAAACAACTCGCACGCTGGCATCTCCCCGTCCGCCTCATCTGCCAACGCTCAGCCTTCGTACGTAGACGTCATCTCAAACTCGTCCTCCTCCGACGCCGCCGCCTCGGCCAACCCTCCCAATCGCAACATCTCGCGGTACTCGCAGCTCGTCCAGCTCAAGATGAAAAACGCCATGCTCGCTCAGGACGGAGGAGCAGGCGCTTCATCATCCACCTCGAACATCGATGGGGCCAGCTGCAACGAGAGCGACGGGCGCGAGGACCCTGTCTGGAACCAGGATGGGGTCACACCGTGGTCAGTCCTGAACGGAATTGCCCAGGAACATGTCGTACGTCGTTTTCCCTTTTTTGCGTTCGGCTTCGAAAACCTCCTACTCCAAAGCTCACGTCTTTGCTCAGGCTCGATTGGCGGCTCACCCCCAACCCGTCTATCAGCCCCAGCCTCCTCAACAGACAGATTGGTACGAGCCAAACGGCCCAATGTACTCTGCCGTACGTTGTCCGCTCTCCTCGCA
The DNA here is from genome assembly GCA_014825545.1 of Cystofilobasidium capitatum. Taxonomy (NCBI): domain Eukaryota; kingdom Fungi; phylum Basidiomycota; class Tremellomycetes; order Cystofilobasidiales; family Cystofilobasidiaceae; genus Cystofilobasidium; species Cystofilobasidium capitatum. The sequence continues at coordinate 44,810 of MVAJ01000002.1, forward strand.
TCCTTTTATCGTCGCACACAATCAAGCGGACTGACGAATCGATCCTCCTGCCCTCCCTAGTGGTCGCAGAATTCCTCCTACGACAATCAACATCCCGTCTTTGACTCTGGTCTCTCGACCTACACGGCTTACCATCCTGCTGCGACCAATCAGTTCGCTTTCATGGATCTTCCCGAGCAACAAGGACAGCACAGTCGAGGCTCTGTCAACGGCTTCTGGGACGGCGACGGCGCGGCTTTTGCGACAAGGCCGAACTCCTCCATCAGCATCCACCACAGTGCCGTTGACCCCATTAACAGCAGCGCGCAAGCGTCTACCTCGACACCCAATCCCACCTTCGATGTCGCTTCTGCGTCCGCTCCTCGGTCGGCCATGGTCGAGCTTTCGCGCTACCAGCAGCTCCTGGCTGCCAAGTTCCCCGCCCAGCGAGTGCGCGCGGACGGGAGCACTGGGTTGACGCGAAGTCCCCGACCTGGACTGTACGCCAACAACCTGCCCGACACTGCTCTGCAGCCTCGGTCGTCCCCCTCGGCGCTCAGCAACAGCTCGCTGGCACCGCAAGACCAGTCGACAAGTACCGCTGGCCCCTCGTACACGGACCGGTCGCACCAGTCGAACGGAAACGGCAACATCAACGGCAAGACGTTGTCGCCTTATGGAAACGACGCCTCGACCTACCCGACGCTCGAGCACGTTCAGCCAGGCCACTTCTCCAACCACCCGACCTCGTACCACTCCTTCAACTCGGCTGAACAGCCGGCGGCGTCGTCGGCGTCCTTCAGCCCGTCGCCCTCGCAGGCGTTCCTCGACATGCCTAACCAGACGAGCCTGCTCTCGTTCGCGGGCAACAAGTTTAGCCCATACTCGCCGGGTCCGTTTGGCGTCGGCTGTGGCGCGGGCGACTCGCCGCTCGTGCAGCTCAGTCCTCAGGGCCAGCATGTGCCCGAGGCGGTCCCACCCACGAGCTGGCCGGCGACGTCGAACGGAGGTGGTGGAGCGTCGACCCAGTCGTCGCTGCAGGGTCAACAGAGCGACTCATCGGCGCAGTGGATGGCCAACCAACCGTCGTCGTCGTCGGCTTCGTCGTACCTCCGACCGGGCTCGTTCAGCTCTCACGGCCAGTTTCAGCCCGTCGACCAGGGCCCTTCGGCCTACTCGTCCAACCAAGGCGTGTCGTCCTCGACGTACCGTCACTCGCTACCGTACAACTCGACCTTGGACGGCATGCACGACCCAGCCGGCGATCGTCGACACCACTCTGCGTCGGCCTTGCAATCAAACTCTCAACCGTCGACGTCGACGTTCGACTTCTCCACGACGTACAACCCCGAGGCATTCAACGCCGCGCCGTCGGCCTACTACCCTACGGTCTTCTCGAGGGAGGCGTACGCCGACACGCTCTCCAACGGACCTTCGCCTGGGTCGCAGCCTTCGTGGATGACGATGCCCGCCGGAGCTGGGCCGTCGTCCATCACAACGTCGTTCACCGCCCCTGCGCCGTCGGCGGTCCCTGGCGATGTCGGACCGAGCGTCAACCCTGGCATCCTCCCTCCTCCTTCGGCCAAGACGGAAAGGGTCCCAGCGACGAAGAATGCGCAGGAATTGAAGCTGGAGCTGTCGGCCGTTGCCAAGGGCAAGCGACCTGCCGTCGACAAGAAGGGGCCCAAGTCGACGACGACGCCACCACTGATGGAAGCAGCGGACAGCGCTGCCGAGCCGGGAGGTCCAGACAAGGCTGGAGAGTTTAGGAAGGCACCGCTCGCCTGCCACTTCTGCAGAGGTCGAAAGCTCAAGTGCGTCGTTCTCCTCAAACCCTCTGCGTCGCTGTGGCTGCTGACGCTGACGACCGTTCCCTTTCTCTTCCAGATGCGACGGCATCCGACCAACCTGCTCCAACTGCGCCAAACGCAACCGCGACTGCACAGTCGACGCCGTCATCCGCCGTCGAGGACCGGGCAAGAAAAAGAAGGAGCGCAGCCAGCGAGGGTCGACCGCTGCCACTCGCGACACCGGTCCGCCTGCCCGAGCGTCCTCTACAGTCGGACCACCAGTCGACGTGTACCCTCATCCTCCTCCTCAGGGAGGTTCGATGCAACCCCCACCCGCACCGGCGCCTCACCTGGGTCCTCCAGCCGGCTACGGCCAGGCGTCGACCATGACTCATCCCCAGCCGAACTACCATCAACCGTCCCTGCAGCCTCCACCCTCGAACTTGGGCTCGTACGCCAACCACTACCAGTACTAGATCAGATCGACCTCTCTTCTTTCTTTCCGTGTCTTGCAACTCCCACAACCCCGTACCATCTGTCCGTCTTCCAATTTGTCCTCCACTCCGTTCTCAACATCATAAAGGGCCCACTCGCGTTCTTCTCCTTTTTTTGCTTCCCCCATTCCGAAGGTGGAGTCGTCCACTTGTACTTCGCGCTCTCCTGCTGTTAGTCATTTTTTCTTCTCTCTCGATGCACGATATCTCGGTCGGAAAGCGTTTCGGTCAGAAAGCGCACCATGGAGAGCACGCGAGAAAGCGGAGAAGGCAAAGTCCACAATTGACAGCGAACGATTACAAAACGGTATGAGAAGCTACAGAAGGCCACTACGGAAAGAGAGAAGGGGAGATCATCAATGGAAGAAAGCAGCAAGTCAACAAGCAAAGTCCGAAGAACAACTATGTTATCACATTCGAAAATTGAACGGTTCAGAATAAAGGAAAGGTGTCAAAAGAATCGGACGACTTGCGCAAATGTCAAAAGAGGAAAGCTCCGAGGCCGACGACGAGACAGGCCCAGAGACCGAGGTCTTCGATCTCGGCCAGGAGAGGCGTGCCGGCGCTCGTGGGGGTCGTTGCGGCGTTGGACGCGGCGGCGGCTGCCTGCGAACTAGAGGCGGAGGACGCGCGGGCGGACGAGGACGACGAAGTAGAAGGACGCAAACCGGAGCCTGGTGGGGATTGTAAACGACAAGGCATCAGTCAGGACGATTCAATCAACGGAAAAACAGATTGGCAGAAATATACTGGTGGCACGCGACGAAGCCGAGGGAGAAGCGACGCCGAGCGACCGAGTCGACGTCCTGTTGACGTCAAGTCGGGCGATGTTGAACGTAGCCGACTCGGCGAGGGCGTCGGTTACGTTGGCGTTGACGTCGGTGAACCTGAGTTGGTACTGAGGGTCCGTGTTGACCTGCTCCACCATCCACAGTCGACCATAACGCGATCAGCTTCTGTCGCTCGAGTCGGGATGTGTGGCAGGAGGAGAAAAGGGCACGCACGACACCGAGGGCGAAGACGACCGATCCGCTAGAAGCAGAAACGGTGTTGAGGATCGCAAACGCTCCGTTGAGGACGTCGACCTGGGTGTTAACGAGGAAGACGTTGAATCTGCAGAGGCCAGTTCGCGAGGGTCAGCGGAGAGAGGGGGAGCGGAAGAGGACGGAGGACGAACACAGAGGGGTCACCCCTTGCTCAACCGAATTCGCAGGCAGCGTCAGCTAACATATACAAGACACGGAGGAAAAGCAGAGATGCACGCAGCCGTCGTCCAGGACAGGGTGTTGTTGCCAGGAGAGGTCCAATCCATCGGTGTTTCGATGGTGAACCCTGGACAAAAACGACAAGGTCAGTCAAGCCTGCGAGCCGTGGACGGAGATCATCCAACATCACGCTTGGTGCAGGCGGTTGCTGAAGGGGACCGCACCTCGGACGACGGAGAGAGCAACAAGGAGAAGAGGAGGGATGAGGGCGAGCATATCGTGCGTGAGGGACAGAGTAGAGGAAAGGCGGGAGGACGAGCGAGGGGTAGGTGGTTGAACGAGAGAGGAGAAACGACGCACCGGCCTGCTCTCGTCTACTCAACAGTGACGGACCAAGAAGAGTTTGTCAGATTCCGGAAAGTCAGCGCATGGTCGTGCATCGACCCCTTTTTCTTCTCGAGTAAATCATTGTCGTCCCACCCTTGATGTAGCGCTCCGTTGGACCTCGCAAGGATGCTTTGACGACGACACCCGCAATCTGTCCCGCACTCCCCGAAGACGGTGAGCCAAGTCAACGGGTCGGGGGACGTACGAAGGCGCAAACTCTGGTCCGAGAAGTGTGTTCTGTCGATCATTCAGTCGTTGCAAAACGGGCCGCATCCTTCGAGACGCCAGCTTTGGGCGCCCCTGCGACAAACGCCAGGCGGAAAAACGGGAGAGCGTCCCATAATCAGCAGAAAGGAGAGTGAGTGAGAGGCCGTAAGCAAGAAAAAATATTTTTTTGGGAGCGAGACCTGTCTGAGCAGCGGAGTCGAGACAGGCGTCGGGCGACGGGCGCGCGTCATTTTAACCAAGGGATTTTGATTGAGAACATGATTACGCAATCATCGTTGAGTTATACTGGAATCACGATCGGCCTCTCAGCTGACTTGGCTGCTGGGCTGAGCAGAGAACAGGCGACCCCCAACCCCCTTACCCCCAATACACACCCACCAGCAGACTCGTCAAGGACCGCCTCCTCCCTGTTTGCTCCCTGGCCTACTCTCCTGCTCCCCAACCCAGCCGGTTTCTCTTGGAGGTCGTTTCCTTTCCGTCTCCGCCCCCAGAACGCCCGCGGTCGATCGCACTGCAAAGCTCTTCTGCTGGCTCTGCCCCTCCGTCACTGGTCTCCCACCCCCAACCCACTTTTGACACCTTCCTCCCTTTCTACAACCGTCTCTCTCTTCCTCAACCCCGGCTACCTCCTCCGCTTCATCCTCGTCCTCGCTCGCCTCGATACTCGACAACCAAAGGATGGCTCAGTACGTGCCCGCCCCGGCGCTCGTCTCGCCCGCAGGAGCGCTCCCCCATAACCCAGACGACGCCGACGTGCAAACCCGGTTGCCGTCCATCTGCGTCGACTACCTCTCGCACGACTGGGCAGAGGAGGACGTCTGGGCCTCGTGGAGGTCCATGACGAGGAAAAAGAACGAGATTGCCAACGGCGTCCGGCTCGAGAACGCCAGTTGGCGGACGTGGTGGAAGCAGCGAAACAAGCTCAAGACGATCAGTCCAGAGACGCTCAACTGGTGCGTTCCGCTCTTTCAGTCTTCCTCTACTCTGTTGCCGGGTGCATCTGGGGTTAGGGAGCATGGCTTGGTGATTTGTGCGGGTTGAAGCGTGGTTTGACAGGCCTGGCGTGCTGCGGCTGTCGGGCGCTGCGATGGGGGAAGGCGATTACGAGAGACGGAGGGCGCCCCTGCGAAGGATGACCCAGCGTCTCGCCCTTGGCCAGTGTCCTCTTCAACGTCACAGTATGGTTTACTGACCTTGTTGGCCTCGTCTCTTGCTCTTTGTCTCGGTTTTTTCGTCCTGTTTGACAGGCTGAAGGACTCGGACGTCACCTGGCTCTACGGTCCTCTCCACACCGCCGTCGAAGCAGTCCCCCCGCCCAAGATTGCCACCACCGAGGACAAGCTCGACCTACACTCTGGCAAGAAGCCCATTCTCAAGCATCGGACCCTGTCCGAGATTCTGACGTCTCAGCGGCCGTCGAGTCCCAACCTCGAGTCGCTCAGCTTGACGTCTGATGACGAAGACGACGACGAGGCGAGCCTGTCGTCTTCCGCCGAAGGTCGGCCTCAGATCCAGCACACCAAGAGCGACACCAACATCGTTCGACGCGGAAGCACGAGACGGCCGTCCCCTCCTCGCATCCCCATCCCTTCGCTCGCCCTCGTCGGACAGGGCAAGATCGAGCACGGTGTTCCCCACGGCTCTCACGAGCACCTCCAGGACGAAGCGAGCTCTCCCTCCGGCGGACCTGCTCAGGAGAAGCGACACATCTCGTTCAACACGTTTGTCGAGCAGTGCATCTCTCTCGACGAGCCGACGTCCATCTCCCCCGACCGACCTCCCGAGAATTCGGACTCAGACGACTCGGACGACGACATCCTCGAGATGCGGTCCTCCTCCTCGTCGCACTCGGGCCAGTCGTCCCGGCCGAGCCTGTCGCGGCAGACCAGCGACCCCAAGGAGCACTTCACCATCGCTCACATCGCCCCGACCCTCCTCAAGAGCAACGAGACCTTCCCGGCGCCTTCTCCCGCCGTCGTATTCATGCCCCCCAACTCAAGCTCGTCCGCTCTCGCAGGCAGCTCGCGCGGTGAATCGGGGGCCTCGGACTCGTCGTCCCCCTCGCTCGACAGCGACGACGGCGGTCGGCTGCGACCAGGAGGAAAGACGGACTACGACTTCCCGAGCCCTATCGACCAGGCCCAGTGGGACGAGGACGACGACGAGTTCCACGACTTCATCAAGGGCAGTAGCGGCAGCGGCAGCACGTCTCCTGGAGGACGGCCCCCGAGAACTAACACCGGTCGGGTCGGCAGCGTCAACCACTACGAGTCGTCGCCCAATACGTCGCCCAACAACAGCCGGTTGGATCTGCCCGGAGCAGCCGCCGCTCAGCAGAAGCCTCCTCGGCGAGGAGCGTCGATCGGTTCAACGCCTCCGTCGTCTGGCACATCGACCCCTACCGGCGGACCGAAAGCCAACTCGCAACCCCAGCAACCCCCCTCCTCGCCTGTGGAAGCCACCATGTCGCCTCCCAAGCAGCCCGGACGGTCAATTCTCAAGAACCGAACGGGTGCCTCGCCTGCGGCGTCATCGTCTCCCGACACCTCGGGCAGCTACTTTCCCGACGCCCAGAGTCTCACTGGCGCAGTCGCAGCCGTCCAGGAGGAGTCTGGAGGCGTAGGCAACGGCGGCTTCCTTGCCGTAAACGCTGGAGGAAACACCACTGCTGCCAGTGCGGAGGACGACGAGGGCCACCGACGAGGTCGGTCGGTCTCACGAAACAGCAGCTCGTCGTCCCTCGTCGACCGGGCGAGTCAGTCGCGCAGCGCCTCGTCGACGGGAACCAACGGACCCGCCTCGCCCTCGCTCAACACCAACTCTGGCCACGGCGGCGCGTCCTTCTTCAACCCCAAGCAGCGGCGGCAGCTCCCCAGCCCGCCGCTCCCGCGCCGACAACCGGCAGGGCTGCTCGACCGCCCAGCATCAACACTGCCGCCGTCAACGCTGCTCCTGTGCGACCTTCTTCGCCCGACGCCGTGTCCGAGGTATCCACGCCCGGCGACGGTTCTCGCGAGGACTACTGGGCGGACAAGGTGCCCTCGACGTCGGTCGAGGAGTCGCTCGCCAACCCCGACGAGGCCGAGTCGATCCGCAAGAACGAGGAGCTCGCGCGCGAGGTCATGCGGAGCTTCGAGGAGGGTCCCAAGGGTGGTCCGGCCAAGAGCGGAAGTCCAGCCGATGAGGGAGAATCGGTAGAGGAGTTCCGGGGTGGAGAGGAGCAGGGCAAGGACTACGTCCCTACCGAGAGCACCAACCCCACACCTCACTCGTCGCCGCTCGTGAGTGCTGCTCCCATCTCCCATCGTCGAATTGGTCGCTCACCCCCGTCTCTTTGCTCCTCTTCCAGATCGCGATGCGGCCGCTCCCGAACTCTGAGTCGACCTCTGCCGCCTCGCTTCCTCACTCGTCCGGCCCATCGGGTCGCAAGGCAGCTAGCCCCTCGACGTCGAGCCCAAGTGGAGCCTTCGCTGCCCTCGGCCTCAACAACACCTCGCCCTCGCCGTCCGGCAACCCGCCTTCGGTGCCCGCTGGTTCGCCCTCGGGCGGAGGGGTCGTCGAGACAGCCAAGGGACTCCTGGGTGCGCTCTGGGGCATGGGAGGCGGCAACGCATCGCCCACCACCGAGACGACACCAGCTCCTAACGGCAGCAAGCGAGCGTAGATTAAGAACTCGAAGGGAGACCAGGGGACCACTTAGATCAACCCCCCCCCCCCCGGCCCTTCATGTCTCGGACCACCTTCTCATGCACGCCCCTTCCACTTTTCCTGCCGAGGACTCGTAAACCACAATCTCACCCTCCAAATCGACACTCGTTCCGTTTCTCCCAAGTCCTGCGTACCACCAGAACCTTTTTCTTTAGCTCTACAACTCCCTCTTCTCTTTCGTACCCTGTCCCAGATCTGCGCGTCCCCCCCCTCTTCTTCCCACCCCCGTCATCTCGCCTCTCTGCGTCATGCTCCCTCTGTTTGTCACTCCCCCTCACAAAGGTCTTATCTACCCCTTGAGTTCTCCTCTTGCTCGCCCTCTCCTTGTAAACTCTCTCTCTGTTCGAAGTGGGTCTTCCACCTTCTGACTGCGCTCCTCGTCCACTTTTCCTCAGCTCTGCTCCGTCTCCTTTTCCTCTTTCTCCCGCTTTAGTCCGAACCTAGAAAGTATCGACCATGATGTTCGCTCTACTCCGACTGCAAGCGGGAAAGGTCGCCTGCAAGGGTTCAGCTGGACGAGTGCAAACATCGGGCCAAGGCCGCAGAGTCCGACAGACGAGAGATGGTCCTCCCCAACCCTCACCTCCGTCGTCAAGCAAGCAACTACACCCTCTCTTCGGGCATGCGCACCGCCTGGAACGATCTACCCTGGGACGTCGTCGCCCTCATCCTCGACGCTGCCGCCCAGGAGGAGACGGATTGCCCGCTCGCGAGCGATGCTGGTCCGGCTCGGCTGGAGAGGAACCGGACGCTGGCTGGCCTGCGACTCGTCTGCTCGAGTTGGAACGTCCGTCTCCTCCTCCTTCCTGCTCAGAAGTCTGTCCTGACCTGTACTGACGACTGCGGGATGGCCTTGATCTTTGATCGTTCGACAGCATCATGCTCGACCGCTGCTGTTTCTCCACCCCACCCTCGCCTCACTCGACCCCTTCCGCAGTTTCTTGAAAGCCCTTCCGACAGACGAACGAGCACTCGTCCGACACATCACCCTCTTCGATGGCCTCACCGACGTCTTCATCAAAGAACTCCTGTCATTTCCGGCCCTCGAGTCGGTCGAGACGTTGACGAGCGTTCCAGCTCGGATTCCGGCGAGCGTTCGACACCTGACCATCTCCTGCCGCTCTCAATTCCCTTGGGACAGTCCCCCGGACACGCTCTCGTCTCTGAGGCGATCCGACATGTCGTCTCTCACCAGCTTAACGCTCAAAGGCATGACCTTCGTCAGCAATTGTCTCGGCTCGCGCAGTCTGATGGGCTTGTCCAACCTGCGACAACTTCGACTCCTCGTCGACGGCGCACCTTACTCGAGCCGGATCGAGCGGGGCCTGATCACGACTCTTGAGGTTATCGGCGAGCAACTTCACGTCCTCGAGGTCGTCGCAACGGTTCAGAGCGGATGGGACGCCTTCAACCTCTCGCCAGAGATCCTCCGTCTGGTCCCTAACGTCCGGTCGCTCGCTTTCCCAAACGGCAACGCCTTCCTCCTCTCCCACTCGTCGACGTTTCCTCAACTCCGCCAGCTCAAAAAAATCTACTTTGGATCGCCCGGGAACGCTCTCTGGTCCGAAGAGGACGTGTGGAGGGTGCGATGGATGAACGAGGTCGAGCGCATCGTCCACGGTCTGCTTGTCCTGTACGACTCGTCCTCAATCGTCGTCGCCGACCCCTCAACCACGCCGTCGCCTTCCGGCCGACCGCTGTTGGCGCAACTCAAATTGTTCGACTTCACGTTCGCGCTCCCTTCGCCTCCGCGGGCGACCCAGCGACGGGTGGTCCACTCGACGGTCAAATTGCCTGCGCTGCGGTCCGTCGGGTTCTGGGGACTCGACTTTCAAGGACACCCCGCTGCCAAGGGCGCTCGAAAGGGCGAGAAGAAGACGTCTCCGGTTGGTCTGTTGGACGGGGTGGTCAGGCAGGTGCGCGAGTATGGGCTCGAGATCGTCGATCGATACGGCAGGACTGCCGACGGTGGAAGGATAGGGTGAGAGGGTGGGGTCGGTTTCGGCGCCAGCTGTTGTTCGTGTACTCTTTGCGCTCCATCATGACCTGCTTCCCCGACTTGTTTAGACTGGAGAAGAGGTTGAGATTGGTCGAAGTGCCTTGGTTATGCAAGAACGAATGACTCGTCGCTCGACTGTCGCCACCTCCTCCCGGACTCCACTATCTCCTCCTTCCTCTCAAAGAAACGTCGCCTCTCCCCCTCTCCAGAACTAGAAACGACCCAACAACCAGCATGTCTGTCAAGCTCACAATCGTGCGTGCAGTCTAGGCCGATATCGGAGCTTTGGAGCTGTCGGGGCTGACACGGAGGGCGTACCGACATCTCCCCCTTCCTCCTGCTCGCCACTCGACTCTGCTCGTCGCACAATTCTTCCTCTCCCTCAGGTACGACACGGAGAGTCCGTAGGTTAGTACAAGCTCCGGACGTACGACCCGACTTCTGAACTCAAGGTCTGCCAGGCTGACCTCCTGCTTCCTCGCAACGACCTCGCCGCGCAGACAACCTCGTGAGCTCGCACCTCTGTTCCGACCTTCTGCTACCGCCTGTCTGACTATCTCAACCATCTCCACTCGGATTTCTATTCAAAGGGCAACGTATGGGCCGGATCGAAGGATGCACCTTTGTCGAACCACGGCATGAATCAGGTGCGGAAGCCGGCCCACGTCCGTCAGACCAGACGACGTCCGGTTGCTGATTGCTGCTTTGTTGTCCTACCCAGGCCAAGGCTGTCGGCGCTGCGTTCAAGGACACGCCAATCACGCACATCTACGCTTCTCCACTGGTGCGTTTTCTCTCCTATCTGCGTCGAAAGCTCCGCAGGCGTACTTGACACCCTAACGCCTGCGTGCTCTTCCTCTTTGCGCCCCTTCCAGCTCCGAGCACGCTGGACGGCCGAGCAAATCCATAAGCAGAACACGGGCTCGCCCGACTTGCAGCCGATCACGTTTTCACCGCTGCTGCAAGAACAGCACTTTGGCCAGGCCGAGGGCCAGTCGTGGGAGAAGGCGCAGTGGGTACGTGAGTCAACCCGGTCGTTCAGCTTTCCTGACGGAGAGTCGCTCGAGGACGTCGCTGCTCGAACGGAGAAGTGAGTCTTTTGCCCCTTACCATGGGCTTTAGCACTTTGGGCTTCAGTCTTGGAGGGCTGACGTGCCTGACTGGTCTAAACAGGGGTTTGGACACATTCATCCTACCGCACGTCAAGGAGGCGGCCAGGACCGGCGAAGACAGGCACATTGTCCTCGTCGCGCACGGAATTCACAACAGTACGCTCCCCTGTCCTGCCAGAGCGCGCAAGATCATTCAGGACTGACCCTTCTTGTACTCGATTCATCCGTAGGTGAAATGATCGGGACTCTTTTGCGACGGCGGACGAATGACCGCAACCTCGGCAAGAACGACTGCCGCACAGGCCCTATGACCAACACTGGTCAGTAGATCCTCTTCTTTTTGCGAGCAAATCTGTGGGTCTAACTTACTCGGGCTGACGTTTGCGCTCTCGTTGTCCATCGCAGGTTTTCACACACTCAAGCTTTCTCTCGCCGTGAGTTCCTCTTCCGGCAGAAGGCTGGTTCTCTGAGGGATGCAGCCGACTGACCCGCACCTCGTTCTCACTGCCTTCCCTCAGGACGCACCCGGCAACCCTCCCGCTGTTGACGCCTCCGCCTCTGCGACCCCGGCGACGACCAACACGAACCCGTCGTCCGTGCCGCCCGTCTCGGCGCCGTCCACGCCGCTGGACTCGGAGCGGCCGCACCTGCAGGTCCAGCTGCAGAGTATCAACAGCACGGTCCACCTCGACGGCGTCAAGCGCCAGGCGGGCGGGATCGGCAGCTCGGCCTTCGACGTCAAGCAGCAGAGCATGCGCGACTTTATTTCGGGCGGAGGGTCGTCCAAGGTGTAAGCGGAACGAGGCACTAGCGCTTTGTAAGAGGTCCATTCCTGAATGCAAGATGGTAGATTAGACTCCTCCCTTTCGTCGAAGTTGGGGAAGTGGAGTAGACAGTCAGATGAAAGTGTTTCATGCGTTCCATCTGAGATTTTGGGCGAGGCAGGGAGATGACCGAAACGCCTTGGAGCTCAACTCTGCATGCCCCTCGGACGCTCGCTCAGACTCCTCGCCAGACCCACACTCCTTCCTCCTGCCAGCACCCAACTGTCCCTGTATCGCACCATGGCGTCCACCGAACACATCGAGAAGAAGGCCCGCACGACCGAGGTCTGTCCAAACCAGGAACCTGTCGGACTTGAGCTGCCTCTGACTGAACCATTTGCCTCTGATCTAGCTGATCGGCACCCACAGCGGAACGTTCCACTGCGACGAGGCCCTCGCCGTGCGTATACTAAACGGCTCAGAAGAGCTCCTCCACCCGTCAATGCTGATCTTGACTTTCCTTTGGCTTTGGCGACTGTGCGAATGGACGTCGAGCAGGTCTACATGCTCAAGGTCCTGCCTCAGTACAAGGGAGCTGGTGCGTTGCTGAGCCCTTGGCTTGCTGCTCTACAGCTCAGCTTGACAGTCAGTTGACACTTCATGTTTGCTTTGCTCCACTTGTAGAGGTCGTCCGAAGCAGAGACCTTGCCGTCCGTATGTACCTCGCCTTCCTTCCCCCAACAGGCCCACGTTCCCCACAACTGACATAGGAGTCGCGACCTCCGTCTGATCTACAGTCGAGAAGTGCTCGATCGTCGTCGATGTCGGAGGCGTGTACGACGCTGCCGCTCACCGATACGACCACCACCAGCGGGGCTTTTTTGAGGTGTTCGGCGACGAGTGGAAGACCAAGCTCAGCAGTGCCGGTCTCGTCTACAAGTGCGTCCTGCATTCTGTCAAACCTGAGCTCCAGTGGTTGCTGATGACGGAAGGCTTTGCTTTGAAAACGTACCAGGCACTTTGGTATCGACATCATTGCAACCCACCTCTCGCTCGCCCCGACCGACCCGACCGTCCAGAAGCTCTTCGTCAAGCTGTACGAGGACTTCGTCGAGGCCATCGACGGCATCGACAACGGCGTGACCCAGTTCGTCTCGGCCGAGCCTGCTCGGTACAAGTCGCGGACCGACCTGAGCGCGAGGGTCGGCGCGCTCAACCCGAGGTGGAACGAGAAGTCTGACGACAGCGTGCTGGACGTCAGTCCCCCTTCCCTTTCCACACATCGGGTCAGGAGCTACAGTCGCTGAGCCAAAACTTTCATTGTCGTTTTGCAGACCAAGTTCGTCGCTGCCTCTGCCTTGACCGGAAGCGAGTTCATCGCCAGGCTCGACTACCTGTACGAGGCCTGGCTGCCCGCGCGCCAGATCATCGTCGACGCGTTCAACGACCGGCTCAACGTCGACCCGTCCGGTCAGGTGCTCGTGTTCGACTCGTTTGCCCCTTGGAAGGAGCACCTGTTTGAGGTGGAGGCCGAGGCTGGACTGACGGCCGAGCAGAAGCCGGTGAGTTTGTCGCTTTCTCCTGCCCCACCCGCGATGCCACTCTGCTCAGCTACTAAACGACTGGACACTTTTTGGGACGGTTGTAGCTTTACGTTTTGTACCCTGAGGAGTCTGGACGAGCATGGCGAATCCAGGCGATCCCCGAGTCGGCAGACTCATTCGCGAGCCGAAAGGCCATGCCCGAGCCGTACGTCCCCTCCTCCATTTCCCACCCGCCAAAGGCCGGCTCGTTGGATGCTGACAGAACCCATTCGTTTGTTGAACGAACAGGTGGCGAGGAGTCCGAGACGCCGACTTGTCGACTGTCACCGGCATCCCCGGCTGCGTCTTCTGCCACGCCGCTGGCTTCATCGGCGTGCGTCCCTCTTCCCCCCCCTCCCTTTCTCTTTCCGGATTGCCTCCCTCCTGACACTTGCTTTGTGTACTTCTCAAATCTTCAGGGAAACGCAACCAAGGCGGGAGCGCTCGAGATGGCCAAGCAGGCCCTTGCCACCCCCAAGCCCGTATCTGCTTAAGGCCTGGCTCGATGAAATGAATTATCTCTCAGGTCTGCAAAGACAATCGTAAGGATACATTATTGGACAGTCGCGGGGCGAGAGCGAGACACGAGAGGTTGATGAGCACAGCAGGGAGGAGCGTCTGGTACAAGATGGGTTCATGCGAAAGGATTGAGAGGAGAATGGACAATGGGTCGTGAGAGAACTTGTGCGTGCGAGGTTCGCCCGATGGAAGGAATTGAAGAGAAAAAAACAAGAGAAGAAGCAGACAGCACCGTTTACATGTGCTGCTCTTCCTGGATGTCCTCGTGGAAGGAGCGGAGGGACGCAGGAGGACAAGGTCTTCCCCTCCCGAGCGACTCCTGGCCGTCGTGGTACGAACCGCGCTGACGACCCCTCGAGAGCGACCGCTCCTGGCTGGACGAGTTGGTGTCGCCCGCGACGCTCGTCAAAACCGAGAGACCGGCCAGGTCGTCGATCGGCGTCTTGGGCCGGGACGAACGACCTCGGCTGCGCGACCGGGAGCGCGAGTTTGAGCGGGACGACGAAGGGGAGAAGGTGGGCGCCTCGGCCGAGGCTTCAGCCAGACCCTTGGAGCGGTAGAAGATGGGAGGCGGAGACAGCGAGTGGCTGGGCGTGGTAGGGAAAGAGGCGGTCGATTCGGTTGGGCTAGCCTGGACGTGCTGACCGTGTCCTCCGAAAGCAACCGAGAGACGATCCATGGACGTGGACGACCGAACGCCGTCGTACTCTGCCCGACGGTTAGACGCTCGACTGCGACTCCGACTACCCCTTCCACGGGAATTTGACGGCCTCGCCCGACTTCTCGACCGACTGCGACTGCTCCGGACCTCCTCCCAGCCCTGGAGCCACTCGCTCGCCAGCACGTCGTCGATCGTCCACCGATTACCGAGCTCACTCGTGAGACACCCCTTCAGAACGTCCATGCACTCCTTGCCGACTTCGATGCCCTCCGGCAGGTCCCAGACGCCGCGGATAATCTTGAGCTGGAGTCGGGGCTCGAAGGCGTCAGCAAAGGGGAAGCTGCCGGACGTGATGAGGAAGTAGAGGAGGATGCCGAGAGCCCACACGTCGGTCGCCGGGGTGGGTTTGTTGGGATGGGCAGAAAGCGAGGTGCGGAAAAGCTCAGGAGCGGTGTAAGGCAGCGAGCCTGGGGGGATCTGGTCGTTGGGCGGCAGAGGAGGCGATTCGGCCGAGGGAGAGCGGAGGGGGAAAGGAGAAGAGGCCTGTCGAGGTTGAGCAGACAGGTGTCGTCGGTGTGAGTGAGCGGGCATGGGTTCGAGACTGTTCAAGCCTGAGCGCTGATGCTCCACAAAGGCGGAGGACGAGGTGGTTGGTGTAGTGGAGGACCAGCTCGGCGTGCCAGTCCCAGGCGTAGGTACAGCTGTGTCGACAGAGGTTCGAACCGAGAACCCGAAGTCGGACAGGCGGCAGTGGTTCTGGAGAAAGAAGAGGTTGTTGTACGTGGTCAGAAGGGCTGTATGCGGGATTTTCAGACAGGGCGGGAAGGCGTACCTCTGCGTTGAGCAGGACATTCTCGCACTTCAGGTCACCATGGACGACGCCAGCAGCGTGTAGCGCCGCCACTCCCTTGGCCACCTCGGTGAAGTACCTCCTCGCCTCGTCGTGGGGGAACGCCTTTGACGCTCCTTCCTCCGTCGCAGTGATCTGCACGGGCGCCATCCGAGAGGACGAAAACAGTCTAGGTCGTCCTCGTCCTGGATCGTGCTCCTTGTGTCTGCGAACAACGTCAAAGAGGGAGCCCTGGGGCATGAAGGGCATGAACAGGTAGACGGCGTCCTGGGTGATGTGGTGTCGCGCCAGCGGGAGGAGGGACGGATGAGCAGGGAGCGACTCCCATAACTCGATCTCCTTCTTGAGGTCCTCGAGTAGCTGAGCCATCTCCTCCGACGTGTTGTCGTCCGGCGAGGTCCGCTTGGGCTTGAGGGAGACGACTTTGACGGCCTGCGGCGGCTGAACACGTTCGCCACTGGCGGCATCAACGACCTCCCTTACAACGCCCGACGCACCCTTGCCCAGGAGCTTGCCGAGAATCTCACCCGAACCCGACGCGCCGGCAGGTTGACCAGCTTCGTCAGGGAAGACGACGATGGACGTGGCGACGGACGAGAGGGACGGGGGTGGACTCGCGAAGCTCGCCGTCGGCGACGAGAAGGCCGACAAGAAGGAAGACGCTGGCGAGCGGATCGCTGGTGCGTCGGCCGAGCTGAAGGTGCGAGCAGGAACGACAGCTGCCTCTGGGAGGTGAAGACGAGAGAGACCGAGCGAGGGAGAGGAGGTGCGCTGGATGGCGAGGGTATGCGCAGAAGTCGAGGAGGGAATGGGTCTAAACGGAGGAGGCGACGGCTCGCCGACCGGTCGTCGGCTGGTGAAGAAGTTGGGCGATGCGGTCCAGCCTGGAATCTCCTGCTGGGGCAGACCGTCGTACGAGAGGCCGGACGTTGTGCTGATCGAGGTTGGCAGACCATCGACAGGTGCAACAGCGAGGGGGGTGGCGACGGAGGAGTCGGCGTTTCGCGAAGGGAGCGACCCAGCCCTGCTCTGCAAAACCTCCCACGGACCAAGACGTCGTCCTCCCTCGAGCTGCTGGTCGAGCGGGACCGGTCTAGCCGAGCCAGACAGGGGCGAGCAATTGGGCGACCGGTCGCGTTTGCATGGGGACAAGGCCGTTGGGGGTAACGAGGTGGATCGGTCGTGGGCTGAGGACAACGAGGGAGGGTACGGTCCCATCCAAAGAAGCTGCTGGATGGGGTTTCTTTGCGAGGGCTGGGGGGTGAGGAGGTCTGCTTTGATGAAGTTGGGAGCTGCGCTTCGGGAGCTGGGTTCTGGGTCGAGGTAGGGTGTATGCGTCGAATGAGGGTCGGGGTGGATGTCAGGCGGAACATGCAACGCACTTCGCCCGCGGGAGGGGAAATTTGGCCCTGTACGCCCGCCTTCTCCCGACCGAACCCGCGTGGAGTGCAATAGGTTCATGATAGTGGGATGACGATGAACGTGTGGAGACGGTTCAGAGCAGTATGCAGGTACGAAGAAACTAGGGGGAGGAGAGGGGGAACAAAGGCAGAGGAGGGAGGGCTGGGGGGAGTATACAAATCCGGTCAAAGGAGAAGCAGTTTAGAGACCGAGAGACTTCTTGGAGTTTTCGTAGACCTGTAAACGACGAGGAAGAGGAGGGGTCAGTGCTGCCCAGCAGCAAGACTGGATTGAGGGAGGGGGGAGGACGTACAACGTAGGAGATGGACACGGCCGGGATGACCTTTGCGAGGTTGACCGTCAGGCCCTTGTAGAACCCCCGCCAGCCCTCCTTGGCGTGCGTCTGCTTGACAACGTCCAGGAAGCCAGTGTACTCTTGCGGATGACCGGTCGATCCTGCCGCCTGGAGCTTGGTTCGGATGACGTTGATGGCTGCAAGGAGATCCAGATCTGGGTGTCAGAGCTTGCGCGGATCTACGAGATTCGGAGAGAGGGCAACTCACGGTACACCGAACTGGCACCTACTCCTCCAGAGATGGCTCCGAAGGTCAAGACGGCCATCGTGTCGGGTTCGTCGAGGTGGAAGTGGCTGCAATAGCTGATCTTGAGCGTCTCAAACGTAGACATGTCGATCGCCGCGTACGGGAAGACACCGATAAGGCCGAGCTGGACGAGACGGGCGGGGTCGAACTGTTAGTTCTGGTGGTAGATTTCGAGAACAAGGGAAGCGCAGAGATGCTCACCGTCAGTCCTCGGTAGTACCGCCTCACGCCTCCTTGCGACCACATGTGCGCCGCCGTCCGCAAGAGCACCTTGCTGCTGTGATCCGATCCAGCCGTCGTCATATGCGCAGTCTTGAGAGTCTCCAGCTGTGTGAAGGTCAAACGCCACACATCAGTTGTCTGCATGCGGGATCATCAGAAAGGGAGAGGTGCAGCACGTACGGGGTAGATGGCAAATTGACTGATGATTCCTCCCAGACCTCCAGCCAGGAATCTAGAAGAGCCCGAGATCTGGGTAGGGTCGTCTACGTGGTCCCAGTAGCGGGCGAGCATGCGTTTCTGTAAGGTAGGAGGTCGAAGAGACGCGTCAGTTCAGAGCAAAGACGCACAGAGCTCAAGCGAGGACCCTCACCGAAGACTCGTACGAGAAAAACTTGATGGCCGACTCGGGCATGATCTTTAGTCTGCAGAAGTGAGAAAAGCAGCCCAGAAGGTCAGGGTGGTACGCTAGACACAGGGGAGGGGGGAACCACGCACACGTTGAGACCGTTGCCGACCCAAAACGCCCTCAGACCTCCTCCTCCAGAGTACAGCCGCGCGATCGCAGCCTTCATCTTCTGGAGGCCCTCGACCGTTTTTGCCGTTGGGTCCAGATGCGAGTGGTGACCGGTGTCGGTGATGAGAAAGACCTTCAGCCGGTCGAAGGGCGCAGTCGCCGTTCGAGAGACTGCAAGACCGACCCCAGTCGTTGGGTATGCGAAAATGCGTCAGCAGCTGATGTCGATTCCGGCAGAGAAGACATCGACGACTGACCAGCGCCGGCAAGGCCTCCAGCTGCGAGAAACTTGAGCGCGACTGCCCCACTCAGCCCGTTGGAGTCCGTCTCCTCCTCTTCCTCCTCCTCCTCCGAATCTACCCCGTGTCGATGTACCTCTCCGTTCGAGTCTAGGACCTCCGTAGCGTTGAAGCCGCTCGACGCGGCCGTTTCCGACCGCTGCTTGGCCTCCTGCGCCTTCTGCTCCTTCTGTTCTGGTGTCGGCGACGACGGTTTCGGTGGCGACGACGGGAAGGAGGGGGAGATGTCGCCGTCGGAATTTAAGCGAGCTGCGCCCCGACCGTCCGAGTAGAGTTTCCGGACTTGGTAGAACTGTGGGAGGCAGAACAAGTGTAGAATGGCGTCAGAGTCTCACGCAAGTCGCCGACGAGAGAGCGAGAGGGCAAAACATACCCGGTAGATTTCTGGCACGCTCGCGCTTCTAGGCAGGAGGAGGAACATGTCCCTGAACTCGATCCATGAAATGCCATTGGGACTCCGGCCTTGCGAGCTCGAAGAGTTGGACGCGAGGAACGAGACGAAGTCCTGGAGCGTCGCGGGGGTGAGGGTGATGTCTGACAAGTGACGAGAAGAGAGACCGTCTCAGCACCAACGTAGGAGTGGAGTTTAGAAGGAGCAGTATACAACAAGAAAGTGCTCACCTGCGCGTTTAAGGGCTGTCTGCATCTCGTCCATGCCGAGGAAGCCATCGTCGTCTCGGTCGAGGTCGTGGAACGCCTTCCAGAGTTCTGCGGAAGGGGCAGCACACAAGACAGGTCAGCTCAAGTGGTCCCAAGACGTCCCTCTGAGGTCTTGACCCCTTGCGAAGCAGCTCTTCTGGTGCTGGACGACAGGTACGAGCCATCTCCGCTGGTCGGGGACGAAGCCCAGCAGGCTGCCAGGACACCTAGCCCTTCGCACCACCAGCCCAAAGTCAGATGAAAGACGAAAACTGACCTGATTCCCTCTCCCAGAGGTACGTCCTGAACCCCTTCCAGTCGACGACCTTCTCCTTGCCCTTTCCGACCGAATCCTCTGGACTCCTGACCTCGCCCGCAAACTGCCGAGCGTCCGGCGCGTGGGGGTCCGAACACCGCCGGACGAGCTCCTCCTGGTACATGTCCCTCAGTGCGGCTGCTCGTTCGGGCGAGAGCGTAGGCGAGAAGCCGAGGTTGGAGGACGAGGACGACGAGCCGGCGAAGGAAGAGGAGGACGTAGGGGAGGGGAGACCGGTCGTTGAGGCGGAGACAGACGAGGCAGCGAGCTGGATGGCCGAAAAGACGTTGGCTGCCGACGTGCTCGCCGCCGAGGACAGCGACGACGGACCGGGGGACTGGTTACCGCTCGAGGACGAGGACGGCGTGCTGCCGGGTGTCGGATTGGGAGCAGAGGAGGAAGGATTCGACGAGGAAGCCTCTCCTGGCGGACGGTAGACCGACGGCCCAAAGATCGAATTGCCGACCCAACCCCCGGTCTCTGGGTTGGGTCCAGGAGCAGCCCTGACCGAGTCCTTGAGCGGCAGGAGCTCCCACAGCTCCCTCAGCTTCCTCTCGCGCGCGGGCTTGCCCTCGCGGGCGCGGAAAGCGATGAGATCAGGAGGGACGCCGGCGTTGCGTTCGGCGACGGCGCAGGCGAGACCCGTCACGTCGTCCGCCGTCGGAGGGGGCGCAGGTGGTTGTGGAGGAGGAGGCGGCGGAGACGCTGCCTGTGCTGTCCTCGACATTGACTAGGGTAGTTGGTGGGGAGGGGGGGAGAGTAGGTGAGGTGGTGGGTCGAGGGCGCTTCGGAGGGAGAGTCAGCAGCTTTCGAGTCCAGCCCCTCGCGCGTCGGCCAGACCGCCACTTGTTCTTGCGCAAAAGCAATCTCAAAACGCTCGCTCAAAGACGCGTCTGATCATTCACGAAGGAGAGGGTATCGAGAAAAGCAACGAAGAAAGGGTGGGCGATTGAAGGCGGGATGCGAGCGCGGGAGGAAGGGGGGTCACACAAATGACGAAATGAATTCAAGTTGCGACGGAAGTGTCCAAGAGAGAAACAGGGCAAGCAATGCGACGAGAGAGAGAGAGAGGAAAAAATCAAAGAGAGTGTCCTGGTATGCGTGGGTGAACGAGTGAAAGGCAGGGAGTCGACGAAAAGGAAAGGGACGAGAAGTGAACCATCTAGTTGGCCACGCAGTTTTCGTTTCCGGTGCAGACGACCTTTCCTAGTCCGTTGAGCAGGTTGGCCACCTTCTCGAGAGTGCCCGTCCCGTCGTTCGTCGTTGAGGCCGACGCAGACGATCCAGCGCTGGAAGAGGACGAGGACGAGGCGCTCGCACCGGCCGAGGAGGCGTAGGCTGAGCCGCTACCGCTAGCGAGTCCCGAGCCTGGACCGCCGGCGGAAGACGGCTGAGCCGACGACCATGCGGAGGAGGAAGGCGAAGGGCTGCTGGAAGTGGACGTGGACGTGGAGCTGGTCGTGGGCGGGGTGTAAGCCGGCGCGGAGGACGTCGTGGGAGGCGTCCAGGCCGGCGTGGAGGAGGACGTCGTGGTGGGAGGAGTGTATGCCGGAGTGGACGAAGTAGTTGGAGGAGTGTAGGCGGACGACGTCGTCGTCGCTGCTGCACCCGATCCAAAGTTCCAAGTACCGTCGAACTCTCCCGCGTCCTCAGAGGCGAAGTTCCTGCGAGACAAAGAGGACCAAACGTCAGGGCTTCGTTCGCCGACGAGTCAAGCAAATGTACTGACTGGAAGAAACTGGGGGATAGGTCGATCTCTCCGTAGCTGCAGCCTGCAAAAGAAACGAAGTGGTCAACATTTGCGTCTGCCTTTGACAATATAAAGAAGAACGAACTAGGACACTCGTCGGCGATCAAGGCCGTTCCGGTCGCGCCGTTGTAGGTCAGGGTGATGTACTGTCCGCAGACCGACCCAGAGTTGAACTGGTTTGTGTTCTGTTGGGAGCGCACAACCGCAGCGGAGAGAGTCGTCAGGCGCCGGACGACTGAACAGACTGAACGAGAAGTAAAACGCACCATGGCGACCGTCCAATCGCTGTCCGGGTGGACGGTACCACACGCTCCTGCTCCTACGCTAGCTGCGAAGTGCGAGAGAAAGAGAGAGAAGGGGATGAGTTTAGCTTGAGGTGGACTGCGGCGCGCAGCTTCTCTCTTTCTGCCGAAGTTTTTTCCCTCGTCGACGAAGACCTGGGCTGGACGTACTGTAGTAGAACGTGCATCGTCCGCTGCAGTGAGAGAGAGCCAGGTCAGCCTTGAGCTCGTACATGAAAAAAGTCGATTGAATGTGAGGGGAGGGAGGGCAAGAGAAGGAACTGACGTGAAGCTCCTCTTCTCCAACCCACCTCCTCCGCCATCTCGCTCCTCAACAGGCCTAGCAGCAACTCGATGTCCGCCACTCCTCTTCTGACCTGCGGAGCCTAGTCCATATCCTCCGGGAGTATGGGCGTGAACTTGGGAGCAGGCGATGAGGAGGGAGGTCGAGAGGAGGGAGAGGAGCATGCTTGAGGTCTCGATATGGGGTCCGGGCGGTGAAAGAGAGAGAGAGAGAGCGTGCGTGCGTATGTCTAGGGTGTTTAGGGAGTCGAAAGGAGTGTCTGAGGCTGTCGAAGCAAGAAGTGTTGTAGCTGAGGAACTGGAAAAGGGACGGGTTGCAGGAGGAAGAGGAAAGGGGTGTTGTGGTTGAGCTGCAGGTCTATTCTCGATCCAAAGCGCAGCCCAAGCTCAAAAGCAGGCGCGTCCTTTCTCACACTATCGCTCTCCACATCTCATCTTGCAAAGTCACGTCTGCGGCAAATGTACAGTCGGTGAGAGAAACAGAGAGACCATGCGTAATCCGTGCACCGTGAAACAAGTGAGGGTGGAGAAAGGGTCCTGGCCCGCAGGACAAGGCTGAGATCACTGGTTGAACCTTCGGAAGGCTGCGAGGGAGACAAAAGGCAAAGTCAGCAACTTGAGGACAAAGGAGAGACGGAACCTCATGAGGGTGAGGGACGGAGACTCACTGTAGCCCAAAAAGGCAAGGTCCTTGCCGCCCTTTCCGACGTTTTGGTCGACCATTGTGTCCATCGGCACGCCGTCCAGGTCCTCGGTAGGAAAGTATGACGTGTCCGTCCCGGACGACAGGTGCGGGACAAAGGGTGCTTCGATGTGGCGGAGCGTGTTCCAGTCGACGCCGTAGAAGAACTGCGAGAAGCGTCAAGTGTGGAGCGAATGTCAGTTGTGGGCGCTAAGGGGATGAAGCTTGAACGCAAAGGGACAAACAGTGTGCGACTTGATCTGGTTGATGTTCAGCCTCTGGTCGGCGTTGCTCAAGAGCCTGCAGAAGGGGTCAAAACCCCCATCTCGTCAGCACCACTCAGAAGGGGAGAAGAAAGGTAGGGAAGGGACGCACTTCCGAATCAAATCCTCCGACTCGTGCGAAAGGTGAACGTCATCAGGGAAGTGCAAGTCTGCGCAGAGCATCCAGCTAGTACCGCGTCAGCGAGTTGTCAGTGGGGTCAGAGACGAGACGAGGGGACAGACGGTGTTGCCAGTCGATGATCTTCCTGTACGTGTCGTGCGCGTTCTCCGAGCAGAAGGGAGGGTATCCGACCAAGCACTCAAACATGATCGCTCTACAGTCCAAACAGCTCGCAACCTGCGTCAGTCGCTGATCGTGAGGGGAGAGGGAGATAGCCTGAGAAAAGACTGACCCGAGAGACCACCAATCACACTCGTTCGAGTACCCCTGCTGGAGGAAGATTTCAGGCGCGATCTATACAAACGATTCACCAAGTCAGTCTCCGATCGCATCACGTGCCAGACGAAAGGAAGGGCGGCGACGTACGTAGTCTGGGGTTCCGACCGTTGAGTAGGCCTGGAGGCGGGGTTGCAAGGAAGCGGGTGTCAGTCACAATCATAAACCGAGAGAAGGGTGCGCAGAAGGCACGCACCAGCTTCCTCCTGTTGGCCTTCCACGTAGCGATCGTATCCTTCGAGCTCATCGTCAGATGAATACTGTTGACCATGACCGAATTCCTATCCTTCGCCCCCCCTCCACCATTCCCACCCGCCGCCGCACCCCCTCCGCCACCCGATCCGTCGAGCAGGCGCGCGTAGTAGGACGAGTCGTGCTGCTTCTGGAATCCTGTCGAGAGACCGAAGTCGGAGAGCTTGATGTGGCCCTGGGGGTCAATGAGGATGTTGTCAGGCTTGATGTCTCTGAAGAAAAGCAGGAGAGCAGAGTAGTCAGCAAGCAGACAAACACGAGATTGGCAGCGGAAGAAAACGCACCGGTGGATGAAACCGAGCTTGTGGACTGCCTCGATGGCAAGGATGCACTCGGCCATGTAAAACTTGGTGACGTCCTCCGAGAAGGTGTCGTACTTGATGAGCCTGATATCGCGCACAACAAAGGTCTAGTCAGTGTCTCGGAAACGGAAGGAGAAAGGAAAGGAGGAAGGAAAGACGACTGACATCGTCATGAGATCTCCTCCGGGCAGGAACTCCATGATGAGGTAGAGATACTGCGGATCTTGGAAACTGAAGTAGAGGGGGACGACCCAGGGCGAGTTGGACTCGGCCAGGACGTCTCGTTCGGCTCGGACGTGAGCGAGCTGCAGAGGGATCGAGAGAACCCCACAAGGGTCAGTCCTTTGTCTTCAGACGACTGGCGGTGGAAACGACTGCGCCGAGCGGGGAGCAAAACGAAAATGCGTACCTGGTCCTTCTTGAACATCTCACTCTTCATCAAGGTCTTCATCGCGTAGATCCGACCCGTGTCCTTCTTTTGCACCAACCGGACCTATCCCAAGAAAACAAGTGCTCGGTGTCAGGGACCGGCGCTGGCGAGCGGAAGGTGATGTTGAAAGGGGACCACGGACCTCTCCAAAGGCTCCCTTTCCGATCACCTTGACCGTCCTGAAATCCGGCAGGCCGAGCTTGGTCCTCTTCATCCTCAGGAAGCTGTTGAAATCGTGACCTCCTCGTCAGGACTTGTGCTGAAGGAGCAGTGAAGGAATGGTGTACGCACTTTGACTCCTGTCGGCCGTACTGGAGCAGCTTACGGTCCTTGAGGTGACCCGGCGTGAGGTGGTCTGCCTGGAGCGCGCGCTCGGTAGTGATTCGCCTGGAGAGGGAGATCAGCAATGGAAAAGGCTGGGTCAGAGACAGTGCAAAGAAAAGGTGGGGACTATCGATTGAGAGGGTCGGTGGACTGAGAAGGGTGGTCTCGCACGATTGATCATGCCCGCTGTTGTGGCAGAAAACCATACCGCAAATGGCCTTGCTACCCTCTCCCAGCCCTGACCTCGTCCCTCTCGTCTCTCCCCTCGGGAAGCAACTGCGGCATCGACCGGCCACCGAGCGTCTCCAACGGCGAACACGATTGAGGAAACGACTAACCTCTCTCTCCTCTGGACGGCGCCCTCGACTCCGTCCTTGTACCAGAGCTCGAGCCGGAGCTTGCACTCATTGGCCTTGCCCTTGAGGCTGTCGTACAGCTCGGGGTGGCGGTCAAAGTAGACGTACTCGCCCTGGCTGGCAGCAGCGCCGGGCGACCGGGGGGGCTGGTCGAGGTCCATGCCTTGGGACGACGAGGAGGCAACGCGCGGGCGGGCGTGAGGGGGGATGTACTGCTGGTGCTGCTGCTGCTGTTGTGGCCTGTAGCCCTGTTGCTGCTGCTGGTTGTACGCCATGTTGCTTTGAAGGGAGAGTCGGTGCGAGCGAGATGGGCAGAACAGGGGGCGCACGGCTCGCCCGCGCGCGCGCGTCTGTGCGCGAAAGTCGCTTGTGTGACCTGCATCATGATTTCACTTGTGGTTCTTGACGTAAGTTTGTAATCTCAAATAAGAATCCGTCGATCGCCAATCCCAAACTCCGGCCTTCAAGAGGGGGAGGGTCGCCGGCTGCGAGCCATCACCCTCCCACGCTATGACCGGCCAAGCTTTTCCACCGTTGACGCACAGGCCCGGTACCTCGTCCACAACCCCTCGGACGCACGTCCTTCCCCGTCCTCCTCGCTCGCCGCCCGATTGAACCAAAGTCGAGTTGCCATCGGACGCCTCTCCAAGCTGAATATCGAGCAAGGGATTGTGCCTCAGGGGCTGCGATCGGTGGTTTTGCGGGACGTAAGAGAGGTGATGTTGGCTTTGTTGGGAACCGCAGGCGGCGGCGAAGGAGAAGCCAGGGGAAGGGATGGAGAGGCATCAAGCGAGCAAGAGGTCGACGAGTGGGGCCTCACCTTTTCTTTAAGTCCCTGCACTCGTCGCTGACTTGCTTTGGTTACGGTTCAATTGACAGCTCAGTTCGATTTTTTCAGTCTCTCGCTTCCCGGAACATATCCCTCCTCCTACGGCCGTGACCTTCAGCACTGTCCGTCTCCTCTCTCTGCGTTCCGAGCTAACGACTCAAAGTCCTGCTGACGACCATTCATTTATATGTACCCTTCGCTCCCGCTGTCGTCGGCCACAGAGCGCTTTCAGTTCGCCCTCCGCGCAGACTGAACGTCCTACGACCTCTCCCCAGTTCCCTTCCGGTCGATCTGCTCTTTCCTCCCGTTTTGGCCGTCTCGGAGTCCTACAGAACCTCCCTTCCGACCCATACTATCTTCCCACTCAAGACCAGCAAACGTCAAAGTCGAGCCACGACAGAGCCCGGTGAAATCCCGCCCAAGCGACGCCCAGCCTACAGCCTCCTCCAGCACCAAAACTTTAAAGTCCGTCGCATGACCGGCAGGGGCGTCCGTTAACGAAAGATCTTTCTCCTTGTTACTCTGCTCGATCTCGACCGGAGTCAAGGCATGAGTCGCCGCGCGGTCGACAGACTCGGAGGACAAGCGACAGGTCCGCCTCTCCTTTCTCTCGTCGCCATCTGGTCGACCATCTCTGGTCCCGCTCTCCTCGAGATCGGTCTCGTCTCGATCCGGGTCCAGAAAGAAGCCTGACAGGCGGAACTTGAGAGGGCTGTTGACTGGTTTCTCAGGTCATGTACGTCGTGCGTCTGCTCTTTCTCGCTGCTCTCCGCATCTTGGGGAATTGACTCACTCTTCTGAACGATTACAGATTTTATGCCGACGCGCTGTGTTGTCGCAGGGACGGACGGGTGGGTTGAGTTGAGCGGGAGTGGGTCGAGACGGGTCTTGTCCGAAACATCACTACTTATGGCCGCTTCGCATCTGCATCAGCATCCTTTTATGACTGTTAGGAGCCTCTTGCATCCAGCTAAGGCCGCGTAACGCGAGGTTTGACATGCGAAGTGCACCCGACAGGATTTGTGGGTGGGCGAGAGATCGTTCGCGACTCCGACCCTTTCTCCTCTCAGCTCATCTTCGACTCCCTCCTTCCGCTCGATCTGCTTCTGCCTGTCCTTCGAGCCCATCTTCTCAAGAGAGATTGTCGAGAACATGTGCACTTGCACGCTTCGGCGCAAGATCCCGACTCGTCCTCTCGCCGCCCCCCTCCCAGACCATCGACCCTCAAACGACCCACCTGGCGCTATCCACAATCTCGTCCAGCCATGAAGCCTGATCCAGGAGCGGCATCTAAACCTCAAGCGCATGCCTCGTCCAGCAGTCCAAGCCGAACAGCAGGACCGTCGACCTCCCTCGCCCGCGACCCGCCAGCTCCGCCGATAGTCGAGCGGACCAACTCCTGATCTCCATCGGACGCCTGTCGAATTTCGCATCTCGGGACATCCTACCGGGCGAGCTCCGCTTCATCGTGCTCGAGAGCATCCCCAAGTCTATGGATAGGCTGATCAGGCAGCGCCAGCTGGTTGGGGGAGGCCGCCCGCCAGGGACATGGTGGTGAGGGCAGAGCCTGTAGGGGTCGACGAAGAAATGTATGTAGGAGCCCTTATCGACTCCGCCTGTATTTGAGCTTGACAGTAAGCGCTGATTCTACGTGCTCTTGGACGGATGGCAGCATCACCGAGTTCTTCCAGACGCTGGCTCCCATCGGTCTCGGGCGGAGGAGCACAACCCTCGCATCTTCTGCTTCAACCGACGTACGTCCGACTGAGCTTCGGTTACACCTGAGTCTTTCAACGGATCTCTGTCCTGACGCATGCCTTCTTGCCTCATCCTTTTTCAGTCGACGCTTGGGCGACCGGTCGGGACATCCAGCCTTCCCAGCTCAACTCCGTCCTCTCGCGCCAACGACCGACCAGTCAGACCTCTGCCGACTCGCCAGCCCACCTCCCTACGATCTTTCTTCTCCTCGACGATCTCGTACCTCAACCCATACAGCTCCACTACGCGACCAGCAGAGACGAAAGCAGATGTCGCGAAGGCGCACCTTGCGTCGGCCAACCCCAATCACCTCAGCACGCACACGCCCAACCCATCACCCTCATGGCTTTCAAGGTCGCCTGCAACATCCTCGCTCGCTGCCGGAGGCGTCCGAACTGAGAATCCTGCGTCGCGCCAGACGAACAGCAAGCCTCTCCCGAACCTGGCCCCACGTCGCTCCTACATCCCGGACGTCAACGACTGGCCCCGCGCGGTTTCGGTCGCCGACAGCTCGATCTCCAAGTTAACTCTCTCGCGAGGACGGACGCTGTTGATGGACAAGACTGGCACCCTGAAGAGCGACGTTCGCCCGCGCGCCGGTTCTCCTCCGCCAGTTGTTCCTCAGACGGCTTCGCCCGCCGGAGTTTCGACGACTCCCACGCAGACGACCGAGGCTCGTTCTTCCGACGCCAAGACGAGGAGAGGTCGTCAGACGGAAAGCGATCTGCGCCAGAGGGTGCAAAAAGGTTAGGGTGTGGGTTTCGAGGGAAGGATTGACGAGGAGATGCTCAATGGAGGCTGGCTGATCGGAAAGAGGCCGGGGATGGATCACGCCGACGGCCACGAGAGACACGAAGGCGGGCGACGTCGTCCTGGGTACTCTCAAGCGTGGATATGCGTACGTTCCCGCTCCTCCCCTCTCGTCCGTGTGGTTCTGAGAGCCTGACCAAGTTTTGTTTGTCCCAACCCAACCAGCTCCGAAGCGGCTTGCTTGGCCAGTGCGCCCTGCTACATCTCTGCCGTTGGTCTCCTTGAAGGGATGACTGAAGCGAGGTTTCGATCAACTGATCCTTTCACAGCTCCCACAACACCTGCCAAGAGACGCAGACAATGGCCGGCCTGCCCTGCTGTGAGGGTAGAATACTCGACAAGTCTGCGACGAGGGGTTTCAGTCTCTGGTTAGAGGGGATCAGGATCTGCCACGATTGGTGTAATTGCTCGCCTTGAATCCTTTGGTGTGGGTGATTGGGATCGCTGACAGTGATTTTCGTCTTTCACAGCTCAAGATGGGGTCCGCAAGTTCCACCACTGGTAAGTCCACCTCTCCCTACCTCACCTATACAGACGAGGTCTGCATCGCTGAAAACGTCGATGCTTTCCTTTGTCCAGCAAATACCTCCATCGTATGTCTCCGTCAGCTACTTTGATCAGACTCGATGAAAACTGATCATCTCGCGTCTTCCTCACCTCGACAGTCTGCTCGATCTGTCGGTCACTGTATCACGGTGCAATAACGTGCACGAGTGCGCCGGCTAGCGAAGAAAGGGACGCTGTACACCCCCGCCCAGGGTGGATGGAGGCCTCCCTGCAACGGCGGGAGGAGACGGCTCGACCCCGTTTCGACGGACCCTCCGAGCCGGCCCTGGCGCCACCACCCTTTTCGAGTACGTCGAGAGAAACCTTGACTAGGACGGAAGGAGGATCGACCGAGCGGTGGAAACCTGTTTGCAGAAGTCTGTGGGACTCGTCGCGCTTGAAAGTCACCTCTGCGTGAGCCCTGCCATCTTGACTGCTGCCTGATCTCAAGAGTACTGACCCTGCCTGGTGCTTGAACAATTGCGCTGCGGTCAGAAGCAGTGCGTTTCCTTCGCACAACTCTCACTTTGGTGCTCTCCAACCTCTCATCTGCGATTTTCTCATCAGCGACGTTGCGACCTGTCGTGAGCTCAGGATTATCGCCGGGGAGGATTGCTTGGCCGCCGACCTTCCTAGAGGACCAGATGAGGGCATCACGTTGAGGGACCGTGGCCGACAGATCTGCTTCTGGTCCACTACGTCCTGCTCGCCATACTCCAACGGTTGCAGGACGAGCGCTGACGAGTCTTGCCCTTTCTCGCTTTTTTTACATCTCCTGTTCACTCCTCCAGCGAGTTAGAAAGCTTGCCACGTCAAGCCTTGGTACGGCGCTCACTTCATCTCCTCTCTTTCCAATCTGAGCTGACATACATCCATCTCGTGTGCACGCCAGCCGGTACCTTCACAGTGGATCTCCCTCCCTCTCGTTCACCTGAAGTCGGTACTGACAGTATCGACTTGTTTTGTTTTCACAGTGTGCTCCATCTGCCGATCTGACAAACACGGGACCGTCGCCTGTCCTCTTCCTCATCATTGACATGTCGACGGTCTCCTTGACGCACGCACGTCCCTCGTCCCTCGTCCCACCTCCTGGATCTCCAGTGGCAGAACAGCACAGCTGATGTGCACTCTGACCACCTTTGCGTTTCGTCCTTCTCCAGGTCGTCATGGTGTGTTTCTCCGTCGACTCTCGAGACTCTCTAGAAACAGTTCGTCCCTTCCTTCTTTCCTTCCACTCACACCTCTTCCCCCTGGCACAAAGACTGATCCCATCTCTCTCGCATCCCTTCGTCGACCAAAAGTTCGCAAAAAAAAAAAATGGATACCTGATGAGATCCAGGAGCACTGCCCAGGCGTCAAGACGGTCCTCGTAGTGCTCAAGTGCGACCTGTGCAGCCAACCCTCACCCGGAGAAGGTCCAGGCAGGCTGGGAACGGTAACGTACGATGAAGGGTTGGATGTGGCGAAGGTCATCCAGGCGAGGTCAGTCCTTTCGTCTCTCCCTCCTCCAGACCCGCATCTTCGAAGTTATCTAGAAGGTAGCCTGACCGTGCCTCCCCCCTTCCTATGCCTTACCCTTCCTCCCTCCCTCGTGCCAGCCGCTACCTCGAAAGCTCGGCAAAGGAAAAGCGAGGCGTGTTCGAATGCTTCGACATCACAGCCTCTGTCGCCCGAACATTCAAAGCAAGCGGCGTATACGATGAACGATCTCCCGTCTTTCACTCGCTGTCGGCACATCTAAGCGTCTACTTTACTAGGAGAGCAAGGGCAGACGACAGGAAAGGAGCATGGCACGCCTCAAGTACCTTCTCGGAGTGTCCTGCTCTCCTTTGAGCCTCAATTCTCCTTCCACTCGCTTTCCCATCGTCCCTTGCCCTCATCCACCAACGAAGTCAGGCCAACCTTACGTAGCTCGGCGGACCATCCCCTGAGTCTCTTCCTGCCGCCCCTCGACTGAAAGCCTTTAATGACAACCTTGACTTGGATGAACTTAGAGCGGGAAATCGATGGGGTTGGTCCTGGATCATCCGACGGAGCGTCTCAATCTTCCTTTCGAGAGGTTCTCGATCCGCGGTCTGACAGCAACGAAGCCATAGCCACAGAGAAACATTATTGGAAGAGAGAGGGTCTCATCGCTTTGGGTTCTCTCAATTCCTCCGCCGACCTGTCAACGAACTCCGACCTTACTGCACGAAGGTCAGAACTTGAATGAGGAAGTCAAGCAACATGAGATATCGTTGTGTAGTCGGGGTAAAAGGTACGATTAAAATGATTTACATTGAGCAAAGAGTCCTTGGTGTCTGGCTCAAACTACCATCTCGACGTCGTTCAACTCCGTCGGCTTCTTCAACTCTTGGTTGCGAACCCGCAAGACCTTGACCCATTGTGACAGCTCGGCTATCCTCGCAGCTGGGAAGGAGAAAAAGAATTCTACGAGTCAGCGGCGAAGAAAGAAAAAAAAAAGGGGCACATGGAAAGGAAGTGACTCACTCTGATCATCAAGCTGCCTTCGCAGGTCAGCCTCAAGCGTCTTCCTTCGTTCACGGAACGCAGCAGCGCTTGCTCGGTTGACTTGTGCCGCATCGGAACGAAGAAAGGGCGAGGATGTCAGCAGGGATAGGTCGCGAGGGTGGATGACGGAGAGAGAAGGGACGCACTCGCTTTCCGTCGGTCGTCCTTTGACATCGAGCTCATTACTTCCTTCCCTTTCCCTTTGCCGGCCAGGGCAGACAGGTCCAGCGAAGCCCTCCTGCTGACGTCCTTGGCCTTGACCTTCTCCTTCCCACCCACGGCCGACTTGTCAAAAGACACCCTCTTCTTGATCTTCTTCGTCGTCTCTGGCGACAGTTGAGGAAAGCCTTGGTCGACGTCCAGCGCTGTCGGCTCGTCTTTAAGTTGAGGTGGGGTCTGAAGGATCATTTGGGTGTGGGGAGGCGATAGATTCGCCGCGTGAGAGTTCGAGGATCCTCTGCGGGAAGGGGGTTGAAGAGACGCGAGCGACTGGCGAATAAAGTCGATTTGAGTTGAGATGGAAGGGGTGGTGGGTGAGATAGGAGTAGGAAGAGTCGACTCAAGGGTTGATAGAGGGTATTGATGTAGTGGACTTTGGCAGTTGATCGAACTTAGAGGCAGGGTGAAAGCGTCCTGAGGTCTTGACTCGACCGCATCCAGGAAAGCCGAGAGGTTGTCGAAGGATGGAGGTGTCTGGTTGACCGGCTGCCGAGGGGAGATGTCGCCGATGGGAGTATCAGTAGACACATGCCCGGGCGAAACGCTGTCGATGGGCGGCAGGGAGCTGCACCCCAACGCTGGTCGGAAGGGGACGTCAGAGACGCTCTCGCGTTGATCCTTGAAGGCGTCCACGAACGCCGAAGGAGTGTCGGCAGGAGAGCAAAGCGCGTCGCTGGATGTGCCGAGGAAAGGGTCGCCAGC
Source organism: Cystofilobasidium capitatum (assembly GCA_014825545.1). Classification (NCBI taxonomy): domain Eukaryota; kingdom Fungi; phylum Basidiomycota; class Tremellomycetes; order Cystofilobasidiales; family Cystofilobasidiaceae; genus Cystofilobasidium; species Cystofilobasidium capitatum. Next base: position 76,857 of record MVAJ01000002.1, read on the forward strand.
AGGAAGCCGAGCAAAGATCTCGCAGGTCGGAATGGCCGGAGAGGTCTCGACGGGGGACAAGAGGAAATTTACTGTCGAAAAGTCTCCGCTCTCAGACTGGAACGAGCTGCCTGCGGTGACGTCTGCCCGATCACACAAACGCATCCCATGTCAATCAACCAGCGCCTGCGACCTTCAAGACGGTTGGATGGGACTCGCCGAAGAAGCTGTTTACGGTCGAGAGAGACCCAGACCCCGAAGAGTAGGCGTCCTCGCCAATGTCGTCTGTACAAGGAAGGAGGAGAAAAGGTCAGATTGATCTTTGTTCGCGTTCGAGGGAGCCGATGAGGTGTGGAACGCACCCGATAGAGGGTCGTTGATCCAATGCTCGAAGCCCTCCAGTCCTGAAAGACCTAGCACGCTCTCACCAGCAGTGTAACTGACTCCCCACAGCTCGCCGTCCTGGGGCGAAAGGTCGGCGTCGTGCTCGTGGCTCTTGAGGAGAGGTTGGTAAGCTTGGTGTTTGAGGTCGACGCCGACAAGGCTGCGATCCTCGGCGAACAGGTCATCCATGGAGAAGTCGTCCGAAGGTTGCTGCTCCAGTGTCGCGAGATCGTGCCATTGACGGTGCTGAAGGATGCCGATCGGAGGATGTTGAGGGATAGCGAGATGGGACGCCTGACCGTGTTCGGAAGCGATATGAGAGGCCGGGGTGCTCATCTCCTGCTGAGGACCGAAATTGGTTGAGAGCGGAAGGCCGTCGAGCGCGGGGTGCGACGAGGACGTTGGTCGTAGGTTGTCGAAGTCGTCGGACATGCCTGTGTTGAACAGTCGCGCAGATGTGGTGGAGGGTCAGGAGCCGCAGGAGGGAGCGAGTCTTGGGATATGAGCAGTGAGATGTGGTCGACGTACGTGTGCTATCTCTTGTCTACCTCCTACGAGATCATTCAAGAGGTCAACGACGCTCAGGATCGCGAGACAGGTCTACTGCCAGATGCAGTCCTGATGCGAGGAGAGCGTGATGAACCCACTGCAGACAGCGACGAACTTGAATCTGCCGGTCAGCGGGAGGACTGTTAACCATAGTTTGCGCCAAACCAATCATCATCCCCAATCACGCGTCGCCGATCTTGCCCGTTCTCATCCAACCACGCACGCCAGCGCACGCTGGCGCTTACTCGCGCCCCCTTCACCCAACAGCCCGAAAACGCTCGCCCCAAACTGCTCATCCTTCGTCCGCCCCCTTACGGGCGCTGACCTTTCTCTTTAGAAACCATGCAGAGAATAGACAAAAGGAACCTTGCGGCGCAGTGGACGGAGAGGAGGAAGGGGAAGGGGGCAACGCGTAACCTGTAAAATTGCCAAATAGTCGAGAGAACGGTCGGTCAGGGCGCCAGATCGCAGATAGATAGAGGGGCTGAGGATTGCAGACAGGTGGGCCGGGATGGGTAAAAAGAGGACGTGTTTGGGCAGCGAGAGTGGCCGCCTGCGGGGGCTCACGAACGGAAGTAGGAGGGGTACGTACCGCTGCGCGAACGAGAGGAGCTCTCCAGGGGTATTCTGAAGATTCTTCGGAGAGGAATTTGCTCCCCTCCCAAGAAGGAGCCCTGTCCCAAAATGTGCCTTCGTGAGCCAGCCCGGAAGAAATGAGGAAAGGCAATTGTCCATCAGCGAGTGGAGCTTGGTGTGAGTTTTCGAAGAGGAGGTTGGACCTACGAGGTCAGGGAAGCTCTGCAATCTCCGCTCTCTCCCTTTGAGAGCCGCGTGCTGAGCATCCATCGCTGATGTGAAGGGAGGACAGTGCAGATCGTGAGTCCGGCGATTCTGTGCAGGAACAGACAGAGAGTGAGAGAACAAACAGCAGGAGGGGCAGCGGGGCACACGCACTCGGCCTCGTCGGTCTTGCCATGCTCGCGCTACCTGTCGTCCCCAGCCCATCCTTCTTCCCTTCTCCCTCCCCTCCCGATACCGTCGACCTGAGCGCACGACGACGCGGTGTCCTTCTTGGCCTGGCGGGACAAGAGCTGACCTGAATGGTGCTTGGGTCATGGCTGCTGACCGGCCGTCAGGCTTGCCGCCTGTACAGCGAGCCCTCGAGCATGGATCTGATCAGGATGGATTCGATGAAGAGAGGTCAGACCTAGCTTACCGTATGAAGAAAAGAGAAAGGAAGTGAAAAGGGGAGGGGAGGAAGACTTACGCTGGCAGAAGATCAGGTCGATAGTCGTGCAGGGACGCCCTCATTTCGACGGCGACCAACCTGTTGACGTGCACCACGTAGCTAGCTTACAATGCGGTCACCCAATCTAGCTTCTCGGAGGACTCTAGGAGGAGGGATGGACGTACGAGGGAAGAATTTCATCAGACCAGCCCAGGCGGCCCCATCAAGCAGGTCGCGTCGCGATGTCGGGCTGGAGGCGACGGCAGGATGGTCTACCACCTCCTGCCTCCTCCCATGTACACCTATCTACCATGACAAGAGTCTCCTAGTACGATACTGATCTTGTCGATGGGTGAGCTGAAGGAAGGAAAGGGTTTGTGGTTGACCATCTGATCGCCCAATCGAGCCCGACCCTAGCCCAAAACTCCGACGCTAGCCTGACTCTGGGACCATCCACTCCGTTGTTGGCAGCCTTAATCCCCTCGATGCGTTGCCTCTGCTTGGTTTCGTGTTCTTTGGCATGGCCTCTTCGATCGTTCTCTTCGACGCTTGCCTCTTTGTCTGACTCGAGCAGCGCTCAGCCTAGAGGTAGCGTCGATGAAGAGGATGTCATGATCATGAACTGAGCAGGCATGAGGCAGGCCTGAAACGTAACGATTGAAGCAATAAGGAAGAGCAAGTACAAGGCAGTTTGATAGGGGACAGAAGAGAAGAAGGGCCCAGGGGGTTGATGTAGTCCGATGCGAGAAAAAATCTACGCGATCCGAGCCAGAAACAGGTCTTCAGAGTTTGGTCAAACCTCCGTTGGCCTGTCAGAGACAGTAGAGAACCGTCTGTCAGTCAAACGAGGAACGCCAGAAAAGATGGATGAAAAGTTCGGGGACTGACCATCAAGTTCTCCCTCTCCAAGCGCCGGACTTCACTTGCCAGATTCTCGATGACCGCATCCTTCTCCTCAACCTCCGCAGAAAGCGTCTCGACAAGACTCTTCTTCCTTGCTCGGAAGGCACGCGCGGAGACCTTGTTGCGGATCTGCCGCTTGTGGGTGGGCGTCATCTTGTCGTAGGCCGCGCGCGTGAGGCCCATCTCGAACAGAACCTCGGCGATAGTCGTCCTGACGATCACAGGACAAGAGTCGAGTCAACTACTTGCTTGAGAGAAAAAGATCGCGAGTAGGGTCTGGACTCACCCTTTCTCATGACTGGACTTCTTCAGGTCGCAACATTGTCTCCTGATCGTCCTCCTCCTGGCAGACTGAACCTCCCTAGTCTCCTCCTCGTCTTCATCAACAGCCTTGAGCGACCCCTCACTCTCTCCATCGCTGATGGGAGGAGCGATCGAAGAGCCTGAGACAGAGACAGAGAGAGACTCTGCCGTCCGCTCGAGAGGACCATCGACATCCAGGTCCATGAGCTCATCGGTCGGTCTGGCCAGGAAGGAAGACGCAAAAGTGTTCGACCATGTCGGGTGCTGGGAAGTGCTGCGTGGGAGGCTGGCTGACGAAAGAGGAAGACCCGATGCGTCGATAGGTCGTTGAGAGTAGTCTCGGAAACCAATGTCGGTCTGGTTGCACGTCGCCGGATAGACGGAAGGCGGCCAGAATGGCGACGTGGTCGATGGAGGGAAGACGAGGGGAGCAGAGACGAGGGCGTGATGGCGAGGGAAAAGAGGTAGGGGAGAATAGATGTGGGAAGTGGGCATAAGGTGTGCTGCTGAAGAAGAAGCAAGTGGCCCGGGGGGACGCCGAAGGTGCTGCCCCAGATGAGAGTGGTAGGACAGATCCTCGGGCTGCTGATGTTGACCAAGCACGGATGAAGGCATGGCGATGAGGGTCTGAAAAAGAAAGACGAATATTACTCGGCCGTTGGTCGTCCTTTTGGGCGCTCGGCAGGTCAGGTCAAGCACTAACAAGCGCCCGTGCTGGACTTTCCGGCGACGACCGGAGCATTCCCGACTATCGCTGAGAAGATCAATCAGCCATCCTCCTTTGGATTAGGTGGAAAAGTAATGAAGGGGACGTCAGCTGTGAGCGAGAGCGGAACGGGCAGGTCGGGTATGGGGGGTCAGTCCGGTCGGAGGGTTGGAAGTTCGACGACGGTCCATGCCACGCGACAACAAATCGCGTCAGCTTTTTCGGGAAGGGCTTCAAGTGGAACACTTACGGTAGTGGGGTCGGCCTGCTTCACGCCAAACTTCGTGCGAGGGAAAAGCAGGGGTAAGACCTCCTGCGTTCTTTCCGTCTGCCGTGAGATGTTATCGTGATGGCCAAGTCTGGTCTGGAATGCTGATGGCCTACGTTGTTGGGTTTCCTCATCAGCTGAAAGGGAGCTAGTCAGGCGTGCAGGTCTAGGGAGGTACCGCATCTAGCTCGAGTCCTGTGAGCAATCATCCGAGAATTTTCGAAGAGAGGTGGGTTGACGGTCGAAGGGAGAAGTAGCTGGGCAACATCTGCCCAAAATCCTGGAATGGTGCATGCGAGAAAAACGAAAGGGTCTGAGAGGTGATACAAGAAGGGGGATTGCGGGAAGGAGATGGGATACAGTGCGAGATTGAGTGCGAGTAGGCGGAGAAGGATCGGAGGAAGGTCAAGCGACCGGTGAGAAACGTTCTCAGAACTTGTTCTTGATCTGTAGAAAAGCCAGAGAACCCCTCAATCGATGGTTAGCGCGAGAAAGGACAAGTAAGCGAAAGAAAGGAAGCTCACCGTCCAGTTCTCCCTCTCGAGGACCAAGATCTTCTTCCTCAACTCGCCGATGACCCTGTCCTTCTCCTCCACGGCAGCAGAGAGCGTTTCGACGAGACTCTTCTTCCTCGCTCGGAAGGCGCGGGCAGAGACTTTGTTGCGGATCTGGCGTTTGCGGGAGGGTGTCATCTTGTCGTAAGCGGCGCGTGTCAGACCCATCTCGGCCAGGACTTCGGCGATGGTCGTCCTGCATCCCACATCACGCAGAGGAGGGCGTGTCAGTAAGCAGCACGAGATTTGGGGGAAGAGAAAGAGGGAGGAAGACACTGACCCCTTCTCATCGCCAGACTTGTCGTGGTCGCTCACTTCTCTCTTGGCCCTCTTCCTCTTCCCTCCACCCTCAGTCTTCTTCTCAACCTCCCCGACGACCTTGAACGACCTCTCGCTCTCTCCCTCGCTGACGGGCGGGTCGAGCGAGAAGCTCGATCGAGAGGCAGTCGAGGGCGACCGAGTCGGATGGTCGTTGTCCTCGTCGTGGTCGTTGTCGTCCTCCTGAGAACCTTCGATCTCGGACAGCGACGCCTGCGGGAAGGTCGACCAGGCGCGCGTGTCGATTGACGCGCTGGCAGGCGAAACGGAGGGTTTGGCTTGAAGCTGGTCGTAGGAGTGGCCCATCGTGCTCGAGGCTTGCTGGAAGTAAGACTCGGCCTGAGGGTCCGCCAGATACCCGGGCGTCGGAGGAAAGAGCGACGATGACCAGAACGAAGCGGACGAGGAGGTCGAGGGAGGGAGAGACGACGATGGGAGGACGGCGTGCTGCTGAGGAAAAAGGTAGGGCGGGAACGAGGGGTAGGTGCTGGGACCGGGTATGTTGAGCGGTGGTGAGGTCGCGGCAGGTGGAGGGCGCGGGTAGGTCGAGCTGTGGCTAGACGTCGTAAAGGGCGACTGGTAGAAAGCAAACGAGGACATGGTGGGTGTTGGGTCGTGGGAGAGAGACGATCTGCTCTCACCTCATCCCAACTTCTTTTCCGGGAAAGGGAACAGCCTACTTCGAGCCAAGCGCTGACTGGCTGACCGAGGGAGACGGGCGGCCGGGGGAGGGGCTCGCGCCTCACTGGCCGACGTATGGATGGCCGAAAGTCGCCGTCGTTGCTGGGGAGCGGGAGGAAGAAGGGGAAGGAGTTAGAGTGAGGGAAGAATGCTGCTTCTTGCTACAGTAGTTTGGGGTGAGCAGCCATCTACGAGGATCAGGAGGGAGTTGGGTTGAGGGGAGGAGCTGAGGACTCTGACCAAATCCACCTTCGGTCAGACTTCGCACCCTGCAAACCTTCATCTTCGTCAAAACCTTTATCCCTGCACCCTCTTTCTGCTAACGCTCGAGATCCGTCCTCTCTCTACTGATCTGATCTTCATCTGATCTGATGCTCGACATGCCTTGCTGGCCTTTGAATTTCACAGACCTGACGTTCGTTCGCCTTGGCGCGCAGCGACTCGTTCGGCTACGAGCCCTGGTTGAAGACGTCCTTTCGGAAAGTCTGGAGTCGGACGAGGTGCTCTCAAACGGTCAAGGTACGGCAACCATCACGATGCTTTTTGAGTCCAGCGTTCGGGGAGGGTGACTCTCCTTCAGCAGCTTCCATGCCAGAACTCGTGCGCGACTCGGCTCCCCAACCCTCGCCCCTCCTCCTCCTGCTCTGGACCAACTCGAAGACCACAATCGCTTTCTCGGGTTCACCTCTCATCCTGCGACCCTCGACGCTCGACTGTTCACCTCCTACATGATCTCCCTCGCACTTCCTCCGGCTCCTGCACCTCTCGCTATTGGCACCGAGACCAAGCGACGCGCTCGAGGGATCCGAAGGACGTCGAAGACGGTCGACAGGGCTAGCCCCTGGGTCGACCCGACAGTCGGAGACGTACGACGGACGGACAGCTCCCTGAATACTCGCTGGAGGTCCGCCAGGTCTGCGTGGTAGTTCCTTTACGAGAAAGGCTGCCGCGATTGTGCGTCAGGGACGTACGGGCGCCGTAGCTCTGGCCAAGTGGGGCGAGGGAGGAGACCAGACTTCAAAACGGGTGTTTCTTCCCTCTCGTCCTCTCCCTCAACACCCTTCTCCTTCTCTCCAACCAGTCTCGTTCGCTTCGTCCCCAGCCATGTCGGTCTTTGGCGGCGGTTTGAACACCAACAACGACAAGCAGGCCACCACCAACGGCGGTCTGCTCCCCTCCTATCTCCAACATCACGACCAGTCCACGCCCGCCGAGCCGTCGTCGGATCTCAAGAGTTCCCGCCAGCTGTCGTCCGAGGAGTCGACGCTTGATGGCCATGCTGAGGACCCTACGTCGGACGCCAACGTCGGACGCGACCTCCACCAGCTCGCGCGGACGATGAGTCGCCGGTCGTCTGTCGCACCTACCGACCTCGCCCACAACAACCCGCTCGATCCCGTTCCCGACTCGATCCTCGACCCGTTCACGACGAAGGACAACTTTGATCCCAAGGCGTGGGCCAAGGCCGTCTGGGACCTCCAGTACACGGGCGACAAAGCCCCTCCGACGCGCAAGGCCGGAGTCGCGTTCGAGGACCTGTCGGTCTACGGGTACGGTACGGACGCCGACTACCAAACCACCGTTGGCAACGCCCCTCTCAAGGCTTGGAGTGCTCTCAAGGGTCTCGCAGGACAGAGCGGCAAGCGGAGGGTCGACATCCTTCAGGGCGTCGACGGCTACCTCGAGCCTGGAGAGATGCTCGTTGTTCTCGGACCTCCTGGATCGTACGTTTCACCCTCTGTCCCAACTTTTGCTGCACGTTCGACCGTACTGACCCTGTTGTCCTTCTCCTCCTCTCACAGCGGCTGCTCGTCGTTCCTGAAGACGCTCGCCAACGAGACGCACGGCTTCTTCGTCTCGGACGAGACGAAGCTCAACTATCGCGGAATCACACGCAAGCAGATGCAGAACAACTTCCAGGGAGAGGCCATCTAGTACGTTTCCTTCCCTGCCTTCTGATCGTGCGACCTAGGTACTGATCAGGTCTTCCTATCGTTCTTCGCAGCTCCGCCGAGACGGAGCAGCACTTCCCCTTGCTCACCGTCCGACAGACCCTCGAGTTCGCCGCTGAGGCTCGATCTGTGCGTCGCCTTTCCTTCACCTTTTCCCCTTTGTCCGGACTGACATCTTGTCACTTGTCTGTCGTTGCAGCCTCGACACCCGCCTGGAGGGTTGAGTCAACACGCCTGGGCGCAGCAGCTGGCTGCCGTCATGATGGCGGTCTTTGGAATTTCGGACACACGAGACGTCAAGGTGGGAAATGACTATATCCGAGGAGTATCTGGTGGACAGTAAGTGTTCCTTGGTCGTTATCCTTGCCAGGTCTTCCCTCTGACCACCCCTTCTCTTCACCAGGCGCAAGCGAGTCTCCATCGCCGAGGTCGCGCTCGCCAACTCGCCTCTCCAGTGCTGGGACAACTCGACCCGAGGTCTCGACTCTGCGACGGCCATCTCGTTCTGCCAGTCGATCAAGTCGAGTCTGGCGATGAATGATTCGATCGCGTGCATTGCCATCTACCAGGCGCCCCAGCCCGCGTACGACGTCTTTGACAAGGTCGTCGTCTTCTACGAGGGCAGGTCGATCTACTTTGGACATGCTCACAAGGCCAAGGTGTGCCCCTCTTCCTTCTCTTACTAGTCCGAGTCGCGCTGACCGTCGTTGCCTTCATTGCTCCGCAGGAATTCTTTGTAAACATGGGATTCTACTGCGCCCCTCAGCAGACGACGCCCGACTTCCTGACCGGTCTGACCTCGTCTCTCGAGCGTCGACCGAGGGAAGGGTTCGAGAAGAGGGTCCCCCACACGCCCGAGGAGTTCGAGGCTGCCTGGAAGGCTAGTCCCGAGTACAAGCTGCTCAAGCAGGAGCTTGCCGCGTACGGTCAGAAGTACCCAACCGACGGAGCTCAGCTCGAAGAGTGGAACGCCAGTCGACGAGCTCAGCAGAGCAAGCATCTGTGCGTCTCCTTCTGCTCCTCTCTTGTTTGACCGAGTTTTGACTGACCCCTGCTTGCTTCTGATCTGCGCACCCAGCCGCAAGGGGTCGCCTTATACGCTCAGCTACGCCGGTCAGATCAAGCTCTGTCTCCGACGCGGCTTCCAGCGTCTCAAGGCCGACCCATCGCTCACCATCTTCCAGCTGTGCGGAAACTCGGTCATGGCCCTCATCGTCTCGAGTGTCTTCTTCAACTTGCCGGCCGACACGTCTTCCTTCTACAGTCGAGGAGCGCTCCTGTTCTTCGCCATCCTGCTGTCCGCCTTCGCTTCTGCTCTTGAGGTGGGTCTTACTTCTCCTTCATCGCTCGCGTACTCGACTTTAGACTGAAGTTCCGCTTGCGCCTCTCCAGATCTTGACCCTGTACGCCCAGCGACCCATCATCGACAAGCAGGCCCGATACGCTTTTTACCGACCCAGTGCAGTGCGTTCCACCCTCTCGTCTTTGCTGCCTGTCGTCGGCGCCGGTGCTGACCCGTCTTCTCGCTCGTCTAGGAATCATTCGCCTCGATGGCCACCGACATGCCCTACAAGATCCTCAACTCCATCTTCTTCAACCTGATCATCTACTTCATGACCAACCTCCGACGCGAACCCGGGCCGTTCTTCTTCTTCATGCTGGTCACCTTCACCCTCACCATGAGTTCGTCTCTCTCCTACTCTCCGTTTTCTACAGCTCAGGACTGACGAGTCTTGATTCCCATCGAATCAAACAGCGATGTCAATGTTCTTCAGGAGTCTCGCGTCGCTCTCGCGGTCGCTCTCGGAGGCCCTCGTCCCCGCCGCCCTCATCATCCTTGCTTTGGTCCTCTACACCGGTTTCGCCCTCCCCGTCAAGTACATGCTCGGCTGGATCTGTTCGTTTTCTCCTCTTCGCTCGTTATTGCCAGACTCTTGGCTGACAGGATCTCCCTTTCACGCAGCCTGGATCCGGTGGCTTAATCCTGTTCAATATGGGTTCGAGAGTCTGATGGTCAACGAGTTCCATGGGCGGCAGTACCCTTGCGCGCAGACTGTCCCGTTCGTCTCCTCCCCCTCTCGCTCCCTTCTCACCCTAAGAGCGTGCGCTGACGTTGGTCCCTTTGTTCCCTTCTTTAGCTTCGGACCCACGTACCCCGGAGCCGACACGCTGAACACCGTTTGCTCCGTCAGTGGCTCCGTCCCTGGTGAGAACTACGTCGATGGAGACCGCTACCTCAACCTCACCTACTCGTACTACCACTCGCACAAATGGAGGTCAGTACCGGTCGAAACCTGTATATCAAATCCCCCTGCAGCTGCTGACGTTCTCGACTGCTTCTTGGTCTCAGAAACTACGGAATTGTCATCGTCTTCCTCGTCGCTCTCTGCGCTCTCTACCTCGCCGCCTCCGAGTTCATCTCTGGTTCCAAGTCCAAGGGAGAGCTCAAGCTGTACCCTCGAACCCGAGTTCCCAAGGCGCACAAGGGCGAGCAGGCCGGAGAGGACGACATCGAGGCTGGAGCCGGCTCCTCCGCAAGGAAGGGCAAGGACGATGTCAAGGACCCCAAGGACGTCTCGATCCAGAAGCAGACGGCCATCTTCCACTTTGAGGACCTCTGCTACGATATCCCGGTTAAGGGAGGAACGCGCCGACTGCTCGACCACGTCGACGGATGGGTCAAGCCTGGAACGCTCACCGCTCTGATGGGTGTCTCGGGTGCCGGAAAGACGACCCTTCTCGACGTTCTCGCCTCGCGAGTCACCATGGGAGTCATCACTGGAGATGTACGTCCTTTTCTCTTCCTTCTCAACGAGGCCTTGCACTGAAGTCCGACGACCGCTCTGCAGATCTTTGTCGACGGAAACCCTCGAGACGACAGTTTCCAGCGCAAGACTGGCTACGTTCAGCAGCAGGATCTCCACCTCGAAACTGCCACCGTCGTGCGTCCTTCTCGTCGTCCCTCTCCCGTCGCTAGGTGAGAAACTGACGTCAAGGTTCTTCTCTTCCCTGCAGCGAGAGGCGCTTCAGTTCTCCGCCATCCTCCGACAGCCCAAGCACGTCCCCAGGGAGGAGAAGATGGCCTACGCTGAAGAGATCCTCGTTCTGCTCGGCATGGACAAGTACGCCGACGCCGTCGTTGGAGTCGCCGGAGAGGGTCTCAACGTTGAGGAGCGAAAACGACTCTCGATCGGTACGTCCGACCTTTCTCGTCCACTCCTCCTTTGCTAGACCGACGCCAATGATTCTTGTCCCTTTTAGGTGTTGAGATGGTTGCCAAGCCTGAGCTGCTTCTTTTCCTCGACGAGCCTTCGAGGTACGTCCATCGTCAACCGCTTCTCTTCCGCGACGTCTACTGATGTCACCTCCCCTTACAGTGGTCTCGACTCGCAGACCAGTTGGGCCATTCTCGACCTGCTCGACACCCTCAAGAACCACGGTCAGGCCATCCTCTGCACGATCCACCAGCCTTCCGCCATGCTCTTTTCTCGATTCGACCGACTTCTCTTCCTCGCCCGTGGAGGTAAGACGATCTACTACGGTGACGTCGGAGAGGAGTCTAAATACCTTATCGACTACTTCCAGCGAAACGGTTCTCAGAAGTTCCCCGAGGGAGTCAACCCTGCCGAGTTCATGCGTGAGTCTCCTCGCTTTCCGCACCCTTGGGGGGTCGACCCTGACACAATCCGCCTCCTCTACCTCCAGTCGAGGTCATCGGTGCCGCTCCGGGCTCTCACTCGGACATCAACTGGCATGAGACCTGGTTGGCGTCTGCCGAGCGACAAGGTGTCAAGGACGAGCTCCACCGACTGCGTTCGAACCCCAAGCCGGTGGCTGCTCCCTCCAAGGCCGACAAGTGGGCCTTCAAGGAGTTCGCTGCGCCTGCTACCGTCCAGTTCTACGAAGTACAGAAACGAGTCTTCCAGCAAATTTGGAGGTCGCCCGTCTACATCTACTCCAAGCTGGCCTTGGTCACTTTCGTCGTGCGTTCCCTCTTTCTGCCTCCCTTGCGCGTACGTTACTGAGACTGTCCCCTGCTTCTCCTCGCAGCCCCTATTCATCGGATTCTCGTTCTTCAAGGCCGACACTAGTCGGCAGGGTCTCCAGAACCAGCTCTTCAGTGTCTTCATGGTGAGTCCACCTGAACCCCCACCTTCAGCTTTCGTGCATGAGAGCTGACATCCTTCCGACTGCTTCAGCTCTTCACCGTCTTCGGTCAGCTCGTCCAGCAGATCATGCCTCAGTTCATCAAGCAGCGAGAGGCCTACGAGGTCCGAGAGAGGCCGTCGAGGACGTACTCGTGGATCTACTTCATGCTGTCCAACATCATCGGTTCGTCCAGCTCTGCTCCTTGTCTTTGGACAGTTTTGCTGACCCCTGACATCGTCCTTTGTAGTTGAGCTCTTCTGGAACACCCTCGCCGCCGTCATCATGTTCTTCTGCCTCTACTACCCCATCGGCCTCTACCGGAACGCGTATGAGACCGACTCGGTCCACGAGCGAGGAGCGCTGTTCTTCCTCTTCGTCTGGGTCTTCATGCTTTTCACCAGCACGTAAGTCTCGACCGGTTCTCACTGTCCATTGTCTCCTGCGTCGCTGACTCTCCCCCTCCCCCTTTCTCTTCCCCAGCTTCTCGCACCTCGTCATCTCGTTCAACGACACGGCCGAGAACGGAGGAAACATGGCCAACCTGCTTTTCTCGCTGTGCCTGATCTTCTGCGGAGTCCTCGCCACCCCGAGCGTCTTCCCTCGATTCTGGATTTTCATGTACGTCTCCGAGCAGGCCCTCCCTTAGAAAACCCGCACTAACCCTTAACCTTCCTTCGCCCAGGTACCGAGTTGGACCCTTCACCTACCTCGCCGAGGGCATGCTCACGACGGCCATCGGTGCAACCTCGGTCGTCTGCGCCGCCGACGAGTTCCTCCAGTTCCAACCGACCAACAGCCAGACGTGCCAGCAGTACCTCGAGCCGTACATGGCCGTCGCCGGAGGCTACCTCAAGGACCCTTCTGCGACGGACATTTGCAACTTCTGCTCGATCTCCAGCACCAACGTCTTCCTCGAGGGTGTTTCGTACTCGTACGAGAACCGATGGGTGAGTCTTTCTCCTGCCACTTTGCCAGCCCATCTTCTCCATACTAGTGCTGAACATCCTCATCGATTGGTAGAGAGACTTCGGTATCATGTGGGTCTACATCGTTTTCAACATCGCCGGAGCTCTCGGTCTCTACGTGCGTTCCTCTTCCTTCTCGCCTTTGACCATTGGACCGACATCCTGACCATACGCCCTCCTCTCTCGCTCTGTCTGCAGTACCTCGCCCGAGTCCCCAAGAAGTCGAAGCACGACAAGAAGACCAAGAAGGACGCCCTCGCGGCCGCCAAGTCGCAGCAGGGCGTCGATGAGAAGGCCGCCGCGGAGAAGCAGACTTAGACCCCCCTCTTTTGCAGACATGTTATATCTCTCATCTCTCCATCGCCTACAAAAGACACGGACGTTCCTTTCTCTCCCTTCCTTCTTTTTTTCTTAAATATATCTCTCTTCCTTTGTTCCCATTCTCTGAGGTCGCGCGACCCGACATCCTTCGTTTTTTTCTTTCCTCTGTGTCTCGCTCTTCTGTGCGTTATAATGAGCTTAATCTTACCTTCGCCTCTGCGAGACTCCCTGCACGCGCAAGTGAGCATGATCTGCTCCGACGAGAGCGAGCTGCTTGAGGAGATGGGAAGAAAAAAAGTGAAGCTGGACATGCGTACGTCACCCCCGCTGGTTGCGATCTTGCCCAGCGAGCTTATGCCCACGGTTGCTCAGAAAGCCTACCCTCCTAGAAAGATGGACAGAGCAAGATCAGGTCGCACGTCCTGGTTGGCAGAAGATGGACGACTCTAACGATGAAGGGCTTTGCTGTACGAGATTTCTGTGAGATCTCCGGCATCGAACGACGTGGAACAGTTCGCGAGTGGCGGAGTCTCGCTTGGCCACTGCGCGCGCTCAGTCATCGTTTCCTCCTCCTTTGACTCCAAACACCATCGAACCCTTACCTCCTCATCAACTTCTCCATGCCGCCGCCTCACCAGAACAAGAAGCGAAAGTCGTCCATCTCGTCCCTCAACCCAGCCGTCGACTTCGAACGTCCTCCGTCGCCTGCTCCGTCCGAGGTCTCGTCTTCGTCCCAGGCCGGTGGAGCGGCGTCCTCGTCGTCCAGGTCGGCCGCCCAGGGCCATCCTGCCATCGGAGGAGGCGTCGGAGAGCTCATCGGAACTGGCACGGGACCTGGAGACGTCAACGAACCCGGGATCAGCGTGTGAGTCGGTTAGTTTCTCTGCAGGGAGGGGGAGGGTTGGTCGAGGGGGTCTAATCGCGGAGGACCGTTCGGGCGACATAGCTGACCGAACTGCCCTCTTTTTTCTTCCCCTTCCTCCTTCTTCCCTTCAGGAGCGAGAGCCGTCGACGAGCGCGAGTGCTTCGTGAGTCCCTTCCCTCTATGGTCGAATTCATGCAGAAATCTGACCGTTTACGTTGCTCCCCTTGATGCTCCTGTCCTCTCCCCCTTCCGCCACATCACAGGAAATCGCGAATCGGCCCAACGATCGCGAGACGCAAAGAAGAACCACCAGCAGGAGCTCGAAAGTCGGGTCCAGGAACTCGAGTCTCAGCTCGCTGTTGCTCTTGGAGGCCAGACGCCCGTTCCTGCGCTGCCCTCGAGCTCGACCTCGTCGTCCTCGGCCCCTCCACCTTCGGTCGCCGCCCCCTCCTCCTCGGCTTCGTCGTCCACCTCGGCCGCACCTCCCACGTCTTATGTCGTTCAGTCGGCTGCCTCGTCTGCTACGATCTCGTCTCCGACCAACGAAGACCTCTCGAGTCGATTGGAGTTGCAGCGGGAGAACGTCGAGCTGAAGACGCGAGTCACCAAGCTCGAGGAGCTCGTGCGCGGTCTTGTCAGGATGATGGGTCAGGTCTCGGTCGCGGACAACAACGTCGTCGAGCCCATGTCGATGGGAGGACTCGCCGCTCCTGTCGAGACGCCCATCGCGCCCTCGGTCGACGCTCCCCCTGGTTTCGGGACCTTCACCCCCGAAGAATTTGCATTCGCAGAGCATCTCGTTGCCAACGCTTCCCTCAACCAAGGATCGTCCCTTCCGTCGCCGATGGTTTCGCCAACTCAATCTTCCCCGACGACAGACTTTTCCTTCTCCCCTCCGCCCCTCGACGGCACTAACAACTCGTTCGGTCTTACCGAGTCCACCCCCTCGTTCGACTACTCTACCCTCCCGGTGTCCTCACCTCGACCTTTCTCGCCCGATTACAACGAGTTCTTGAATCCGTTCACCGTCGACGAGAACCCTCTAGCCAACTTTCAGTTCGTTTCAGACTCTTTCGCCGCTGGACCCTCGCGCCGAGACTCTAGCCCCATGTCGGACGTCTCCTTCGGCTCGGTCTCGTCTGCTACTACGCTCGAGCACTCTTACGGACACGTTGATTCGCCCGAGGCCGGCAGCAGTAAGCAGGCCCGAGCGGTCCCGTCCTCGTCGACACCATGGGTAACCCTGTCCCACCAGCCCATCGTTTCCGGCTCTCGCACCAGTTCGACCGCTTCGACCAGTCAGCCCCAAATCTACCACCACACGCTCGACCGACCGTTGCCATCTGCCCTCCTCAGGAGAAGCTCTTCGCGCCCCGGTTCACCCATGCAGATCTCGCCTCCAGCGTCTCCCAGGACCCTCCCCTGGCTCGTCTTGTCGTCCCCGTCCTCGCCTAAGGCTCTTCCAAAGAGTCCTGTCCCCCGACCTGGTACTCCGACTCACCTCCTCAGGACTTCGTCTACGCTTTCGATGGTTCCTTCCACCGGCGCCAAGTCCAGTCTTCCCGCACAAGGACCTACCGGACCGTCCGTGACCTCGTCGGACGCCTCGCGGGGTAGGTCCTCTCGCTCTGCCCTCGGTAGAGGCTCGAGGCACCTTCAGCGAGTCTTCTCGGGCACGGCAGCCGGACCCTCGGCGACCACCTCGGACGCTTCGACCTCTTCTTCCGCCGCATCGCTCGTCCCTGGCCCTGCTCTGATGTCTCGCACCTCAAGCAACAGCTCGCTCAAGGGTTCCAACGCAACCAGCGGTCCTCGACGACCGATCTCGCCCCTCCAGCTCGGAGTGCTCGGCCTCAAGCTGACCGACCTGATGGCCCAGCATCAGCATCAGCCGCCGACGGAGAAGATGAAGCTCGTCCAGAACGAGTTCCAGGGCTTGGGCATGGGTGGCCTGGGCAGCCCTAGGAGCGTGGGCTGCTACTGAGTGGCTTGCGTTTCGCGGTCTCCCAATAACAAGCGCTTTCCAGCCTGTTTCTTGGTTAAGTGTTCTCTTCTTCTCACTTCCGTACTCGTGAGTCTTCATCTTCTCTTTCCTCGCCAGATCTTTCCTCGCCAGATGATCCCCACTAACGCTTCCCTCTTCCTTTGCGCAGTATAGACGACCTTCTTCCTTCTCTCTCGCGTGCTTCCTGCCTCCTTTCCTTTTCTCGAGCTCTTTGCTTGCTCTTTCACCCTTCTTCCGACTTGTCCTCGATCACGACACCCCCTCTTTGCACAAATATCATGCCAACACTTCTCCCAACCCAAGCACGACGCGAATTAAGCTAAATACCTCCGACCAATGACCCGAAGCAAACAACCTCGCGACCCCGCCTAGCCCATCGTGCATAGGCACTCATCGTTGCACGAAGCGACGACCCAAGAGAGGCCGTCGGCGATCGAGTACGACAGGTCGGTTCCACCCGAGTCGACGCAGAAGGCGTAGGCGGTCTCTGCGATGTCGGTGTTTGAAGGGTGGTCAGTCTGAAAAGGTCGCTGGGGAGTGAGAGGAAGGAGACAAACGGAAGGAGGTTCCCTCGGAGTAGGCGTTGGAGCAGGTGTTGGTCGTGGCGTTGCTGGCGGCACTGGCAGAGGAATCGAATGAGGGATGGCAAGAACGGTCAGGGCGAGTGTCCGTCGAGGAAGAGAGGGATTGAGATCGGGAGAAGACGAACGTGGCGCAAGCAGCCTCGAAGGTCGCACATCCCGCAGAGACGAGAGTACCGACGGGCTTGATCTGTCGGAGATGGGACCAGTGTCAAGTCAGGTTCACCCAAACAGAGTGCGCTCGAAGGGCAAAATACGCACCCACATCCAGTGCGCTCCTTTGGAGCTGGAGCAGTCCGATCTCTTGTCGTGCAAAGCCGCAGGGGCAGAAGCGACGGACAGGGCGGCGCAGGCGACCGTCACGAGGGAGGCGAGGGGAGCGAGCCGAAGCATGGGTGATCTGGGACGAAAAGTTTGAAGTGGTAAGAAATGGGTGAAATTGAAGAGTAGAAGGGGGTACGAGAGACGAACCCCCGTCTTTTTATCCATTCCGTGCTCCTCCTCTCTCCACTGCTAGCTCCTGTTTCTCCAACCTCCTCTTCCTCTGCTGTCGTCCGAGGCTCCTCGGTCAGAGTGAAGTGAAATGTGAACGGGTCAACCTTCGCCCGACGACGACTGCGGTTTCGCGTATCTCCGGCCTCGCAGTCATTCTCGATCAGCCTAAAGGGAACGCTCGGGGGGACGAGAGGTCAACGAGGGGAAAGTTTAGGAGTAAAGCGGATCCGAAGAGGGCTTGGTGAGGATTGGCGGGAGCAACGGCGTGTCGACCAAAGGGAGGGGGTGGGGGAGCGGGCGATGCTTTGGTCGCCGAGATGAGGGGACGTGATCTACAAGCCAACCGAGGATGGGACGAGAGGGGAGCAGTCCACGAGGCTAAAGAGTAAGAGTAGAGAGAGACAAAACCTCAGACGCGGGTGAGAGAAGTGAGTAGGGGTGAGGAGGGAAGAGGGGGCGACTTTCACAAGTCCTTCAGCACGAAAGCGAAGCGCTGGTCAGAAAGATGGGCGAGCAAGAGGAGAAGATTGACATGGCACATCGCAGACAAGAGGTTTAGACTAGAAAGATCGATGGAGGCGACGGGCAGTGGTTGCGTTGGCGAAAGTGGCGGAGGGAGGGAAGGGAGAGGGAAGGAGATGCAGGCGAAGGGAACAGGACTGACAAGGTCGAGAGCGCAAGAACTCAAGGTCAGCAACACAAGCGAAAGGGGAGCGGAAAGAGAAGAGAGAAGAGAGCACCCCGGAAGCGACCCTACATGAAAGCCCAGTCTCCGTCGGCGTCGTCAACGTGCTCGGCGAACAAGTACATCGACTCCATCTCCCCTCCGCGATCTCCATCTGTTCATCATCCGTCATCCAGTCGTCGCAGTCGCAGGCGATGCCGTGCTTGTAGACGATGTCAACGTAGAGATTTCTCCCGAGGGTTATTGCCACCGGCCCAATCACGGCCACCGATCGATGCGACAGCTTGGTGACGTCGAGGTCGACTGCTTAGATGACCCTAAGCTCGATCGGAGACGGTCCCCAGACCATCCCTCGAGTGACGGGATAACCATGGCAGTCTCTCTCGCCCCACTTAAGAATCGAGGCCTTCTTGAACTCGTTCAGGAACCAACTCAGCTAACGGCACGCGATCCGAGGCAGGATTCCAGTTGGGGTGCTGGCGGGGGTTGGTGGCGTCGACGTAGAGTCTCTTCGAGTTGTCGTTCAAAAGCGGTGCGAGCGTAGCAGGCGAATCCTCGAGCGGTGGTATGCAAGATCTGGACCTTTCGGGCGATGTCGAAGAAGGCCTAAATCGCTCGCGCGCAGCCTTTGGTGCCGTGCATCTTCGGGGTGACGTTCTCGGTCGGTCGCTGGTAGAACTAGATCGTGAGGTGCTTGATTTGGGTCTTGAGAGGGGACAGGCAAGCGCAGAGTCGATTCCTCTGAGCGGCCGGGAGCTTGGTTTCGACAGCCCATTCGGTCAGAAAGGACTTGAGGTGGACGCGATGCTTGAGGAGACTTCCGCCAGCTGCGAGGTAGTCAATCATCTTGCCAAGCTGGGTCGAGGCGTCGGAAGTGTATCCAAAGTGCAAAGGGCAGAGGAGGGAGATGACTTTTTTGACGAGCGACGGTTCGTTCCTGACGAGTGACGAGAAGGCTCGGACACTCCTGAGACTCTATGACATCCAGTCAAAGGGGTACAAGGGTCAATAATGGAATATATGATTGAGCTTGAGAGACGCACCGTTAAAGGAACGTGTTCGTAGGGGTTGGGCCTCGCGGCCTCTGCGAGGAAGAAGCGAACGAACGTCAGGTCTGTGAAAATCAGAGGCCAGCAAGGCATGTCGAGCATCAGATCAGATGAAGATCAGATCAGTAGAGAGAGGACGGATCTCGAGCGTTAGCAGAAAGAGAGTGCAGGGATAAAGGTTTTGACGAAGATGAAGGTTTGCAGGGTGCGAAGTCTGACCGAAGGTGGATTTGGTCAGAGTCCTCAGCTCCTCCCCTCAACCCAACTCCCTCCTGATCCTCGTAGATGGCTGCTCACCCCAAACTACTGTAGCAAGAAGCAGCATTCTTCCCTCACTCTAACTCCTTCCCCTTCTTCCTCCCGCTCCCCAGCAACGACGGCGACTTTCGGCCATCCATACGTCGGCCAGTGAGGCGCGAGCCCCTCCCCCGGCCGCCCGTCTCCCTCGGTCAGCCAGTCAGCGCTTGGCTCGAAGTAGGCTGTTCCCTTTCCCGGAAAAGAAGTTGGGATGAGGTGAGAGCAGATCGTCTCTCTCCCACGACCCCACGCCCGCCATGTCCTCGTTCTCGTTCTACCAATCTGGTCGTCGTCGTGCCTGTGGAAAGAAATGGAGTTTCAAGTCAAACTAGTGTCCACTGAACAGGAGAAGAGAAAGTAATATGGGTCATCCGAAAGAACGTACCGTTGGTAGATAGAGCGGACGCTGCACGTCGCCGGTCTTTGGACAACAGCAGAGGGAAGACGTGTGAGCCGAAGCTCGATGGACCGGCCAGCGCTCGAGAGAAAGACGCGCATACAAGATAGTCTTACAAACGACAGAAAGGAGGCCATTGCCGAAGATTAGCTTCCGTCGTACGAGCGTGATTGCTGCTGTGGGAGACGAGACGAAGATGGGCGGTCGAGCGAGGTCAGTCGCAGAGGCTTGGAGCAGAGCAGGATGACCACCCCGAGACGCACCTTCAAGATAACCTCACTAACAAACGCTACTGCATCACGAGCCTCAGCTAGCGACCTCCTCCGCCCGCTTGCGAACGTCCTCGAGGAGCTGGACCGTCGTGAGCTGGCCATCCTCAACTCTCAGCCCTGACAGGCGACCGACGCCGACCATGGCTGCTCGCAAAGCCAACCCCAGGTCAGCACACAGTCCTGCATCACCACAAGGTTCTCTAGTAGAAAGATCAGTCGACTCACCAAACCCGACGCCGACGAGACCGAGTCCAAAAGGTCCCCTAAGCGAGAAGACGGACGTTTGACGAGGTGCCCTCGAGGCGAGCAAGCCCGCGTACGTCGATAGGCCGACGAACGTGAGCCCACCAACGAGCCGGCAGCCTACGCAGTCCTGGACAGGCTGCTCGGGACTCGTAGAGGAGGACGGCTGGGAGGGGAAGAGGGTCGAAAGGATGTTAGACATGGTCGGTTGCGGAAGGAGACGGGTGGCGATCATTCGCTAGACGAGATGGACTCCGTCAAGTACACTTCAGGCCACTTTCATTCACTCGATTTGCGCGGATAGAGACGAAGTCTCAAGGCAAGATCATCGCCATGGGCATCATGCGTTGCACGAGGAGGGTCGGAAAGAAGGTAAAAACGCGGGCGGGCGAGCGGCCGGTGGAAAGACGAGCGTGCGACCGAAGGCCTCAAGTCGACCAGACGACCGCGGACCCTTTCCTTTCTTGCGGAAAGAGAAATCACAGGGACGGAGGGACGACTTGTAGGGAAGCGTTTATGCGACTAGAGACAAGTCTGAGCATCGCGAACAGGACAGAAAGGGTCAGTCCAACGCAATCCTTTATGGAGTGAAGCGGGGACAAGGAAAGTCACCGATTCTCGAGCCTAGGAGGCCAAACAACGATGACTCTGAAGATCAATCTCTCGACCTCAACAGCCTGTACACGTCCGCGACGAGGTACAAGCTCCCCGCCACAACGACAATCCCTTCCTCCACCCCTTCCCCGTCCAAACAAGCCCACTCGAGCGCATCCGCCAGCTTCCCAGCCCACACAGGCGCTTCGTCGCCGACAAGTTGCCTTACGGGAGCGATGAGCTCGTCGATCGGGACTGGACGGACCCACGGCATACCCTCGACCGGTGTGGTGAACTCGACCAGCGCGACTCGGTCGCCTGTCCGCAAGAGCGGAGCGAGGACCTCAAGCGGCGTTTTCGGCGGAGAGTGGGATAGGGAGAGGATGAAAGTTCGCCGCTTGGAAGAAGCGGGCAGAGTGGAGATGTAGGAACCCAGGAGTCGAGAGGAGGAAGAATTGTGCGCTCCGTCGACGAGGACCTTTTTGGACGAGCCGGGCGAGAGCGGGATAGACAGCCATGAGCATCGACCCTCCCAGACGGTCGACCGTACGCCTTGTTGGATGTCGTAGTCCGTAATTTGGCCGAGAGCGGGTAGTTTGGCGCGCGTCAGAGGATGTCGGCGCAGGACGTCGAGGATCATCAGAGCGAGCGAGAGGTTGTCGCGTTGGTGTTCGCCGGGCAGGGGAAGGTGACTGAGGAGGACCGGTTGGGGTGACGAGGAAAGGGACCGGATGAACGTCGAGAGCAGGGCGATGTTCTCGATGGCAGGTAAGATGGAGTCGGGCGTCTCTGTAGACGATTCGGACAGGAGTGGTTGAGTGGCCGTCATGAGGTCCATCAGCTGAGCGTTGAGGAGCGCTTCGGCCGTGTCTAACTCGTCCAGAGAAGGAGGCGAGTCGCTGAGGATTGGCAGGGGAGTGAGAACGGCCTGACTAAAGGCCAACGTAGGGTCGTCCGTTGGTGTTGCACCCATGAAACTCCTCTGAGCCCACATAACTTCCCCCTCTCGTTCTCGCGCGAGGTCCTCCACGACGGGCCGGATAGCCTGATGCTTCTGGATCCCAACGAACAACAGGCCTTTAGGTTTGAGGATGCCAGCCTTGGCCCTGGTTATCTCCTCAACCGTGTCGCCGAGGAACGCCTGGTGGTCGAGATCGACGGCCGTCAGGACGGTCGTCAGAACCTGCTCCGAGCTGAAGATGTTGGTCGCATCATCCACTCCTCCCATTCCACACTCGATGAGGAGCACGTCCAGCTGAGGACTCGCCCTTTGGAACACGACCAGCGCCGTCGCCGTCGTAAGCTCGAACAAGCTGGCCTGACAGCCTTCCCTCTCGTTGACGAGCTCAACCTCTGCTCGGACGGTGTCGTACAGCGAACGAGGAATCGGTCGACCGTTGATGCGGATGGAGTCTTCGACCGACACGAGATGGGGCGAGTTGAAGCGGCCAGTCTGGAGGCCGGTGGTCGTCAAGACGGAGTCAAGGAGGGCGGAGACGGAGCCCTTGCCGTTCGTGCCTGCGAGGTGGACGACATGCGCAGAGAGTGGCGGGAAGTGCGAGAGGAGAGACACGATCCGCTGAGTACCGGGCCGAATGGACATCGTGATGATGAGCGGGGAGGAGAAGAGGTGGTCGATCTTCAGGTCTCGGATAGGTGCGGACGGAGGTCAGCGCGATGGCTGCGATAGGAGGGGGGAGTGGGCGAACAGACCTAATTCTTGGTTTGAAAGGAGCTGCAAGTACGAAACTTCTTCTCTGATGACGATCGGGCCGATGGAGAGTCGGAAGGGATTCCTGAGACGGGGACAGGGTCGACGGGTCGTTGGACGGGCGGACTCTGGCGGGAGGGGCGGCGGTGCGGCTGGCGTAACAAGGGCGTTACGGCTGTATAATACACGCGTAACAAAGCCAGACGCGTCGCGTGCCTGATCTTTTCGGGCCTCGACCGGCGAACCCTAATCGAAGCCCTTGTTGTTTCTTCCCTCGACCCCCAACCTGCTCCTCTGTCCGCCCAAGGGACCTGTACCTCTTCCCCTCTCCCCAATTAGCAGCTCTCGGGATGTCGACAACTCTCCCTCGGCTCGTGTTCGCTGCCCCAGACGGCACCTGCTTCATCCGCCTGCTCTCGCGTTCGTCCTGCCCCCCTTGGCGCGCCACCTCGCCTCACCTCTGCTCCTTGCCGTCCACCTAACCCCAATCCCTTCTCATTCACAGAGCACACCAGCTTTGGCAGGGTCCAGGAATGGGTCCAGCGCAAGATAAAACTCGCAGCGGGCGAGTCGTTCCAGGCCACGTACGCGTGCGACCTGCTCGACGGGAGCGGCATCAGGGAGGTCATGTTGGATGACGGTCCGTCCTGTCCCCTCCCACCCTTACCACTCACTCTTTACTGACGTAACCCTTTTGGACGCCACAGAGGAGGACATAGAGACGCTGCGGTACATGTCTGACAACCGGGTGATGGCCGACGAGGAGGTTCACATCACCGTCCGCATCACCCCAGCAGCCCGCGTGGAGAGTCCGCCTTCAGAGGACGACGTCGCCCAAGCATCGATCCCTTCGGAGGACTTCCAACGTCTGCTCCAGATGCTCGCCTTCCCTTCAGAGTCGGTCCAGGACGTCAAGGAGGACGTGGCAAATCCTGCACCCCAGGAGGAGGAGGTTCAGAACCACCTGTCGCCCAACCCAACAGTCCTGGACCTTCCCGAGACCCCCATCCTTTCCTCTGCTCTTCCCTCGGCCGAATTATCAACGGTAGTAATCCCCAAGATCATCTCCACCATCCACCATTCGAGTCTCTCTCCCACCGCGCCCGCTTTCGAGCCTGCGGCTGAAATCAACGTGCCCTCGATCGCCATCGAAGCCGCCTCGTCCATCGCCTCGTCCGTCAGCGGATTCTCCCAGTCGGACACCGCTACCCACTCTCGCTCCTCCTCGCCTGCACTCACAGAACCCGCCGTCGTTCAGCCAGTCAGGACTTCCAAGCCTTCCGGACTCGCCATCCTTGCTCGTCGACTTCCCACTCCTCCGCAACCCACCATCGCCGCTCCCTCCGAGATCTCCAAGGCCGTCCCTACCGAGGGCGGCCAGCGGTCCTTTCGATCTTCCACTCACACCCCCGCCGTCGCCGCCGCTCCAAAAGAAGTCGTCAAGATCTCAAAGACGCCTGAAGCGGACGAGTTCCTTGAAAGCCGAAGTTTCGAGGTGCGTCCCTCCTCTCGCAGTTCTACCCTGCGCACAATAAAACGGGACACTGACACTGTATCGTCCGCCCCCTCTCTCGGACTTTGCAGGAGCTTCGATGGTCAGACATCGTCGATACTCCCGCGCGAACTCGAACTGTCCCCGGCGCGTCGTCGGTCCAGTCCTCCGCCTCCCCAAAGCCCATCGTCGACGTCGTCGTCGTCGGCTCCCAGTCCGCGCGCAACGAGTATCGGCATCTCTCTGTCGACGTGCGTTTTTTACCTACTCCTTTTTTACCTACTCCAGTCAACCAAAGCGGTCCGGGGCTGACAGCCTGTCGATTTTCCTTGGATTCGAACAGGCGAACCGATGGGCCGACCTCGCCAGCGAGACGAAAACTCCGACCGCTTTGGATCACGTTTCCTCGTCCGGTAAGGGATCAGCTCCTGCACACACGGAGGGTGCTGTCGCTTTCGCTGAGGTGCAGTTAGACGGAGAGGAGTTTGCCACGATCACGGCCGTGAAGGAGTGGCAGGGGTTCAGTCTCAACGTGAGTGACCGCCTTCTTAATCACAAAGAGAGGTCCGATCTGAATGATGGTCTCTGACTCCCTTCTGGTTGCTTCTGCAGGAATTCCAACTGAGGCACAACCAGCGCCAGCAGTCGCCGGCGCAGAACCGCAACGCCTCGTCCTCGTCGACTTCGACTCGTAGGTTCGTCTCGTCCTCGACTGGCACCCAACCCTCGCCGACGTCTTCGAACGCGCCCTCAACGCCAGGCGACGTCCACACGCCTGCTTCGTCCAATCTCAAGTTCGCCTCCGTCCAGCCCTTCACCCCTCCCCCTGCCAAGCCCGTCTTCACTGGCTTTTCGCACACGCCCAGTCCTGAACAGGTCACCATCTCGTTCACGACGACGACGCACGTGCCCGAGTTTGGAACGACGAAGGCGGACGACAAGCCCAACAAGCGGGTCAAGGTTGGCGGCACGTCCTCTCGATCGGTCTCGAAAGAGACGACCTCCTCCTCCTCTACCAGCGCCTCGCCCTTACTCGTCTCCTACGTGCAGACGCCCTCAACATTCCCCGTTCCCATCGTCAGCGAGACCAAGCGGTCCATCACGCCAACAGGGGTCGAGTATACCTCGCTCCGATCGCTCTTTCCGAGCCTGTTCGAAGGCAAGCCCGAGCCCAAGCCGCTCGAGCGGCCAAAGGAGGTCAAGAGCTGGCTCGCCGAGGAGAAGACGAGCGAGTACAAGCGCGAGGGCAGGTGCTTTCGGTGTTCGGCCGTCGGGCATTTGAAGAGCACCTGTCCCTTCTGAGCACTCCTCGCTGCCATGGCCACTTCCTCCTTGATCTGTCGTCCCTTCTCGTACCCTCTTGCCGCTGAACCTTCCCAGGAACACTATTTGCTTTCTTGTACCCCTTTTTATCACCCTTCGATCCCGTCTTCTTATCCTCTTATGTCGCAGCCCTATACCGCAAACCCGCTTGCTGTCCCTGTCTCTCGTATACCTCTCCTCTCATTCTTCGTACGTCCCACTTCTCCAACCCTTCTAATCGCATGAAGACTAGCCGCACGCACCCAGTAAGCCCGTCGAGGTCGAAAAGAATGTGACTCATTAGATGATGATGCGGGAGGGAGCTTGATTAGGTAACTAGATAGGTCGGATTTGGTCAAAAGAATGTGGGGGAAGCGAACAGAAAGCAAGGCGAAGCAGCGAAGGGGGGTGGAGATCAAGTAGAAGGGCAGTTTTGGTCGGATTACAAAGGTGATGGAAAGGTACGAGGGAGATACAGGTAACACGGTCAACCAGGAAGAGGAGGCAAAGAAGGAAGAAAGGAGACGTCACTCGAGGTGGTACTTCTTTTCGACCTCGGCAATCTCCTCCTCGGCCGTTAACGTCGGCTTCTTGCGGTTGTTGGCCTGCTCGCGCGTCATGATCGTGTTGAACACCCAGTCCCAGCGGGTGAAGAAGGGTTGCCTGAAAGAGGGACGGGCACGTCAGTGAGGAGCGCGCAGAAAGTAGAAAAGAGAAGGGGGGGGGGGGAGACGCACGAAAAGTTGTTCTTGATACCAAACGACTGGTGGTGGATGTCGTGGTAGTCCGCGTTGTTGCTGAAAAGCATCTGGAGCGGATCCCACCAGAGCATGTAGCCCGAGTGGTCGTCGACCGTCTTGGCGCTCGCGAACCCAAACAGCAGGACCGTCTGTCGGACCGTCATGCCCGTCGCCGCTTCCGCCAGAGCAGCTCCTAGCGAGTCGAGCAAGAGTCCTTCGAGCCAGTGGTTGTAAAGCGCTCCAAAGGCGTACGGGACGTAGAGCCGGTGGTGGTGCGAGTGAAAGTTGCGGTAGAGCCACTTGTTCTCGTGCATGAGCTTGTGGAGGAAGAACTGATGCGTGTCGATGATGAAGCTGGCCCGAAAAGAGACGCAGAAGGTCAGCGAGAGCTGAGAGAAGTGTGGAAGTCGCCAGCGAGGACTCACAAGGCGACACCAAACTGGAGCAGAGGGTACAGGTACCAGTAGCTCAGCTCGACCATCGTCCTCCCGACCTCCCCACCATTCGTCGTCATGACGTCCACGGCGTTCCTGCGACCGATGGCGAGCATCGTCAACAGGGCGACCCAGGGTGCGTACGTCTCGCGCATGACGAGCGCGTGGTCGACGAAGACTTGTGTTTTGAGCGTCTCCGATTCCGGCGCGAGCCACATGAGACCGAGCACAGTCTGCATCACGTGCTGCAGAATGACAGCCCGGAGCAGCTAAAGGAGTCAGGTAGAAGAGCGCAGGTATCAGTGTCGGAAGCTCGAGTCCGGCGACCAAGAGTGAAGGTTGGCGAAGGTGTGCGAGTTGTTGCCACATCCAGACCCGGAGAACCTCTCTAACCGTCCACTATGAGCCGGCGTCCAAGCCATCCCACAAGTACTCTCTGCGCCTGACGCCCGACGAACGAGGACTGGAAAGAGAGTGATAAAGGCAAACACACCTGGGGCATCGTCACCCTGTTCCTCCTCTCGACTTCTGCACTCTCGTGGATCCGCCTCGCCTCAAAGTACGGGAACTCCATCTTGTCCAGCCAAAAGAACAGGCCTCCGAGCACCCAGTAGATGACGACGGGGATGGCAACTGAGAGGTACCGGTCCGAGATGCCTGGGAGGAGTGACGGGCGGGAGGCGACAAAGTAGAATGGGGTGGAAGCTGGTGAGGAGGGCCCGATGAGCTCGAGCAGGGTCGAGTTGGCCGACGCAAACATCGACGACGAGGACTCCATCGGAGAGGAGGGGAGGAGGAGAGTGTTGAAGGGAGAGTGCGTTGCCTGTGCTTGCTGGAGCGTGCTGATTCTGCGGAAGGTAGGAAGGATTGTAATGAGACGAAGGCGAACCGTTTCGCTAAGGTGGAGGGGGCCGAACCCCATATGGCCCACTTTGCCCAAACCACTCAGACTGGGCAAGCGTGCCCCGAACTTGGGTCTCACCCGCTTCCTCCTCCCCTGCCAGCTCCTGCCCAGGCCTGCAGTCACAATCCAGCTTGTCGCTCTCAAGCTTCTCCAGCGACGGGCGTCCAGCCTGACTGGAGAGGGTCGTACATAGTCTCGAATGAATAGCCAGTCGCGTTTGTTTGAAATATAATCTGATCGGTCCTGCCGCCCGCTGCTCTCCTCTCACGAAGCTCGACCACGAGCGGGCAGTTATCGACTACCCAATCTCGACTTGTTCCGAGTAACTGCAGAGTACCTCGCCCTGTCCAGTCGCCTGCCCGCGAAACTTGTCGACGACGTGCGCGTCCGATGCAACCTCGCCAGTCGGGCGAACAGCGACAGACCAACCGCCGCCCACCTGAGCTGGCCTGCTGCCAAACTGCTCGCCCCTTTCACGTCGCCCAGCGTCGCCCGGAGCTAGCACACAGGGATCGGATTGCTCTCCGACTTCCCCACTCGCAAACGAGGTATTTTCGACCGCAAAAGTCTTCGGTCTGGTGGCTGAGCGGCCTTGCAAGCGGTCGGTGCGCAGGCAGCTCGCGTCGACAGTCCTGCCCTCTGCTCGTCTTGCGCTGGACGTCTCGCGCGCGCACTGGCATGGGCGTGTAACGGTCGACGGTAGCTACGACGGCGGGGTGGTTGCGGTGCGAGGGGGTTCCTCCGTCGCACGCAAGTGGCGAGGGAAGTCCCGTCGCCCGACAGGCCCGTCGCGACGGTCGGACGGTCGAAATCCAAGCTGGACCCTTTTTTAATTTTTCTTTCCGCTGCTGCTTGTTCTTCATCTAAACTGATCTGAAAGAGAAGTCGGCCTCTTTTTTTTCTCCCTCACCTCCCATCCCCCTCCCTTCCTTCAAGTCCCTCTCTCCCCTTCCCTTCCTTGCTTTTGTACGGACGTTTCAAGGTGCGTACCTCGTGTGCTGTTCGACAGGCCGGCAACTCTCGGACTGACTCTTCTGGCTTGCAACCCGCCTGCGCCCAACTGCCCTTTCCTCCCTTCATCGTATCTCTCCCCTCGCCTTGGAACCATTTTTTGCGCTCTTTTCCTGAACTTCCAGATGCGAACGGCCTCTCTTCTCGTTGCGGGTGCGACGCTCGCTACCACTGCCCAGGCAGCCTTGGTCGAGCTCTGGTGGTGCGTCTTCTTCTGACAGTGCACGCCTGGCTCGCTCTTCTGCCCCCTTCGATCGTCCAATCAGACTAACGGGTCCTGCTGCCTGTCGATAGGGACATCACCGAGGCGTCTGCCAACCCTGATCAGATGTTCGAGCGACGAGTCGTCGGTATCAACGGCACCTGGTGAGGTCTTCCATCCCTTTTTTCTCCGCGCGCGGTTTTTTGCTCAAGCTGACACCCTCCCTTCCTGTCTTATCCGATCATCAGGCCGCCTCCTCCGGTCGAGGTCACCCAGGGTGATACCGTTCGAATCCACGCTACCAATCAGCTCGACGTCGGATCGTCCCTTCACGCCCACGGAATGTACTTCAACGGCTCCAACTACTTCGATGGTCCGTTTTCTCTCGCCTGTTTGTCGCGAGCCCGACCTTCTCCAGCGACTGACTTCTCGATGCCGCCCTTCCGCCCACAGGACCTGTCGGCGTCACCCAATGCGCCATCCCTCCCAATGCCACCTTCACCTACGACATCAACACTTCGCTGCAGTACGGTACCTACTGGATCCACGCCCACAACCTCGGTGCGTCTACATCGCCTGTACAACCGTCTTGCCCTCGACACTGACCCTTCCTTCTGCTTGACTCCCAGGACAATACACCGATGGTCTTCGACTTCCCTTCGTCATCCACCCCAAGGAGAACCGAACCGATGGCCTCACCTGGGACGAAGAGTACACGATCATGCTCTCGGAGTGGTACCACGACCAGCACGATGTCCTGATCAAGGACTTCCTCAGCGTCTTCAACCCGACCGGTGCCGAGCCCGTTCCTCCCTCCGCTATCATGTACACTATGCAGAACGGACAGTACATCACCCCCGTCGCCGACCTCAACCAGGGTATCGACGTCGGAGACCGAATGACCATCAACTTCGAGGCTGGCAAGACGTACCGACTCCGATTCATCAACGCGGGCGCCTTCGCCATGTTCCAGCTTCAGCTCGAGGGTCACGAGTGGTCAGTCCTTGTCCTCCAAACCATTTGGGCGTCTCAAAATTTGATAGATTTGATTGTGCTCGCAGGCAAATCATCGAGGTTGACGGTGTCGACGTGGAGCCTTACACGGTCGACAACTTCCCCATCTCGGTCGCCCAGCGATACTCTGTCCTCGTCACGGCCAAGAACGTCACTGACCAGAACTACATCCTCCACGCCAACTTTGACCCCCAAATGTTCGACGCTGTGCCCGACGACCTCCAGCTCAGTGCGTCTTCCTCGCCCCCTGCAGCAGACTTGTTTGCAAACTGACCCGCCGCCCTCTTTGGTAGACTACACCGCTACGATCTCGTACGGTGCCGGCAACCCCGTCGCTGAGACCACGACGATCGAGTCGTACGACTTCTTCGATGACATGAAGATGAAGCCCTTGGTCCACATTGGCCAGGCTCCTGCCGACGTCGACATTCCCCTCGTCTTCGGTTTCGACACCTACTCAACCGGAACCAACCGAGCCTTCTTCAACGAGATGTGAGTGTCCCTTCAGTTCATGCTAGGAATAAAGCACAGGTCGCTGACGGTGTCTGCTCGTTTTTGCAGCACCTATGACGCTCCTGTTGTTCCCACCATCTTCTCCGCCATGACTCTCGGCGAGAACGCCTCCGTCGTTGAGGCCTACGGACAGCAGACCAACGCCTTCGTCATCGACCACATGCAAATGGTTCAGGTACGTCCGTTTACACTGCCGTTTCCCCCGTTCCTTGCTCACCAGCCTCTCCGTCTTCACTTCAGATCACCATCAACAACACCGACGCCGGACAGCACCCCTTCCACTTGCACGGTCACATCTTCCAGGTCGTTCACCGATCGTTCGACGTTACCTCGGACGACCCTGCCATCAACCCGCCCATGGTCGAGGGTCAGGTGAACCCTTTCTCGCGAGACGTCGTCATGGTTCCCCCTGGTGGATCGACCACTATCCGATTCCGAGCCGACAACCCTGGAGTCTGGTTCTTCCACTGCCACATGTGCGTTCTACCCCCGTCGCTACCCTTTTTGGAGCGAGCGCTTCGACTGAACTTTGTTGCTTTGACTCCCTTCTCAGTGACTGGCATCTTTCTTCTGGTCTCGCCGCCACCTTCATCGTTGCGCCTGACGTCATGCAGAACCAGACCCTGCCCAGCTTCATGTCTGAGCAGTGTGCGGCCCAGAACATTCCCTCGTCCGGAAACGCCGTCGGTCTCTTCTCGACGTCTGACCTCACCGGCCAGCCTCTGGGACCCTACCCCATCGCCGCCGGATGGACCCCCCGAGCCAAGGGTGCCATGGCTGGCTGCGTCCTTTCGGCCCTCATCGGTATCTGCTCCGTCGTCTGGTACTCGTGGGGAGCGCTCGACGACGAGGAGATTGAGGCTGAGGAGCGAAGGAAGCACGACCAGAAGATGGCCGACAAGGCCGCCGGTCGAAAGCACGGAGTTCTCGGTGTCCTTCAGAAGGTCACTGGAGGTGCCAAGTAGAGAAAGAAAGTCGATTCTCGTGTCTAGACTCTTACCTACTCCCCTCCCTCCTACTTACGTTCGATCGGTACCGTTCGCGCATCCCTTCTCTCGCGGTCTCCTTCGTTCCAGGTTCCTCATCCCCTTCCTATTCACTTTTTGGGTTCCATACTTCATGAAAACATACGCTTTACGAAACCAATAAGATACATGAGACTCCAGGTCCTTTCTTCTCCCCAATCACCTGCTGCCCGTTTGCAAGTCTCTCGAGTATAAGTGCAGAAGCGAAAGTTCGGAGGCTTTCTGTCGACGCTGGCGTGCTCGCGCAGACTCCGCCTGCTGACAGACAGACAAGATCCTCCTCGCCAGCCCCAACCCACCACCACCCTATACCTCGCCAGACATCACCAGGACCCTCTCTGGAACGATCGCCCTCGTCTCGTTCTTCGTGCCCAACCTTCTCTCGCTCCGCTCGACTCCACGCGCAGGTTTCCCTCTCCTCTCCATCGTCTTCAGCCCACAACCGACACGCACCCATGTCTGCCGAACCCTCGACCTCTCAAAATCCCCTCTTCACCGAGCAGGAACTGCTCGACATCAACTCCAAGCTTGCTGGGAAGAGTCCGCAGGAGATTCTCGAGTGGGCTATCGACACGATCCCTCAGGGTCATCTCTGGCAAACGACCGCCTTTGGACTGTTCGTTTCCCCTCCCAAGTCCCCTTTGCCCACATCCGGAGCTCGCGAGACTGATCTTTTTTACTTTGCATCTCGACTGGAACGCAGGACGGGTCTCGCTTCGCTTGCCATGATCTCCGACATCTCCCTCTCGCGAGACGAGACCCACCTCGTCCCGCTCATCTTCCTCGACACGCTCTACCACTTCCCGGCCACGCTCGACCTTGCCCAGCGCGCAGCCGAGCGATACCTCGCCGACTTGCACATATTCAAGCCCGTTGGAAAGGATGGCAAGGAGGTCAAGGACGTGAAGGAGTTTGAGGAGCAGTACGGGGAGAAGCTCTGGGAGACAGAGGAGGACATGTATGATTACCTCGTCAAGGTGCGTCCCACTCTTTCCCTCTTGCTCAAATCGTCTCCTCGCACTCAGCGTCCCAGAACTGATTGAAATTGCCTTCCTGGTTGGCTGGCAGGTTGAGCCGTCGCACCGAGCCTACAAAGAGCTGGGAGTCCGAGCCGTCCTCACCGGTCGACGTCGGTCGCAAGGCGCCGAGCGGGCTGCGCTCCCCATCGTTGAGATCGACTCGACGGGTCTGGTCAAGATCAACCCTCTGATCGAGTGGGGTTTCAAGGAGGTCAAGGCTTACATTGACGAGCAGTATGGCTCCCTCGCTCGCTCATTCATCATCCACGGCCAGCGCAGGCCTGTTGCTGAATCGATGTGTGATCCTTTGGCCTAACAGCGACGTTCCCTACAACCCTCTCCTCGACCAGGGCTACAAGTCCATCGGCGACTGGCACTCTACGGCCGCTCCCTCGGGCGAGACGGCCTCGTCCGCTGCCGATGCGGACGAGCGTTCGGGTCGGTGGGCGGGTCAGAAGGCGAAGACCGAGTGTGGACTTCACAAGGACTACTTTGAGATGAAGAAGCAGTTCGAGGCTCGCCTGAAGGGCGGAGCGGAGGGGGAGGAGACGAAGGCGGAAGCTTGAGCGTCAGGGAGGAGCACCTAGAGTAGAGACACAGCTCGTTCGTGATTGTATGAGATACGTATAGCCTTCCTTACTCTGTCTGAAGGAGTACGCAAGCAAGGCAGTCATGTATCTGCATCGTGCGCTTTCTGAAGGCTGGATGAGTGGAGTCGGATTGCGTTGTGACCCGCCCAGCAGCGCGAAGCCAGCACGGGCCCCTTGAACCGACCTCCAACGTCCTCCCTCTCGCTATCCATCCAGACTAGAGTTCTCTGGCTCTTCCTCGATCGCTCGGCATGCCGGTGAGCTTCCTGTCATCCGTTGCAGCCTCTGCGGTCGGAAGCTGACGGCCTGCCCTTCGCCTCTCCCGCTCGACGCGTCTCCCTCTATCAGTCCGACCACCCGCCCAACGAAATCATCCTCAGCGACGACAGCACCGACGACGATTTCCCCGCTGCCGCACCTGCACCAGTCGCATCTACTTATGGACCTTCTACCACTCCACGAGTGTCGGCTCCGTCGGCCAAGAAGGAGAGCGTCGACGTGTCTCCTGGAGTCGGCTCGTCCAAGTCCGCCCGACCTTTCGAGTGCTCCAACTGTGCCCCTCCCTCTAGCTTCCTCTCGTTCGCCAAGCTCGAAGAGCATCGGTCGGCAGACGTGCACTCGGTCCGGTCCGATGGCCAACGTCCCTCACGCAGGGGTTTAGAGTGCCCCGAGTGCGACCAGCAGAGCCAGTTCAGCAGCTCGTCCGCCCTGCAGAGCCACTGGAACACGTACCACGCCAAGTTCGCCATCGTCGAGCTTCCTGACGGCCAGAGTGAGTTTGGGCATCGGGAAATGGATAGTCCACCGAGCGCTGATGACCTCTATCGCCTCGTCTTTGACAGCGTGCTATGTCCCCAAGGAGAAGGGGGGGTTCCCCTGCCCGTTCGAGCATTGTGGTCGACACATTACCAATGTCCTCAAGCTCACAGCAATCCACTTCAAGGTCGGAGGTTGCAGCCTCGCAGAGCGCTGGCCGTTCCCCATCCCGTCGAACTGGAGGACCGACAAGCCCGAAGGGATGCTCGTCTTGCCCAAACGTCCCCTAGGACGTCCTCCCGGTCGACCTCGAAAGAGTCTGCCGGACGTCGTCGTGCCCAAGCGACCTGTCGGTCGGCCTCGAAAGAGTCTTCCCGCGACGCTCGAAGCCGGACAACCTCCCACCACGAACGTCTCGTCCGACCCCACAACCGGCACGCCCGTCGCTGGCCCTTCCTCGACCGCGGGACCCCCGCCCAAGCCCTCGTCTAGCGAGCCCAAAAGGCCTGTTGGTCGACCTCGGAAGAGTCTGACTGCGACGGTTGAGCCTGGCCTTTCATCCTCGGCCAACGTCGCATCCACGTTCTCACCCGGATCCTCAGCGCAGCCCGCACCCCGCCCAGCCGCGCAAACCAACCTCCCGGTACCTTACGGGTCGTCGATACCCTCTCAAGATCGAGCAGAACCGCTCGCTATTTCGGAGGGGTTGGGAGCGGAATGGATGCGCCCTGCCAACATCTGGGCGTCTGTCGTCAAGGCCCGATCCGACCTCTCTCAGTCTCTCCCAACGAGCTCCGCGGTCGATTCTACCAACGATTCGAGAAGGATTGCGAATGAAATTGCCCTTGCTGAGGGGAGGAAGCATCGCAGGTCCCCGTTGGGGTCATCTGAGGACGGACCTGCCTCGAAGAGGATGAAGATGACGTCGTCCGACGGTGCAAACCAGTTTTGGCCGCCCAAGTCGATCTCGGAGTCGGTACCAATCCCGTCGATTAAGAGAGCTCGAGCAACGCCTTTCCTTCTCTCCAAGGACTCTTTCTCAAACAAATCCGGTACGTCTCCACACCATATGATCGTCAGGATCCCAGACCCTTATGCTCAAGCTCTTCGGCTTGATCTGATCTTTCAGATGAGGGTTCGTCCCGAACTGGAAAGTCTGCCCTTTCCGGACGGTCTGCGAACGACGAGCGAACTGCTGCCGAGCGAGCGCTCTGCAAGACGTTGAGCTTGACGCCCCAGAGGTACGCTGCGATCAAGACGAAGCTTTTAGACGAGTACAGGTCGACGGAGGTCAAGCCCCGGAGAGGAACTTCCAGCAAGTGAGTCCATCCATCCCTCCTTCAGGCACCTCTACCCTGTCCTCGGTGCACTTCAGCCTTGACCCTTTTGCGTCCATCTCTGCGCAGGCTTTGCGAGACCGACGTCAACAAGACGGGCAAGCTCCTCGAATTCTTCACCGGCATCGGCTGCTTCGGCTCGGAAAACCAAGACCGCGTCCTCTCCAAGGCCAAGAAGAAACCGACGCCGATGTCGCTCCTGGCTTCGTTCGAAGGGAGTCGCAAATCGCTGTCCGCTGACGAACGGACGACCTTCCGGTTCAGCATGATCCACCGAATGCAGAAGCTTGAGCGGATGCTCGATCGGAAGGAGACTGTTCAGACGGTCGTCAAGCAGCCTCGGAAGGGAGCTGGTGTGGTTGTTGGTAGAGGGGACGCTGCGAGTGGGCCCACGCCGGACAAGTTGCCCAAGAAAGGAGCGGGCGTCCAGGTCGACGTCGACTGAAGGTTGAATTTGCTCGAACGTATTTGTCATCCCCTTCCATCTCTTTTACTCTCCTTGCGCACCGCTTCCTTTCCGCACTTGTCCTTCTGCCCTTCTTCTTTGGCCTCCGCTTCTCCTGCTCTCTACGCTTGGATATCTTTACGACCTCTGCACGACTACCCATTTCATGCACTTTCTCTACCACGAGTGAAAAAAGCGCAGCACAGCGAACTGAACGTTACAAGATCATAGTCAAGAAAGATCGTTTTCGCCTTTCCCTCCTCTTTCACTGGGTGCAACTCCCACAAGCTCTGCGCGCTGCCCTCGGGAGGGCACTTTACTGCCCGTTGAAGTCTGACTCGCCAAACCCTCCGTTGCCCCAGACGAGGTCCTGGAAGAACGTGTCCGGCAAGTCGTTCGAGTCCATCGCAAAGTCGAGTTCGCCGAAACTCAGCTGCTGCCCCCCGTTCGAATTCGCGTTCACGTTCGAGAGGAAGGCGTTCGAGTCGACGAGCGCGGACGGCGGGACTAGGTCGGCCGAGGTTGACGGTGGACCGGCGAGGAGTGAGGAGGTGTCGGCGTAGTGGTGTCCTAGCGGCTCGAAGGAGAGGTTCAGGTGGGAGGACGTGAGGTCCTGGCCTGTGAACGAGAGACCGACTTCGGCAGGGACTGAAGCACAGGGGCAAGTTACCATGTTGTTCGTCGGCAACCTCGAGCGTCAGACAAGGATGGAATGAGAAGAAGAAGAGCGAAAGAGATGAAAGAAGAAACAGATGGAATGGGAAAGAACTAACAGAGAGCCATCATGTTCTCATCCCAACCCTCGCCCGACCACCCCGCCCCTGCCAACCCCTCCTGGCCTATCCCTCCGCTCACACCTGGTACCGCGCCTGTCGTCAGGGGCGTAGGTTGCGCCTGCGCCTGGCCGTTCCTCCACTCTTGGGCGAGCCAGAGCTTGACCATCGTCGGATCCCTTGGGACGAGTATCGACCTATCGCATCCGCAAGCCCAACAGCAACAAGTCAGTCTATCTGCAGACGAAGTTGAGTACGGTAAAGCAGATGAAGGAAAAAAGGCGAACGGCGCAAAGTCTCCCTCGTCCGGGTCAATCTCCTCGACCGAAAACCCACGCTTCTTCTGGTCGATCGTCCTCAACACCCACCCAACGCCAGCCCAGTGACTCGTGATGTTTCTCAAACTCGAGATGCTCACGTCGAGCTTTGAATCTGCAAAGCTCCTCAAGAGACGATGGGAGGTGGGCGTCTTGAGGCCGTCGGCGGCAGAGGAGGTCGTGGGCGGACGACGGCCGGAGAGGGTTGAGAGCGCGGTTCGTTCGTCGAGGAAGGCGATGGCTGAGATAAAGATCGGTTGGTCGGCGAACGGGTTGGCGAGAAGAGCGATGGGCTGCGTTTCGGTTGGGAGATCCGAAAGAGGGGAAGGGTCAGTTTCGATTAAGTTGGAGGGCAAAACGGAAGGGTGAACTGACGCCAACAAGGTCAGCGTACGACACCATGTTGCTGAGAGCTGCGAGCGAGTATTCGAGGGATGTCAGTCGAATCGTGCAGAGTCGAACGGGGAAGGGGAAAGGGTAGAAGACGAAGAACGCACTCCGCGCGGACGACCGCGAGACCTCAACGTTGGGCTCGAGGAGGACCTCCTCTCCAAGCTCGAAGTTCGGCAGCAGACTTGGTCGGTGGAGCTGTTCCAAAGGAGAGCCGGAGAAACTGTTAGGCGGAGGTACGCAAGGTCAAGAAGGTGAGAAGAGGTAAGCGCACGATGGTGATCTGCAAGCACGAACGGAGACAGGGTCAGTCCATGCTCGAAAACGAGGCAGCAGGCAGAAGGAAAAAAAAAGACGCACGACCGAGTGGAAGAGCATGTGCAAAAACAGAAACGGCGGACTCCACTCGATCTCCTTGTACATTTTGAAGCTCTGGACCGAAAAGTGCAAGTCTTTGGACATCCTGCAACACCCCACACCGAATCCACTGTCAACCGAAAGCGAGCAGAGATATGGAGAGTGAAGAGGAAAGGGGGAACGAACGACTGGTAGAAGCCGATCATCTCGTCTTGCAACCTCTCCATCTCGCCCCTCCGATCCAACCCCCACCCTCCCTCCCCACCAGGCTTATTCAGCAAATCTGAAATCTTCCCTCTGCATCTCGCCACCTCAATTAACGCCGGCCAAGGGTGGGGTGGTCTCTCGCCTGCGCCCAGTGTAGGGATAGGAAGGAAGAACGAGCAATCACCCTCCGTAGGACCCCTCACGTCAATTTCCGTTTCGGGGATGGTGACACTCCGACCGGTGCCGTACGAGATGACTCGGTCGAGGAAGAAGACGGACCAGAAGACGAGGCGTCTTCGGGCGCGTTCGGAGGGCGAGGGGAGGTGGAACGGGGAGGGTTCGTGCGAGAGGCCGAGATCTTGGACCATCCGGATTGCCAGGCCCTGAGATCAAACGACCCAGAGACCCAAGGGTTGTCAGTCTCCCACACGAATTAGTAAGAGAAATAGGGGGAGGAAAAACGGACGCTAAACATCCAGATACCAGAGTCCCTGCCCGACCCAAACTCATTCCACGCGAGCAGAATCAAGCTCATGCACGTCTCGATACTCGGAAAGCTGAGGACGTTCGTCAAAAGCTTCTTTGCGACGTGTTCGAACGGGAGAGCCTTCTTGAACGGGTCTTCCTCTGCGCTCGTTGAGCCCGTCCCTGCTGCGGAGGAGGAGGAAGTGGAGGTGGTCGAGGATGGGTTGGGTACAAAGCGAGCTGCGAGAGCACAGATCGAGTTTGCCAACAAGGCCGGCAAGGATCTCGCGCGGTGCTGAACGAGGATTTCAGCCTTGGAGAGAAAGGGAAAGTGGCCGCCCAAGGTGGAGAAGAAGACGTCGAGATGGCGTTCGAACACGCTGTCGAGAGGCTGCGAACGGTCTCGACCGCGCTTGAACAGGGCGAGGTGGGAGGCTTTCTCTTGGGCGCGTCTGACGTCTTCGGGGGAAGCGGTTGATCGGTGGAAGGAGGAGTCTTCGGGTGAGGAGTGTGAGTGGATCGACTGGGGGGAGTAGGCGTGGTGGGCTGGAGGACTGGGGTCGAACGAGGGTCCGCCGGTTGAGGAAGCCGAGTAGGGTAAATGGGAGGTGGGTAGAGGAGGGGAGGAGGTAGACGTGGGTGGTTCGGAGGGCTCGTCTTGCAGTTCCACCTTGTAGCGCTTGATGCCCGGCGCTGGCGAAAAGGCAGATGTTGACGACGGGTCAGAGGATGGAGAGGAGGATGGAGAGGATGAAGAGCAGAAGGCAAGTGTTTGGAGGAGAGACCCACTGTATGATGTCGGACCAAACCTGTAAGACGACCAACCCAGTCCTGGATCAGCTTGTATCCTCTAGCAGAACGCGCAGAGTGAAGAGGAAGAGGCAGAGGAGGCTCTTGCACAACGCACCATCGAAAGAACGGCACCCTCAAACTTGTCCTCTGCCCACCCTGTTCATCTGCTTCTCCTCTTACTGAAGTACTCAGCCTGCCAGGTGGGTTGCTGCTGACTGTAAACTGGTTCCAGCTCTGGTAGAGGTCGTCCTCGCTGACGCCTCCGAGAGAGCCGGCCGGCGGCGGCAGGGCAGCTGGCTGCTGGTGGTGGGCTGTGTAGGCGGAGGAGGACGAGGAGGAAGCGTGCTGCTGCTGTTGTGCGAGTCTGTGTGCGAGGTGGAAGGGCAGATCCGAGTCCTGTCCGAATGCGTCCTCCATCGTGTATGCCGGAGGAGACAGTAGAGAGTGGAGGCAGGAAGGGCGTGCAAAGACCATCCAAAGCCCGGCGCGAGTTGGCCCGGTCAGACGCGCAGCAGCCTTCCCTCCGAAGCGGGCACATCGTTGACAGAGACAGACAAAGGACAAAAGGACGACATGGACATCATATCAGAGTGCAAAGTATGTCACAGGAGAGAGAGGGAGTATAGAGGAGAAAGCAGGGGGGAGGCGTGGTTGCAGCGGGCCGCCAACGAGCACGGGCCAGATGCTGTCAGATTCAGCCCAGTATACGACCTTTGCATTCAACCACGACCTCGTCCTCTCACCCTTCTGCTCAATCATCAGCTTACTCTTCTATGGACACCAGCTGCAGCTCAACTCGTAGGACGCGCTTTCGGACCGAAGGCCATGCTTTACGCGGTTACGCCTTGAGGTCCGATCGTTGTCCTTCCCTCTGGTCGGCCGAAGAAGACGAGCTTAACCCAACAAGAAGAAAAAACGCGTTCCTTGACCCTATCAGATACAGTCTTCTCCCTCTTTAATCTGCTGTTGAGTTCCTTGGAATAGCTGTTGAACGGCCATGGTGTACGTTCTTCTCTCTCCTCCTTGTTCTCAGTCTACAGCTCCTGACCTTCCTCCTCAAACGCCTCCTTAAACCACAAGGTCCCTCTCCGACCTCCCGTACGAGCTACACTCAGCTATCCTCCTCGCAGGCCTTGCCGACGCTCAATCGTGTCTACTCGAGAGCGACGAGACGAGGGTCCGACTCGCCAACCAGGCGTTTCTGCACGTCGCTTCACGGGTCAGTCGGGTTTGGAACGTACGTATCCCCCCCCCACCTTCTCTTACCTTTTGTTTCAAAAAGACGATACTGACTGGAAGTTTGCTCTCTGCTTTGATCCTGGCCGTGAATGCTGGGAAGTAGGACATCGCAACCCCTCTTCTCTACCGGGCGATCGTCCTCTCAGACTCCGCCGACCCATTCCTCCACCCCAACCGGCGTTATCTCCTGCGCACGCTCTACGCCCACCCCAACCTTCGCGCGCACGTTAGGGAGGTTCATCAGTCCTCGTCGGAGGAGGCATATTTCGAAGAAGAGGGTTTGAGAACGGTGTGGGGGGTTTTGCCTCTTTTGCCGGCAGTTGAAAGGGTGGGAGGTTTCGAACTCAAGAGGGAATATGACGGACAGGAGAATGGGGTGTTCAAAAAAGGTACAGAGACGCTTTCTGTCAAGCTGTACAAGCGGGATGCAGATCAACACCTTTCTCTATCGGACTCGACGACATCGACGGTCGGTCGGCCGGCTTCTTCTGAAGGGGAGGTCGTCTACCCCTCCCTGGCGAGGTGGTTCGACCTCTCCACCCTCGTACGACTGGACATCCAGGCCTGCACAGTCCCTCAACGACTCCTCCCTTTCTTTTCTTCCTCCTCCTCGTCGGACCTCCCGCAATTGGTCGACCTCCGCCTCAAGGGGTTTTCATGGCGCACCGACCTAGACCACGTCAGCGCCTTTCTGGAGGTTTTTGGTGCGCAGTTGAGACGGTTGGATCTAAGTACGGCGAGGGGTGAGGAAGGAGTGAGATTTGGAGTTGGGAGATTGGATTTACTTGGGCTGTGTGGGGGGTTGGAGGTTTTGGGGTTGGATGGAGGGTCGGCTGCGGCTTTGGACGTCAGCGAGCGGCAGACGTCAACGACGACGACGAAAGGGAGGTCGAAGGTGAAGACGTTGTTGATCGGGTTGTCCGCAGGCGCAAGGGCGTTTCATCACTGGACGGCAGCGTCGGAGTGTTCGTCGACGTTGAGATTGACGGACCTTGTGGCTCGACCGTGGTTTGAGCCGCTTCTACAGAGGCTGGAGCCGGAGACGGTGAGGCTGACGGATATGGACGGTCACATGGGAGAGGATGTTGTGAAGTGGGTCGGTAGGAGGGTGAAGAGGAAATGTCGATACGGCGCTCGAGTGAAGGACAGAGAGGGGAGACTCATTGACTAGATGAAAAATTGTGGTAATTCAAGTGCATCTTAGACAGGGTCTCGAGGAATCGAGCTGACCTCCGTGCCGTCTGGCCGGCTGCGAGCCACAACCACCAGCAACCCTTTCTTTCGACAAGAAAGTACAACAACATACACAACAACATACACCCACTCTCTACGTCGCCCACGTTGTCCTCTCTCCCCCAGCAACAGAGGACCATGTCGGCCTCGCCCTACGCGCCCTCCTCCGCCCCGCTCGCGAGCGCCCCGATCAAGCACACCGAACAGACGTCGTCGGCCGGCTTCCCGTTCGAGGACACCCTGCACGAGGAGCCCGAGGAGGACATGGTCAGGATCTACGAGGAGCACAAGGATAGGTGCGCTCCTTCTTTGCGCGAGTGAAGGGAGATACACAGGAGGGACGACAGGCTGACGTTTCGTGACAATGTTCGCCCCTCTTCCCATACGACCGACCTTCCTCCTCTCCTTTCACTGTCAACCCCCTCTCTGCCGCAGACTGTCAACGGCAATCCACTCGACGACTGGACTCCTGAATGACTTCTCCGCCTTCAACACGTCCTCCTGG
This sequence comes from Cystofilobasidium capitatum, assembly GCA_014825545.1. NCBI lineage: Eukaryota > Fungi > Basidiomycota > Tremellomycetes > Cystofilobasidiales > Cystofilobasidiaceae > Cystofilobasidium > Cystofilobasidium capitatum. The sequence goes on from MVAJ01000002.1 coordinate 118,373, forward strand.
TCTGTCCGGTACCCCGAGCCCGGCCACGCCCAGCAGCCCGCCCCGATCGCCCGGCGCAACACGACCATTGGCTCCTCCCCCTCCTCCACCGATCCCGCCTCGTCGTCCACGTCGGACGGCTTCCAGGTGCTGAACCTTGACCTCCACTCGGGCCACTCGCGGTCGACAAAGTCGCTCGTTTCGAACCTCGAACAAGCGTCGATTTCGCAGCTCCTGAACGAACGGATCGGGTCTGAACTCGTCCACCTTGAGTCCCTCCTCGCCCGAGTGCAGGACACGTCCTCCTCCGTCCTCGTTACGGGCGACCTCAACTCTGGAAAGTCAACGTTTGTGAATGCGTTGTTGAGGCGGGAGGTAATGCCTGTCGACCAGCAGCCGACGACGTCGACGTTCTGCTCGGTCCTCGACGCGAAGGACAACGACGGACGGGAGGAGGTCCACATGGTGCTCGAGGGAGTGACGTACGACCTCGCCAACCCTACGACGTACACGACGCACGCTCTTGAAGACCTCGAGTCGCTCGTCATCGACGCGGACGACTCGAAGCCCCCTCTCAAGGTCTACGTCAACGACGTCTCCCGCTCGCAGACCGACTCGACCGACGAGGACAACTCGCTCATCCACAATGGCCAAGTCGACATTTCGTTGATTGACGCTCCTGGACTCAACAGGGATTCGCTCCAGACGACGTCCATCTTTGCGAGGCAGGACGCGATCGACGTCGTCGTGTTTTGCGTTTCGGCCGCCAACCACTTTACGCTCTCGGCCAAAGAGTTCATCTGGACGGCGTCGAACGAGAAGGCCTACCTGTTTATCGTTGTGAATAGGTACGACCAGATTCGGGACAAGGAGAGGTGCAGGAGGGCCATCTTGGAGCAGGTTAAGGGGCTCAGTCCGAGGACGTGGGAGGAGAGGGACGAGCTCGTTCACTTTGTCGACTCGAACCGCATCATGATGGTGCGTTTCTCTGTTCCTTGAAACGTCTTGCAGTCTTCATCTTGACACTGACGCAGAACCCTTTTCTTCTTGTTGGTAGGCCGCCGGACTCGGTACGCCGTTGCCGGACGACGCCAACACGGCCGCGTTCACCGCGCTCGAGAGGTCGCTCAAGTCATTCGTGCTCGACAAGCGACTCAAGTCCAAGCTCCTACCCGCCCGGACGTTCGTTTCCCACCTGCTGGCCGACCTCGACCTGCTCGCGTCAACCAACGTTGCCGTCGCTGCCGATGAGAAGGCCGCTGCCGAGCTCGAGCTCGCGCAGACGAGGCCCGTTTTGGAGGGCATGCAGAAGGGTCGCGATGGGTTTGAGCGAAACCTGGAGGAAATCGAGGACGAGACCGTCTACTCGTCCGTCGACCGGTCGCGCGCGAGGCTGTCGACCGCCCTCTCGTCCGTCGGTCGAGGTCAACTCGCACCCGAAACGGCCCTCTCGGCCGGACTCGAGTTGCCTGCGTACCCGGGTATCCTTGACCTGTGGGATTACGCTCGCGACGTCAAGGTGGCCCTGCTCCGATCGCTCGATGAGGCTGTCAAGCTCGCCGAGGACGACACGCGACAGCTCACGTCGATCGGTGTCAACTCCGTCGGGTCGCTTGGCGAGAAGCACCTGCCCGACGGCGTGGACCGACCCCAGAAGGTCTTCCGACCCGAGGCAATGTTTGCGCGCGGGCGGGACGCGAGGAGGAGGAGCGGACCCGGCGTGGCCAACGTTGGCCTGTCGAGCTTGGCTTCGAGGGACGAATTGACCAGCCTCGTCCTGTCGGACATTTATGACGTCCACCAGCAACTCGCTCGACTGTCGGCCCCGTTCGTCACCAAGGCCGTTTCGGACAGGACGATCGCGGAAGACACCCATTCTGCCATGGTGCCCTACACGCTCTCGGCCCTCGGCGCGGTCGGACTCGTCGGCGGAAAGACGATGGCGACCCGAACGGTCGTCGAGACCTTCTTGCGCCTGGCTGATGTCCTCCGCTCGCCCGTCGCTCGACGCTGGGCAGGACCGGCCGTCGCGCTCTTCACCCTCGGTCTGGGCGCGTGGATCATCTCTGAACTCCCTCGCTCGATCCCCCGTCGAATCGGAGCCAACTTGTCGACCACGCTCGCGAGCGAGGACGAGTCGTTCGTCCTCGTGAACGTTGAGCGGATCTCGGGCGAGACGAAGCGCGTCCTTCGGGCGGCAGCTTGGAACTTGCGGTCGACGTTCAACGGAGCAATGGAGGAGCGGCTCGAGGACGTCAAGCGGGCTGAGGCGGCGAGGACCAAGGCGGACAAGGCCAAGGCTTGGTTTGAGGAGGTTGAGAGAAGGACGGAAGGCATTCGGTCCAACGCTGGTTGGCTGCACGAGGCCGAGTTGAAGCTTGTCTGAGACGAAATCGACGACACCTCCCTTCCCTCCCATCCTATCTTTCCCTGAGTTTGCCTTTCTCACATACGTAATGCCTAACGACCTCTTCCTTCCCCCTTTCGTACATATATCTGCCTTTCTCAAATCCGTACCGTACTGTTTGCACCACCCCTCCCCCACCTCACTTCCATTCCACGCTCGTTCCCTTTCTCCTTCCACCCCTTGCCATAAAACTTTTCACGATCTCTCTTTCTCTCACCTCTTTGATGACCCCCGTTCCACCTCTGATCCTCGGACCTCCTGGAAAGTGCGTGAATGTGTGTCATTTGATGCTGCAGTCGGTCGATCGTTAAATAGGCGCGTGTGTAAGAGAGGTGCGCATCCTTTGTGCGTTGCGGAGTAGTGGTACAACGGATTCTAAGACAAGGGGTTCGATCAGCGAGAAGTAACCGTCCCCCTCCTCTCCATCAACTTCTGCCTCGTCCCTTCTCTCCGGACGAGCTCGTCCTCCTCCTCCCTGTCCTTTTTCCGCTTCTCCTCTTCCTCCGCGAGTAGCTCCTGCAAGTACGTCGTCGTGTTCGTCGGTTCGGTTGCGTGAGAGGTAGAATGGGTCGTGAGCGTCGTGCCGACCGTGTTGGACCTGTTGCGCGGTCCTTTAGGTCGGAGTGGCTTGCGCGACTGGGGCGAGTCGGCGACGGATGAGTTGAACGTTCGGAAGGACGAGGGTGAGAGAGGAGAGTGGGGAGAGTGACGAGCGGGAGAAAGTAGGTGGGAAGATCCTCGACGCGGGGGGGTCGAGAGCTGCGGGTCGGAGGGTCGGCGAGGGCGGATCGTGACGGATCGGTTAGGACGGGACGAGGGGGAATCGTAGGCGTGAGGCGTCGTGCGTGAGAGGTCGTTAGGCGAGGCAGGACTGCAGAGACACGCAAAAAATGGGGTCAGTCGACCTGCACAGCAAGGAAAGATGAGAGGGGGGGGGACGGACGGCTCGAAGGGAGGGTCGACGGGGACGGAAAGGAAGTAATCCTTCTGCTTGGCCGAGGGCCTGGATCGATCGGACACTGGACTGAGCCCGTCGCCCTCCTGCTCATCGGTCGGCGGCGACTCGGCCCCAGGATCCATCTCCTCCGGCGAGTCTCGAAGGACGGGCTCCGACGGTCGCCGTTCAATGGTGAACAGCTCGCTCGCCCCGAGTTTTCCATCTCCCCCATAAGAGCTTTCAAGCGAAGCCCGGACGTCCACCGAGTCGTCAACGTCGAGACGACTGAGAGGGTGTCGAGGGAGCCACAGCGTCGTCGGCACCTTGTCAAAGTACGGCGGCTGGTAGCTGTACTTTTTGTCGTGCGACGGCGCGTCCGTCCAAGGTTGAGGTCCGACGTGCGGCCTCACCAGACTGTCGATGAAGGCCTCTTCGACCGGGGCGTGAGGCAGACCAGGTCGTTCAACGGGCGATGGGACCGACGAGTCGCACGCTTCGTCAATCGGTGACGGCCGTTCGTCGTCCATTGGCAGGAAACGGGCGTCGAAGCGGTCGAGAAACGGCTGGGCGAGGTGGGTCGACATGTTGTTGAGTCGTCTCGAGAGGGTCTTTCGACGGTGAGGTCCCCCGTGCGATTCCTTGTGCGCTTCGGGACTTGCGGAAGACGTCTTGTCGTCGTCGTCGCTCTCGTCGTCCTGGGGCGCAAAAACCAAAGGAGCGAGCGAGATGGACTTTCGTCCTCCGGCAGGCAGATGGTAACCCCGTCCCTTTTCGCGGGCCTTGTACAGGCGCCAGGTGTTGAACATCTTGACCGTCTTGATCTGCGTAGGAGGGTACGTGTCCTCGGCCGAAGAGACAGAGTCGGCCTGGCCGTGTCGCGCGGAAGAGGAAGGGTCAGCAGCGGCAGCCGGAGGACGTTCGACAGCGTTGGTCACTGCTCGACAGTGAGGAAAGCCTTCGTCCGTGAGTCCCTTGGAGATCCTGTACAGCCCGTCGGCCTCCATCGCGTTGAGGGCGGCATACCGAGCTTTGATAGCGCGGGTGAGGCTGATCCAGGATGGCAAAAACCATGCATCAAGGAAGGCGGGAATTGTCAATACATGAACGTCGTCTCCATGGGACTCGTCAGAATGGGAACGCACGAGATCTTGATGGCAGCCGTGATGACGACCAGGAGCGCACTAACGGCGATGTAGGGCGGTTTCCGGAGGATGACGTTCAGAGCAAGGAAGACGACCTGCGTTGAGCCCAAAACCACAGTCAACCGCTGCTCCAATAGCGGTAAACAGGCTACGCGACGCGAAGGAGGGAGAAAAGGACCGCACCTGAGTGACGATGTGGCCGTCAAGTGTGTACCGCACGAAGCGGATGGTCGGGCGCTTGCCCTTCGTGTCGTACTGATGCTGGTAGACGTGGATAAACTGGTTGCGTAGGATGCCGTACGCGACGAAGAAGTAGAGGGTGCCGAAGGGGATGACGAGCGGGTTGAGGACGGCGAAGAGGCAGGCGATGAACAGGCAGAAGGTGTGGATCGGGATGAGATAGTAGGCGGAGAAGTATCGAGGGTTGGTTCCCTGTAGAGTCAAGCAACCCGATCCGAGGCGGTCAGGAGGTCAGGACGCAGACGAGAGCGAACGAGAGAGGGAGACAGAAGGACGGACGTTGCTCCGTTTGCGAGGGACTGTGTCCTTCCTTCGCGCAAAGATCCACTGGAGCAAAGGCAGCCCAAACATGCCGAGCTCGAAGAAGCTGTGGAGAGACGTCTCGAGGATCAACTACGATGGAGGGGCGTTCCAGAAATTGTCTCGTCAGCAGGGGCGCTCAGCCGAAGAAAGAGTGACGAAGGAAGGAGGGACACGCACCCAACCTGCGTAGAACTAGAGGCCGAAAGAGACTTTCAGTCAGTGATTCTCCTTCTCGAGAAGCTGTGAGAGAAAGGACGCGACGCACCGGAGCGGCCTGAGGGAACGCTGAGGCAATAGTATCGAGCAGCTTGATGCTGAGCAGTTCCTTCCTGCGACCGCACCAAACCGTTTCCCATAGCGTCAGTTTGTTCTTCAGGGGAGGGAGGGGGCGGGGGAGGAAGGAGGAGGGGTGAAACGAACTTGAAGTTGACGATGACGGCCTCGAGGGTCGACGTTCCGATGCAGAAGAACACCAAGAGATCGCAGACCATGAACTGCCAGTCTGGAGGCAACCCGCAGACCAACCCAAAACTTGTGTCAGCACTCAGAACTGGTCTCAAGCAGACGAAGAAAAGAGGGGGGAGAGGAGAGAGAGGGTACAAACATCGATTCAGAATCACGTCGTGCAGACTTGACTTTGTCACGTACGTCTCGAGGTGGGACGAGATGAGGAACAGCAACAGGGGGATGAGGAGCGTCACGATCGACACCAACAGCGTCCTGCAAATCCGCAACACCAAGACTAGTCAGGGGCGAACTTAATCTCATGAGAAGAAGTACCCTTCGGGAAGAAGGAAGGAAGGGACGTACGGTAACAACGAAGTTGCAGCCTGAGCCGCCTTTGGATGCTTGTTCAACGCATCCTGCAACGCGGGGATGATCGTCGCCAGGTTCTTGACGCTGATGAGACCGACCAGGAGCGAGATGGGGATGATCCAGAGGACGATGAAGATGAAGATGACGAAGGACACGACGAAGGACTTGAAGGCGTCCAGGCGGAACTCTTTGCGCATCAGTTGATACTAAGCCCCAAAAGATGCAAGTAAGTTGATCAGCGCTCAGAAGGGAGGTGAAGGTAAGGAGAAGGGGGAGATTGGGAGGGGTGGGGGGCAGGACGCACCCATTCGAGATCCCGATAATCAGGCGCCATCGACACATCGCAACTCAAGATCCCCTTGCCTTTCCTCAATCCACCCATCTTCTTGACCGCCAACCTCGCCAACTCCGGGCTCCGAAAGGTGACGAACGCACTGCTGCTAGGAGCAAACTCGTCCAACGGCGAGCTGAGCGCGTCGTCGATGAACGTCGACAGGAGCGCGAGCTTGGCCGAGAGGTAGTCGATTAGGTAAATGTTTGGTTTCCTCCGAATCAGAACGGCAGGTGAGAACCGACCGTACCGGAGTGGTTGGAATGGGTCGAGTAGCGGCCGAGGGATCTCATGGAGAGCGAGCCAGAATCCATCCTCCTCGAGATTGAGGAATCTCCCGAGCTTGCCCTCGAGGAACCGCATACGTTCCGTCTCGGTCCAACCTTGACTCTCACCCGTCAAACCCTCCAACAACTCCTTCTCGCCCTCACTCTCACCCTCCCCTTCTTTCCCCCCCACGCCTTCCCTCACCCTCCAGCGTTTGAGCGCAAAGAGCACGTTTCGGCCGAGACGGACGTGCGCCTCCTCTAGCGATTGGAGGACTTCGAACCGTCTCTCACGGAGTTTCGACAACTCAAGCAATCGTCTAACGACGACTACTTCCTCCACTACTCCTTCTTCCTTCTCCTCCTCTTCGTCCTCTTCCTTCTCCCTTTCGACTTCCAGCGTCCCCCGGCGAAGGAGCTCGCCCGACTTCCGCTCCAAACTCTCCCTCTTCCTCTTCCTTTTCTCCATCACCTCCACCAACCCACGCTCGAAATACCCCTCGAGACACGCTCGGTCGCGCATGTCGGGGGGTATGTTCCCTACCAGGACTGTGCGGAGTTTCCAACCCGCCGGAGCCTGAGCAGCAGGGTGGGAGTCTTCCGAGGGGCTCGTAGGGGAGAGTGGACGAGAAGGGGAGGAGGGGGAGGGGAGGTTGGAGGAGTGGCCGTTGGCGTGAGCGAGTCGAGCGAGGTGGAGTGTCGTCTCGACCGCCTGACGTCGGTCTGCCCTCCCAGATAAAACACCCAAGGCGTCAGTTCTTTCACCGATTGACAAAAGGGGTTGGAGAGAGAAGGGGGAGAAGGAGGGCGGGGGGGGGGGAGACTGGCCGATAAATATAAGGGTCGAAAAAGGAAAGAAAACGCACACTTAATCCCCCCCCAAGCAACCCAAACCAACCCCCCCACCCAAGTCCCAAGCAACCAAACGATTAAGATCAAATGAACCCACAACCACCTCTGACCTCCGTCCGTCTCTATTAGCGATGAGAGGGAGGCTCGGAGCATGGAGGAACGAGCGATTTGGGGCGGTGCGAATTTCAGGTGGATGGGGAGGAGGATGGGTAGGGTGGTGAAGGATTGGAGGAGGAGCCAGTAGACTTTGTTGACGCCCGGGTTCCAATTCCGGGAGAGGGTTCAAAGGAGAGGGAAGGAATCAGTTTATCAGTCCGTGCTCTCCTCAGAGAGGGATGTGTTCAGGGAGGCGAGGTTGAGGGGTAGACTGCAGAACTCGGGGAGAGCGAGAAACTCACAGCAACACCTCAAGTACCTAACATGGAGCGTATGGTCCAACCCGCAGATGGCAGGTAGCTTCTCCTCGGGAACCATCACGCTCGACCAAACCCAAGCGAGCGGCCAACGAGGGAGGAGAGGGACCGACGGGGAAGCCCAGTGGCGGGCTTGATACTGTCACACACAAACGCGACCAACAGCGCCAACGATCCCAAAAAGGAAATCCGTCAGCTTCAGCTGCGACTTCACTGAAGAAGAGAGAGAGGAAGAGAGAGGGAAAAGGGACGTACGACATACCCAAACTCCCAACTCTCCTTCTCCCCTGCCCCCCCATCTGCTTGCCCTCCTCCCTCCTCCTCTCGTCCTCTTCCCTCTCCTCCTTTGGTCGGATTCCTCCACCACCCCACCTTCCGCGTCCGCGATGGGCGTCCTCTCCTCCGGGGGATCTGGCGGAGGGTTTCGAAGGCGAGGAGGCAGACACCTGTCGAGACGTCGAGGTGGGTTAAAGGAGAGCAGAGAGAGGGGACGTGAGCGGTTCTTGAACCAGAGTCGAGGGAGACTAGAGAGAGAAGAGGGAAAAGACGAACCTCCTACTGCCAGTGAGAGGTAGACGTTGGTCGCCAGACCGCTGTACTCTCTGTATCGATGGCAAGAACGGACGAAGGAACAAGGGGGGTGAGCTTGAGCTCCCTCCGAAAGGACGATCCTGGTGAGAGTGAAAAGGAGGGCAAAGACTTACGACGAGTACTGTCTGTCTGCGAGAGTGGCCATTCCTCTCTCTCTCTCTCTCTCTTGTTATGTTGTCGTAGGAGAAAAGGGAGGAGGAGCAGGTTGGTTGGGAAGGAGGCTATCGAACGACCAGGGCGTTGAACGATGACCAGCAGAAGCGATCGATATGCAGCCCAGCGCAGAGAGACATGCCCCCCATCCCGCCTGATCAACATGGATCTCTTTCTGCGCGCACGACAGAGCACATAGTACGGAGCGCTACGTCCTCCCATCTATGCTGTCTGATGCAAGTGGGGTTGATGCGGGTGCACGGTGTGCAGGTCATGTCTGCTGCGCGCCCCTTGTCTCCTGTCACTGCTCCCTCCGAACGAGCGACCAAACCGTCCTCAACACCATCTTCCCCTGCTTCCTTCTCTTTTCTTGGTCCCATCCAGCAACACACGCACACACACAGCCCTCAACCACACCAGGGCATCACCCATCCCCTCACCCTCCTTGTCGCTCGCATGGGCCTCCCCCCGCCCGCATCCGCTCAAGCTCAGACTGCCTCTCCTTCTCACGCACCTTCCTCCCCTCGCCAGACCGACAGCCTGTCCACGGAGCGCAGGGCCATCCAGGAGGACAAGAGGGAGGGCCACAAGAAGAGGGATGAAGGAAGAGTGACGGAGAGGACAGAACGAGAAGTTGAGCGTACGTCCCCCCCTTGTCCGCACGACCCCTCTCTCTCTCTCCTCTCAACCGTCGCCCTCCCATGCTAGCCCTCCTCCAAGAAACGCGTCAGAATCGATCAAGAGAGGTTATGTTGACTGACGTAGCAACTCGGTCTTCTCGCTTGATGATTGGGTCGCTTCTTGCTCGGAATCAGGTCTTCGACGAGCGGGTACGTCCTCCCCCTCTCCCTCTCTACGCGTCCCCCCCTTTCCCCCCAGCCAGCTGACCGCCGTATCCATCTCCCCTGGTCGTTGGTTGGAATGACAGTCGCGACCGGTCCGGTAGCTGAGGGTTACCCAGACTGTACGTCTCCTCCCCTCTTCTCTCCGAACTCATCCTTTCTGCGCTCGTCGGGTGCTGGGGTGCTAGGGGATATCCACTCGATGCAAGAGGGACTAACAAGCTTGACTTGTGTTCGTGACTGGATGGGACTGAACAGGTTCGAGAGTCGGGAACGACCAGCTATCCTGTTTTCCGATGAGCAACACTACGGTCGTTCAGAATTCGTTCGTCCCCCCTCTCCCTCTCTCCCCCTTGCCCCTTCCCCTCCTTTCTCCTCAGGCTGACCCTTTCTGCGTTTTCTTGGACTGGATTAAGCTGGTCAAAACTCATCTGGAACGCCAACTACCCATCTTTCATTGCCTCCTCCAACGAAGTCGACGTCTACCTCTACCTCGCCTCGTCCGACTCTCTCATTCAAACTTGGACTTCCCTTCCCAACGCGGAGTCCCAATTGGCTTTCCAACCTACCGACCTTTGGTGGGTTGGGCAATACGGCGCTTCGGACTTGCCAGAGGGGGGGAGAGAGTGGGAAGCCTACTTTATCGTCAACCCTTCTGGTCGGTCACTCGTCGGGACGGAAGTCCACCAGTCAACCTTCGTTGCACTCCAAACGGCATTGCCAACGACGGTCTCCCTCTCTCTTGCCTCTGTCTCCTCTACCCGCTCGCTCTCGTCTGTCTACTCCGCCGGCCTCTCATCAAGCGTCTCCACCGCCTCCGTCGCGAGCGTAACCTCGCAAGCGAGCATCAGCTCTCTAAAGGAGAGGATTAAGACGGATCCGGTGGCCAGTTCTTCGGTGGCTGCTCAGGGGGGTATTGGGAGTTTACAAGGGGATAGTAGTGCGAGTTCGGGGCTCCCGAAATATGCCGTACGTTTGCCATCCTTCCTCCCTTCCTTCCTCCGTTGTTTTCTTCCTTTCCTTCCCTTCTCGTCTGAGGAGGGTAGAACGCTCCCCTCCAAAAAATCAAAACTGAACCTGCCGCTCTTCACTTGACTCGGCACTCACAGATCGCCCTCCTCAGCGTCCTCGGTGCCCTCCTGCTCATCGCCCTCCTCGCCCTCACCTACTTCTTCCTCCGAAGAATGCATCGACGCCGACTAGAGCAAGGGGAGACGTACGACCGCACCTCCAGCACGGGGGAGGCTTCGTTCGTCTCTGGGGCGCCAATCGTCTCCTCTGCTGCTGCTGCTGCTCGAGCAGGAGAAGGTGGTGGAGGGGAGGGGTTAAGGAGTCCTACAAGTCCTTATGGACCCGGAGGAGGACAGATGGGAACGGACGACTCCCACTCGGTCTCGACCTCGCATAACCATCAACGCGTCGTTTCGCCCCTTCCCGGCGTTGGCTTCCCGACGGGCATGGGCGTCGGCGGTGGTCCTCGGTCAACTAGCGCAAACTCCAACGGCCCTCTGACCAACCCGATGGGAGGGGGTTCGATCAGACCTCACCCTTCGTTCGCCACCAGCCCTTTGTCAGAGTCGGACGCTGCATCGATCTCTGCGGCGTACAGGAGCGCGCTTGCGCACCCTGAATTTGAACGGTTAGGCGAGGGAGAAGGGGAGAGTCCTCCTACGGAGGACGAAGGTGAAGGAGGGGGGGAGAGGATGAGGAGGGAGTTGGAACGGGAGGGGATTGGGTTGAGAGGCGTTCCTGGGGGGAAGGGGAGGACGGTCGATTGACCTCTCTTGCTTCCTTTCTTCCTTCCTCTCAACTCTATCTTAATCTGACCTGCTCTCTCTTTATCTTCTTGGGATTCTTTGGGACTCCTTTCTTGCCCTCTCTCTGTCTCGCGGTCTTTCGGTCTTGCTCTCAAACTCAGGAACACTTCCCTCTTCCTTCTTCTTCACCCCCCCCCCCTCTCTCTTCCTCATTCGTTTCCCTTCAATCAAACCCGAAGTCTACCCTTACTGTATCATCCCCTCCTCCCAAAAACAACCCCACTCATTTTCGATTCCCCTCCTCCTCGCCATTGTCGTCCATTCTCATACAGTTCTACTCTACTCTACACTTCCTCAAACTTAGCTGCGCCTGCCTTGCCTTGCGGTCTTCCACCTCATGCCCCTCTCCTCCTCCCCCCCCCCCCTCCCTCGTCCTGTTGATCACGCTCTGCGTTCCTTTTTGTATCCCTTTCTTTGCTCTTTCTTTCAACGGGCTGTCCTCGCGGGTTTTTACGAGGGTCTGCTGCAACTCTGGGATGGTTTTTCTTTTTTCTTTTCAGAGATAGTCTTTGACTTGCTCGAATGGATGAACGTCGTCCACCTGGGTGATTGCCGGAAGCGGATGTCATTCAGGCGGAGTCCGTCGGCCTCGTAGACCTGGCGAGCCAGGTCAGGGCAAACCCATCTCGTGAGACTGGAGAGCGAAGAAGAGAGCGACAGAGAGAGAGAGAGATCTCACGACAAAGAGGTGGGAAGGTCGGAGTGTGTCGTCTGTGATCCTAGCGTCATAGAAGGTTTGGCCGTTACCGCTCACAGCAGAGGCGGCGATCAGTGCGGGAACGTCGTAGGACTGGAAGGAACGCGAAAGGTCAGCTTCCAGCCTGCCTTTCAATGGAGCGATACCTACCCCGGAGGCCCTGACCGTACACGCATCGCGGCCTGTCGTCGAAAGACTAATGTGTCGTCGGCCCTGGCGAAGAGGGCGTTCAAGTGGACACCGATAAGACTGGGAGCGGCCGTCACGAATCTTCAAAGAAGGAGAGTTGCGAGGATAAGAGATGACATGCTAGATGATCAGAGGTTTGTCTGGACAGCAAAGAGGGAAGCGACGGGTCTCTGTTTTTTGTCGAGCTGGTGAGTCGTCGAGGAGACAGAAGACCAGCGGTCCGGCTCGCGATTTCCTTCAGGTCTGTCGCCTTGAGGAGAAGAGAACGCAGCTGAGTGCTTGAGGATTCTGCGAAGACATGCCCTCATCGGACTGAAGCTTTTCCATCGACAGTCTTTTCCTCTCCCTTTCCCCCCCCCCCACCCTCTCCCCTCCCTTGAAAAAAGTTCCCTCAGATCAGAACACGAAGAAGTTTTCATGCAAAAGACGAGCCGAAACGAAGAGATGGACCGAAAGGGAGGATGGAGATGAAAAAAGAATCTTTAAGCAATGGGCGTCAGGCCGAGTTGCTCGCACGTCACGCCCGCAGGAGCTGAAAGAGTCGAAAAGCGAGTCAGAGACTGGGATCAGCAGAGGTTCTGCAAGAAGAGGAGGAGGAGGGACGCACTGGAGTTGCCCTGAATTAAACCAAGACCAACGAAGACATTTCGGTCAGGCGCCTGCAGCACAACACTCCATCCCTGGAAGCGAGAGAAAAAGACGGACCTGGAGGACACCACCGGCTCCGTAAAAGTTTGCGCCGGACTCGAACCTGTACGCGTCCGTTCCAAGCACGTTGAGGTTGACGTTGGCGTACAAGGGCAAGCCGCACGAGGGGATCGTCGTCAAGTTGGCCGAGTTTACGTAGACTGTTTGGAGGGCGAACATGGTCAGAGATCCTCTTGTCTGGGTTCTGAAAGTGATAAGTGAGGATCGTCACGAACCATTGTGGCACCTCCCAATCGAGCAAGAAAACGCGGCGACGATATTTCCAAACTTGCCGCTCGCCGCGTACCCACCCGGGACGGGGTGCTGGTCCGTAAAGTAGACGTTGTCGATCGTGACGCTGCGAAAGGGAACGAAGAGCTTGGTCAGAACCTGCCTAGACAGAGAGTGGAGGGAGAGCGGCTCACTTGGAAGGATGCATCTCGCAGTTCTACAAGAAACAAGATGAGGAAGCGTCAGCTCTTGTCGCGCGCAAAGAGGAAGTGAGATAGAGACTCACGGCCGTGCTGGTCTTGTAGCAATTGTCGATCGTCTGTCAGAACGGGAGGGAAGATCAGACCAGGACATGCCAACAAGAAGAGCAGCAGGGGCGCACCATGGGCGAATCGTTGTTGGAGTGGAAAAAGTTGCTGAAGACGACTTGGTTAACCCTTCCATAGCCCGTTCCCTCGCCTCCCCATGTCTTGATCCGAGGTCCGTTCTCCGCTGGAGAGAGAGGTTTCGAACCAAGTCAAAAGTCAGGCGACTGTTCCTCGCGCAGCTTCGAGCAAAGGGCGAACTCACAATCGACGATCGTCACGTTGTTGACGACGATGTTCTCGACGATGTCCTGTACTCCGCCGTACTCTCCGAGAGAACCGATTGAGACACCATGAGAGCCCTTGCAATAGATGTTGGAGACGAACACGTTGGTCGCATTGGGCTTGAACGAGACGCAGTCGTCGCCGTTGTCGACGTGGATGTCGTGGATCAGCACTTGGTCCGATCGGTAGATGTCGATGCCGTCTGTCTCTCGGTTGCTCTCGCGTCCTTTGGCAGTCGTATTCGATCGCCTGCGAGAGAGCGGCTCGAGTCAGATGTCTGACGAGGAGCGCAGAGGTCGGACGACTCACGAGATCATGCTGAGGTGCGAAAAGTGCACATTCTTGCTCGAATGGATGAACGTCGTCCACCTGGGCGATTGCCGGAAGTGGATGTCGTTCAGGCGCAGACCGTCGGCCTCGTAGACCTGAGGAGCAGAGTATGTCAGGCAAGCCAGTCTCACGAGAAACAGGAGCTCGAGAGAGAAAACGCACGACAAAGAGGTGAGGAGGTCGGAGTGTGTCGTCTGAGATCCTGGCGTCATAGAACGTTTGACCGTTACCGTCAATCGTTCCTCCCCCGTCCATGAGGACGTTCTCGCCTCCAAAAAAGATGGCACCAGAGTTGACCTGGTACGAGACGTTGAAAACGTTCTCGGGCTTGGCCCAGTACTGAACGTCGTCGTTGAGAGTGAGGTTTCCGTACAGGCGAAACTTGAAATCCTTGAGACCGGTCGCCTGGGGGAGGAGAGCGAGGAGTCATCCAGCGGAGATGCGGCAGAGGAAGGAGGGAAGGCAGGACGTACGTTCCACTTGCTAGCGATGAGCAAATTCTCCTCCTCGGGAACGACGACCTCGTTGCAAGACTGGCGCCGCAAAGATGTAGGATCAGCAGAACCTCTCTGGAGAGAAGGGAAAATGCAAGCGAGACTCACAGCAAAGGCGGCGCTCAGTGCGGGCACGTCGTCGGACTGGAAGGAACGCGAGAGATCAGCTTCCAGCAATCTTCCCGTCTTTCGATGGGGCGATACCTACCCCGGAGGCCCTGACCGTACACGCATCGCTGGCCTGTCGTCGAAAGACTAATGTGTCGTCGGCCCTGGCGAAGAGGGCGTCCGAGTCGACCCCGATAGGACTGGGAGCGGCCGTCACCAGCCTTGAGAGAATAAGAGTCGCGAGGAGGAGAGATGGCATGCGTGACGATCAGAGGTATGTCTTGAGAACAAAGTAGGAAGGGACGGACCATTTTCTTTTATCGAGCTGGTGAGTCGTCGAAGAGACGGAAGACCAACGGTCCGGCCATGTAGACATCCTCAGGTGATCCAGGGCTCGTCGGTCTACCCCGTCGTCAGTCTAGTAGGAGATCAGCCTCGTTTGAATGTTTGTTAGCGACCTGCACGCCGTGCAGCGCAAAGTGGAAAGTCTTGGGGATCTCGGTCGGACGCTCCAAGCCTCCCTCCGGCTCGAGTGGGCCAGGTTGAGCCGGTCTCGCCACCTCCACCAGCAAGTTCGGTCCGCGGTGAGACGTGCTGGAGCCAGCTAGAGCAAAGGTTTGACAAGGGCCAGGAGAGTGGATGGGGGCGTCAACGGACTTTGGCCGAAGTCGTTGGCTTGTCGGCAGAGGGCTGAGGAAGGGTACGGCCGGCGAAGCAGAGAGCCGGAGGGAGAGAGCCGACACTCCACGAGAGATCAGTCCCAGGTCAGCGCGTGCTTCTCTTCCCCTCCTACCTGGTCAGCCTGTACCTGCAGCCGTCCGACGAGAGAGGGCGTGAGTTGGAAAAGGAGATGTGGTCAGAGTCGTACTCTTGCGGGAGGACTTCGCCCAGCTCTTGAGCCCGTCGTCCTTCCCTCCGACCCACATCCTTCCTTCGCCTAACCTCACATGTCCTCGCCAGAAGCCTACGCAGCAGCTCGTCAGTCCGTAGACGACGTGCACCGAAAGGATCCTGCTCAGGTCCGTCCGAGCCTGTTCATCTTCAATTCGGCCTCGCGCGATAGGGCACCCGTGGACTGAACTCCTCCACCTGTCGGCAGCTCGAGCTGGCCTACGCAGATGCCATGGAAGCCTGGTCAGCACCCAATCCTTCTCTTTCTCGCTTCTTTGCGCTGACGTGCCGCGAGGTGCTTGTGGTTCCCCAGGGTCAAGAAGCTGCACGACGCTCCCTCCGAGATCCTCCTCCTCGCCGCTCGCTGCCAGCATCTCGACCGGTTCTCCACTCCTCGAGCGACCTACCCCGAAGGCAAGGCTGGCTATCTACGATGGAGTACGTCTCCTACCGTCGCCATGTTCTCCCTCTGCAGATGAGACTGACAGACTCGCTCGCTCTCGACAGGACGAGATCTGTACACGATTCAATCCGAGCTCGCCCAAAGGCTCCTCCTCGCCGCCGAAATTGATCCCTCTGAGGCCGACTCGGTGGGTCGGTGGGTCGCAAAGGACAACCTCAACCTCAAGAACTCTGCCGATCCGCTCAAGCGCGCTCGGGTGGAGGAGGGCACTCAAGTGCTCGAGGACGCGGCGGTGCTCGTCTTCCTCGAGAAGGAACTCGAGGACTTTGTCGCCAAGATCCAAGGTGGAGAAGGGTTCGAGAGGGAGAAGTGGGTGGACATCTTGCGCAAGACGTGGAAGAAGTTGTCGGCAAAGGGTCAGGAGGCCGCTCTGTCCATCGCGCCCAACCTACCGCAGGCCTTGCAGGACATCATGACGGACGCCGTCACATCGACCGCAGAGACGACGTCCTGAGTGGGGTGAGATTTACTGTTCGTCATGAGATAGGAGGAGGTCGTGATAATATGTACAGCAGAGATAGGTGTCTAGTATGGCTTTTTATCTTCAACCACGTCCTCCGCAAAGGTTGTAGTGCTTCGAGGAGACTCGTTCCCCGTCGACGCGACCGCACCCTTCTCCTTGTCCTGCGCCGTAGTCAGAGGCGCAGGGAAGACGGTCGGTACAGGAAGTGTTGTCGCTGAACCTCGCTCGTTCTTGGGCACGTACACCTCCTGAAGAGAATAGTGCTTGATCGTGAGGGTCAGGATCAAGCACGCGCCCAAGAAGCAAGCGAAGATGGTGAAGAGGGTCTGCAAATATACCAGGAAGAATACCTGATCAGCGCGAGCTCGTGCAGATACAATGCGTCGGAAGGGAGGACACACCTGGAAGCTGTCCGCAAACGCGCCCAAAACCTGAAGCCTGAGCGACTCTGGCTGCAAGTTCTGCATTGCGTCGTACTCGGCTCGCGTACTCGGCACGCCGACAAACGTGTACCCTTGTACTCCAGCTAAGAGCGCCTGCTGTCTCGTCGCCAACACCGACCCAGCGATACTGATCCCCGTCGTCGCTCCGAGACTCCTGACGAGCATGAACGACGAGGCGGAGGCTGCCATGTCGCCCAACGGCATCGCCGCCTGAAGGAGGATCAGGGGAGGCTGCAGGCTCATCCCGATCCCGATGGCAGCGATCATGGGGCAGACTTCGTTGATCGCGAGCGAGGACGTGGCCGACATGAGGTGCATGATCCCGAATCCGAGAAGCGCGATCGCGTACCCTAGACGAATGACGGTCCGAACGAAGCCCTTGTTGGAGATGAACCACCCGGTCGGTACTGTCGTACAGAACGAAAAGGTTAAGGTCAATGTTGGTGCAATCCCGCTTCGGTCGAAGATGGGGGACGTACGAGAGACGACGGAGACCATGAGGGAGAAAGGCAGCAGATGAACTCCCGACATCGTCGCCGTCACTCCTTTGACGCCTTGCCACCACATGGGCAGGTAGAAAGCGCTCGAGAGGAAGCAGAACGCCTGGAGGTAGCTCATAAGCATGAGACCGCCCGTCGTGCGCGTGCGGAAGATGCGCGCGGGGATGATACCGCGCTTCTTGGTCGTGACGAAGTGGGCGACCGCTAAGCAGAGGACGACGGCGCCGACGACAAGCAGAGCGATGACGGCCGGGCTCTTGACTGTGGGTTCAGGGAACCACAGGAGACGTCAGCAGAAGGTCCAAATCTCGATGTGGAAAGGGGGATGAACAAGAGTGGTCCGTAGCCTGCTCAAAGCCAACGACGATGCATGCCAGTCCGCTCGACAGCAAGCCGAGACCGATCCAATCAAACTTCCGTTGGAAGTCCTGCCATGAACCTCGGTTGTGCGGCGGAAGCTTGAGAGAGAACCAGAGGACGGCGAACGCGACGGCGCAGGTGGGTAGGTTGCTGCAAGAAGGGCAATATTGAAGGTCAGGGAAGGCGGAGACGACGACTCGGACCAGAAAGACGCAGCGCACATAAAGAAACACCACCTGTGGTTGAAAAAAAAAAGAGTATCGTCAGCAGACGCACGCAAGAGCAGGAAATCGACCAGAAGTTGCGACGCACCTCCAACTCGCTTTATCGGTTAAAAGGCCACCCAGAATCGGTCCGAGAACGGAAGCGACTCCCCAAACTCCTCCCAAGTACCCTTGATACTTCCCTCGCTGCGAGTAAGGAACAATGTCGCCGACCAAGATCGAGGTCATGGACATGATGCCGCCTCCACCTGTTTGACAGATCGAGAAGCGCCAGCATTTGAGCGTCGATGCTTCTTTCAGTAGGAGACAGAAGGGAGGGGACTGACCAATGCCTTGGAATGCACGACAAGCGATCAACCACCGGATGTTTTGCGCCGCTCCACACAGCTGCGGTGACCAGGAAGTGAGGAGGTCCATCAGTCTTTCGTCGACGGCCTGAAGAGTCAAAGGGAGAAAAGGAAACGCACAGCCGACGCAACGATGAACAGGACGATCGACACCTGGAGGAGGATCTTGCGACCCAGCAAATCGCTCAGTCGTCCATACTGAAATCGAATGTGGGAGGGATGGAGTAGTCGTCAGTTCATGACTCCAGTGTGCCAGGAGGTGCTCGACCGGCTCCTCCCTGCAACTCTTTCCTCCGAAGTGAGGGATGGAACGTACGCAAGGCGTTAAGGTCGTAGTCATGAGCTGTTCAGAACGAAGAGGGTCAAGTTGCACATCAGTAAGACTCGACGGAAACTCCGACTCGAGCTCGAACAAAGGAAGAGAGACGAACGAGGTACGACGTCCCGACCCAGCTGTACTCTGAGCTCGACGCGTCCAGCTGGCTTGCGATCGTCGGCAGAGCGGTTGAAACGACTGGTTGGAGGGTGAGGGAGGGAGTCAGCATGGAGACCCTTGTCACGAAGCGAAGCCAGCACGCGACACGACATGCAGCTGAGCTGGGAGAAGGGAAAGCTCACTCGTCTGGTCCAATGCGGCCAAGAACATCGCCAAAACCAGACTGTCCAGGCAAGGAGCAGGTCAGTCCCTGATGAGAGCAAAGCAAGAGCAAAGGGTCGGAACGGACCAGGAGAAAGTGATGGCCATCCTAGACCCTTCAGGCTTGCCATCGTCGACCTCCGGCCCTGGACCTGTCGTCGGAGGTGCCTCCCCCTCCTTCTCCTGCGTCTTGCTCTCCTCCCCCGTAGTCGGTACAGCTCCTGCTTCTAGATCTAGTGCATCCTTCCGATCCATCTTCTGTCTAATCTGTAAGACGTGTAAGGTGAGGAGAGAGGGAGGGTGGTGTTGGAGCGTGAAGGCATCGATGTCAGCAGGGGAGGCGTTCCAAGTTCAAGCTTTTTCGCACTTCTCCGATGGCCTGGTCCACAACCCTAGGTTGGCTTGCTTGCGCGTTTGCTTCTTGCACAAGAGCCAAAGGCGAGGGCATGGAGAGAGAGGCCAACAAGTACAGCAGGTGAGAACGAGCAGACTAGATGGAGTGAAGTACAGAAGGAGAGAAGAAGAGGGAGAAAAGGGAGAACAAGTACAAGAAAGAAAAGCAAGTACACATTGACAACGAGAGGATTTAATCTACACCGACGATGAGAGAAAGAAAGTCCAGACAACAGAGAAACGATCTTGGGCAGGGTCAAGAGGAAGGGAGAGAAAGAGAGCAGCGTGTGTTTCTCACTCCATCAAAACGTCCCCAGCCATACCCCATCCTCCTCCACTCAAATACCTCACCTCCCTCTCCCTCCCTCGTCCTCCTTCATCCTCCTCCTCCTCCTCGCCCGAATCCCGCCTCGAAACGCTCGACATAGTAGACCGACTCAGTCCCGTATCCGGTCGATGCTGATCGACCCCGGCGGAGAGGTTGATGTTGGGCGATCCGATCTGAGTTGACCAGGGGAAGATGTTGGGCGAGGAAAGGCCAGAGGGGAAGGTCGAGTGGATCCTCGAGGGCAGATGGTGGTCGAACGGGTGATGGTGGGGGTACACGTCCGCCGATCCAGCGTTGTCGACGTCGTACGCTCGTTCTCCGTCGAGTTTGACGTCGTCGCCGTCGTCCATGCCTCCTGCTTCGTGGAGATGCTCAAACACCTCCGAGCTGCCCATCCTCGTCCCGCGCGACTTGATGTACGACCCATGTCGACCCGAAGAAGACGCCATAGAGGGGGGTACGACGGGCGAGTCGGACGATTCGTCCGTCCCTGACAGCTGGGAGAGCGACGACGGCGGAGACTGCTGGACTTGGAGGACGGACGAGAGCGTGTTTTCGAGATCGACCGTCCGGGCCGCTTGGGCTTGGATGATCTGGTGCAGGTACCTGCATCGATGCAAGTGAGAGACGAGGGGTGTTAGTCCATGGGTCACCCAGAGTAAAAGTGAGCGAAGAGAGAGAGAGAGTAAGGTAACGCACCGGATGTAATCAACACTCTTCTTGAGGACGATCCCCTTGTTGGGCTTACCATCCGGTCCTATAGCATTCAACCCCCCTCCCCCACCAGTCCTCTTCTTAACCCCTTTCTTATTACCCCCCTTCGCACCCTTCTTCCCCCCCGTCTTACCCTCATCCTCAACGCTGACCATCGGCTCCTCCTCTTCCTCCTCTTCAACCGTCCGAACGGCAAGTTCAAACGTCAGATCCACTCCGACCCTACACAATCCCCCCGCGAGCTCAACCGCCGTCAACGCCTCCGTCCTGGTAGGATCCAGCAAGCAAGAAGGAAGGAGAGTAGCCAGCTCAGAGATCTTCTCGTTGATCGTATCCCTCCTCCGACGTTCGACGGCATTGTGCGATTCGCGTCGACGACGACGTTTCTCTGCGAGGGTGTCGGTACTGCCGTTCCCACCAAACCGGGAGAGGGAATGTCAACGTCAGTTTCTTCTTCTTTCCCCTCCTCCCTCTCTGCCTCGCAAGAAGAAGATGAAGAAGAAAATCAAGAAAGAAAAACGCACTGCTTGACCTCCCCTTCATCAACCCTCTTAAACCCGCCTCCCCCACTCCCCTCATCTTCATCCTCCTCCTCGCCCTCCTCGGCACTCTCGCTCTCCTTCACCCTCGCCAGCTCACTCTTCTCGCTCGTCGGACTGAAGAGCCAGGATGCTCCTCCTCCTGGGGCTGTGGTGTGCGCGAAAGAGGGAAGAGAGGAGGTGGTCGAAGAAGGGTAGTTGAGCCCCAGGGTGGAGGGCATCGACATCGACGCCGTCGTCGTTGTCCCCGTGGCCGTCGAGTGAGACCGTCTCGTACCGATCCCGTTCGAACCACCCTCGGTCGTCCCCCTCCCTCCTCCAGAAGAGTCAGACGAATGGAAACTCTTCCTCCTCCTCTCCACCCCGCCTCCTGCACCCGGTCGACCTCCCGAGCCGGCCCCGTTGGAGTTCCCGTTGGATCCGTTGTTGGACGACGAAGAAAGAAGGTTTGACACCGCCGGCAAGCTGGTCGCTGCTTCTCTCGAATCCCGGATGGAGCTCCGACTGCGACTTCGAAGACTCGACCCTGCTCCTGCTCCTGCTCCTCCGACGGGGGTGTTAGTCGAAGATGGTTGAGGTGGGGGGTGGCAAGACGACAAAGAGAAGGACGTAGAGGGGGTGGAAGTGGTATCCGTGTAACTCAAACTCCCGAACGGTCCTCCTGCTCCTCCCCCTCCGAGCGCGGTAGGTTGGTGCGACCCAAAGATGGAAGAACTCGCGACGCTCCGATAACCCCCGTCGTAGTTCGGCGACCCTGAACCGTGGCCGTTGGCTAGTTGACCAGAGCTGATAAGCAGCGGCGAGTTCGAGTTTGACGTCCTCCCCCCCAAGCTGACGCTACCGTGGTCGTGGAGGGCGTTAGACATCCCCATCGCCCCTGCCTTTCCACCTCCTCCGGTCATCCAGCCCAAATCAAAAGTCCCCGCTCTCCCAGACGGGAAGCCGCCGACAAGGGAGGAGAGGGCGTCGTCGATCTCAGCCGCGCTAGCGGGGGCGAAGGCGAATGACGTCGGAAGGGAGGGAACGGAAGAAGGGTAGGGGAGGGCGTATTTTGTTTGAGAGGGGTGTTGGTGGGTGAAGGAGGGGAAGTTTGTGGAGGAAGGGGAGTCGTTCGGAGCTGCTTGGTCAACCAGGACGAAAGCGAGTAGAGGCGGTCAGTTTGGGGTTTGCAACAAGTAAGCAAGTGGGACGCAGTAGAGAAGAAGAGCGGGGAGGAGGAGGAGTCCATCTACTCGAGCTGAACGAGAGAAACCCGGACCGAGTCCGCGCTCAAACCGACGCCAGCCCCCCCTCCCCTCCCAGCCTTTCAACGCGAGAAAAGATGCACGTACCGGTCAGATCCCACCCCTGAAGCACCCTCTCCTGCTGACTAGACCGTTCAAACTGATCCAGCAACCCCTGGCTGATGGACTGTCCGTTGCCGAGCTCGCCGGCCGCCTGAATGGGCTGACGGAGGTCTGCAAGCCCGGCTGAAGGATGTCTTTCGTGCGAGAGGGACGAAGGGGGGTCGAAACCTTCCTTCTTTGACCGAGGGATGTTGCTACGATCAAGAGGAAGAGGAGTTTCGCGTGTCAGTTGTCGAGGAAAGAAAGGGGTAGAAGGAGTGAAGAGGAGAGTGTGGGGGAGGAGGGGCAAGGCAAAACACTCTGGGGAGAGGGGGGCGCCTCCCAAAAAAAAGGGTGAAGAGGAGAGATAAGATGAGACGAACGTACGAGAAGGCTGTGATGGGCGAGGTGGATGGCATGTACATGGACCTGCTGTGGGATGACATGGCGAGCGAAGAGAGTAGAGAGAAAGGAGAGAGGGTGAGGTCGGTGCTGGGCGAGGGAGTGCGAAGCGGCGCGAGCCTAACCCGGGTCAAGAGAGAACGTACGACTTGGGCTACGACACTTGGTTGCGCTTGACTTGCATGCTCACTCTCTCCCTCTCGTCCAGACAGGCATGCAGGCATGTAGATCTCTTGATCTCATCCCATCTTCTTTTGTATGGGGTGCGGGGGAGATAACTTTCGTGCCTTCGGCCCTATCGTGCGGGACGGCTCGGAGAGAGCGAGCGAGGGCTGCTGCGCGCCACACTGACAGGCAAAGGCAGCAGACAGCGACATTCTTTTGCTACTGCTGGATCGGACGGGACTGAGCGATGAGAAGGCTACTGTGTTTGCTTGCAGATCATGCAGTTGTGTCTGATGGACGGTGCTTGGAAAGAGATGGCTGCTAGCGACTTCGGCCGTCTCGCCTGCTGCTAGCTCGACCCAAACCCTTCTCCTCCCTCCGACCTTACCACCGACCCATCCCCCATCTCCTGCCACAACTACCGTTTTACCCAGACTTCGTACCACTCGCACCTCACTCGTCTTACTCGCCTCACTCGCACCTCGCTGTTCGCCCGCTCGAACCAGGCCTCGGATTTCCCGGCGTCGCAAGCCCTTCCTTCCTCGCTCAACCCGCCATCCCATCTCACCCAACCGTCCGTCGGTCCTCCTTCCCATCCTACCAACTCACCCTCATCGCTGACTCTTCCCCCCTCCCCTCCAATCCAGCCCCAATGCTCTCCCTCCTCCCCCTCCTCTGCGCCCTCCCCTCGACCCTCGCCCTCCCCCTGCTGGCAGAACGCATCGTGCCCTCCCTCTCCTGCTCGCCCATCCTCCCCTCTTACCTCGCCTCTGGCAACCTCTTCGTGCGCTCTTCCGCCGTGGACGGACAGCTCGTCCCCCTCGGAATCGACGCGGGAAAGAACCTCACCTGGTCGACGACGGGCAAGGAGGCTGCGGGTTCTGTAGAGGGCAGCTTTGGGTTCGAGGTGTGCAACTCTACGTTTATGAAGACGTGCGTGTCCGCCCTTCCTCGAATTCCTTCCTGCCTCTCTTTTCTGAATCCTCTCAGAAAGGCTGACGCAACCTCCCCTGTCTTTCTCTCGTGTGTGTGTGTGTGGTACAGCGACCCAACCTCAACGACCTTCTACGGCCACGCGACCTTCACCCCCCTCTCCTCTAACGGGTCCCTCCCAACCAACGACGAAGTGGACACACTCTGCCTCGCCGCCGACTACGCGTACGAGGGTTCGACGCCTTACCTCTCCCCTTGCTCGGAGTCGGACGACTCTGGACAGTTCCTGTTCGTTTCCCCCTCTCATCTCTTTCACCCATCGCTTCCTCTCTTGTTTTCCACTTTTGTTGAAGTAGGATCATAAGACTGACAAAAGGATTTTGTCGTGCGTCTTGTCGATCGGTTGCAGGGTCTGGTGGTCCTTGGAAGTGATCCCTTCGGTCAACCCTGCGCTGAACGGGTCTACCGTGCTCTCGTTCGTTGGTCCTTCAGGCACTGTTTCCTCTTAGTACGTCGTTCCTCCTTCCCTCATTTCCTCCACCCATCCCCCCTTCCTCCCTTTCGCTTCATCCAAAAGAGGGCCTCCTGATGGACTGTTTTGGTTGGCGTGGGCAGTGACGGTGGTCTGCTCGGTCCGTCAAACTACGTTCCTGGAGGAGAAGGGTTGAAGCTCACCCCGGAGAACGGGACGGACGTGTCGTTCTTCACTTTTGACGACACCCTCTAAACCTCCCCCCCCCCCTTTCCTCCTCTTGCCCTCCCGCATCTCACCTTCTCGTCTGTTTCGCTCCCTCACTGAGGGAAGGATATCAATCCAGCCTCGTACTTTGATCTTTCCAACTCTCCAGCATATATCTCATCTTTTCCAACTGCCTTTCACTGTAGCTTACTTACTTTCTCCCTCTTGCTCTCGTAATCCGAACGACACCTGTACCAACCGAACCGAAATCTCGTCTCCATCTTATACAACCCCCATCTCCTTCAGAACCTGACAAAAACAACACCACAACAAAATAAAAACACGTTACTTCTGCCCGGCTCTGTACATGACTCATGACTCCTTCTCCGACTCTTCTCTTCCCGCTCAGAAGCGGATGTTCGACCTTCGTGAGCTCTCTCTCTCTCTTTCTCTCGAGAATGACTTCCTCGCGCGCGGGTCGAACTTGAAGGAAAGCGGGGAGGGGGAGGGATCGTTTGCAAATGGGGTTCATTCGAGAAGAGAGTCCGGAAAAGAGAAAGAAGGGGGAAAGGAGAGCGCGAGGAAAGGGGGGAAGGAAGGTTGACGGAGGGGAGGGGAGGGGGGGGTGGCTGGAAGGGTGAGAGGTGCGTCTATCGACTTCGGAAGGTCCTTCCACTGCACGAAAGCAAGCCACGGACGGGGAGGGGTCAGCGAAAACGTGTCCTCAATGACGAGCAGAAGGGAGGGAGAGAGGGAGGGCTGGTGGGTGGAAGAGGATACGTACCTGACCGTCTTCCTCTCCTGGCCCTGCCCACCACTCTCCTTCTCCACCCTCGCCCGATTAAGCACCTTCAAAAACTCGGCCACCCTAGCCCTCATCCTCGAATGCATATAAGCCTTCGAGCACTTGATGTGGTAATGCAGATAATCTCTAAACAGCTGCAGATTGACCGCTGTTCCAGGAGCGGTGAGAGCGGTAAAGTGTCGCGGGAAGAGGACGAAAGTGACATAGCCCATCTCTTCGGTTCGCTTGAGATGGGTCAGATGGCGGATTTCGAGCGGCGGGTCGCGGTTCGAGTAGCGCACTTGGGGTGCGTTTTGGATGCCTGGCAACCGACGGGCGTCGACGAACTCCTGCTCGAGGGGCGCGCGCGCGTCGAAGAGAGAGAGGTCGAGTTTGGTGTTAGTGTACGTTTCCGACTATCGAGTCGATAGGAAGCCGCGCGGATGGAAGGGGGTGAGAGTGAGAGGGCAGGGGGGAAACGAACCTGGAGGAACACCTTCCCAAACACCCTATCGACCTCCTCCCCAAACCGCGTGCTGAACACAACAGTCACCCGATCATGTGCAGCCTGAATATAGATCGCCTCGTCCTCTCGGTAGTGGATTTCCATGAGGTCGCCGGTCTGCTCGGATTCGCCGTCGGTCGGAGGGGGGAGGGTGGGCTGGGTAGCGAAGGCTAGGAGGAAGGGGGTGGAGAGGGCTAGGGGCTTGAGGTGGGAGAGCTTGGAGATGAGGGCCGTTCGGGCTTCTGCAAGGGGGGGAAAGAGTGAGATGCGAGTCAGTTGTTTGATCGACGAGGGGAGAGGGCGGGGGAGAGATGTCGGGGGGAGAGTAGGAAGCCTGGAGGGAGGACGATGGTTGGAGGAGATGGGAGGACGTGAGGAAGCAAGCCGACGTACCTCCCTCCTCGGGAATCTTGTCCATGTCCAACTTGAGCGTCACGTTGAACCCCTCCTCAACTCCCTCATCGCTAACCCACTCTCCAAACTCGCGCTGGATCGTCTGGTCGACGCCGTAGCGGACGAGATCGGGCCAGCAGCGGATCGACATGGACAGCTGAATGATCCGCTTGGATGTTGGGGTGGAGAGGTGGAAGCGGGTCGAGTCATAATCTACGAAGGAGAGGTCGATTGAGCTGGGCCTGAGTGAGAGGAAAGGGAGAGGGGAGGGAGTCAGATTGGCAGACGAAGGGCAGGCAAACGGCAAGCGAGGGACAGGGCAGAGAAGAGGGGAAGAGGTCCCAGCTCGACTCAATGACCCCCCTCCCCCTTCAAGTCCATCCGAAAGCACGCAAGAGAGCAAGGGATGCGTGTAGGTACGCACTTGATGAACTTTTCCGTGAGGACGTTGGCGAGGATGACGTTCTGGGGCTGTAGAGAGCGTCCATCGCAGCACGGGAGGAGAGGCTGGTCGTCAGCCCTTCGAGGACTTGGAAGCCCGCCCCTTTGGCCCTGGTTTGGCACCCAAAGGCACAGGCAGGAGAACGCCTAGGCAATGAGCGGGCGAGAGGGTCTGGGGACGTACCTCGAGCAGGATCATGGCGGGCGAACGAGGTCAGGGATACTGTAGATGGCCGTTTGGGACAGAGACGCGCAGGCGACCCCCTCGTTTGTTCTCTGGACCCTGACCGTGACTCGTACTCGCCAACCTCATCCCAAGATTAGAGGAGGAGAAGCAGAATCGGTAGCAGACATCAGCCTTCCCTGTCTTCGGATCGACCGTTCTCTACTTGTGCCAGGTCGAGCGAGTGCTTTGCCTGCCCTCACCACTCTCGCATCCCGCGGCCGACCACCCAGCCAGTCGACCAGAGACCATCCAGCCCATCCCCTCGCTCCTGGACAGAGCGACACTCAAGGCTAGTACTCGTGCACGAACCCATCGGGAACTAGGGTGCGTCTCCTTTCAATCGCTCTTGACCTTCGCCGGCGTAAGCCCTGCTGATCTGCCCCTTACACCCTCGACCTCGGCCAGGTCCTCCCCGTCTACCCAGACCTCTGAACGAAGACCATCTTTCGACCGAACCCTCTGTCGCCTTTCAGCTGCGGTCTATCCAAACATACAAGGTCTTTGCTACATCGGTCAGGTCGACCGGTCTCAATCGATACATCCACCTCCTTCGTCCTCGCAACTCCGTCCGCACTCACGTGCCCCCAACTCTACCCTCCCCTCCTCCCCCCTCCTCTTCGAGAGGTCGCTCTCTGGGCGATGGATCCCTCCCTCCTCTCCAACTCCTCCTCCCTTCCATCAATTTTCGAACTCCTAGCCCAATCGTCCCTCCGCACCCTGCTCCAACCGGCTTTCACCCACCTCCTTGCGCTGGGGGCCAACCATTATCCGAGGAGACTCATTCCATTAGCGGAGCGACATGAGGAGGTATGGACGATTTTGCTGGGGTTGGTTGAGAGGTGGAGTTTACTCAAGCACGGTTTGTCCACTTTCCACGCCCTTTCGCACCTCACTGTGCAGCGCATCCGAACGAAGGGGCTGACCAGCGCACTGCTTCGCACAGACGCAAGTTTCTCCGAACACTTTTACGGTCTCCGACGCCGTCGAGTGGGTGGGTTGATCGACAGTCCGAGGATGAGGGCGTTTGTCGACTCGCACGGACGGTCGCTCGAGAGTCGGGTCAAGAGCAGACTGACGAGAAGGCAGGTGTGGCTTTCGCTGGTCGAACTCGTGAGTCTCCCCTCAGCCCTCGCTCCTCTCCTCATTCCTCGAGCAACTGCAAATGAACGTTCTCTTGGGCTGATGGTCTCCTTTCCGCGGTTTGGGGGGCAAGGTTTTGATACCCTACTTGAGCCTAAAGCTGCACGACGCGTTCCTTACCCGAAAAGTCCTCTCCTCCCTCGACTCCTCTCCTTCCCCTTCCGCTGCCCCTCCCTCCTCCACCACCACCACCACCTCCTCCGCGACCTCCTCACCCCCGACCGTCCCTCAAATGAGCCTAGTCCGGCTGAGGAAACTCCTCTCCTACCTGCTCGTGCTCCTCTACCCACCCTTGAGCACTGCGCTCGCACTGGGACGGTTGGGGTGGAACGTCGCTTACCTCTTTGAGAGGACCTCGTACTGGAGTGTAGGAGGACGGGTGGGTGGGTGGGTAGTTGATAGAGTTTCTGGGGATGACGTGGTCCGTTCTCTCCTCCTTCCCCTTCCCTTTCGCAAACAAACCCTGACCACGGAAAACCCTCTGGAACGACATAGAGAGAGCCTCTCCCACCCCGGCAAACGCTCTTCGGCCCTCTCACAAGACATCTCCCAGCCTTGCCTGGAGGGATGCCGGCGCTACTGCCGACGCTTTTGCTCGCGTTGAAAGTTTACGACTTTTATCATTCGCTGCCCCCTTCTGCTCCCTCGGGACTTCTTTCGGGCTCTGCACATCCGCTGTTGCCCCCTCCTCCTCCCACGGCAGAGGCTGAACCACCGTTGGTAGAGGGGAAGGAGAGGAAGTGGGGCGAGTGCGTCGTGTGTGGGGGGTCGTGGAAGGGTCCTACTGTGCTTGTTGGAGGGACGGGAGGAGAGAGTGGGTGGGTGGGGTGTTGGGGGTGTTTTTGGTCCCTTGGCGAGGAGGAGAAGCAGGACGAGGGGGAGGGGGAAGGGGAGAGGGAGAAGAAAGGGGAGGGGGAGGGGGGTTGGTGGAAAGGGAGAGTGGACAGGGAGAGGATGAGAAGGGTTTTGCTCTAGGTGAAGAGGGGGTTGTATGCAATCGAACTGTTTTCGTACTCTCTCTCGCTGTGAGAGATGATCTCGGTGTAGGAGGGCACGGAGTTGTTCGAGTTCCTCGGTCTCTCGCACCCTTCCGACCGTCGGCACCTCCCCTTCCCCTTTCCTCCCCCCTCTTACCCCATCCGACGAGGCAACTCGCTTGAATGGAGACGGTCTTTGATCCGTACCTGCTCTTGCAACAAGGCGAGGATGCGAGGTTTTCTCGAAGGTCGGTAGCCGTCGCGAGTCGCGAACCGATGAGAGGGCACTTGATGTCGGTGCGGTGGGACGATAACACCTCGGTCCACTCTACAAGACCTCGCTCAAAAAGAGGAGAGAGTTGATCTCTCTCTCCCCCTCTCCCTCTCCCTGACATCCCCTCCAAGAGACAGCATACACACAGTCGGACAAGCAGTCCAGCCAGCCTGAAGTTCTACGCAGTTACACCTGTTTACGTCCAATTCACGCTCCGTCGCCTCCGCTTTCTTTTTGGTCTCGCCTCCGTCTGCTCTTTTCCCTTCCTCTCCCCACCCCATGTTCGCTCGCACCCTCCAGCGATCCCTGCCCGTCTTTTCAGCCCGCACATTCGCCACATCCGCCCGCACCATGTCCTCCGCTTCCATCCCCGTCCCGACCGACTTCAACCAGGTCCTGTACTCGACCCTCGAGGAGCAGGACCCCGAGGTCGCCGAGCTCATCGAGAAGGAGACCTGGCGGCAGTTCTCTGGTCTCGAGTCAGTTCCTTCCTTCTCATGCTCCCTCTACCTACGCCTGAGAGAGCTCTCCCTCTGTTCGGTTGTCGGCTTGCGGGAGAACAGATGGACTGACCGCTTTCCTCTTCTCTGACTCCTCCACGCCCGTTTTTCAAAACCCTTCTCTCTCCGATGGCACCACCGTTCCTTCCCCACTCCCCCACCAAAAAATGGCAACAACATGACAGGCTCATCGCTTCCGAGAACCTGACCTCGCTCGCCGTTATGCAGGCCAACGGATCGATCCTCACCAACAAGTACTCTGAGGGTCTTCCGTACGTTTCCTCTCCTCTTTTCGCTTTCCTTCGCACCACCGGCCGAGGATTGCCATCGGCCCCTCCCCACGTCGTCCAATCGACTAACCCGTCGTTTTGTTCTTCGCTTTTGTAGCGGTGCCCGATACTACGGAGGAAACGAGCACATCGACGTTCTCGAGAACCTCTGCCGAAAGCGAGCTCTTGAGGCTTTCGACCTCGACCCCAAGGTCTGGGGCGTTAACGTCCAGCCTTACTCTGGTTCCGTGCGTCTCCCTCTCATACTTCTCTTATCCAATCTGCTTTGGATGGCCGTTTCTGACCTCTTGTGACTTTTTGGATTGATTAGACCGCCAAGTTCGTCCCCTCTTCGTCGACGGCGGCTACTCGACGTGGCAAAGACTGACATCTGTCCTTTCTTCCCTTCAGCTTCGCTGCTTTCACCGCCCTCCTCCAGCCCCAGGACCGACTTATGGGTCTTGGTCTCCCTGACGGTGCGTTCTCTCGACCCCGGCCCTCCCTCCCTTCTGTCCTTCTGTGCCCTGTACTTATCAGGGCGACTCTTCTCTCCTTTCTTCAGGTGGACACTTGACCCACGGTTACTACACTGCCAAGAAGAAGATGACCTCGTCGTCCATCTACTTCCAGTCGCTCCCCTACCAGGTCGTCCCCGAGACCGGTCTGATCGACTACGACGGCCTCGCCAAGAACGCCAACCTGTTCAAACCCCGAATGGTCGTCTGCGGTGCTTCCGCCTACCCCCGAGACTGGGACTACAAGACCCTCCGAGCGATCGCCGACAAGAACGGATCGTACCTCCTGTCCGACATGGCCCACATTTCGGGTCTCGTTGCTGGAAAGGTCCAGAACTCGCCGTTCGAGTACTGCGACGTTGTTACCACCACGACGCACAAGACGCTCCGAGGACCCCGAGCTGGTCTCATCTTCTTCCGAAAGGACAAGAAGGACGACGACCTCGAGGCCAAGATCAACGCTGCCGTCTTCCCCGCTTGCCAGGGTGGACCCCACAACAACGTGAGCCTTAACCTCCCCCCCTCTCCTTGCTATATCCTTCCTTTCGAAGCCCCAAACCTGACAGTGACCGCCTTTTTTCTCCCTCGCGCCAATCAGACCATCGCCGCCATCGCCGTCGCGCTCAAGCAGGTTGCCTCGCCCGCCTGGAGGACCTACGCCGGCGCCGTCATCGACAACGCCCGAGCCCTCTCTGCCGCCCTCCTTAAGGACGGACCCAACTACAAG
This sequence comes from Cystofilobasidium capitatum, assembly GCA_014825545.1. Lineage (NCBI taxonomy): Eukaryota > Fungi > Basidiomycota > Tremellomycetes > Cystofilobasidiales > Cystofilobasidiaceae > Cystofilobasidium > Cystofilobasidium capitatum. Next base: position 149,345 of record MVAJ01000002.1, read on the forward strand.
CTCCAGACCGGTGGATCGGACAACCACCTCGTCCTCTGGGACCTCCGACCTCTTGGTCTTACTGGATCCAAGATTGAGAAGATCTGCGACCTTGCTCACATCACCGTTAACAAGAACGCCGTTGCTGGAGACAGTGCGTTCCACCTCCCTTCCCCCTTCTCAAAGGTCGCGTGACTAATCTGGCCCTGTCTTCGTCTCGCCTCTCGCGCAGCCTCCGCCCAGGTTCCCGGTGGTGTCCGAGTCGGACTCTCGGCCCTTACCTCGCGATCGATGCAGCCCAAGGACATGGAGACCGTCGCCGCCTTCCTCCACCGAGCCGTCCAGATCGCGCTCGTCCTCCAGAAGGAGGCCGGCTCCAAGCTCCTCAAGGACTTCGTCGCCAAGGCTACCACTGGTGAGGGCGAGGGCAAGCAGCAGATTGAGCAGCTTAGGAAGGACGTTGTTGAGTTCTCGACCAAGTGGCCTCTTCCTGGAGTGCCCGACACGACCACCATCAAGCGATTCGAGCACTAAAAAAAGCTCTTTTTCCTTGTCTCTCTTGGTCCTCTGTCTACTCTTTGTTCCTCTTCTCTTTCCATACTGCTTGTCTCAACACCCAATCCCACCCAAAACCGTCCTCCAGCTTTCTGCTAGACCACCCAACCACCCTTCTCACCAAGGCCCCCCCCCTTCCAAACAATCAACCAACCCCAGTCTCCCTTTGTACACATCAAACCTCTTTGTGCACTCTTTCATCGGGAACCACCTCAATTTATTCAATCATCTTTCTTTCTCTCAGCTCGCTCGTGAAAATGAGAGGTTGGGGATGGCGCATTCAGATTTGGGGCATGAAGACATCGAGAGTGGTCGAAAGTGGATGAGAGGAAAAGGAAGAAGAGGAGGGGGATCGTTACTGATTGTAAGCTGTGTGGTTTGAGAGGCAAAGTAAAAGGAAAAGAGATGAAGGACGAAAGACGAAAGCTTGGAAAGGAGTGGAGACGATCTGTCCGTTTTCTGTTCGGTGGTAGGAGAAGTTGAGGCCGTCAGTTCGATGTTTGTTGACGCAAGGAGACATTGGAACTCACACTTGGCGACGGACGGAGTAAGGGACAGTCTAGCCTTGCCCTTCTTGAACAGCGACCTGCCCCAAGACCTGAACACTCCCACAGGTCGCTCCGCCTCTACCGCCCCTGCTCCAGTCGCAGCCTTCAACAAAGCCAACTCGGCAGGTGTAAACCCCGAAAGCTGAGCCGTAGAGGGAATCGGCGTGCGCTCAACGATACCCGCGATCTCGGCTGCAAACGCCTCCTCCTGGCGTCGGAGGGAGCCTTCGACGATGCGGAGCGCGGCCTCGAGTCGGTTGCGCATGTTGACGAACAGGGTGACGAACACGCGCTTTTCGTCCGTCGTCAGGGCGTCGAAGTCGTCGAGCTCGGCCTCCAACTCTCGGACTGGACAGACGAGGGCGAGTCGAAAGTCAGTCACGAGTGCCCAAGCAGAGCGGCAGTGGGAGAGAGAAGAGGAAAAACGCACGCTTGCGGAACGTAGCCATTATGTCGGACCCCCTTCGCGACTCGAGCGCGGCCTTCTCCTGGGCGACGACGCGTTCGCAGCTGGCCTTGAACGTTGAGAGCCGCAAGTGGGCCTTGAGGAGGTCGGCCAGGTAGTCGTCGCTCGTCTGGTGAAAATCGACCACTTCCTCATCAGAGATGGCTGAGGTCGCGAACAAAAAGTAGGGAAAAAGACGAGCATGGTCAGCGAGGCGAAAGAAGAAGGCGGTAGGAAGGGACGCACTAGAGATTCCCTCGGTGATGACCGTCTCGTTTACCGACACCTGGTCGTACTGGATGATCTGGTCGTTTCGAGGCCGGAGGTGCTCATGGTGGTGGTACCTGTCTCCGCCCTCGCAAAGCCCCGGTCGAGGAGTGACGAGAGGCTGGACCGGGAATCCCTCCCGGTCCTCGACGGCGATGCCGTCCCCTTCGCACGCGAAGACGGACGCAATCTCTTGGGCGGTCGCGCGCGTGTCGAGGCGACCCCTCGAGACGTCCTGGGCGAATACGACCTTGTGCGGGCGCAGGTACCGGATCTCCGACAGGGTCTCGTCGAGGCCGAGGTAGCGGTGGAAGACGTTCTCGAGGTCCTTGCCGTCAAAGTAGGGCTCGTGCGGGTCGCCGAGGAGAAAGTAGTGGAGTCTCTTCCTTGACCTGTGGGTGCAGTGGGGTCGGACAGCCCGGTAGCTGGTCGCGAGCGGGTTCCAGGCGAAGGTCTCGAGGTTAGGGCAGAAGGCGCTGATGTCGAGCGAGTTTTCACCTGAGTCGGGCTTGTTGAAGATGTGGAGGGTCGTGAGTTGCTTTCCGAACGTCTCGAGGAGGTGGACGATCTGGGGCCGGTTGTTCCTCCAGTGGAAGTCTTTAAGACGGAGGTCTTTGAGGTGAGGGATGTCCATGAGCTGAAGGTTGAGGGTAGGTAGGTCGGCGAACTCCTGGGTCGAAGCCTCCAGCTCCAGTCTGGTGAGGGCCTTGAAGTTGATCCACTCGGTGACTTGGGAGAGAGACCTGCCGTTTAGGTCGACGGGGAAGATACGCAGACCGACGTGCTCGAGGGAGTTGGGGATCCGGCAGATGGCGTGACTCTGAAGTTCGACCGGGTACGTCGCCAGTCGCTTGAGCTGAGGGAGGGTGGGTGCCGAGAGCAGGAGTCCCCAGAGGAGAGGGTTGCCGCCTGACGAGTGGGTGTGGTGGATCTCTCGGACAAGGGAGCAGTGGTAGGTGCTTCTCGCCAGCGTGCGAAGGAGATGGGTGACCCGAGGTCGGTAGGACGCGCGCGGGCACAGGTCGTCGACGACGATGCATCGGTAGAGGATGCGGGTGGCGACAGCCTGTTGAGGTGCAAATGAGCCGTTGGAGTCAGCAACGCGCGATCGAGTGGGTGATGGATGGCAAGACTCACATTCCACTTCTTGCTGACCAGAGCGATGTGCTGCATGTAGTACCGATTGTAGACGCCCGTCCTCAGCTCATCGATGGCGTATTTGAGGTGGTCGGTCGGGAGAAGGACCGCCTCGAAGATGAGCGACAAGACGTCGTCGTTGACGCTGGCGATAATCGGCCTGAATGCGAAGATGATAGAGGAAGAGCTTGTTGTCAGTCGACTGTACCCGTGTAAGGTGAGAGCACAGAACAGGACACTGACATGTTGAGTGATCGTTTGATGCGACCTGGCCGACCAACGGGAGTGGGCTGATAGTGGTTGGTGCCTGAAGGAGGAAGAGTGATGGTCGAGAGGGCAAGCTCTGGAAGAGGACCACAAACCCTTCTTGAGGGCCTCAAAAGACGGCAAGGGAGGCTTGCTGGAGGGCGGGCGGGCTTGGGAGGTTCGTTGGTTGGCGCTGGAGCGCGCAACGGGCACCTGTCAAACTCTGTCAGCGCGACCCGCCAGACATGTGAAAGTTTCCGTCGCGTCGACGAGCTCGCCACTATTGCTTGAGGCAGGTCAGCTACGCTGAAGAAGTGAGATCTGGTCCAGCTATCAGCAGAAGGGGAGACGAGATCCTGAATGCGTGGAGTAGCAAGCCTGCGGCGTGCGACGCTAGCGCAGTCAGGATCGCGTTGAGTGTCGACCACAACTCACCAACCATGGTTTTGTTTGCTCGCCTATGACAAGGAAAGGAGGCTGTCAGGCTTTGGCAAGAACACTTGACGTTGGAGAAAGGATAAGAAAGCAAGAGAAACCATCCATCGCCGTCACACCACCCCTCCAACGCGCGCCACCCCTATACACACTCCCCCAGCAAAGAAAGTCTACAAACTCAGTCAAGCTTTAAGCAGAGTTGATGAACGAGTTTCCCTTCTTGATGTTCTTCTCGAGCTCGGGAAGGCAGGCCTCGATGAGGGCCTTCTCGGCGGCGGTGATCTTGCCAACGGGCTGGATCTTGCTGACTCCCTCGGGCTGCATCACGGAAAAAGACGATTATCAGCAGGGTGGCAGCAGAGGGGTTGGAGAAAGAAGAGGGGGACGTACGCCGAGCTCAATGTTGGACGAGAAGAACTCGAGGTCGGACTTGCCGAGCTCCTCCTTGAGGGCCTTACCGGAAGCGGGGTCGGCGTCAAGGGAAACGAACGAGGGGGAGACGAGTCCTTTCTCGCCCTTGTAGAGAGCTCGGAGAACGAGCGAGGCGAACTTGGCACCGGCTGAGAGATGAGAGAGAGGGAAAGAAAAACAGTCAGTGAAAGAGATCGAGCAAACGCGACAAAGACGACGACAACAACATCGAGGAGAGAAAAAAGGTAAAAGAGGAAGCTCAGTCCCGAAAGATGGTTAACTTTGAGCATCATCGTCGTGCAAGACTAGCTGTAGTTTGGCGCATGGATAGCGATATGCATCACAGCTTCCTCTCTTTTTCTCCTTCTCATCGTCCCCATTTGTCCTCCATCGACATACGATGCGCAGTCGAGCAAACGGGTCCAATTGTTTTCCAACCTGAACGTGCAACTTGGCAATTCCCCCTTTCCGCCGAGAACATAAGATGGGAGGCAAGAGGGAAGGAAGGGACGCACCGTGAGCCATAGAGAGGGTGGCAGATCCAGCTCCGTCCTTGGCCTTGACGACCTCTGTTCGGGAAAAGCAACAGACAACCGTTAGCGCGCAGTTCTACACCTTGCTCTGCGAGAAGCAGCTGGACGTACCGTCACCACCGAACTGAATTCGGTTGACAAGAGCATCGAGGGTGGCCTTGTCTCCGAGGACCGACTCGGGGATGGTGGGCTTGGACTGGGAGAGAAGGGGGATGATGGTGACACCAGAGTGTCCTCCAATGACGGGGATGACGTCTGAGATCCAACCGAACGGGAAAGCAAGGTGTCAGTTGCTTGACTCGCCAGGCGGAGGAGGAGGAGTCCCAGCGACAGGCGGCGGACGTTTGACGCTCTCTGAACAGCGGAGGACGGAGCGTCGTCTCGTCGGAAGAGGCAGTCGGAGGGTGACAACTCACAGTCGGCGACCTTGGCGGTGGTCTCAGTAACCTGGGCAACAAAGGTGCTGGATCGAACAACGTCGAGGGTGGTGACACCGAAGAGCCTGTTCGATGAAGGCAAGAGCGATCGTCAGCCCTTGAACCTCGACACGCTCAGAGCCACCCATCGAAGGCGCGAGGAAAGCGACCACGCACTTCTTGGGGTCGAAGGTACCGGCCTTCTTGAAGACCTCGGCAGCGATGGGAACGGTCGAGTTGACGGGGTTGGAGATGATGAGGACGGCGGCCTTGGGGCAGTAGTCGGCGATGCCCTGGGCGAGGTCTCGGACGATCGAGGCGTTCGTGTTGAAGAGGTCGTCTCGGGTCATTCCGGGCTTTCGGGGAACACCAGCGGGGATGACAACGATCTCAGCACCGGTGAGGGCACCCTTGAGGTCCTCCTGGGCGAATCCCTTGACCTGGAGAGAAGGATCGTCGAGGAGCGCCCGGAAGTCAGCCGCAGAGCTCTCATCCTTTCAACACGAGAAGAAACAAGACGCACGGTGGCAGGGGTGTCGATGTGTCCGAGATCGGCACCGACTCCAGGGGCACCTCGGATGTCGTAGAGTCGGAGGTCGGTGACATCCTTGTTGAGCTTGAGGAGGAGGGAGAGGGGCTGTCCGATTCCTCCTGCCAAAGGGTCAACAAAAGAGGCGAAGAGGTCAAGTAGGTCAGCTAACTTGCGTCGTCGAGAGCGCTTGGACATGTCCCGAGAGTCGTAGAGGATGTGTATGTCGAGGGAGAGAGACGGGAGGAGGTCGGAGGAGGGAAAGAAGAGCCAGCCAGGGACGGAGGGGGGAGATGAAAAGCCCGGCCTCTCCTTCGTCCGTCCCCCCTCGCCTCTCCATCATCTGCTGCAACGAGCGAGTGTCACGCCCGACTCCTGCACAGGAGAGCAGAGTGCCGAGCAGCTGCCAGTCCGAGGGTCGACGCAGGGTTTTATCTTCCATGCTCTGGCGTCGTCCGCCGACTAGGCGACGGAACATGGCAAAAGGCGGAGAGCAGCGAGAAGGAAGGGAGAGACGCACCTCCGGCACCAAGGACGGCGACCTTGGCAAGGTTGGCGGCCGAGGTCGAGAAGGCTCGTCGGGCAGGGAGGGCAGAGGCAGTCTTGAGAGCGAACATCTTTTGCGGAGGGAAGGAGGTGATGGGAGGAGAAAGAACAGCTCTGGCTCTTTGCGGGAAAAGAACTCTCGGGTCGACCCGGCACGGGGCGGCAGGCGCACTTGCAAAGCAACGATACTCTTGTAATGCACTCTTTGTGCTCCAGACCGAGCTCATCACGAAAAAGACAGGAAGGAGAGAGTGGTACACAAGACGTCGTCTCGCTCAGAAATGAGGTGCAGGGTGGGATCGGTGTCTCGAGCGGACGGTCTCTCCCGTCCATCTCTCTTGATGCCCATCCTCGCACCCGCATGCCTGCTTCACGCCAATTCCGACGCACCTCAGCATCGGCTTACACCTCTTGAACCTACCTCGACTTTCGGACGCTGGTTTGGTCGACTCGTGGGCAGTCCTTCGGTCCTATGGCCGGGAAACGTCGAGGAGTAACGTCCAGGGTCCAACAAAGGCGCTGACCTTCTTGTTGACGCTCCGAAGTGCACAAGATACGCGCTAGACCTGGTACTCAAGCGCGTGAGCTCAAGCGAGATGAGGTGGAACGCCCAGAGTAGACCGGAGGGGAGAGTTGTGTGGCGGAGGCCGTGGACGACAGCCGCTACGCATGCACCTGCGCGACAGAAAGAAGAAACGCGCCAAGTCAGCTCGAGGAGCAGATCAGCATTCGAGGGAGGTGAGCGGGGAAAGGGTAGGATGAGAATGCGCGTCAGAGGGGGGTCATCGAGAGTGGGGCTGAGCTTCGCTGCGCGACGGTCTTCGAAAATGAAGAGGCAGCAGCGAGGTCAGGAGAGAGGCCAACAACACCACCTGCCTCCTTTCCCCTCCATGTCCGCACCCCAAGCACCCCAGCGGCGGTCGACGACCGTCATGCTCGAAGAAGGCACCAACCCGACGACCGACCCTACGATGCAGCCCCCCCAGAGGTCCAACACGGCCGACACGGCTCAGAGACAGGGGATGCTCGCTCGAGTGGCCACCGGCCTGCAGGATCTGGCCAAACCCCAAAGGCGTACGTTCTCTCTCTGTTTCTTCGAGGGTCTGTCAGCTCGTACGCGCGAAAGGGGAGTGGGTGTTGCGTGGGAAGGGACCGATGGCAGATGCAAGGCTTGGGACTTGGCACGCCTGCCTGCCCTTCGCGCTCAGCGGCCGCAGACACACCTTACACTCGTCTTATTTCTGGGCTGATCAACTTATCTAATCTCTGGTCTCAGCTGTCGGCCAGGCGCCCAACTGGACGACGTCGTTCAGGGCAGCCATCCTGTCGAGCTGGATGTCAGTCCCCTTTGTCTCCTGAGGCTCCCGCCCGCGAGTGGGGCTGTGCACCAGCCGCCCTCCAGACCGCCCGTACTGACGATCTCTCTGTTCTTTTGCCGTCCCTCAGCAATGTTCTCCTCGTCTTCATCCCTGTGCGCACTCTCACCCTCGTGCTGGAAAGTCTCCTTGAACTGAAGTTGTCTCTGACGCGTCTCCTGACTCTGCCTTCGCTCAGATCTCCTGGGCGGCTCACTTTGCCCACCTCTCGTTCGCATGCTTTTGCTCGTCCTCATCCTTTGGCACTCGTACTGACCTCGGTTTTACTGATCGTCCCTGCAGCGACACCCTCACCTTCGTTTTTGCTTTCCTCGCCATCGTGCGTTGTGCATCGTCCTCATTTGGAGCTAGAGTCTGCACTGACGTTTACGCCTGTCGAACCGCCCACAGGTTCCTCTCGCGTCCCTTCTCTCGTTCGCGACGGAGGAGATGGCCATGCGTGTCGGATCGGTCCTCGGAGGTCTCCTCAACGCGACGCTTGGAAACGTCACCGAGTTGATCGTCGCCATCCTCGCTCTAGTCAAGTGCGAAATCCGAATCGTTCAGTCGAGTTTGGGTGCGTCCTCCCTTGTTCTTCGAGTCACAAAGGCCAAGCACTGACATCAGATCACGTCTTGCAGTCGGATCGATTCTCTCCAACATGCTCCTTGTCCTCGGTTGCTGCTTCCTGTACGGAGGAGCCAAGTACAGCGAGCAGACCGTCATGTCGACCGCTGCCCAACTCAACGCTTCCCTCCTCCAGATCTCGGTCCTCGCCATGCTCATCCCGGCCGGATTCCACTTTGCCTTCACCAGCTCCGGGACGACCACCAGCTCCACCCTGTCGCCCGAGGCTGAGGCCGACGACGTGCTCAAGATGTCGCGCGGAGTCGCCGTCATCCTTCTGGTCCTCTACGTCGCCTACCTCGTCTTCCAGATGTTCTCCCACGCCGACCTCTACGAGGACAAGCCGTCCCAGTCTACTCGATACCCCGAGGGTCTGCGCGTTCCCAACCCGTTCAACCGACAGTCGGACACGTTAAGCGACGCTGATGGATCGGCCGAGAAGGAGGGTTGGCGGTCCAAGCTGCACCTGAGGAAGAAGACCACCCACGAGGCCGAGGGTACCAGCACTGAGGAGACGGGCGAGCGGGAGATCGAGACTGCCGCTGGCGTCCTGACGGTACCCACTGGCAGGGAGGCTCGTGCTGAGGAAGACGAGGAGGAGGAGGTCCCTCAAATGAACCTCTGGGTCACTACCATCGTCATGTAAGTCCTTCCCTCGAAGATTTCGCACATGCCGCTTCACTGACCATCCATGTTTTCCGCCTCAGGTGTGTCGTCGCTGGTCTCATCGGTTACACGGCAGAGGTACTCGTCGATTCGATTTCGGGATTGACGGCCGCCAACCCTTCCCTCTCGCAGGAGTGGGTCGGTCTGATCCTGCTGCCCATCTGCGGAAACGCAGCGGAGCACGTTACGGCCGTTACCGTCGCTGGAAAGGACAAGCTCGATTTGGCCATGGGTGTCGCCATTGGATCGTGCGTCCCAGCCCGCATATTATTTTCTTTTTAACGATCTGAGCCTGACGCTGGCCTTTCCTCGTCCTCCTCTCTAGCTCGATCCAGATTGCGCTTTTCGTCGTTCCCCTGCTGGTCATCATCGGTGAGTCTCACCGACAATGTCCTCCGCTGATCGGCCACTGACATACTGTCTCTCTCAGGATGGTGGATCGGCAAGCCATTGACGTGAGTCACCTTCTCTCATGCCCGTTAGCCTCCCCTTGCTCCCTCCTGACGGTTGAACACTTTGTCCCCTACAGAATGCTGCAGGACCCCTTCGAGACGCTGGTCCTTTTTCTCTCGGTCCTCATCGTCAACCAGACCTTGTCTGACTCCAAGTCCAACTGGCTCGAGGGTGCGTTCAGACCCGTTACACTTCTCGTCTCGCCTCGGCTGACCTCCTCGTCTTGCTTGCTTGCCGAATTGTAGGTTTCCTCCTGGTCAGTCTGTACATCATGATCGCGGTTGCTTTCTGGTAAGCTCGCTTTCCTGGCTGTTGCTCTACCCGCTGCTCTCGTACTCATCGTTGTGTTTCTTGCATTAAAAGGTACTACCCGGGAAGCGATCCGATCATCGCTTGTTAAACAACTTAAGGGGCCTCCCTTCTTCCCCTTCTTCTTCAACTCTACTAATCACCACACACGATCGTTCCTTTCTCGATATCTCTCCGCATTCGTCTCGTTCCTCCAATGTTTTCTTCATGGCCTTCTCGCAAATGAAAGCTCAGTCAAGCCGTCGCCTCTGGACCGTCGGTGGGGAAAGTTCACGCTTGATGAAAGCAGAGCGGAGCGATCAGGAAAGCAGTTGCGGTCATTCAAAGAGACACTCGCTCAGACCTGCAACGCCTTTTCCTTCTCTTTCTTCCTCAACCTTTCCTCCTCGATCATCTCCGCCATCCGATCTCCAACCGGCGTCTTCTTAGCCTTAAACGTTTCGATCACGCCGTCGAGGTCGCCATCCTTCTTATCCTGACTCATCTTGAACCGCCCCTCAATTCGCGTGAGGGTGATCTCGATCCCCGCGATGGCTTTTTTGAGGAGTTCGACGTAAGGCTCCGGTGCGTCTGATACTTGCCAGGGTTGAGTGTGGCCTTGGTCGACTTCGTGTTTTGTGGAGAGGTCGTGCAGCTGTTGAGCGAGGAACGGGCCGCGGGAGGCGTCGTCCTTTCGGTGGAGGACCTTCAACTTGCCGTAAGCCTGAACGGCCAAGTAGTCCCATGTGGGAACGACTTTGCCCGTCGATGGTTTCGTCTCGACGTAGCTCTTGGGGGTGATGTAGTGGTGGACGGGTTCCTGGAAGAGGATCAGGACCTCCTGGTCGTACTCGTCCGACTCCGCTAGAGCCTCGACGAGAGCCTTAAACTGCGGGTTGGCTCGAGCGATATGCCCTCTGAGGACGCCGGGCTGGGAAGGGTCGGGCGTGTCGAGGAGGAAAGGGATATGACTCGTTTGGAGGAGGGGGATGGTCGGATGCGGGACTGCGGTTGTGAACAGGCCTAGAGGGTTGCGGCGAATGAACTGCTGCAACCGGACGAGGTCGAACTCTGCGTGTGCTGTGAGGAGGTGCATGGCGACGTGAGTTGAGGACGGAGCTAGCAGATCTGGTTGGGAGGGAGAGAGGAGGGAAGGAGAGGATGCGAGCTCGGGAGCGCGCCTGCGGGTCGGACCTGACCGTCGAAGCCCAAAACGCCCAAACAGCCCAGCGTGGGCGCAGGCGCAGCGAGCCAGTGACGCGCCGTCCGTTTCCTCCTTCCTCCCTCCTTCTCTTCTCCCTTCTCTTGTCCAACAATGGGTTTCCAAAAGACGTTCAAGCTCCCGTACTCTTCCAAGGGATGCCACCTTGTCTCGCGCGAGGTCCAGTCTCAGATCGGCAAAGAGCTCGCCGGCATCAAGGTGCGTTTCTGTCAGCTGTTCAGCAGGGAAGCACAGATCCTTCGTCAAACTGATTTCCTCGAGATATCTGAACAGTTCGGCATGCTCTTCCTCTCTATCAAGCACACCTCTGCAGCTCTCACGCTGTACGCATCCTTCCTTACGTCTGTGTAGCTCGACGAAGGCCGCGCGCTGACCCTTCCTTCTCATCACTCCGTCCGCTGGACAGGAATGAGAACTACGACCCTGACGTCCGGACCGACATGACGATGGCGATGGACAAGATCGTTCCGGATACTCTACCATGGAGACACGTCGACGAAGGACCGGACGACTCTTCCTCTCACACCAAGGTGGATCCTCCTTCCTTCCCCTGGTCGCCTGGCACCTCACGTCCATCAGGTCGAAAACTGACAGGCATTTGCTACTCTTTCCTCGGATCAGACCGCCTTAGTGGGAACGACCGTCTCGATTCCGGTTTCGAACGGCAAGCTGAACCTCGGTACGTGGCAAGGCGTGTATCTGTGCGAGTTCAGGGAGGACAAGGTCGAGCGGACGATCGTGGCTACCTGCTTGTGAGTTCTACGACGTTGCTTATCTCGCTTTGCAAAGCACAAGTCTCTGAACCATCGCTCCGGATGGGGGTATTTCTAAAGGGGAGAGTGAGGGTCCAGCCGCGTGCAAGGGGGAGACAAGATTGGCTTGGAGATGCAACGCTCGACAAGCTGCGCGCGGAGGTCTGGCGGTCCACAGGCGCTGAAGGATCGCTCTGGACCTCGAAGAGGACGTTGACGGTCTGCTCGATTCGACCTTGTGACGTGCTGGCTGAGAGAAGCCTTTAGACGACTGGGCCAATTCCAAGAAGCATTATACTTTGACATGCGATACGCTTCGATCGTACAGTACAAGGCGAGCACCTCAGCGAGACGAGTTTTTGTCTCCCGAAGTCCGAGAGGTCTCTTCTTCCTCCTCCCTAGCGGCCAGCGGTACATACCTTCTCCCAACACCCATTTCCTGCTCCTCCACCTCCAGATCGACCTCCATCCGAGGATCCCTCCGAACACCTTCATACTTCCCCAACCCCAGCCCTCTCGCAAGCCACCCTTTGACCCTGTACTTCAGCGCCGACCGAGCAGGCAGGAAGGCCGCTTCCCACTCGAATGCCGGGCGAGACATGATGATCGATGACGAGTAGTCTGTCGCTGGAGCGGACGAGTAGAAGGCGCTCGAGGTGGTGGTGGTGGTGGTCGGGAGCGAAGAAGGGTTGAGGGCGTGAGGGAGGGCGGAGAGGTAGTGGTGCGTTGAGGAGGAGCCAAAGTGGACAGGCATGTCCTGATCACAAGAGAAGGGTGGAGTTGACATCAGTGACCGAGGGAATGGGGGAGGGGGGCGAGAGAAGCAGGAACCCACGTCAAACTGAGCCTCGTTAACGCAAAAGAACAGGAGGTTGAGGACGTGGTCTCCAAAGAACCTTCTTCGACCATTCACGGGCCATGCTCCTCTCTCCGAAAGCAGAGTGACAAGCTTCGACCTCGAGCACGGACGGTAGGCGATTGAAGTCGGGTAGAAGGGCGAGAAGAAGTCGTGATTGGCGCGCAGGAGACCGATGGCCTGGTTGTTGCGTCGCCAGAGGTCGTCCCAGAACAAATACCAGAGACAGGTCGCTTGGGATCGGAAGATAATGTGGAGCCGCTCTTGAACAGATGTGAAGACCGGGGCGTGGTCCTGGACGAGAGCTTGAAGTTGGCTGTTGACCTCTGTCTCTCGGAGACGAAATTCGGTCTCCTTGAGCGTAAAGGGCAGCTTGTCGTAAATGTCGCGCAGAAAGCCGTACGACATGATCTCAGCCTTGCGGTCCATCTCGTACCGGGTCGACTGGCCGTAGTCCTCGATGAGACTCAAGATGCCAGGGAGCCGGTCGTCGATGGTGTCCCCGTTGCGCTCAAGGAAGGTCGAGAGTCGATTGTTGAGCGTGAGTTCGTCCGTCAGTCCGATGTGGGCAGCGTCCGCAAAGACGTTCTTGGCGTAGCGGATGCGAACGTCGAAGCCGCTTCCGAGCTGATGGCCCTTCCACAGCATCGTCCCTTGTCTTTGGATCTCGAGCGTTCCGACCGGGTAGGTGACGATGGTGGGAGCTTGTCCGTTGCTCATCTTTCGTGCGAAGGGCCGCTTTCGTCGAGGGATGGTGGAGGTGAAGGGCCAACGGACGACCTGGCCCTCCAGGGACCGCAGGACTGCTCGGAGCATCCGTCGATCCTTGACGGGAGTTCGTGCGTTCTGTTCCAAGTAGGTCTCTGTCGGATGGTGAAGCAATCAGCGAGACGTGAAATCAGCAGGGGCAGGGGATCGCAGGAGCGGACGGACCAAGGTCGTAGATCTCTGTCAAGACCAGCGGTGTCGAGCATTGGTCGTATCGGATGACCAGTGTCAGGGGGAACGGGACGAGCCAGGCGTTGCCGAAGAAGGTGGTGACGCCAGCAGGGAGAGGGGGGCGAGGTCGGAAGTACGAGTCGGGTCCGAGTGGGAAGACAGCGTTGCGAAGAGCATCCCACCGTTTTTGCTTACTGAGGTCCAGTGCCTGGTAGTACGACGGCGAGCCCAGTCTTCGGAGGATCTGAAGGCGAGCGTAGAAGTCAGTCGATCGTGATGAGATCAGCGGACATGAAGGGACGAACGTTGAGATTCTCCGCATGCCGCTCAGCAACTGACGAGAGGATAGGACATCAGCTTGCTTCTCACACCCTGACTGATGAGGTGAAGACGCACCAGTCATGCCGAAGTTGACCAGGAAAGGTGGCCAGCGCCCCTCTCGCGACTCCGAGTAGAGCACCTCCTTGCCTGGAGGCATGCCCATCGTCTCGCTCGTCATGATGACGGCCGAGAGTGTTTCCTCCCAGACTCGACGCTTGACGTGAACCGATGTCCAGGGCTCGATGTCGATGTGCGGGGAGAAGATGTCGATACTCCACTCTAGTCGCTTTTGTCGGCCTGTTGAGGGCTCAGGAATCAGACAATCCGATGGAACGATGGACGATGACACGTACGCTGGATGAAGTGCTTGGCCATGTCAAAGTTGATGAGGGTGAACCATATGTTGCCTCCATAAGAGATTACCATCAGGCTGTCGAAGAGCAAGGAGGTCAGCCACGAAAGACTGAGAAGCAAGGTCGATTAGGGCCGTACAAGTACATGACCCAGGTGTTCAAGACGGTGCTGCCTTTGACATCAAGAGCAACGAGCAGTCCCACGAACGTCATGGCGATGTACGTGCTGCGAAGGGTGGCATCTTCTCAGCGCTCGCTTGAGCGACTATCAGAGGCGTGGGGGACGGACCTTCTGGAGACAACCTCGCTCGAGTTGCTGTTGGAGTCCGTGAAGGGCTTCAGAAAGACCTGAACGGCGAGCCAGATGAACAGGAAGGTCAGGAGGACACCCTGCCGGATGACTTCCATGGTTCCGCGAGGCAAAACGTTCCGAAAAAGGCAGTTGTCCTTGGAAAAGATGGCGACGATCACGAGGACCGATAGCTTGACGAGAAGGTAGTAGGCCCGATAAGCACCCCAACGCCGACGGTAGCCTGAAGGAGATCAGATAGTCAGAACCTGCGGGCTGAGGCAGGTGTGGGAGATTCGAAGACTCACCTGCGTAGAGGAACGACAGAGGGTTCTCGTCTGCGACCAGCACCCGTCGGTACTCTCTGTCTTCCTCTCTGATACTGCGCTTCTTACCCAGCTCCGTGTACCGATCGACGTGAGGGAGGTTGTCGCGGATCGTCCACCAGAGCTTGAGAGGGAAGTAGATCGTCACGGCGCAGAAGCTAAAGATGGAGGTGATGAGGATGAGCGGTGCCCAGTTTGCTCCTCCAGTGTTGGTCGTCGTGCTGTCGGAGGGTCGAGTGTCAGCGACTTAACCATCGCCGGCATGAGAAAAAGGGCGACGCACTAGCAGATCTTGAGTCCGTCCGGCAAGACTGGATCGTCATTCTCGAGGTAAGGATTGACATTCACCGGCCAGAAGTCGGATCTGTAGGCCGAGCGAGACTCAGGTCGGTTCTTCGCCCTGTGGACAGAAAAAGAGGCAGGCGAGCAGACTCACGACCAGACCAAAGCGTGAACAGCCATCGTACTCATCGGCAGATACAAGATGACAAGACTGAATCCGCTCAGCATGACCCTGCGGAGCGCAAGCGCGAGAAAGGGCAAGGTTGCTTAGCATGATGCTTCGCTCAGGTATGGACAGTCCAACGCACCTTGCTCGTCGCATCGGCTTCCATCCAGTCCACCTCATGGCTGTGAAACCTTCGTTGACCTCGTTGGAGGTCCCAACGGCTTTGGCCTCTCGATCTGTCGCAGAACCCGCAGTCGAGTGAGCCTCGCCCGCCATCTGAAGGGTGCCCAGCTCTGCACTCACGAAAATCCCAAAGAAGGAGAAGCGCGAGGACTTGAAAAATCAGCAGGAAGATGATAGACTGGCCGAAAACCGATGGGAAGTTGAGGGCGATGAGGTTGGGTCTGTTAGACGAAGAAGCGAGTCAGGAGGGGAGCGATCATGGCGACGCAGAGGCAGACAGCGAGACGCACACATGACCCAGGAGGATCTTTCTCCAGCCCGACTTGAGCTCGTCCGACTGACCCAGGGTGACTGGAAGAGTACATGCACTGCTCAGCGAGGGCTTCCATCACAGCCAGGGGGGAGGGGACGGACCGATGGACGTGAGGACGAGAGCGACGACTTGCATGGCCCCATACGCTCCCTCGAGACTGTACAGCGAAGAGACACCGGCAGATCCCTGCAAGGACGTGCAAAGTGGAGTGTGTCAGGTTCCCTTCGGACGAGTGCGGAGAGTGAGAGACGCAGACCGACTTCAGCGCCGACGCCGAGGTTGGTGATGGTTTCCAGCAGGACCTTCGGTCTCGCCCATCCGAACTTCACGCGTCTCCTCCCAACTACAGACCAAAAGACTGATTAGGAAACATTTAAGACTTGGTAGAGTGGCAGAGGACGCACCTTTGTTAGAGAAGTACTTCCTCAGCCCTGAGCCACCCTCGAGTCGGTCGAACGGAGCGAACATCCCATCCGTCACAGCCTTCTTGCATCGGCCTTTCGTGGTACTCGTTTCGAGACCGGCGCTGTCACCAGCGCCTGTGGGGGTGAATGAGGGAGACGGGAGGGAGTCGAGGTAGGCGTCGAGATGAGCGATTACGAGCGGCAGGGATCCGCGGGTGAAGATCTTCGCTGCTGGGACCGTTTGATGAGGCGTAGGCTGATCCATCTCATCATCGTTGACGACGAACTCGGGTTTCGACCGAGGCTTGAGCTTGGAGTCGACCAGAGAGCCAACAACCGTTGTACTAGGCGCTGATCCGGGCTTACGTGACGAACCGTACGACAGAGTCGGAAGGTCGTAGTCGTCCACTCCCTCGCTCCCTGTCTCTGAATTTGACTCCTCCGCCATTCCATCTTGGCTGGAGTACGGCTCCTTCTTTACTCCCTCCTGTGTCCTTGCTGGTCCAAGCAGCTTGGAACGAAGGAGGGGATGGACGTAGAGTTGAGCTTGTCCCTCAGGGAGGCCGTCCACACGTCTCGGCGAAGATTGAGATGGGGGAGGTTGTGACGAAGGAGAAGCTTGGCCATCCGATAAAGGGACGAGTGTCGACCTGCTTGAGGTCGGAAGGCTGGAGGAATCGGACGCGCTTTGGACAAAGAGTGGGGCGACTGAGAATTGGGCGGCAGGACCCTCGCGCCTCTCCAGCGATCCTCCACCTCCCTCCAGCTTCTCTCGAGGATCTTTGACGGGACTGGTGGCAGGTGCGATCGTCCTTCCGAGGAGGGGGTGCTGGACGACCAGTCGAGGCGAGGTGGGCGTCCGTCGAGGTGAGGGGGACGCACGAGCCCCGCTGGCAGGCGTCGAAGGTGAGGAAGGGGGGAGCGAGCTGATGAGAGAGCGGGCCTCAAAGGCGTGGATACGATCTCTGACGCCTCCCGAGCTAGTCGACGAAGAACCCATCCCGAGGGATGGAGGCGAAGAAAGTCGGTGGGGAAGAAGAGAGGGTGAGCGTCAGCGACCAGCGTCAGCGACGAGCGAGAGGTCAAACGACCCTTCGGGACAAGCCTCGGAAACGTTGGTCCCCTTTTAAGCTCCTGTGGCTGAAGTCACCGAGTGGGTCTGATCGACCAAAGGAGGAGTGAGGGTGGGGAGCCCGAGCGTTGATACGAGAAAGGTCCAAGCGGCGTCGATGTCACGCGTCAGACCGAAAGTCTTCCAAAGAGTTACAGCACTTGACTGAGCGATCAGCATTGCCAGAACTCGAGTGAAAATAGGCAGAGACATCGATCCTGTTGAAGTCGGCATGCTAGAGTTGTACGATGTGCATCCTGGAGAGGATCATTTAGTCAGCTTCGCGACCGGACTCACAAGGAAGGCTCGCAAGAGGACGTACCCGATCAACCCTCGTCCTCCCCATCCATCTCGAGGCACCAGTCCCACCCTGACCCTCGACCCCTGACGCAAGAGTTCCACCTCGACGCGCTCGCCCTTCCTCACTTGGCCGGCGAGGGCTTTGAGTCCGCCGTGGTTCTCGGATGCGACTGATCCAAACGAGAGGATCTGATCGTCCGCCTTAACGCCCTGTAATTGAAGGGTCAGACCCAGAGACTCAGTAAAGATCTCAGGGAGCGCTTCGTCGCGCAACGGGAGAGAGAGAGGAAGAGCGCGAAGAGGACGTACCGCCGCTGCACCTGGTCCCGCAGGATCGACCGACTTGACGAGTGCGAATGGCGTCAACTCCGGACCGTCAACATACATCCCCGACGCTCCATTCGAACCCGATGCTCGGGGTCCGTCGTTAGATGGCGGGAGGGCTTGCTGGAGGGCGATAGAGATTGAGTCCATCACGCGCTGCACTGCGCTCCTCCCCCAGGTTCCACGATCACTCGGTCGTCAGCTCGCTCTTCTGCCTTGCAGTCCAAGAAGGACATGCTGACAGTCGTTTCGAAGCTCAAGGAGGCGGATCCTGGATGTCCGGACGGCGAGGACGTCGATGTCGTCTCTTGGGAAGCCGTCTCGAGTGACGAGCGGAGAGTGCATCGTGCTGTGTTCCTGCAGGACGGGTTCGACTCAAGTCAGCTCCAGCTCAAGCTGCTTCGGATAAGGTCAAGCGGAGACCTACAGCCTCTAGACGTCCTCGATGTCCCTCCTGCGAGTCAAAGAGCAAAGAGCCAGGAAGGAGGGGAGGGTCAGCCCATCGCACCCGTCGGAGCTTCAGTTGGCCGAGAGGCAGGGACGAAACGATTTCGGCCTCGATGTCGTCCTTCCTCTCCATCAACTTCCTGACTGTCTCGTGTGGGCTTAGGTCCGTCGACATGGCTGATCTGCTATCTGAAGAGTGACTGGAGAAAAGTGGGATGGTGGATCGTCTGCAAGCTCGAGCTGCTCGTCCTTCCTGCCGCTTTGAGCTGGGCAACTTTCTCGACCTCGACCTCCATCTGAACTCGTGCCTTCCCTACCCACGCCCCTCGTTCCCTCTCGCCCACTACTACTCTCCTCGCCCCCCCCCCCCCTCACTGCGCCATTCCCATCTCGGTCGCGTCCTCCAGTTTAGAACGGGTCTGCCGGTCGGCGACTTGTCCCTCTCGTCGGAAAGTTGTCCCCTTCCTCCCCGCCGCCCTTCGAGGGCTCAAGGGCGTCCTCCTACTCCCTTCGTCCATCGCCCAGACAGCCTTCACCGACCCTCCCTCTCATCCTTCTGCTTTTTGGACAGTCGCACATCTATCCCAACCTCCTTCGTCGCCACTCGCCCTTTCTCCCGGCCCTCCCGCCGCCGCATGCGCCCAGAAATCCCTACGTCGTCGGGTACGACGAGGACACGACCCCCGAGCTCGCTGCGCTCAGCAGAGTGAGCAAGACCGTCTGTCGACACGTCCGGGGGTTCTTTTTTACGGGCGTCCATCTCTGCGTTGACGAGGAGGAGGCGGAAGACGACGGCGAGGAGCGCGAGGTGTACGAGGGCGTGCCCTGGGAGGAGGTCATGGACGGACTCGAGGCCAACGCCGGTCTCAGAGCCCATGTCGAGTTCTGTACATCCTTCGCACCCTTTTGTCATCTGGAGCTGTCGAATCTGATCGCTGACAATCTCCCCCCCCAAAAAACCTTGCCTGTTCCAGTGTACATCAAGAATCTGTCCTCCCTTCCGCCGACAGCAACCCCGTTCACCGACCGCCTAGCGAGCTTCCTTCCCCTCCTACCGAACCTCAAAGGCCTAGTGCTGTACGGCGCTTCCCCTCCTCCGGAACTCTGCTACTCCCTCTCCCTTCTGCCCAAACTGGAAGACCTTGAGTTCTTCATGTTCACCGACTGGCGACTTCCGAGCGAACTGGTCCACGTTGAAGGTCTCAAGGAGATTGATATCAACCCCGATCGGTTCCTGTCCGAGTCGGACGAAGAGGACGATGGTGCAGATGAAGAGGACGAGGAGGATGAGTGGAAGACCAAGGGCGTTTGGAAGAAGAGCAAGGAGACGATGAAGCAGTGGGTTTGGGCAAACCGCGAGACGGTGCGCAAGGTCACCATTTACGACCAGAGCGAAGGATGCTTGCCGTTACGCTATGTGAGTCGTTTCCGTTCTCCATCTGACTTTGGACCGCTTGCTGACAGCTGGACGACGCTTCTCCAGATCTTACAACCCGAACCGGACACGCCAGCTCCAACGTTCCCCGTCCTCTCGACTCTTTCACTTGCATCAACACCTCACATCACGCACTCTGCACTGTCTCTTTCCCTATCTCCACCACAAAACCCTAAGGGTCCTCAAGATCCACTCGTACCGCCAGTCGTGGCCGAAGAGTGGTTCCTCGACCTCCTGCCCCACGTACCGCTCCTGGAGACCCTCACCCTGAGCTACAACCTGACGGATGCGCCCAGCCCCTACGACCCGACGTCCGAAGGAGGGTCCGTCTTCTCAGTCGGCGGTGAGGACGACGTCGACGTCGAGATATCGGGGAGGAAGAGCTCGCCGTCATCAGGCGCGCGAAACCATCGCCAACGGACCGACTACTCGTTGGTCCCTTACTACCTCAACTCACTCACAACCCCCAACCTCTCGGCCCTTCGAAAACTCGATCTGCGCCTGCTTTCCATCTCGCCCGCCTCGGCAACAACAAAACACTGCACGACCTTTCCTTCTACCTCTGGAGTCCACCCTATCACCACTGCCGTGTCGGCCCTTCGACATCTGGAGACGCTCGAGGAACTGTCGATCACCGTCGGCAAGCTCGAAGTGGACTTCTTGTCCGCAATTGCGCTAGCTTTGAAGGACGTGGTGGGGTTCAGAAGTTTGGGGATCGAGGTCTGCGCGGGTGCTTGGGGAGGAGGCGAGGGTGAGGATGTGGAGGAAGGAGATGGGATTTACTGGGGTTTGAGGGATGGTCTGCTCTGGGGAAACAGTGTGGTACGTCGTATCAGTGCCCTGCAGTTCTGCGTGAGGGTATCCACTGACGTGATGCCGCCCGGCTTCCTTTTTCCTTCAGCAAACGTTTGCTCGGGCGCTGTCCCCTCTCAAACATCTGCGATCCCTCCAAACGTCCGACTCTCACTCAACGTTCACCCGGACGATCCGTTTCCCGTCCCTGCTCCGAGGTCACTGCACTCCAACCTTCCTCGCATCCGTCATCCGCCTTCGCGACCTGCTCGAACCAGAGTGTTTTTCGCGCACGGCCGACCTCTTTGGACGGTATCTCCCGGGGTTGGAGAGGGTGCGGTGGGTGACTGGAGGACTGAAGGAGGCTGGGGATGATGAGGATGATGGGAGGGAAGGCAGGGGTGGAGAGGAGGTCGTCTTGAGAGACGAGCTTTGGGCGAGAGACCGGGGAGGTCGGTGGGTTCGGTTGGAACAAGCTATCGGTTAGAAGGTTTCCACCTTTGTCGTCGACTTCGGGCTTTGCGGAGGGCGTTCCGTTCGATGGACGCCTCCAGGTCCTCCAGGTCGCCGTCACGAGAGGGGTTCGACCGATGCAGGTCTCCCATCAAGTCGCTCGGTCGACCAGCGCACCGCCCGACCGCCTCTCCAGACCTCCTCTCGACAGTTGGTCGTCCTCTGCCGGCGTCGGCAACAACTCGGCTGGGTAGACGCATTCCTGGTTGGAAGGCAGACATCGGGTGCGGATAAGATGCGAATCATCAGCATCATCCACGAGTAGTACATTGCGCTCTTCTTTCAAGTCACCAGACGTAGAAGAAGAACCATGGAGAGCAAGCGAAAAAAGTGCGAGAGGATCGGAAGGGTCCATGAGACAGCAGAAATACAGTAGAGGGGGACAACAAGCGAAGGAAGGGCAGAGGTGGGACGACGAGCAAGATCTACAAAAGCAAGAGGACTCCAAAAGCAAGCTCAGAAAAAGTCCGGATCCTACTTCTTGCGCGAACCTCGAAGGGCGGTCCCGTTTGCCTTCTGCAACTTTGCGACCTCCTTGCGCAACGCGTCGATGACGGCGTCCTTCTCTCGGATGGTCGTTTCGAGGGCGACAATGTTGGACTTCCTCCTCGCTCGGAAAGCTCGCGCAGAGGCTTTGTTCCTTTCAGTGGGAGAGAGTGAGAACACTCGAGTCAGAAGAGCTGCCCGTTTGATTGGAGGCGGGTGAGAAGGAACGCACCTGATCTGCCTCTTGCGCGAGGGCTTGAGTGCATCGTACTCTGGTCGAGAGATACCCAGCTCGACCAGGATGTCGGCGATCGTCGTGCTGGTGAGGAAGGCACTTCGTCGGGTCAGCCTGGGCTCAGTAGAGTGTCCAAAGTAAATGGAGGAGGACGCACCCTTTCTCTCCGTCTGATCGATCAGTACCGGCCTTGCCCGCCTCGACTGGACTTGAGGCAGATGCTACCGAGTCGAGCTCCTCGTCCGAGTCCTCGAACTCAACGGCTTCGATCTCGAACATGGGGTGTAGAGGAGGTGGAGAGGGTGGAGAATATGGAAGGATGGAGTGGTTGGTGTAGTTGCGAGCGAAGATCAAGTCGGTGGACAGAGCGGGAGGAAAGCGCTTTTCCTTCCTGAGTGGGCTTGTAGTCGTCGCCTCTGGAAAGAGGGGAGAGGACCAGTGCTCGGACGACCAGGAGGGGTGGATGGGTGGAGGTTGTTGTTGAGGCAGGTGGCAGGCGGTCGGGATGGCGGTCGGAGGAGGGCAGTTGTAGTGATGGGCGAGAGCGAAGAGTCGAGTGAGGACCTCCTGCGGAGGGACGTTCGGTGGGGACTGCATCTTTGGGTGTGACAGGACGGTGTGTGGGTGTCTTGAGTGGGCACAGCCAGGAGGGTTGAATCCCTCGCTTCTCGAGTTCATGTATCTCGACGACGCGACGACGGGCCGTTCTTCGCCAAGCGAGGTCGCATTCGGCGCGCGGTCGAGGGCCGTGTTGTCTATGTGTTGGCTCTACTCCAAAGAACGAGGGAGGGAAGGCGGGAGGAAGGGTCGTCCGTCGGCAAGGAAGCGCGGCTGAAGTTTCGATAGTGAACCGTGAGCTGGGGTTGGGCCGGTCAGCGAATGGAGCAAGAGTAGGGCAAGGATCAGTGGGAGAAGGACAACAGCAGGGGGAGGAGGGTGTAGAGGACGCCAGTCTGTCGCATAATCGGGGAAGGTCAGGGGGCGGAAGAGGGCCAGGCGAGTCTGCGTGAATGCGTACGAGTGTAATGCATAAAAAAAAGTTACAATATCACAAGATGTTACGCATGCTGCGCCGGCAAGGAAGCTGTCGACAGGCGAGACGTCAAAGTCGACCTTCAGATAAGACGGGACTGCTCGTTTGCAGCATCAAGACCTGCACGCGATGCAAACGATAGGTATGCTAACAGACTAGACTGATGATTGGAAGGTGGGGTAAGGCAGGGCAAGACAGGTCTCGATTCACACCTCCGGACCTGGCTCGCCTCCTCCTCCTTCCTCCAACCGACGTTGGCACTACTAGCAGACTGGAAGGCTGCCGGATCTCCTCTCTTTAGATCAGGGCGGCCGCCCCCTCTCTCTCGATACCCCCACCCGTCGTTTGGTCCTTCGCTTTGCTGGTGAAATCAAAATCTCCAGTCCAGTCGCTTCGAACGCGTCCCAGCGCCAAGTCGCAGCCAGGGCGCCTTCCTGCGCTCAGACGTTCCTTTCGGGTGCCGTTCGCTCGTTCGATTCAGTCTTATACGACAGCTTGATGGGCCCTTTCGTTTTCTTCCCCTCCTACCACCACCCAACACCACAATGACGGACCCCTTAGGCCACCCCCCCGCTCCGCCGGTCGACCACCAACCCCGACTCGCGCAGCAAGCCGAGTCCGACTCAAGCTCCTCTTCCTACACCCTCGACCCTGACTCCCACGTCCCCACCGCCGAATTTGTCAACGCCGACCTCCACCAGCTCGCTCGAACCTACAGCCGACGGTCGTCCGTCGCCCCTGCCGACCTGTCCAACAACGACCCCTTCGACCCGGTACCCGACTCAATCCTCGACCCTTACTCCTCCAATTTCCAGCCCGAGGTCTGGTCCAAGGCTGTCTGGGACCTTCAGTACAGCGGCCCCGACGCCCCTCCTACTCGAAAGGCCGGATTTGCCTTTGAGGATCTCAGCGTCCACGGTTTCGCCAAGGGCACGGACTACCAGACAACCGTCGGGTCTGCTGCGCTCAAGGTGCTGGGATGGTTCAAGGGGCTCGTGAGCAAGGCTGGAGACGAGAAGGTCCAGATCCTTCAGGGAGTCGACGGTTACCTCGAGCCTGGAGAGATGCTCGTTGTCCTCGGCCCTCCCGGATCGTGCGTTCCTCCTGCTCAATCTCCTTCCTTACTTCGTGATCGTACTGACCCTGACTCCTTTCTTACAGCGGCTGCTCGACGTTTCTCAAGACGCTAGCCAACGAGACGCACGGTTTCTACGTCGCAGATGAGACCAAGATGAACTTCCGGGGGATTACGCGCGAGCAGATGGTCGAGAACTTTTCGGGAGAGGCCATCTAGTCCGTTGCCTTTCCTCCCTTCTGATCTTGTGCCTCGCGACTTGAGGGCTGATCAAGCCGTTTGCACCCTGATCGTTCATCGCAGCTCGGCCGAAACGGAGCAGCACTTTCCCTTGCTCACGGTCCGAC
The DNA here is from genome assembly GCA_014825545.1 of Cystofilobasidium capitatum. Lineage (NCBI taxonomy): Eukaryota > Fungi > Basidiomycota > Tremellomycetes > Cystofilobasidiales > Cystofilobasidiaceae > Cystofilobasidium > Cystofilobasidium capitatum. The sequence goes on from MVAJ01000002.1 coordinate 173,285, forward strand.
AGACTCTCGAGTTCGCCGCAGCTGCTCGAGCTGTGAGTGTCCCCTCTTTTCGCCCTACTGCTCTCATCAGGTACTGATCCCTCTCCTCCCTCTACCCTTCCCCCTCCCAGCCTCGAAACCCGCCCGGAGGGTTGAGCCAACTGGCCTGGGCACAGCAGCTAGCTGCTGTTACGATGGCCATCTTTGGGATTTCTGACACACGAGACGTTCGCGTCGGCGACAACTTCCATCGCGGAGTATCTGGTGGACAGTGAGTGTTCCTTGTTGATCTGCTGTTTTTGGGGTTGCTACTGACCACCCCTTTTGATCGCCAGGCGAAAGCGAGTCTCCATCGCCGAGGTCACCCTCGCCAACGCTCCTCTGAACCTGTTTGACAACTCCACCCGAGGACTCGACTCGGCTACCGCTATCGCCTTCTGTCGATCCGTCAAGAGCTCCGTCTCGCTCAACAACTCTGCCGCCTGCGTCGCCATCTACCAGGCGCCCCAGCCCGCGTACGACGTCTTTGACAAAGTCCTTGTCCTGTACGAAGGCCGGTCGATCTACTTTGGAAATGCTCACAAGGCCAGGGTGCGTCCTTCTCCCCTCTCTCGCTTGGTCGACTCATACTGACCCTCGTTGACTTTCTCTATTTGCAGGCCTTTTTCATCGACATGGGATTCCACTGCCCCACGCAGCAGACGACGCCCGACTTCCTCACCGGTTTGACCTCGACTCTCGAGCGCCGACCGAGGAAAGGTTTCGAGAAGAAGGTCCCTCACACGTCCGAAGAGTTTGAGGCTGCCTGGAAGTCCAGTCCCGGGTACAAGCACCTCAAACAGGAGCTCGCACAGTACGACCAGAAGTACCCGACCAACGGAGCTCAGCTGGAGGAGTGGAAGGCCAGTCGACTTGCTCAGAAGAGCAAGAATATGTGCGGCACCCTTCCTTCTGCTTGACTCACAGTCCTGTTCTGACGTCCCCTTGCATTTACTTTTCAGCCGACCTGGATCCCCCTTCACCCTCAGTTACGCTGGACAAGTCAAGCTCTGCCTCCGACGAGGCTTCCAGCGTCTCAAGGCCGACCCGTCGCTCACCTACATCCAGCTTTTCGGAAACTGCGCGATCGCCCTCATCCTCTCGAGTGTCTTCTACAACATGAAGGCCGACACGTCCTCCTTCTTCAGCCGAGGAGGTACCATCTTCTTCGCCATCCTGCTCTCTGCCTTCGCTTCTGCTCTCGAGGTGCGTCTTCCCCAGAACTCGGCAAGGAAAAGGTGCATTACTGATCTGTCGCTTCATTGATTCAAAAGGTCCTCACGCTCTATGCCCAGCGACCCATCGTCGACAAACAGGTCCGATACGCCTTCTACCACGCCAGTGCCGGTGAGCTTTTCTTCCTCGCGCCCCTGACCTGCCTGCTCTCTTCTGACTTCCACCCACCCACTTAAATCAGAATCCTTTGCAAGCATCCTCACCGACCTGCCTTACAAGATCATCAACTCCATCGTCGTCAACCTGATCATCTACTTCATGACCAACCTCCGACGGGAGGCCGGTTCCTTCTTCTTCTTTACCCTAGTCTCCTTCACCGTCAACTTGGCGATGTCGCACTTCTTCCGTGCTCTGGCTTCCATGACTCGCACGCTGGCGCAGGCGATGATCCCTTGTACGTTCGCTCCACCATCTGTCAGCCGGGGTCCACTGCGAGTGCTGACGTCGCTCGTTCACCAACCCCGCAGCTGGTATCCTCATATTGGCTCTGGTGCTCTACACTGGGTTCGCTCTGCCCGTCAAGTCGATGCTGGGTTGGATCTGTGCGTCTTCTGCTCTCGCCTCCGCTCTTGTCGCTGGTGGCTAACCCCCCCCCCCCTCCCTCTCTCAGCCTGGCTCCGGTGGATCAACCCGATCCAATACGGTTTCGAGTCGCTCATGGCCAACGAGTTCCACAACCGAAACTTCCCTTGCGCGCAGACCGTCCCGTTCGTTGTTCCCCCTCTCCACCTCGATACCAGTGCGCTGATCTCCTGTGACCCCTTTTTCCGCAGTTCTGGACCGACGTACCCCGGCGCCGACACGATCAACACTGTCTGCAGCATTAGCGGCTCCATCGCCGGCCAGGACTTTGTCAACGGAGACCGCTACATCAACTACACATACCGCTACTACAACGAGAACAAGTGGAGGTTAGTTGAACCCTGCCCCTGTCATCTCTTTTCTCCTGGGCTGACCCCCGTCTCGCTTCGTGTCTCGCTTCGACAGAAACTACGGAATCGTAATCGTCTTCACCTTTGCCCTGCTGGTCCTCTATATCGCTGCCTCCGAGATGGTCTCTGGATCAAAGTCCAAGGGTGAGCTCAAGCTCTACCCCCGAACTCGAGTCCCCAAGGCGCTCAAAGGGGAGCGGGCCGCCAGCGACGACATCGAGGCTGGAGCCGGTTCCTCTGCGAGGAAGGGAAAGGACGTCAAGAGCCCTAAGGACGTCTCGATCCTGAAGCAGACGGCCATCTTCCACTTTGAGGACCTCTGCTACGACATCCCGGTTAAGGGAGGAACGCGCCGACTGCTCGACCACGTTGACGGATGGGTCAAGCCTGGAACGCTCACCGCTCTGATGGGTGTCTCGGGTGCGGGTAAGACGACCCTTCTCGACGTTCTCGCCTCGCGAGTCACCATGGGAGTCATCACTGGGAATGTTCGCCCTTTTCTCTTCCTTCTCAACGAGGCCTTGCACTGAAGGCCGACGACCGCTCTGCAGATCTTTGTCGACGGAAACCCTCGAGACGACAGTTTCCAGCGCAAGACTGGCTACGTTCAGCAGCAAGATCTTCACCTCGAGACCGCCACCGTCGTGCGTCCTTCCCGTCCTCCCTCCCCCCGTCAGTGGGCGTGAAATTGACGTCCCTCTTTCCCCTCTTCCTGTAGCGAGAGGCTCTCCAGTTCTCCGCCATCCTCCGACAGCCGCACCATGTACCTAGGGAGGAGAAGATGGCCTACGCTGAAGAGATCCTCGTTCTGCTCGGCATGGACAAGTACGCCGACGCCGTCGTTGGAGTCGCCGGAGAGGGTCTCAACGTCGAGGAGCGAAAGCGACTTTCGATCGGTGCGTCCGACCCTCATCGTCTTCTTCTGTCCTGGACTGACACGAACATCCTTGTCCATCCTAGGTGTTGAGATGGTTGCCAAGCCCGAGCTGCTTCTTTTCCTTGATGAGCCTTCGAGGTGCGTCTGCTTTTGCGCTGCCCTTCCGTCGGAGTCGACTGACGTCAACCTATCCTCCTCACAGTGGTCTTGACTCGCAGACCAGTTGGGCCATTCTCGATCTGCTCGACACCCTAAAGAACCACGGTCAGGCCATCCTCTGCACGATCCACCAGCCTTCCGCCATGCTCTTTTCTCGATTCGACCGACTTCTCTTCCTCGCCCGTGGAGGTAAGACGATCTACTACGGTGACGTCGGAGAGGAGTCTAAATACCTTATCGACTACTTCCAGCGAAACGGTTCTCAGAAGTTCCCCGAGGGAGTCAACCCTGCCGAGTTCATGCGTGAGCCTTCTCGCTTTCAGCGCCCTTTGAGAGTCGACCCTGACACAATCCGCCTCCTCTACCTCCAGTCGAGGTCATCGGCGCCGCTCCAGGCTCTCACTCTGACATCAACTGGCACGAGACCTGGCTGGCGTCCGCCGAGCGACAGGGCGTCAAGGACGAGCTCCACCGACTGCGTTCGAACCCCAAGCCGGTGGTCAACACCGATGACAAGTGGGCCTTCAAGGAGTTTGCTGCGCCGACTTCCGTTCAGTTCTACGAGGTTCAAAAGCGAGTCTTCCAGCAGTACTGGAGGTCGCCGGGCTACATCTACTCCAAGACGGCTCTCTGCGTGTTGGTGGTGCGTTTTTAGCTTCGATCTACCAAGACGACGCTCGAGCCTGATCGACTGTTCACCCACCACAGGCTCTCTTCATTGGATTCTCGTTCTTCAGAGCGCCGGCCAGTATCCAGGGTCTCCAGAACCTGCTGTTCAGGTACGCACCCAAGACAGGTCCGTTCAATCGCTGGCCTTTCACGATCCTGATCAACGTCTGTCTACCTGCAGTGTCTTCATGCTCTTCATCGTCTTCGGTCAGCTTGTCGAGCAGATGCTTCCCGGTACGAGCTGCCTCGGAACCCTTGCCTATATCGCTCCCTCAAGCTGACCTTTTATCCTTGTGACGTTCTTCTCAGAGTTCATCAAGCAGCGAGAGTCGTACGAGGTTAGGGAGCGACCCTCGCGGACTTATGGATGGCAGGTGTTCATGCTGGTACGCTCTTCTCCTTCCTGTCTTAGCGAGGACCGACTTGACTCTCTGCGCTACTTGGCCCTTTGCAGAGCAACATCATCGTGGAGCTTGTAAGCCCCCCTCACATTCCCTTGACACACCTTCTCGACTGACCACTCTTTGTCGTTGCTTCAGGTCTGGAATAGCGCGATGGGCCTTCTCATCTTTTTGTGCATGTACTTCCCGATCGGCTACTCCAGGTTCGCTGAAGAGAGCAACTCGGTCCACGAGCGAGGAGCGCTCTTCTTCCTCCTCACCCTGTGCTTTATGCTCTTCACCTCAACCTTCGCCCACTTCGTCATCGCCTTCAACGAGACGGCCGAGAATGGAGGTCAGTCCCTCCTCTTTGGGCTCTCCCGACTCGACGAGGGCATTACACTGACTTCACCCCTCTAAACGCGTACAGGAAATGTCGCCAATTTGATTTTCGTCTTCTGGCTCCTCTTCTGCGGTGTCCTCGCCACCCCTGACGTCTTCCCTCGATTCTGGATCTGGATGTAAGTCTCTTGCACCTTGCGGTCTCGCAGGCAGCGACGATTCTGACACCTCGATTAACTTTCCCTTCGCTTGCAGCTACCGACTCTCGCCTTTCACCTACCTGGTTGAGGGTCTGATGTCGGCCGCATTCGGCAACGCTACGGTCGAATGCGCAAACGACGAGTGGCTTCGCTTCGCGCCGACCGACGGCCAGACTTGCGCGGCCTACCTCGAGACCTTCATGGCTACTGCAGGAGGATACCTTCGAGACGTCTCCGCCACGGAGACTTGCGAATTCTGCCCCATCAAGGACACAAACGTCTTTCTCGCGCGATTCAAGATGGACTACAACAACCGATGGGTGAGTCGTTGGTGCCTCTCAACTCTTTCGCTCGACGAGCTGACAGAAACCCTTCCCGACCTTTCTGTCAGCGCAACTTCGGCATCCTTTGTGCCTACATCTGCTTCAACGCCTTCGGGGCCGTCTTCCTTTACTGGCTTGCACGAGTGGTGAGTGCCGCCACCTTTCCTCTTCCAGCGGCGCCTGTAATCCTGACGCCGCCCTGCCTCCTCTCCTCTTGCAGCCCAAGAAGTCCAAGTCGAAGAAGGACGCTGCACCCGCACCAACCTCTTCGTCTGAAGACAAGCACGCTAGCAATCGCCCTCAGGAGAAATAAGACTCCCATACACTCGTTACATCTCCTTCTCGCGCTCTGACTCCCCGTCTATCCCAACCCTCTCTGCTCTCTCACCGCTCCCTTGTTATCTTGTGCAATTTCCATAATCTCTCCATGAACTCTTTCCACCTGTCTCACACTCCCCTGCGAGCATATTGCGAACGCCTGCTTAAATCGAAGTTGCGAGTGGCCTGGTCGCAAGTCCTGCGCGCGCTCTTCGACCAATCCGCTGGCCGGCAGCGAAGCTCGCCCAGACCCTTTGAGCTGCGACCTTCACCCGCGTTCGACTCTTCCCACAGACTCGCAGGAACCAGTCTCTCGCGCCCCTACACACTCATCCCAACACTCGTTAAAAGTCCCTTTGAAAAGGTCGTCATGTCCATGCCCAACGTCGCGCCGCCGTCGGAGGTCAAGGAGCAGCTGCTCGAGCAGTCCAAGGGAGAGCAGTCGCTCGAGGAGTACGACGAGGAGCAGTGAGTCTCTTTCCCTGGTCGACCGACCCTTGGTTATGCTCGCGCCATGATAGCGAAGAAGTCCGTGGAGGAAGGAGGAAGGTGCGAGGCGAGGCGGAGAGGGAAAGAATGGGACGCGCTTTGATCGTACGAGCTCGCTGCAGGACGGGACCAACTGCTGACTCTCGACAATCTCCTCTCCTGTTGCGCGGTTCGACTCGACGTTGCTACTGGATAGGGTGCGTTTGATGGAGGAGCGATGTATCCTGGTTCACCCGTCCGACGAGCCTTACGGTGAGGCGTCCAAGAAGGAGTGTGCGTTCCTCTCCCTCACGCGTCCCTTTCATGGCTTTCTGGCTCTTCTTTCCTCCCTGCTTGCGTGCGAGGGCAGCAGATAGGGTTAGAGACGGTAGCAGGACATGTTGCCTCGAGAAAATACATGGAAGCTGATTCTGCAACTTTTCTCCACTCCTTTCTGCCCTTCGACCTCTCCCGCACCCTCTGCCGCCAATACACGCCTCGCCTGATCGTCTCCGCCTCTTCTCGACCCCCATCACTCTCCTTGGTACTCTTCCTCACTCTCCCGGACGATTCACACCACTTCTCTGCGCCTCTGCGACGCGTCGCGCCGTCTCCGCCGACAACTCGACTGGCGCTTGTACCGACAACATCTCTTGTCGCCCATCAGGCCACCTCATGACCAACATCCTCCCCCCTCGAAACCTCCTCCACCGCGCTTTCTCCGTCTTCCTCTTCCATCCGCAAACCGGCAAGCTCCTGCTCCAGCGACGAGCGATTGAGAAGATCACCTTCCCCGGCATGTGGACCAACACGTGCTGCAGTCATCCTTTGAGCATTAAGGGCGAGACCGAGATGGAGGGTCAGATAGGTACGTAGAACAGCTCTCCTTCTAATGTCCAATTGCCCCCAGCTCATGGTCCTGACGCTTCTGCCCGCTCCGCTCCAGGTGTTCGTCGAGCCGCTTCGCGCAAACTCGAACATGAGCTCGGTATCCCCACGTCCAAGACCCCCCCCGAGCAGTTCACCTACCTCACCAAGATCCACTATCTCGCACCCTCGGATGGATTGTGGGGAGAGCACGAGGGTCAGTCCCAGACACTGCTTCGCTTTAGCAACCGGATGATCATTACCACTGACAAGGTTTGTCCCCTCGCAGTCGACTACATCCTCTTCACGACGCTCGACACGGAGCACACGGACAACCCGAACGAGGTTATGGACAGCTGCTACGTGACCAAGCAGGAGCTGCAGATCATGTTCGACGACCCTAGTGAGTCCCCAACCCGCCGTCTGAGGCCTCTTCTTCGATGCTGACTCTCATCCCACTTTTCGTTCCTCTTCTCAGCCCTCACTTTCACGCCCTGGTTCAAGCTCATCGCCCGTGACTTCCTCTTTGGCTGGTGGGACGCCCTCCTCGCTTCGCCCCGCAACGCAGACGGTCTACTGGACGCTAAGTCGGACGCTATCAAGGCCCTCGAGGACGACAAGGTATGGAAGATGTAGACTTGGGACGATAGGGATATCAAGAGCAAGGGGAAGGGGGAGGGGTTGACTGTGTACTAGATGTGATTGCACTAGACGTGATTGAAGCACCTTTCCAAGCCAAGCAGAGCCAGCACGCTCAAGGCAAACGTCCGTGCCTACGATCGCACTGAAGAACGCGACCGGATTTATAAGGACGAGCCACGATGCCGCTGTCGAGTTGTCGGCGGGCATGGGTCCAAAGGAAGGCGAAGCTGGTCGAGGGCTAGGGAGGACGGGCGAGGCCCGCCGGAGTTTGGTTCGCTGCCTGCTCGCTCATCCCCGTTCGACATATACTGAAAGCACCTCCCTCCCATTCCTTTCTCGTCTACTCCTGGCGAATAAAGCGACCAATCCTACCTACGACCGCGAAAGAAAGAGTATCAGAGCGTGATCGTCCGAGTAGCTACTCTCGGCTCTCTCCTGCTGCTGCTGCGCACCATCCTCTTCTTTTCGGTATGCTCCATCTGATCCCTGGATACACATCTCATCACCCAGCTCGACCCAGCCTGCTAAGGTCTGCCATGGTTCGCTGCTAGAGAGGCTCCAGCCTGGGTCGAACACAAACTGATCGCGTCGCGACAGTGCTATCTGAGCTGCGCCAGGCGGTCGGTCGGGGAGCCGGCGTACTTCTTTCTCGAGAGTTTTCCCATCGTCATCGCCTTCTACGCTCTCCTGCGGAGCCGATCCGGATCGACGGCTGATCTTTTCGAGCTGTCGAGAAGAAGGTGAGGGAGAGATTGGGAGAGAGGAAACCCAAAAAGCGATCACAACGAAGGCTGCGATCGGAGTTTGGGCGCAGCAGGACTGAACTGTGTCTTACCCTCAGCAATCATCGCGCCCCTGGATCTCTCCTTCCCCTGCTGGCAGTTCGTTTGGCTGCGCTGGCAGAGCCTAACGCCCGCGCGTTCTCTTTCTTGCGTAGGCTGTTCTTCGCGTTGCGTGCGTTGGCGCACAGGTCAGCGAGACACGTCCAAGCTCCCTCCCCCTTCCCAACCCCTGAATCTGTTTCTGAATACTTTGCTCACCGCCCCCTTCATTTTTACCCTGCGAGAGATGGAAGGCTCTTGCTGACCCTCACTCCCTCCGATTTCCTCTACCCTCCTCTCCCAGCAGACAGCTCGCTTGTTCCTACCTCATTCTTCGGACAGCGCTTCTCCCAGCTGCCCTTCTTGTCACCGCCGCCGGACTTGATCCTCCCGTCCTTGCAGGCTTGCTCGACAATTCAAACCTCTCCTCGGCTCGCTCGACGCCAATCTCGCTAGGACATCGCCCAGTCTCCTGGTCTTGCCCTCCTCTGTCTGCTGCTGCTCCTTCATCGACCCTCCTCGCTCCTCCTTGACCGACTACGTAGCTGCGCCTTGGACAATCACCGACCCTACCGCCGCCTTCCGAGCTCCTCCCTTCGCGTCACCTCCATCTCAAAGCAATCTCTCAGCGTGCTGCTTTCCCGTTCATCTCTTCCCGGTCGTCCTATCTCGCCCTTCCACTGCTACCCACCACCCTCGAGATGAAAGCTTCGTCGTACAACCCTCCCTCCGCCTCATCGCCGCTCCAGCTGCCCTACATCCCGGAGGACAGTCCGCTTCCGACGTCCCCCCCAACGGTCCCTCGGTCGCCTCCTCGTCGACACACGCGGAGCTCATCAGGCAGCCACTCGCCTCTGCTCAAGAACCTCTGGAAACCGAACGGCCTGTCGCCCGAGTTTAGCGGACTTCCAACGTTCACCAACCCTCCGCAGGACGCACCAGGTCCTGCTGTCGGTCTCGGGATTCAAGACGGCTTCGCTCGGTCTGAGAAGCCTCGACGGTCGCTCTCTTCACCATTCCCTCTGTCGCTCGTCTCCGGAACTCCACCCTCCGACCAACTGCCGCTGTTCCATCCGTCGTCCGGCAAGAATCGGTTCGCGTTCCCGCTCGAGAAGGACCGACCGTACCACCCGTCGTCCCCTCGCGCTCGAGCCGAGGCACTCAACGCTACCATGGTCGTGGGGAGGTTGACAAGGGTTCTCGGCGTGTGCGTATTGCTGTTTGTCGTCGCCGTCGCCAGCAAGGTCGGTGGAGAGGTTTTGATGGCTCTCTCGGAGGGATGGGAAGGCGGTGAGGGATGGTAGCACCGTACGTCCTTTACGCACAGGAACGTCATATCAGAAAGGCAGGACTGACGCCTCCTTCATCTCAGGTCCATTACGCCGGTCAACACCAGGTCTCCCTCCTCTAACTCCTTTGGGCCGCTCGTTTTCGCATCTCTGTCTCTTTCTTACTCCCTCTCAGAAGCTCTTGCTCTCTCACTTCACTCTCGCTGTCTCTCTCGAACTCTTTCTCTTCTCTCTCTCGAACTCTCGCATCATTTTCTCGAACACTCACTCTTGCTCTGTCTCCATCAAACTCGAACTCGACACTCCAAATCTTCCTTACCCTAGATTCCACGCTTTCAATCTCTTCACCATCCCAACTCTCCTCTAGACTTTCCTTTCTATCTCTTCTCCTGTCCAAAGCCACGAACACTCATTCTCTACTCTGCTTGCCCGAACTTTCTATGTACCCTCAACCCTCCCTTTGTAGCAGCTATCAATCAGTTAATCTTTCGTGATCAAGCACTGAGACACGGCCGTGGAAAGGTGCATTGCAGTATCGATCAGAGCGCGAAGCCGTTCTGCTCGTTCCATGCTGCGCTCCCCTTCGACAGATCCACGAGCGCGTCGAACGAAACGAGCGAGCCTCCAAAGATGTCCAGAGCCCTGGATACGAAAGACACATCCTCAGTCAGCTCTCGAAGACTGGGTTAGACAAACTTTAGACCGAGGGTAGGTGAACGTAGGGGGGGGGGGGGAGGCGGAGAAGGGCAGACGCACGATCCATAGGTCAAGTCGACCTTTCCGTTCGACAACCGACTGACGAGCTCGAGGTCCTCCAGTGCCTTGGCTCCTCCAGCGTACGTGCAAGGCAAGCTTGTCCACTCTCCGAGACCTGCAAAAGACAGATTATCAAGGCGGTCCGAGGGTTAAGTTTCGGAAGCAAGGAAATCTTCCGAGAGAAAGGGCAAACGCACGGGTCACGAGTTCTTCGTCGATACCCTGACACAAACCCTCTACGTCCGCCGCGTGAACCAAGAGTTCACTGGAGGTGACATAGGGAGGAGAGACACAAAACAGCGTCAGCTTGCGAGCGGACTCTACCAGAGGTTGAGCAAAAGCGGCGTTTGGACGAACCTGCAATACTCCGAGAGCGTGTCCAACGTTTCTACCATTACAAAGGAAAAACGTAACGTCAGCAGACCATCTCTTTGAACGTTAGGTGTGACCCAGGACGGACCTTTGGTGACCTCGAGGTCGGTAATCCTCGTCCACTTGTCCATCGCGACCCACCAACCTCCCTTGCGCTTCCTACAACTGACATCGACGACCAGCCTCTCCTTGCCGACAAGCTTGGCCAGGTTCTGCAGGCGCGAGAGGGAGAAGGAGGCTGAAGGGAAGAGGTAGGATGTGACGATAACCTGTGGAGGATCAGAAGTGGTCAGCCCTCTGCGGGTTGAAGACGCAGAAATGTATGGACGGACTTTGGAAGCGCCAGCAGCAAGCCATTCCTGAGCGTTTGTCTCGTTGATACCTCCTCCTACTTGCAAGCCTCCTGTCAGTATGGACACAGAGAAGCGCCTCGTCAGTCCTTGTGCGGAGAAGCGATGAGGAGCAGGATGACGGACCTGGCCATGTCAAGAGCGCCTCCCGGGCGGCGACGTCGTTGTTGGGTCCAAGCTTGATGACATGTCCTCCAAGCAGAGAGTGCGTCCGGTACAAGGCGGAGTAGTGGGCCGGCGGGAGTCTGAACAGGGGAGGGCGGACCAAGTAATTATCAGCTCAGGTTCGGAGGGAGGAGCGCGACTGAAGGATGGGGGAAGGCGATGGTAAGCAGAGCAAGAGCACCTCCTTTCCTCCACGAAGGACACCCTTGACGACCCAGCAGGCATGCACAGAAGAAGAGAGATACTCACTCGCTCACAAAGTTGGTCTTAAGTCCTCCGTCGTCGCTGTCCTTCTTGCCCTCGAGCTCAGCCTCGCTCTCCTGGTGCTCGAGCGTCCCGCCGACGATCTGCTTGACGACACCGTTGTGCAGGTCGACACACGGTCGGAACAGGGACCTCCTCTGAGGACCGACCGAGACTGCTGAGGTGCTTGAGGTCATGATCTGGAGGAAAGGAGCAGGGTGAACGTCTGCGGTCGTTTGCACTCCGCTCGACTGAAATCCGTTGCGTCCTGCCTCTCGTTCGACCACATCCTCGGCTAGACACGATGCCGCCCCTCAAGCCCACGTCGATCCCCTCTGCTCGTCCGACCGGTACGCCAGGTCGGACGGCGCTCTCTAAGAACACCATGGGTCTCAAGTTCATGAACCGGTTGCCGCCCAAGGCGGCGACGACGACGACGGCAGCTCCTTCGGCCTCTACACCTGCTGCTCCTGCCGCCTCCACTCCAGCACCATCAGCATTGACGGCGGTCAGCGCAGAGACACACGCGTCCGAGGCTCCCAAGAAGGTCAAGTCGTGGCTGGGCGCACCGACAGCAGGAGTCGAGTCGCAGTGGGTCCTACCAGGTTCAACAGTCGAGCAGGAAGGGTGGGGCGAGACGGCTGAGCTCGACAAGTTTGAGGTGGAGGACAGCTACCTGCCTTTCTTGCTGCCTGTCAAGGCGAGCGAGAGCAGCGAAACTGGAGGAGGCATGGGCGGACGACGGAGCTATGGAGGGTTGAACAAGGACATCGAAGTACGTCTCGTTTACAGAGGCCTAGCTACCACACTCCTTCCCGAGGTTTCTGACTGATTTAGCGATCATGATCGCTCTCCCTTTCCCTCGAATCGTCTCTCGTGACTCGCCAGAAACTCTCTGCTCCGCCAGCGCCCGTCGCACCACCACCAGGCTCCTCTTCCACTGCCGCCGCACCCACGTCAGAAACCGACGCCGATGCCGACCTCTCGACCGACCAGTCTATTGCTACCCCTTCCTCGTCGACATCAGGCTTCCTCCGACCCGCCGCGTTCGCCGACTGCAACGACGACTCGTCTTCGGCCGTCAAAGGCAAAGGACGGGCAATCGACGTCGCTTCCTCTGCAAACGGCAAGAAATACGCCCAGGGCGCACGGGCATCCTCGAACGCTTCCTTCAACTCGCTCTCGTCAGGAGGGAACGTTCAGCGAGGCAAGAAACGACCGTCGTCCGAGTCGTTTGATCACGTCCCTCGAGGAGGAGGAGGGGGCGGAGGGTTATTGGCAGGCTTGGAGTTGGGAGGAGAGACCGAAAGCGGAAGTCAGTTTGACTCGGGTGAAGGTGGAGGAGGAGGAGGGAAGAAGGGGAGGTACTTGTTTGACAACTCGCTGAGGAAAGAGGGGGGGTTGGGGAGCGTCGGACGACAATCGCCTGCGGGAGGAGGCAAGAAGAAGAAGGCCGGCAAGTAAGAGGGTTGCGTTCCCCTCTCTTCTTCTCGACGGCTGTCTTTTCTCTCCGAGTGCGCGCTACCTGGATCTAGATGTACGGGTTCATCATACTTGTGGACTGCCGTGAAGGACTCCAAGGTTTCTTTGTTGCGCGCGCAGTACTGTGACTTGAGAGAGAGCGCTCATCTCACGCGACGCAGCAACGCGTTTCACTCTCCTCTTGGACGATACGACGAGCAGCGACTATTCCTGAGAAGTGAGTACGTGTCTGCGAGAGTGGGTTTTTGAATTCTCTCTGGGCTGGCGTCTGTCACGTCGGCTTGGGCGGGCGGGCGAGCGCGTGCCCCTCTCTCGATCCACTCAGGCCAAGCCCCTCGCCCTCGTTTCGACAGACCTCAACCCCTTCCCCTCCTTCGCTTTCCTCTTTCTTCCTCTTTTCTTTTTCTCTCTTTTCTACCTTCCTCGTTCATCTCGCCCTTTCCACCCGACGAGAATACCATGGTGTCGTCCCACTCGGCACGGCCTGCACGCAGCACGCTCGCCCGCCTCTCTGTCCTTGCACTCGCCGCCCTGCCGGCAGCCCACGCAGGTTCGTCCCTCCCTCCGCCTCTTTTTTTCTCTTCATCTCGCTCCCCTACCAGGCTGTCTGCCCTCCTGCTCAAACTCTGGCGCGTCGTCGAGTTTTGCGTCGAGAGGAGGGGCTCTGGTGTTTGGGCACCCTTTTTCTTGCTGAAGGACGGACGCCTCCCCCTCTCCCGCTCGTCGCCCTCTCCGTTGCTGCGCGAGTCCACCCTAGAGCTGACCATTCTACTCTCTCCTGTACATCCAACCTCTCGCTCTCCGACGCGTCTCTCCTGCCCTCTACTCTCGCCTGGCTACACTCTCTACTCGCGTTTTGACCCCCTGGTGACGCTTGGCGACCTCCGCTTCGACCAACCCCTGGCCATCGTGACCCGGTCGACTTCCACCTTCTTCCCAATTACGTCCTCCAGCCGACAGCCTCCGTAAACGGTACCCCATCTCAACGAGTGCTGAAGACCTCGACGGAAAGTCCTTTGACTTTGTCGTTGCCGGGTACGTTTTGAACCTCTTTTCCTTTCTCCTTGGGTTGGGTGACTTTCCAAACTGCGGGGAATGGAGTCAGCTAGGGCTTGGCCTAAGCTGCACCGACCTCTCTTCAAGCCACTTCACCCACCAACAAGCCCTCCTCCTATCGCTCTTGACAAAGACTTGCACACTGACTGTTTCTTCGATCTGCTCTGTTGGGGTAAACAGCGGTGGTTTGGCCGGTCTGGCGATCGCTGCTCGACTGGCGGAGAATGCCAATATGACCGTCGCGGTCATCGAAGCTGGCGAGTCGGGCGACGACGTCGAGAGGCAGATTGACGTCCCTGGAAACTCGTACCTGGACGGTCTCACCGCCGTATGTCTTCTCTATCTTTCTAGTTCGCCCGTCGTCTTGCGCAGAAGGTAATCGAGGCTGGACCCCTCTGTTTTTGCCCCTTCGACAGACCTCCTACGATTGGCAGTACAAGACTGTCGCCCAGGCGGACGCAGGAGGAACGACCAAAGACTGGCCCAGAGGAAAGGTGCTTGGTGGGAGTGGAGCGATCAACGGAATGTTCTGGTGCAGAGGTGACAAGTCGGAGTACGAGTGCGTTGATCCCTCCTCCTTTGGCCGCAGCTGCTGCGGTCCTCAGATCGAACTGACCGAGCGTCTCGCTGTTTCCCTTTTCCAGCGCTTGGGCGACGCTCAACCCTGACGGCGAGGTTCTTTGGAACGGAGACGAGGTCTTCAAGGTGCGTTCCCCTTCCAGCATCTGCTGCGTGGTCAACAGTTGCTGAGACTCGTCGTCTGCCACCTTAAACAGTACATCAACAAGGCCGAGAACTTCACCGCTCCGACGGCCGACCAGATCGCTCTTTCGGGAGGAGTTTTCGACGCCTCTGTGCACGGAACGTCAGGTCCCATCCAGGCTGGATTTTCTGCCTTCTGGTACGACGGCTACTCAAAGTGGATCCCGGCGTGGAAGACGCTCGGGTTCGACGCCATCGATGGAGCGGGAGGCAAGAACCGAGGTGGTAGCATCACCCCTAGTACCCTGAACCCCAGCAACCAGACTCGAAGTGATTCCAAGGCGGGCTACATCGAGTGCGTTAGCGATCCCTTACTCCCTCCTAACGCAGCAGATATCTGACCTGTCCTTCTTTCTTGTGCTCAGCCCTCTTCCTCCCAAGGACAACCTCGTCATTCTCACCGGCTTCCAGGTTACCGGTATCACCTTCAACGACACAACGACCGATAACGCGACCGCTAGCGGAGTTACCTTTGCCGCATCGGCCTCGGGCCAGTCCTACACCGTCAACGTCAACAAGGAGGTCATCCTCTCGGGCGGTACGATCGGATCTCCTCAAATTCTCCAACTCTCTGGTATCGGACCTGCTGCGACGCTTCAATCCCTTGGCATCGACACAGTCGTCGACCTGCCCGTCGGCTACAACCTACAGGACCACACGTCCAACACGATGTATTGGTCGACGCCGGACGGTACCGTCACCTGGGGAACGCTCAAGACCAACCAAACGGTCAACACCACGAGTCTGCAGGCGTTCGCCGACGGCGACTTTGCCAACTCGCAGTGGACCTACGTCAACGAGGCCATCGGGTACGTCGCGCTCAAGGACATCATGACCGACTACACGACCTTCGCGCAGAACGCGACCGACTTTACCGAGTACAACGTCGACCGGCTCACGGCCAAGCTCGGCCTGTCGGACGCGCAGAAGAAGGGTCTGACGAGCATGTACGAGATCACCAACGAGTGGATGACGGGCGACGTTGGACAGATGGAGATCCTGCTCACCGAGCTCGGAGGACAGACGGCGAGCGGTGCTCAGACGGTCGGCATCCAGGCCGCTGCTCAGCAGTGCGTACCCTGCTATAACGCTAGGCCCTTGTAGACCGACGTGGACTGACACTCTCGCTTTCGCCGTCCAGCCCGTACACTCGAGGAACCGTCCTCATCAACTCCAAGGACGCCTTCACCGCCCCGACGATCGACCCTAACTACTACGGACACGAATACGTGCGTTTTCTTCCTCAGCTTCAGGTTTGCCGAAGCTGACCGTGAACCCATCCCTTCTCGCTCAGGACGTTGCTATCACGCTGGCTGCCCAGAACTGGGTCCGAACGTTGGCCGCCGCCGAACCCATGAACGAGTACATGATCACCGAGACCTGGCCTGGAGCTGGCACCAAGGGTGACGACCTCGTCACGTTCTTCAAGAACAACGTTGCGACCGAGTACCACATTCTTGGTGCTTCCTTTCCCCACTGCCTGCTCTTGTCTCTCCATGTTCTGACAGGTGTTCTTCTCTTCACAGGTACCTGCTCGATGCTGCCCCGAGACTCTGGAGGTGTTGTTGACACCAAGCTCATCGTATACGGCACCAAGAACGTCCGAGTCGTCGACTCGTCCATTATGCCCCTCCAGGTCGCCGCTCACTTGATGGCTCCCACCTACGGTATCGCTGAGAAGGCCGCCGACATCGTACGTCTCCTACCTTGCCTCATCTCGCAGTCTTTGGGCTGACCATTGGCTCCTTCAACTCGCGCTTCCAGATCAAGCAGGACTACTGGGCCGTCGTTGAGGAGTCTCCCGCTTCGTCGTCCGCTGAGGCCGCCGCTTCTTCCTCGTCCAAGGCCGCTTCCACGGGAGGTGCCACCGCCGGTAACTCCAACAAGGCCGCCTCGTCCAGCTCGCTCTCGACTGGCGCCGTCGGAGGTATCATCGCCGCTGCTGTCGTTGCCGGACTTGCTGCTCTTGCCTTCCTCGCCTTCGCCCTCTGGAAGCGTCGCAAGGCCAAGGCCGCTGCCGTTAACGAGAAGTCAGGCTGGTACGCACCTGCTGCAAGCGCCGAGGACGACCCTTGGCACGCCGGCGCAGGAGGTCCTGGTTCGAGTGAGTCGCCTCCCGTTGCTGCACGCTCAAAACCGTCACTAACTTTAACCTCTTTGTCCGCTTCAGACATGGCCATGGCCGACCGGTCGGCCGCTGGATCGCCCTCTGCCGCTGGCCTTCTGGCAGGCGCTGGTGCTGGAGCTGGAGTCGGAGCCGCAGCCGCTGCGTACCACGACGGAGGATACGACAGCCCTCAGCCTGCTTTCGCCCAGTCTGGCCACCGGGATAGTTACAACTCGCTCGACTCGGTCGGCATGTCTGCCGCTGAGCCGATGGGGACGTACGACACGCCCACCATGGGCGCTGCTACGCCGTACGGAGGAGTGAGTCTCTTCTCTCCTTCTTCAGCACCCGCTTTCTCTGGCTGACCGTGTGCCGTCCCTCTCTCTCAGCCTCAGGCTCCTTACCAGGCTCCCTACAGCGATAACGGTGGCTACCCTCAGATCCGACCTCAACACTAAGCAACCGCAAGCCTCATCTGTTTCAACACTCTTTCATTCCTACACACACGCCAATCTTTCCATCTTCCATTCCTTGTCCTCGTACCGCTCCCTCTCCCACAGACTCTTCTGCCTGCCTGCTACAAATTGCCCCCTCTCCCCACCACTCCAAGCGGATCATCATCTATCATCTTGCCTTCTCTTCCCAGACAGAGACCTTCTCATGGACTTTCCTTTGCAATTGCCGCCCCCTTCGGGTGTGCTAGATGAGATTGGCGCCTTTCTTCCTTCTTTTCAGATCTCTCCACTTCCTGATGTACCATCTCTCCTCCCCCTCTCCCCTCTTCTTCCTCGCTTTAGCAAGATTGTGATGACTCCTGGATCCTTGCTTCCCCTCGTGCCTCAAGTTGTGTGGGACGAGAGCGCACGGTTAGTTGGTCTTTCTCGCGACCAAGCAGGGCGACTCCGACCTGCGACCCTCCTGCTTCGAGCAAGGTTCCCGCCAGTCAGGCTGTTCGACCCCAGCTTGTCAGCTGGGCCAGATAGAGTGGTGCGGGGGGCAGATGGCGAGCGGAAGAGGGTAGTCGACGGGCAAAGGCGCAGGCGGGAACTCCCCCAAAGACCCGAACGCCCCAGCCTACACTCCTTCGCCCTCCCTTTCGACAATCAGGCTTGCAGTCCTCCGTCTCTCAGGAGAGCATGTTTCGCAGACTCGCTTCTGCTGGCGTGCGCTGTCGCAGGTGGATCCGAAGACGTCTCATGAAGAGCACAGACAAAGAGGGAGGAGAAAAAGGTAGAGGTGTTACAAGGAGGAACTTTTGGGTTGGAGACCGAGCAGACTCTACTCGGAGTCGGGTCGGAGCTTTCGGACGGCTCGTCCAGCGGTCCAGATCTCAGAGTTGTCAATGACGTCGAGCTCCTGCAGAAGGGGAAGGGAGGGGGAAGGGGAGAAGAGGCGAACACAAACCACGAAGTCAGCAAACCAACTTCAAAAGTGCCAACTTCTGAGGAAAATGACAAACTTTCTGAAGGTCCTCTCGGTAAGTGCTTCGTCCGTTGAACTCGAGCGATCGTCGAGTCTCGGAACCGTCTCGGACGGACTTGTAGAGAGCCTCGAAGACGGGCTGCAAAGGAGAGAAGTGCAAAAGACAACATCAGTCACACTACACCGAGCAGAGGAGCAGGAAGGACAGAGACGCACCCTGTTAGCCTCCTCGAACCGGGGAGCCCAGTCGAGGGCACCTCGTCGGGCGGTGGTGGAGCAGGCTGGAAAGAGAGCGCAGGAGGGGAGAGAAGTCGTCAGCAACGGACACGAAGGCAAGTCGAGAGAAGGGGAGGCTCTTACCGTTGTACATGTAGTCCATACCGTACTTGCCGATCAAGGGGAAGAGAGACTGGGTGGCCTCCTCGACGGTCTCGTTAAAGGCCTCAGAGGGGGAGTGGCCGTTCTCTCGGAGGACCTTGTACTGAGCGCAGAACATTCCCTGGATACCTCCCATGAGCTGAAGGAGGAGAGCAGCAGGGATTCAGCGAAACGACAGGGGAGAAGAGGCGAAAACTTTGACGCACGACACCTCGCTCTCCGTACAAGTCAGAGAAGACCTCCTTCTCGAAGGTCGTCTCATACATGTACCCCGAACCGACGGCGATACCGATGGCACAGGCCTTCTCAAGGGCCTTGCCGGTAACGTCCTGCCAGACGGCAACGGACGAGTTGATTCCTCGACCCTCCTTGAAGAGAGTTCGGACGGTTCGTCCAGAACCCTTGGGGGCAACGAGGATGACGTCGACGTCCTTGGGGGCGACGACACCGGTCTGTCAAAGCCACAAGTAACAGGCGATTAAGTACTCTGCAGCATGATCAGAAGGCAGGGAAAAGCTGAAAACTCACGTCCTCCTTGTAAACGACGGAGAAACCGTGCGAGAAGTAGAGGGTCTTGCCCTTGGTGATGAGGGGGGCGAGCTCGGACCAGGTCTGCGACTGGGCGGCGTCGGAAAGGAGGTTCATGATGACGGTACCTCGGCTGATTGCCTCCTCGATGGGGAAGAGGGTCTCTCCGGGAACCCATCCGTCCTCCTGGGCCTGCCTCCAGCTGTCAAGAAACAGATACAAAAAAAACAAGTCAGTCTCTCGGAAACCGAAAGATGAGCGTCGAGCGAAGGAACGTACGACTCTCCACCCTCTCGGACACCGACGATGACCTTGATACCCTGGTCTCGGGCGTTGAGACCCTGGCCGTGACCTTGCGAACCGTAACCGATCATGGCAAGGGTGTCATCCTTGAGGTACCTGATTTCGCATTAGAACCAAAATGATTTCAACGTCAGCTCCAAAACCAACTAGCAGGAATCACTTTGCGAAGGGCAAAGGGAGGAAGGGGGACAAAAAGAGTTCTGCAGCCGCCGGGGCAAAAAGCCCGTGGGGCGGCTCAACGAAGGAGAAAAAAAGGGGATACGCACTCCTGGAGCTTGGGGAGGGGCCAGTCAGATCGCTCGTAGACGGTCTCCTTGGTTCCGGCGAAGTCAATGGTCTTGACTCCTCGCTGTAGATGGTCCGATGGGAGGGTTGAATTGAATTTGTGCATGCAAAGAAGCGCGATGGGAAGGAAGCGGCAACGCCGAGACAAGTTGAAAACGAGAAGAGATGGACCCAGAAAAGTCAGTCTTTCGAACTTGATTTCTTCAGCAGCCCTAGTCTGCTCCTCTCCTGCAGCAGATCCCGAAGGTCGAGGTCCGATGAAGAGCAGCAGACGCAAGGGCCGCGGGGAAGAAAAGAGAAGGGGAGGAGGACGAACGGTCAACTTGGGACCCTGGGCGGCAGCTCGAGCAGCCGACACGAGGGCGGGTCGGGCAGCGAGGACGGTCGAGAAGGACCTGGCGGCAGAGGCGGAGGCAAGAGCCTTTCGGGCGATGGATCGGGGGGCGGCCATGGTTGTAGAAGGAGGGTTGTGGTTGATGGACAGGAACACTTGGGCTGAAACGAAAAGGAATCTCTTTCTGCAGCGAGTCAGAGCGACACCAATTCGCCTTCGGGCGACGCGGGCCTGGGCTTGGACCCAAGAACCTAGGGTTCGCACGTACGCAACGGTCCACCTGCACTTGCGCAGGCGGACGTTCGGCCGACGATCCACTCGCTGGCCCATCGGCCGTTTGAGGCTCGCCTGCAGTCCGCCGGCGTCGACGGAGCACGGAGCACTCTACGCTATCAGTCTGCCCTGTTCCTCTGCTTCTCTCTGACTCGACCATGGGCTCTTCCTTTTTCGAAAAGTAGAGAGAACGTTGCTTTGAGATAGTAACAGAGAAAGAGAGGTACACTGCTGGGAGAGAGGGAGAAAGAGACGCGACGGGGACAAGTGGGAGAAGCGAAGCGCAGAGAAAGGCAGACCAGAGTGATGGCTGCGGGGATGCATCGAAGAAGAAGAAGTGTACGTGAAGTAGGGGCGCAGGAGCAAGGAAGGAAGGGATCCCACGGTTTACTGGCTCTCGCTCAATCCAGACACACTCCAGCTGAAGCCGTGGAACTGCGCCTGGACCGTCTCGGACAGGTGCGAGTCGTCCACGACAGAGTCCATCGGCAGTTCCGACGTGAACTCGTCGTCAAAGTTGGACGTGTCGATCGCGCTGGCCTGAAAGGGGAGTGCAAAAACAACGGAAAGGAGTGGTCAGTTGAGGTCGCGGACAGAGTGACAAAGGCGGAGCAAGAGGTGGACGCACGACAGCGGGCTTGAAGGGAGGCTGAATCTTCTTGCCGACCAACTTCTTCCAGTCAATGTGTCGGGCAAAGAACGGGTGGTTGCGGATCTCGCTCGCGCCGTTGACTCCCAGCCGCTGGGCCGGGTCTCGGTTGAGGAGGCCGACGAGGAGCGACCGGGCGTCCGAGTGCACCTCCTCGGGGAACCGGAGCGGGTCCTGCAGAATCTTGCGGTACATTTCGTTGGTGTTCTCGTCGTAGAACGGTGGGAGACCGGTAAGCTGGAGGCGGGGTGTTGAGGCGAAGTCAGTGTTCGATGACTGCCTACCAACTGGGAAATGGGAGGGAAGACGCACCATCTCGTACAACAGCACACCGAGCGTCCACCAGTCGACCGACTTGGTGTAGCCGTGTCCAGACAGCAGTTCCGGTGCGAGGCTGGGTGTGAGAGAGGAGTAATCGTCAGCCGCGGCCATCAGAAAAGAGCGATGAGAGGAAGGCGTGGAACTCACTACTCTGGCGTTCCGCAGAAGGCTGAGAAAACAGTCAAATATGAGAAATTAGCGTTCGTCGTCGCAGGAGTGACGTTACAAGGGTGGGAACGCACTGTTGGTGGTCTCCGTCTCCGACATGTTGAGCTTGCAGAGTCCGAAGTCACAGAGCGCAATGTGGCCCGTGTAGTCGAGCAGGATGTTCTCGGGCTTGAGATCACTGCGAACGGAGAGCGAAGATTGCAGATTCAAAGTCAGCTTTTGCGCAGCCGGAGGAGGCAGAGAGAGGGGGGAGTGAAAGACGGACCGGTAGACGACGTTGAATCCGTGCAAGCACTCGAGCGCACACAGCAGCTCCGCAGCATAGAACCGACTCCTCAGCTCGTTGAACTTGCCCTCCCGCTGCAGATGGTGGAAGAGCTCTCCACCGTTGACGAACGCCAAGACGAGGTAGAGCTTCTCCTTGGACTGGAAGGAGAACTTGAGAGGGACGATGAACGGGTTGTTCACCTGCGCGAGCACCGTTCGCTCCGCCAGCGTGTGCGTGACTTCCGACCGCGAGACGATGTGGGCTTTGCGAATCGTCTTGAGGGCGTAGATCCGCATCGTGTCGCGCTTGCGGACTTGCATGACCTGGGAGCGGAGGAGCGGTCAGGTCTGAGTTCGCAGCCGAGCTCTACAGTGGTCGAAAAGGCGTACCTTTCCGAAGGAGCCCTTTCCAACAACCTTGAGTAACTCGAACGAGTCGATTGTAAGCGGCACGTTCTGCAGAAGGGGAGATTCTCGGGTCAGCTAAGACCGCCCTGCGAACGCGAACGTTCACTGCTTGAGGTAGATGTAGAGAGGGACGTACCTCCGCAGCCTTGTACTGGATCTGAACGTTGACCTCTCCCGACCCTCCGGTGACCTGATGCCACTCGTCGGAATGCGGCTTGTCCTGCAAGCGTGAAGCACCAGGTCTTAACCGTGGTCAGCCCGCGTCTCGAGGAGGATTACAACGTAATCAAAGAAGCTGGAGAGGGAACGCACAGTAAAGTCGGGCATGACCTTGATGCCTCCCAGGAAGATATCCGAGTTGCCCATGCCTGTCTCCTCCGAGGACGAAGGCGGCGACGAACGCAAGTACATCTGAACCGAGATCTCCGACGCTCTCGACACATCGCTTCATCCCGAGGACACCTCAACCCCATGTCAGCCGTCACCATACCTCGATTGAAACAGTGGGATGGAGATGAAAGGATGAGACTGACAAAGTGGCAGAGTATCTCCACACGGGCTCCTTCCAGCCAGCCTCCCCACCCCTCATCGCCCCCAGACTCTCAATCAACACCTCATTCTTGTCAAATTCGAGAACAACGTAGGGCAGCCACCAGCATTGCTTTCGCTGGAGCGAGTCGCGGTTGTTGGCTTTGCGGGCGGCGAGGGCGGCGGAGGAGAGCGAGGCGGCGAGGGAGGAGGACAGGGAGGAAGATTGCGACTTGAGAGCCTGGGTGATGGAAGGCGGGAGGGCAACTGGTACAGCGGACGGGACCAAGGCAAGCAGGTTCGAGATCAGTATCCGAATCCTTTCCAAAGTATGCGTCGAGGAGGGGCAAAGCAAACAATAGAAGGGCAGGAACTGGGGATGAAAGGGGGACAGTGCGCCCTGGGGCAGATCAAAGCGCTCGAGCTCCCCCAACGGACACCCCCTCTCGACGCCCCCTTTGCATTCCCCCCTCGAGAGTAGAACGAGAGACTGACCTCCGCTAGGTAGGCTGAGGTCGCGACCAGCGTTGACGGTGATCTTGAGCAGACCGTTCTGCGCCCTGGCCTGGGACTGGACGCCAACGGCGGGCGGTGCAGAGCCGCTGCTGATGGTCGTCCCTCCGTCGGTCGGCTGGTGGTGGCCTGGCGTCGGTGTGGTCGACCGCGAGATGGACGCAGGCGAAGGGTTCTGGGATGACGACGACGACGACAGCAGCGGCGACTCCTTGATTTCTGGCGACGAGCACACGAGAGAGAACAAGGGGCAAGACGGACGTGTGTCAGCCAGAGGAATGGGCAGCGCGTTGCGATCGTTGGACCAGGCAGCTCTCGCTCGCGAGCGACGCTTGTGCAGACGGGTGCAGGACGTACTCTTTCCGATCTTCCACGACATGTCTCTAGACTAGTGATGTTGACTAGGGCTGAGGGTTCGGTCGACGGGCTCAAGGGGCCATGATGCCGCCTCGCGATCACCCAGAAAGTCCAAATGTCGGTCGGGGAGACCACAAACCCCCAAAGCTGGGCAGACTTGAAAACAAGTTCTCGACCTCCACATCGAGCCCAAACGCCTCCTTGCTCAACCGCCTTTGTCCGTACTCTCGACGCCTTCTTTTTCCTGCTGCCTCCGTCGACGATCACTCTGCTGAAAGCTCGGCTTCGACCCGCCGGCTACTGACTGCTACGGTCGTCCTTGCGACTCGAGGGCAGAGCTGACCTCTGGCTGCTGCTGGGGAAGCGAGACTGTCTCCCCTACCCTGTTCGCTCGGTCGCCCTCTCGCCCAGCGCGCCCCCGCCGGATTGGTCGTCTGCTTGTTGCCTCGCTCGCCACAGCAACCGGTCGTTCTGTCCGGCTCACTCACCAGCCGGCCCACCCGCGCTCGCTCTCGTCGGCCAGCGCCTCTTGTTTCCCCAATCGTGCGCCTTCTGCGTCGCCCAGCCCAGCTTGAAGCCTCGCCGCCTCGCTTTGCTCGCTGTGCTTTCCCCCCAAACAGAGCGAACACTTCGGGTGCGTGAGGTAAAAAGGAAGCTGATCCCCTGTCCTCTCCGGAGCTTCTTGGTAATCTCTTGGTGCTTTCCCTGCTCGGTCGACCGTCGTTTCACCGTGACCACGACTTTCTCGCTTCTCTCAAAGACGGACGGGGGACAAAGAGCTCTTCCCCTCCCATCCAACCCTCACCGCTTTCCCAGCTGCAGCCCACTTCGACAACGCGCACCTGCCTCTTCCTCCACCACCATGGCCACTCCGGCACGCGAACTCGAAGCTCCGGATTGGGCGAGCAGTGAGTTGTTCCTCGCCTCAGCACGCGCGCCTCATGGCCTTCTTCGCTGACAGCTTCACGCCCTCTCTTCCAGGTCCTTCCGTCGGCACTTCCCGACCGTCCATCCCTACGCTCGTCCTCCCTGGCTCTCCTGAGACCCCTCAACCCAACCCTCGAGCACCGTACTTGCGACGCACGTCCTCCTCGTCTGTCGTCCCCTCCTCAAGACCTCGATCCTACTTCGGTCCTTCATCAACGTCCTCAACGGCGTCGTCCGACTCTGATCGGTCCATTTCCTCTCGCTCGTCGCTACCCCGCTCGAGACCCATGTCGACGTTCTCGCCTGCTTCACGGCTGTCAGTCATTGACATCGACCACTACACGGGAGGACGCCGAGGGTCGGACGCGACGTTCCTCTCCGAGTCCTTCGAAATCCGCCAGGCGGTCGTCGTCCGACGGCCTCCTGTCGGCTTGGGTCTGGTCGAGGTGGAAGCGTCCCAAGAGCGGGAAACGACGGCCGTCGTCGTCGTTCCCTCCATTGCAGGATCGGGCGAATCGCTCGTTCTCTCCGCTTCCGACCACTCGATCTCCCTTCGATCTGCTTCGCCGCCCGTCACCTCGGAGGCCGACGGAGATGATCATGACGAGGACGAGGCGCCAAGATTCATCAAGTCCATGTCGAAGCGACGAGCATCCTCCCCTACGATCCCTTCGTTCGAGGCGCGACCTCGGGCTCCTCCTCCTCCTCCTCCGCCTCTGCCTACCTCCCGAACCTGGGCCAATGTAGGAATCTCGTCCGGCTCCGTCGATCCTGCCACCCGAGCAAGCCGATCAACCACCATGTACTCGCTCGCTTCAAAGAACCTCCGATCGGCTCGACGAAGATCAGTCGCGGTCAGTCTGGAGAAAGAGTTGATGGAGGACGTGTTCCCCACTGCCGAACTCGAACGAGAGTGGGGTCAGATGATCAAGAAGGGTTTGGTCAACTCCCCCTCGTCCACCGCGTCGAAGAAGTCCAAGAGCTCGTACTCGATCCACTCCCTGCTCAAAGGAGGGTCCGGGTCGAAGAAACAGCAACGGCAGCCGGTCACCATCAGTGCTCCCGTCAGCTCGACATTCACCTGGCAGGAGCCCGACTCGGCCGACGACTCTGGCTCGCAGGGTGAGTTCGAGGGGCAGGGGCCTTGGGAGTGGGAACCCTCGCCCGCCAGAGCACGGGTGTCCACCACCACGGCCAAGCAGGAGTTCTTGAAAGAACGTCGACGTCAGACCAGGATCTTCTCGGACAATGTCGACTTATCTGCCCTCCAGGTCGCCCCATCCCCGGGGAGGACCGACTTGACCCCTCGACCTCTCGCACCCGGTTTCCTTCCTCCTCGCGAGATCGACCAGTCCGAAGAAGAGCTGTTCGACGTGCTCGACATCTGCGCCAAGTCGGCCTCGGACGACACTACAGTCGGTCAAAGGGACTCGTTGTTCGTCGACGTCTGGCTCCCTCCTGCCGGTCTGGGAATCCCTTCCATCTTCCTCCAGCCTACCGGGTCCCCGACGAACAACGTTGGGATCGCTCTTGGTTATCCTGAGGAGATCTCCACCCCCGCTCTCGGTCATTCGTTTGACGACCCGGCAGGAGAGTCGGAGAGCGACCTCGAACCCACACCCAAGACACCCTCAGTCGCACAGTTCACCACTCCAGAAGAGAACGAGCAGCGGTCAAGCTGGAAACCGACGGCGGAGGACAGTCATGCTCTGCAGCCCATCACGGCCGAGTTGACGCCCCCTACGACTCCGCCCGGTCGATTCAGGACTCTCGGAGGCGCGTCCGACTACTTTGGATCGACTCTCAACCTCACTCCTCCCGGATCCGGCCGCAGGTCTCGCCGACAAGCCGGAACGCTCGATTCGACCATGCCGCTAAATGTCAAGCCTCGAACGCCTACCAAGCCCACGTCGTCCCCTCCAGACATTACGTCCGCTTTGTCGCAACTCAACCTGACCCCTCCCACCCCGCTGCGTCGATCTCGTCGACCGTCTGGCATCGCTCCTCCTTCGCCAACAACGGCATCATCCGTCGATGCAGTGGACAAGACGGAAGTCCTGGAGGACTGGTTCGACGCGCAGTGCGCTGCGAGGTGGATGATGGACGCCCGGAGGAGGGGGAGCGCCAACACCTTCGGTTTCAGGAGGGGTTCCGAGGCAGAATCGAACTACTCTCAAGGTACACCTTCTCTCGCAACCTCCTTGCTCGTGCCCTCTCGTGAGCTGACCAGTCCTCCCTTCTCTTCCTTCGCGCAGAGTCCTTCTCGTCGACCAAGTGCGTCGTCGGCGCTGCCCCTTCCCACCCCTCGTTCGCCTGCCTGCCCCCTCCCGCTCGACCTGTCCGAAACCCCGCCCGAACGTCCATCTACATGGCCTAGATGACCCCTTCCCATAACGAAAGGCGTCTTTCTGTCCTTACTCTACAAATTGCTTTGACTCCTTCTCTCCGATTCCTGCTCTTCCCCTCTGCTTGTTTTACTCCATACTATCGTTGCTCGCTTTGCTTCTCCTCTCTTGCTTTAAAGTACTCACGCAGACTCCCCTTCGCAAACCCCAATCTTATGACCTTGCTTTCACACCTCGCAGACATCCAGATGCTCTCCCGCGTCCAGATCCAAAGTGCAGCATGGCAAGTTCATCTACCATTGCGCCCATCACTCTCGGAGCTTACACCAGACAAGATCTACTCGCGCGGCAGGATTTACTCGTCCTTGGACTCGTCCTTGGGCTCTCGCGGCTTGTCGGGCTTGGTCACCTTGTCGTGCAAGTCGGCCGGGTTCTTGGAGTCGGTAGCGAGCTGGATCTTGTCCCTCTGCATTCCGTCAACATCGATCAAGGCCGAACAAGGGTGTCAGTGTGTCGTGCAAGAAAGGATGGAGTGCGAGAAAGAGGGAAAGGGACGCACGGAAGTCTCCTTCTTGGAAGGGTCCGAACCGGCCTGAGGGTCATTGCCACCCTGGTCCTTCTTCTCAGCCTCCTTCAGCTCCTCGGGGCTCGAGTTGGAAGCGGTAGACCGGGCAGCGGGTGCATCCTCGCCCGTGGGCTGAGCGGACTTGGGTGTGTCGGAGTCTGGGGCGGGGACGGCTCCTTCGGGTCCGGTGTCGGAGGAGGGGGAGGAGGAAGAGGACTCCTCAGCGGCCTTGGCAGCAGAGGGGTCACCGTCGGCGAGCTGAAAGGGAGGAATCAACGGAAGAGTCAAAGCGATATCAGCGGGTCTGTCGAAAACAGACGTCTCGCTCGCCCTTGCAGAACGAAGCGCGCGGCCGTCAGGCACAGAGATGGAAAAGAGAAAACGCACGATAGCCTGCTCTTCGCTCTTCTCTTCGCTCTTGTCGCTTCCCTCGACCTCATTAGGGGTCTCCTTCTCCTCTACCTTCTCCTCCTTGTGCTCCGCCTTCTTGGGCGCGGCGTGGTGGTCGTCGTGGTGAGCGTCGTGTCCGTGGCCGGCCTGCGACTTTCGGAGGTCGTTGATGAGGTAGCCTCCGACGGGAAGGAAGACGGCTGCGGATCCGAACTATCAGAGAAAGGGAGTGAGGAGAGGGAGCGTCAGCTTTTGAAAGGGTCGGGGGAGCGGAGACATGTGAGGGAGAGCAAAGAAGGCGAGGAGAGGGCAGGACGTACGATCCAAGGCATGTCCGAAGACTTTGCGTCCTCGCCATGAGCAGAAGCGCTGTCATTCAAGGTGCGGAAGTCCAGGAGAGGTCAGTCTTTTGTGTCGTCTGGGTCGCTGGCGGCAGAGGCCAGGCGGAGAAGAAAAGAGATGGAAGGTCTCCCGGAAGGGCCGAGAGAGCGCGGGGACTGACTAGCGTCGGACGGGAGCGACAGAGCGCGACAGTCTAGGCGCTGCCTGGCGGACGGTTCGGAAGAAGGTCGACATGATTTTTGTGAGTTGTTTGGGTTGGGTAGGGCTACAGGGGATGGGTTGAGGATGGTCCAGGGATGTCGAACGGGAAGGGGGCTTTGCCATCGGCGCTCTCAGCCGTCAAAGTTCGGAGACAGAACTCGTCATGGCACGTCGGACGCAACCCATCACTCACGCGCACTCGAAAGTTCGAAAGCAGAGATTCATCACCAGAGCAGGCAGGGGGCAAGAAGAAAGGAGAGCGCTAGTCCCTTTTGCGCGCATCCGATATGAGTCTAGAGAAGGACCTCGTTGGCCGAGCTCCGGGACAGGATCTTGCTCGGGAGGACGATGCACGACCTAACGCAAACCTCCTTCGAGACCGACACGTCGCTCGCTGAAAGACCACCCAGAAGAAGAAGCGAGTCAGACGCCTGATGGTGTGGGAGGGTGATGAAGCAAGAGGGCAAGTACTGACCAAGGATCGTGATGAGCTTTTTACCCTGCGGCGTCTTCTCATCCTCCGGCTCTCCGCTGACCCGCGCCCAAGCACCGCTGAATCCCGAAAGCAAAGAGTTGAGATGTGTCAGTCGTCAGGACGCGATCCTAAGGAGGTTGAGGGGGGCGGGGGAGGAAGACGTACATCTTGCAGTCGGATCCAACGATCGACCAAACGACGCAAGCGCTCTTCCCAACCGTCACTCCATCCAAAACGACACTCTGCGCAACCCTCGCTCCAGCCTCGATCACCGCGTTCGGTCCGATCGCAACATTAGGTCCCACCTTAGCGGTCGGGTGAACCGTCGCAGTAGGGTGAATGTAAACGGCCCCAACGATCTCAGCCTTGCCCGCCTCGGCCTGAGTGAGAAGTTCAGGCGAGTGCTTGGCAAAGTGTTCGAGGTACGCGGTCGAAGCGGGCAGGGCCGAACCGGCCGACTTGATCTGGCGCCAGAAGTCGGTCGTCTCGAAGACGTAGAGCTTGCGCTGGGCGGCCAGGCGGGTGATCACGTCCTGCTCGAGGTGGATGATGTCGTCCGCCTCGGCCAGAGGGTCCTCGCTGTCTCGCGTGTGACAAGAGGGGGAGCAACGTCAGTGCGCGATCTCTTCATGGCCGTGAGTGGAGGGGGGAGGCGAGAGAAATGGTGTCAAAACGCACGCGACAGCATTGGCCTTGTCCTCCATCGCGCCCTTGATCTCGCTAAAGAGCGACTGGTCAAAGAGGTAGATACCCGCGTTGATCCTGTCGCTGATGAACGACTCCGGCTTCTCGACATAGTGCACCGCCTGCTGGGTCTGTGGGTCGGTGACGATGCACCCGAACGAGTGCTCGGTCCCCTTTGGAACTTGCTTGCTGACGATGGTGCCTACTCCTCGGTGACGCTGGTGGAACTCTTGAAGCGCGAGGAGGGGGAAGGAGGAGGCGACGTCGGCGTTGAGGAGGAAGAATTGGGCGGGGTTGCCCTTGAGGATCGCATCTCGGACTGCGGAGCCGGAGAACGACGACGGTACACAATTCAGACACTGTAGTGTGACTTGGACGGACGAAAGACTCACAGTGGTAGAGGCCTCCTGCGGTACCTAGAGGTCGGAACTCTCGAAGGTAGCTGCGAGAGGAAGAGCGAAAGAAGGGCAAGACCGTCAACCTCACGTCTGGACGCTACGCCTGAGCTGTTCAACGATCATCGCTCCCTTCAGAGCCTTCGACATCCAGAAACCACAACGATTGACTCCCGCTGGACCACTTCGACTTCGAGAGCAGCTCGCGAGGGATGAGAAAAGGAGTAGACGCACGAGACGGAGATGTTGGGAAACTCGCGCTTGCAGTCCTTGAGGAAGGTCTGGAAGATCGAGTCCTCGTACACGCCGATCAGGATGACCTCGTTCAGGCCGGGCACCTGCCAGACATGGAATGCAAAAGCCGGCAGGAGTCAGCTCAGCAGTTACGAACAGCCAGAAGAGAGCAGAGACAGCAGAGGGACAAAAGACGCACTTGAGACAGAGCCCGGATCTGGTGCCAGATCATTGCTCGACCGGCGATTTCGAACAGAGGCTTGGGCTTGTCGAGCGACAAGGGTCTGAAGCGGGTGCCCTGCGAGTGTTGTGCCAGCGAGTCAGTGGGTTGAGTGTGCGGAGGGGAGGGGATGGAGGAGATGGGGCTGAACGGACCTTCTGCGGCCCTCCGACGAGAACGATACCTGTCGAGCGAGAGAAAGCAGGCAGGCCGAAAGTCAGTTCTGGGGGTCTGAGGCGCGTTTAGAGAGATCCTGGCTGACTAACCTTTGGTGGACATGTTTATGAGTGAGTCAGGAAAGATGGATGAGGCTTGCTGGTCGTCGTCGTTTCGTCGTTCGTCGGACGCGCGAACGGTCGTCTCCAGAGAAGAAAAAAGGAGGGGACGGAAAGAAATCCCCTAGCCTAGTCGATCTTGTCATTTACTCTTCTGCCCTCTCCTCTTGCAGTGACCTGCCTGGATGTCGTCGAGAGAGACGGCAGCTTGACAAGTACTGTAAACGCACTCTGCATTTGAAGCGAAGCACGGAGACTCGACAGGAAAGAGCCCTTGGACGCGCGCAGCAGCTGTCGATCTCTCTGCAAGATCGTCCAGCCCAGCAGCTCTCACTCCCCGTGCTATTCAGGATGCGACTTCTGACATGATACTTCGCTGCAAACAACTCAACTGAGTAGCTACGCATGAGGCGACATGATCTGATGCGGTCAATACGTGGGTCTGAGTCTCGGGGGGACGTGCCTTCTTTTTGAGTCTGCTGCGGAGGCGTGACAGTTTGCTCTGGGTCCTTGCCCCCCCCCCCTTTCCTTTCCTGACCCCTTCCTCCTTCCATCCTCCCTTCCTTCTCCCCTCCTCAAGCAGCCACAACCACCAGTCCCGGTCTACTCTCGTCGACTGGACTCTCGACCCAACTCCCTCAACTCCACCACCGACACTCGTTTTTCTCTCTCCTCTCTCTCTCAACACTCGGACGCGCCGGGCGCCCTTCCAACCCTCCGCCCCTTCCTCGCCCTCTCCTCCCTTCCCTCGCCTTCCCATCCGGTCCCTCCAAAATGCCCAACCCAACCCGCCTGCTCTTCCTCCTCGTCGCATTCGCTCTCGTGGTCTGCGTTCAGGCCGACGGACACGCGAGGGGAGGACACGGACTTGGCAAGCGGAGGGTGGTCGAGAGGGGGCTGGAAGGTGAGCTCGAGGACCGCGAGCGAAGAAGCCCGGGCAGGGAACGCGATCTGGGTGAGTCTCTCTCCTCTTTTCACCGTTCTTGCTGTCTGAACGATTGGGCGGGATAGGGATAGGTCATGGAGGAGGCACGCATTGTCGAGTTGGGTTGGGGTGTTGAGGCAGGAGCAGGTTGAGCCTCTGCTCTGGTCCCAGCAGCGGCTGCAGGAGATGGCGTCCAACAACAAGCCCGCAACGTATCGTCTTTCGCAGCAGGACCAAGGTCTCTACCTCTATCCAAGCAGCGAGAGGAGACGCGTCGCTTTGTGGCGTGCCGAGAGTGCTGCTATCGTTCTTCCTGCCCCCACCCCCTCTTTGGACCACCCTCAAACACACACGACGCTGACCCTTTTTCCCACCCCTCCCTCCTTGTCCATTTCCTCAACGCGTCTCTTCCCCCTCTCGCTAGCGGAAATTCTTTCTGCTCTCCAGATCTTGAGCCCTACAGAGACGGCTTCGCTCTCGTCCCTATCGCTCGCGAGCGCGGAAGCCAGCAGCAGCAGTGCCGCCGACGCCGCCGCCGCTGCTGCTGGGTCCACTACGTCCTCTGTCGTCCAGTCGTCGAGCGCTCCGGTCAGCACATCCGACTCGTCTGCTTCGTCGGCAACGTCCACTGCTCCCGCATCCTCCTCGGACGGCTCGTCTTCGGTCGCGTCTTCGTCCAGCAGCGAGGTCGTGTCGGCGTCGCCTTCCTCGCCCGCAGCAGCATCCACTCCTTCGACTGAAGCCACGTCGTCGCCCTCCTCGTCGGTCGACGCGTCTTCTTCGTCGGTTCTCTCATCCGCTGAGAGCGCGATCTCTTCGTCCGCTGCGGTCGTCCAGTCAAGCAGAAGCGTCTCCGCCCCGTCGAGCGCGGCATTCGAGTCCGTCGTTTCCAGCGCGAGCGCCGCCGTCCAGAATGCCATCAGCCCCTCCCCGTCCTCCGCCTCGACATCCGAGTTTTCCTCCTCTGCCTCTGCTAGGGCCTCCTCCTCGTCAGAATCCGCACCGACCTCGTCGACAGAGACTTCAGCCTCCGCATCCGCCACCGCCCAGGCCTCGTCGGACGCTCCCTCCTCCTCCGCATCCGACACTTCGTCCTCGGCCACTTCTGAAGTCGGCGCTTCGTCCTCGGCGATCGCTGCTTCGGTCTCCGCTCAGTCCTCTAACGCCTCCGCTAGCGAAGCCTTGCCCTCTTCGTCGGCCGCTGCAGAGAGTAGTCTGGAGTCTTCGTCAGCGGCTGTCGCGCAGGTGACGTCCGCTGTCGAGGCCGCATCATCGTCGGTCGAGGCTTCTGCTTCCTCTGTCGTTGCCTCTGCATCCGCTTCCGCGTCCGACCTTCAGGCCGCCTCAGACTCGGTTGCAGCGTCGAGCGCGTCTTCTGCTGCTCCTGTTGCTCAGACGGAGAGCGCGACGGTCTCGGACTCTACCTCGGTCTCGTCGGCTACTGCAGAGGCCGCTTCGTCCGCAGCTGTCGAGAGCTCGTTGGTTGCTGAGAGCTCCTCCGCTGCTTTCGTACGTTCCATCTCTCGACCTCAAACGCTTCGCATGCTGACATATCGCCTTGATCTCTCTCTCTGGTGCAGGCTCCTTTCGCGGCCGCATCGTCGTCTTCCGAGTCTGCCTCGGCATCAAGCACACTTTCAGCTGGTTCTGAGTCTGCTTCCTCCCTCTTCGCCGAGACTTCTGCCTCCCTCATCAACTCGGACCTCAACGCCTCCAGCACGTCGACCGGTTGGTCCAGCGAGATTACCCCTTCGCCCTCGGCTTCTGGAGTGGAGAAGGTCATCAACGGCACGCTCACGTTCGTCTCCGAGACGGCCACCGCTTCGGCCAGCGCTGCCGAGTCGTCCTCTTCTGCGGCGTTCATCTCCGGCCTCGAGAGCCAATCTAACATCGTCGCCAACCAGACCATGTCGAGCTCCTTTTTAGGTTCTGCTCCTTCGGCGTCGGCTTCGTCGTACTCGTACTCGCCTTCGTGGGAATCGGCCGCTGCGTCCTCGTCGGTCGACTCGTTCGCGCCCTCGTCCTCTTCGACCAACAACGTCTGGGTGCCTTCTCAGACGCAGCTCATCATCGCCGCCCCCCAAACGACGACCTCGACCTCTGCCTCGGAAGCCTCTAACACCGACTCGACCCGCACGGCGTTGAGTGCGAGCCAGGCGTTACCGACGGTCCAGCCGATCTCGCAGGATTTGCCGAGCGTCATCATGCCTGCTTCCGATGGCGACTCGACGACGACGAAGGCAAAGGACGACAAGGAGCAGAGTCTCGTTTCCATCTTGTACTCGGCTGCGCTCAAGTGGGACTTTGTCGCCAACAACACGGACGTCATTGGACAGCTCATTTACTACAGTCAGTCATCCTCCTCTATCTCTACGCCTCCTCCTTCGATCGCTGATTGTCTCATCTCCTCTTCCTCAACCCGCCAGCTCCTGATCTGCTCGAGAAGGCTCTCAACCTGAACGACTCGGCCGTGACGACATACATGCTCAAGGCGTACCAGTCTGCCTCGCTCGGCGGCTCGACGGCCGAGGTCCTCACCCTCTGGCTCGGGTACGTGCCCACGTCGGTCGTCAGCGACCTCCAGTCCCAGATGTCGGCGTCCAACTCTGCCTTCTATAATCAGACGGGCCTGATTGGCGAGCTGGCCGCTCAGGTCGACTCGTCCTACCCGCTCGTGTCGACGTCGAACCTTTCGTCGTCGTCTTCTTCGTCCTCCGGAACGAGCTCGGGCGTGGGCGACCAGAAGAAGGACATCATCATCGGCGTGACGGTCTCGATCGGAGGTGCGCTCTGGGTGCTGCTCGTCGTCTGGATCTACAGGAGGATGCGCCGCAACGCCAAAGCAGACATCCACAGACGCATGTCGATGAACCCGACCCTGTCGGGCCGAAACCTCGCTGCGGTCCAGATGATGCAGGAGCGCGACCGGGGCCATGGCACGAGCAGCTCGGTCGACCTTGACGCTCGGCCATCGAGCTTCTACGCGTTTGGTGCGCCGAGGGACGAGAGGACTGAGGTGCAGGGCGACAACATTTCGGTTGGCGGATCGTCCAGGTGCGTTGCCTTCCCTACGTTGGTTTAGTGCGACTCGCGAATTGACGTTTAATTCGGTTGGACTCCAGGTTCTCGACGATCTACCGCGCCATCGCTGGTATCGGACACTCCCCTACCTCACCCACAACCTTCCAGACCCAACAAGGGTCCCCGGGAGCGCCAGTGAGCCAGCAGGCTCGTCGTCGGACCGGTGCTCACGTCGGACTGGGTCCGATCGGCGCCCCGACTGACTTTACGCACATCCTCGCCAACCCGGTCAACCCGTTCGCGACGACCGCGGCCGACTCCCAGGGAGGGGCGTACTACAACCCGCCCCAGGCTCAGTATCCTCATTCGCAACCGCAGCACGATCCGTTTGCGGATGATTATGCGACTGGGTCTGGGCCTGTCCGTCAGGTGTACGGCCAGGGTGTGAGGAGGAAGGGAGTGACGGGTCAAGACATCAGTGGACCAGTGAGTTTTTCCTGCTCGTCCCTCGATAAGAACCTAAGCTAATCGACTGTGTCACCGCCTCTTCTTCAGACTCTTCGCGAGTCTAGTCTCGGTTTCTAGGCCGTCTTTCCCTGTTCTCTCTCGCCTTTCGAACACCCTCGACGACAAATCTGATACCTACGAGCCTGATCACTTGTTCGGACTCTTCTCCTTCCTTCCGGTCTTTCCCATCTCTTCGTGCTCTACCTTTCGCTGGCCTCAATGTTGCTTCTTTCCTCCTACCTCGCTCCTCCCAACCTTGCATCTGTGCTTCGTCTTTTCCTCACTCGGTACCTTCTTTTCTCTTGCCTTCCCTTCTCTTTCACTTGTTGCGTAGATGCGAGGTTGATCCTACCCACTACATTACTTTATCGTGCCCTCTCGGGGGTCCTTCTCGTTAAAATCACCCCCCCCCCTCCCTTTTCCTCTTTCTGAACTCTCTTCCCCCAGCTTTTCGCCTGCAGAATACGCGCTCTTCTCCTCCGCACGCCTCCCCTCCCAACCTCAAAATGCTTTTATGCCTTCCACTTCATCCTCCCCCATCGCCCGCTGGCGTCGCTGTTCTCTTGACCCCCTCCCACAACTTCCTACTGGCCAAAGGACTCTTCAGATGGCTCTTCTTCTCCTACCATCTCGCTCGCGCTGGGCAAGAGAGGTTAGACGATATGACATAGTGCGAGTGAAGGAAAGAGGGAACGGGAGAAGAGGACAGAAGGGGGGGGGGTTGCTGGGGAGGGATGGGTCGGGTGAAGCGAATGGAGGAAGGGTGGAGGCGAGCAGAGAAACTAGTAGCACTGGAAGGAAGAAAGAAAAGGTCGTCAATTCAAGCTCAAAGGAGAGAGGAGACGTCTCTCAACTCGCGATGGGTTCTCGGAGGGAGCGCATCCAGGCTCGGCTCAGCCTGCGCACACGAAGAGAAAGAATGAGAGAGGGAAGTCAGTGGGAGTCAGTGGGAGGACCGCCTTCTCAACAAGCGACGTCAGACTCACCAGCCGTGCGACTTGAGGTCGATGGCGTCCTGTCATGAGCGCACAGAGAATGTCGGTCAAAGGGTCAGAAAATTGCCTTCAAATGAGAGCCTGGGAGGGATGAACAGGTACGCACCAAGAGCGCATATCTAGCGCGGTACGTCAGCCGCTTGGTCGAAACGACCGTCTGCATCGTCTGCCAGGCCAGCTGGACCCGGTCGGCCTGGTGAGCGCCCTCCGCTTCGAGTCTCCTGCCGGCTAGGTCAAACAGCCTACAGGCGGCGAGACATTCCTTGTCCGTTGGCGAAGGCGTGTGCAGGAGCAGGTGGAGGAACTCGTGCAGGAGAGTAGAGGGGACGAGGACGGTGCTGAACGAGTGGCAGAAGATAAGGAAGGTGGCAATGGAGGGTAGGTCCGAGTTGAGCGATGCAGAGTGGGTCGTGGTCGGTCGTTGGGAGTTCAGAAGGGGAGGGAAGAGCTTGTCGACGAGCGAGTCGAGGTACGGCTTGATGCCCGTCCGGACGAGCGAGGGGAGGAGGTCCGTCCCGAGGTGGAGGACCGCGCAGTGGACGTCAAAGAGCAGGAAAGCGGCCGTCTTGGCTAGCTTGGCGTTGGCCTCGGGTCCTGCACCCCTGCTCGTGACGTGTTTAAGGAGGGTCTGGACGAGGAGGGTGAGAGGTCGCTTGCGGTACTTCGTCGGGTCGGCCAGGGCTTGGTTGACGAACTTGACGAGCACTTTTGAGAAGGCACCCATCCGCTCTGGAATGACCTTGTTAAGGATCGCGTTGTAGAAGTGCAGCGTGTTGTGCTGGTCGTGCGCGGCAGGTCTCGAGGAAGAAGGGTCCAGCTTCTGATGCTCGACCGACCGGGAAACCCATCGGTTGGGAGAGAGGATGAGTGGCGCCACTGGAGGGATCTCGAACGACGCTTTACTGGAGGGAGAGAACGAGACGACGGAGGTGTTGGCCGTTCCGACGCTGTCGACCGTCGATCGAGCGGGCGAGAGTAAGCCCAGCGAGTCGAGTTGAGTCGAGGAGCTAGAGGTGGAGACCGATGGTGGCACGGCCAGACTTTCCGACGAGTCAGAGTGAACCATGCCGCTGAAGTTGGGTGCGAACTGAGAAGCGAGGAATCGATACTAATCAGTCCAGGCTGCATCGGCTGTGCGAGAGGACTGCACACGTACAAGTTCATGCGTCGAGGCGACCAAGTCTCGGACACCCTGGAAGTGGCCGAGAGAAAGGCGTCGAAGGATCTCCCCGTGGAGCTGGAGGAAACGAAAAAAGTGGGATCAGTTGTGTTTATCCTTCCCATCATCGCAGCGAAGAAGGCACGCACTTGGGCGAGAGAAACGAGCGTCTCCTGAGCGAGCTCCTGCTCGTCCTTCGTCCGAATTTGGGTCACCTTTGCACAAGAAACAAACTCCTGAATCACAAAAGAGAAGAGAGAAGGGAGAAGCGAGTCAGCCAGAGGACGATTACAAGCGACGGCAGGTTGCGTACGGCTGCCAACCTCTCGCACTCTCTCGCGAACGACGCCGACCTCGTCAACGTCTCCAGCTCCTTGGTAACGGCGTTGAATCCCGCACCGTGAGTGGTCGTCGAGGTGCCAGGCTGACTGGAGTTTGATTTTGGGGATGGTGGGGAAGTCGAGGTCGCGCTCGAGGGTCCGGTGTTGTTGACCATGGGTTCGAGCGGCGAAGATGCGGACCACCCGATCGAGGACGAAGACAAGTCGAGAGTGGTGGGAGGCACAGGAAGAGGACGAGGGCGTTTTGCGGGCATCGAGAGGACTTCATGTTGAGTGGCCGACCAGGGAATGAAGGAGGTTGGGCCGCCGGGTGACAAGCTGACAATCGGTGTTGACTGGACCGTCGTCCGTCGACGCAGAGCAGCCGAAGGAGATGGATGAGGAGGTCTCGAGATGCTGGACTTTCGGCTTCTCGTCCTCGTCCTGGTGAAAGCTGGAGAGAGTCTCTCCTTGTCGAGGTGATCCTGGACGAGCTGGAGGCTCGGTTTGGCGATGGTGGGCCGTTTCGTCAGGCTAGGCGTGAGCGACGGACGAGATGGCGAGCCTTCGTCGCTGTCGAACAGGCCTGAAGGAAGACGCTCCTTCCTGTTGGTGCCTGGCGAGGTCTCATTGGCGTCTGGAGGCGAGGCCAGGTGGGGTGGGTGCTGTTGGCGACCTGGCGTGAAGAAGAAGCCTGCTGGGAAGGAGACGCCCGGAGGACGAGTTTCAGGAGGCGAGGGTGAGGCAAGCTTGAAAGCAGGAGCCTGGGTGGTCGGGCGTGGGACGGGGTGTCGCATGGTTGGAGAATATCAAGGAGCAGAGAAGAGCAGGTGTGCAGAGGAGGGAGGGAAGGAGGAGGAGCGTGAAGGAGAAGAAGGTGTGGGTGACGGGAGTGAGCGAGAGCGCGCCATCAATCTCTTACACATGCTTCCGAGGAGGAAACGCGTCGTACAGCGAGCTTGTTGTTGTTGTTGTTGTTGGCGGACTGAGAGGAGTGAAGGGGTCTGAGGGCAGCTGTCGGAGTTTCCGCGCAGTGGCGAGTTCGAGTGAGGGTCCACGTCGGACGACAACCCCTCCAAAAGAGGCAGATCCAAGCTCATCTGTGGAGCAGAAGCAGAGAGCAGAGGGCAGTAGGTCTGAGGAGAGAAAGCAAGTCCATGGGGCTCTGTACGGGCTCACGTGCGCGTCCGGTCGTACAAGTCGCCTGTCCTGAACTCCGCCCTGCCTCCCTCCTAACCTGCTGTCTTCTCACCCTCCAGGCAAGACTGGTAACCCTGCTCTTAATCTCAATCCTCCCCCCCACACCCCACCAGAGACTATTCCAGAGAGGACAACCATGCATCTGCGCGTATATCGAGGTCCAGCTATCTACCTAGTGATCTGCGAGACCACCCCGACTCGTCCTTACGAAGCAGACGACGAGCATGAAGCCCAAGAAGGCAAGGCACGTCGCAAAGTAGAAAGCGGCGTGGTAGCCCTTCAACGTTTCGCCTTGTCCAACGTAGCGTTCGACCGTCCCTGCCATGCCAAGACCTGAGGGCAAGAGTGCGACGTCGGTCAAACCGGGTGATGGAGAGAAGAAGAGAGAGCGAGAAGGAACGAACCGATGGACATCGAGTAATTGACGATGAGAAGCGTCAAACCAGCAGCGACACCTTGCAGATGCGGTCCGACCGAGTTGGCGATGATCAATGCGCCCGAAGCGTAAGAAAGGTCTGGAGGAAAGGTGGGGAGGTAGCGTCAACAACCTACCTAGGCAACAGATGGGATGCGACCGAACGTACCAGGACCAAATACGATGAGGATCTCAGCAGGGAAGATCATCGCCCAGAACGTCTGATCCGCCGGTGTCAAGCTCATTAAAAGGTTCCCAACGAAGAACGCGAAGAGAGCGATGGCGAGGATCCAGTGTCCGGCCACTCGTGGGAAGAGCCAGATGACAGCGAGAGCAGCGAGCGCACCGAAGGGAGCGAGGGTCATCATTTGCGCTGAGATGACGAGCGGCTGGTGGAAGCCTCGGACGTCCCGGACGAAGGAGGAAGTGTAAAAGAGGAACGTTCCGAAGCTGATCACAAGATGCCGTCCGAGAGTTGGTCAGTACCGGAAAGCTCCTGTGAAGGGGACTGTATTGGGGTGACGCACCTCATCCAGCCCCACCAGAGTGCAAGCAGGACCAAGACGACCTCCTTGGTGAACACGCTCAAAGGCACGACGCCTCGCTCGCCCATCCTAGCTTCCCAACCGATGAAGGCGCCAATCATCACGAGTCCCACGAGCCCGAGTGCGTAGACATAAGGCGTACTCCAGCCTACGAGAGGGCCTTGACTGCGAGAGACGGTGCGAGTGATGGGTATTGGAGTTTATTGCGGACAAAACTTAGAAGGGGGTCAAATGGACTGACTTCCAAGCGAAGTTGAAGAGAATCATGCCACTGGTGCCGATGCCAGCTCCCACGTAGTCGAAACTGGTCGAGGCGTCGCCTCCACCAGCAGGAAGAACGACGCAGCCCAGCGCAGCGAAGAGGGCACAAGCGATCGCCCTATCGTTAAGATCGACATGCAGATGTCAGCGAAAGGAACAGACCCTCATAGAAAGACAAAGAACGTACGTGATGAAGAAGATCCAGTCGCATCCGATCTTGACCCCGATCAACGCACTGAAGAGGCCCCCCAAGTTATAGCCGATCGGAGCGAGAGCGCCTAGGATGGCGAAGCCGACCGTTCGCTTGACCGAGTGAGCAGGGTCTGCAGAGTGTGAGTAGTCGGTTAATGCGATGTACTTCAAGAGGCAGCATTCACGTACATTGCTTGCCGAGAAGAGCAGCAGCATTGGGAGTCACGAGAGCTCCTCCAATTCCGCAGAGTCCTCGACAGATGTCGAATGGGACTACCGACCGACAGAATCCCGTTGCAATGTTGAGGATCACCATGACGGCGTAGCCTGCGATGAAGCAGACCTTTGGGGATCTGAAAAAAAAGAGGTAAGGTGCATCAGGATCTGGTGCACTCGACAATGCAGTAGCACCCATCGCGAGCATTCACAGAATATCGCCCAAGGCTCCGCCGACCATGACGAACAGACCGAGGGTGAGAGTGTAGCTGGCTGTGGCGGTTTCCGATCGTTAGCTACATGCGTCCGGGCTGGTCGTTGTAGGGCCACGTACCGGAGAACCAACTCAACTCGGCATGGTCCGCGGTGCCGAGCCACTCCCCCAGCAGCTCCGCCGGTATCATGACTGTACCGACTGGACGATTGCGAGGATGAGGAGTCAGGTCACAAGCTAGTCGGCGGGAGAAAGAAAGGACGAACTTTGTCCTTGCTGTGCGAAACGAAGGGACGGGTGAAACGACCGGTCAGCGCAGGGATCGCGAAGAAGCTGAGGTTTGAGAAGCAACGCACGCCCATCAGTTGTCCGCTGACTACCGTAGCGATGATCAGTGCGTCCCAAAGCAGGCCTCTATCGGTGGACGGAGAGACAGCGTGGGCCTTTTCTGACTTCTCGGCGAGTGCTTCGTCCGTCGGCCGCCAGGTCTGAGAGGACGAGCTCGAGGTCGGGGCGGCGCGCTCAATATCTAAACGGCCAAGGGCAGAGAGGAACAGTCAAAGTCAGCTTCCCAGCTCTTTCACTCTGTCGAGCAGAGGATGAGGTCGTCGCGTCGGCGCGTGCCTCTCGGAGGAGGAAGCAGGCGTGAGCTCGAGACCTGCCGACCTTGGCCACCAGTTTCTGCCACTCTCCGCCTCGACCGAGACAGCGAGGACGTACCTGTATCCCTCCGCTGTTCCATGATGTAGGCGTTGGTGGACGTTGAGGAGCAGACCTTCCTTTGCTACTTCTGCCAGCCCGTCATCCGCAGGGACCCCCGCGAAGGGAAGGCCAGTCTCTGGGAACGGTCAGTGAGCACCCACGACCGCCACCACAGGGGTGTCTCGAACGTCAA
This sequence comes from Cystofilobasidium capitatum, assembly GCA_014825545.1. Lineage (NCBI taxonomy): Eukaryota > Fungi > Basidiomycota > Tremellomycetes > Cystofilobasidiales > Cystofilobasidiaceae > Cystofilobasidium > Cystofilobasidium capitatum. The sequence continues at coordinate 214,771 of MVAJ01000002.1, forward strand.
GACTTGAGCACAGGAGCGAACGGGTCGAATAGAGTGAGCCGCTGCACAAAGTACAGCTCGGGGAGATGGTTAAGGGATGGGGCCTGCTCAAGTCCAGGAGCTTGCTCTCGACAGGCGACGGGCGGCAAGTCCGACACGCTTGTGGCCCGCATCTTCTCATCTCCCCTTCCCCACGATGCCTTCACCAAAGGAAGAGCGGTCTCGTCGAGAGCATCAGTGGATAGCATAGCGCAGGTCGTCTAATAAGTCTGATGTTGCTGGGGCTGGTTGCGCAGGGTTCAAGTGGACGGTCCTTATCGGCCGTACGCACGCGAGCGTAATCTGGTAACGATTAGTCACGGGTCAGTAACAGGCGGCGCTTGAGCACTCGTCCGACGGGGTCGGGAGGGCCCTGTCTACAAGAACCCAGCCCATCACCCTCTCCCTCTTGCCCACCCACCACCCAAGACACCCCAAGCTGTCTTCGCTCCGCACTACCCTCTCGCGCTCCGCACCCTTCCTGCTCCGCGCTCCTGCACTCCGTCCCGCCGCCGCCACCTTCGCCCGCGCGTTCGGCTCGTCCTCCTCGACTTCCTCGTCCACCACCCCTACGCCCGCCCTTCCCAAGCACTACTCCACCCTCTCCCCCTCCACCAACGACAAGATGGCCCCCGTCTCTATTCCCGAGCCCAACGGCCCTAGCCCTGCTCAAGTCGAGCTCCGAATCCCCGGCAAGGGTGAGAAGTCGACCAGGAAGCACTCCAAGGTTGTCATCATCGGATCGGGCCCTGCTGGCCACACCGCTGCCATCTACCTCGCCCGAGCTCAGCTCGAGCCCGTCATGTTCGAGGTGCGCTCTCTTCTCTCTCCATCTGGTCTGCCTTGAGTGGGAGGAGTGACATTGCTGACTCATCCTTCCGCGCCCCTGTCGCTCGCCTGTCTATCCACCATTGCGCTCCCTCAGGGTATGATGGCCAACGGTTTCGCCGCCGGGGGACAGCTCACGACCACCACCGACGTCGAGAACTTCCCTGGTTTCCCCAAGGGTATCCTCGGTGCCGAGATGATGGACCTCTTCCGAGAGCAGTCGTGCGTACTGGCCCTCCCTCTTCTTCTTTCGCGCTGAGGCCCCTCGCTGACTTTGGCTTCTCGCGTTCTACGGTCTGACAGGGAGAACTTCGGTACTGAGATCATCACCGAGACGATCAGCAAGGTTGACCTGACCAACCGACCCTTCAAGTACTGGCGAGAGGGAGAGGAGGACGACGCCTCGGCTTTCGAGACTGCCGACTCGTATGCCCATCTTCCTTGCTGTCGTCAACGAAACGCGCTTTACTGACAGCACACCTACCACTTTGCTCGCAGGCTTATTCTTGCCACCGGTGCTTCGGCCAAGCGACTGTATCTTCCCGGAGAGGAGACCTACTGGCAGTCTGGTATCTCGGCATGCGCCGTCTGCGACGGAGCCGTCCCCATCTTCCGAAACAAGAAGCTCGCCGTCATCGGAGGTGGTGACTCTGCTGCTGAGGAAGCCATGTGTACGTCCTGTTTTTTCGCGTGGGGTCGCTCGTTCTGTCGCTGACCGAGCACCCAACCACTTCACTTTGCTCTCCAGACCTCACCAAGTACGCCTCGCACGTCTACGTCCTCGTCCGAAAGGGTGAGCTCCGAGCGTCCCGCATCATGGCCAAGCGACTCGAGAACCACCCCAAGTGCACCATCCTCTGGAACACCGAGGCGACCGAGTGCCTTGGAGACGGAGACCTCCTCAACGCTCTCTCGATCGTCAACAACAAGACCAAGGAGACTTCCAAGCTTGAGGTCAACGGCCTCTTCTACGCCATCGGTGAGTTGTTTTGTTGAGGGAGTGTTGCAGGGGAGGGCGTGCTGACCAAAACCCCTCGCTCCCCCCTTGTAGGTCACGTCCCCGCCGTCGAACTCATCAAGGACCAGGTCAAGACCGACGAAGACGGCTACATCGTCACCGTTCCCGGAACCTCCCAGACGTCCGTCCAGGCCGTCTTTGCAGCCGGTGATGTTCAGGTGCGTCTGATCGATTATCATCGAACTCCATTTTTTCCTTGTCCTTTGTCGTTTCTGACCTGAGATACGGACCTCTCGACCCCAACACAGGACAAAATGTGGCGACAGGCGATCACCAGCGCGGGAAGTGGCTGCACCGCCGCACTTCAGTGTGAGAGACTCTTGTCGGAGGAAGAAGAATCCGTTGAGATTGACGAGAAGACGGGAGAGCGAGCGTGAGGTATCTGTTGGCTCTTTGCTGTTGCTAGACGCGTAGATGCATGATTGTCCTCTCTGGTTGTCCTCTCTGGAATAGTCGCTGGTGGGGTGTGGGGGGGGGGATTGAGATTAGGAGCAGGGTTACCAGTCTTGCCTGGAGGGTGAGAAGACAGCAGGTTAGGAGGGAGGCAGGGCGGAGTTCAGGACAGGCGACTTGTACGACCGGACGCGCACGTGAGCCCGTACAGAGCCCCATGGACTTGCTTTCTCTCCTCAGACCTACTGCCCTCTGCTCTCTGCTTCTGCTCCACAGATGAGCTTGGATCTGCCTCTTTTGGAGGGGTTGTCGTCCGACGTGGACACGCTCTGATGCGTCGTTATCGGGGCCGCCGCGCGCGTGCGGGTGTAGAGGGAAAAGCTGTCGCTGATGGCCGACCTGTTCCCTCCGACCGCACCCCCCAGCCAGCCTTGATTTCCTTCTGCCAGCGGCTGCAGCACACTCGTAGACAAGTGAGCAAGTACTTCACATCATCGCTCTTGTTTCTACGGTCGGACATGGCTCCTCTAGCCTCAGCAGCGTCGGAATCGACCCCCCTCCTCCGCCCTTCCTCGCCTTCCCCCTCCTGGCTGAGCGCGACCCGCCAAGGCGAGCATGAGGACTCGGCCATCGACATCCGGATCAGAAGGGACATTTCGGAACTCGCTGGAGGACACGAGAGCGAGGACGAGGAGGACTTCATCGGACGGTCGAGCTTCGGTCAGGCGGTCAGTCCTTCTTCGCCTGTTCGACGGTGGACGGGTCTTCCGTGCCTTCCCCCCCCGGCTCTTCAATCTTCCCTCCCGCCCAGATCAAGAACTGAAAGTCCATCGAGGCGCTCTCTTTCAGCTTGTCAACTCGCTCGGAGACCTCATCGGAACAGGTCTTTTGGCATCGTGCGTATTCCTTCGCCCGTCTTCGCATGCTCAATGCACGTCAGGACTCTCGCTGACCCTGATCATCGTTCGTCGTGGGCAGACCACTGGCCATCGCTTACTGCGGTTGGGTCCTTGGACCTATCCTGATGCTCCTGCTCGGATTCGTGACGCACAGGACGTGAGTCGCGTTCATTTCCAGCTAATGGGGTCTGCATCGATTGGCGCTGACATCTCGTCCTCCTCGCAGTTTGTTGGTCCTCTGCAAGATGATGCTCGACCACCCTAGGCACCCCTTCTCCTACCCGGATATCATCGGCGTAGCGTTTGACAAGAGGTGCGTCGACTCTTCGATGTCTGCTTCAGATCGTTCGCTGACGTAGGTGCCGTCGTTGGTCCTTCAGGTTCAACATCCGTCCGTACCTGGCTGCCCTCTTCACCTTTGAGTGCCTTGCTTGGACCATGGTAAGCTCCACCTTAGCGCTCGCTGGTCGTGAAAGAGAAAGGCAGGGAGGCACGGGGAAAGATTGGGAGGGGGATGGCGAACGCCAGCAGCTCACTCCGCAGCCTCTCCCGGCCGGAAAAAGCGCCGCGCCCATATACTGACCGTCTGCCCCCCTGCTACCTTCAGGCTCTCGTTGTGCTGTACGCCGACACGATGTCGGCCGTCCTGCCTCGACTCTCGGCGGATCAGTACAAGTACCTGTCGTTCTTCATCTTGACCCCCATCACCTTCCTCCCGCTTCACCTCCTCTCCTTCACCTCGTTCCTCGGGATGGCCACCTCCCTCACCTTGATCACCATCATCGTCCTCAACGGGTTCACGTCGACTGTCAGCCCAGGCAGCATCCTCCACCCGGCCGCGAGCGACCTCTGGCCGACATTCGGCCTGGCCAGGATCGGTGTCGCGGGAGGTCTCATCATGAGTGGCTACGGAGGCCATGCGATCATGCCTACGATCATTCGAGACATGGCTGACAAGACGCGATGGAAGTCGGTCGTCAACATCAGCTACGTGCGTACCCTACTGTCACTGCGCGCTCACTTGAGCGACACCTGACAGAAATCAACACCACTGCTCAACAGATCATCGCCCTGGGAGTCTGCGCTCTCGTAGGAGCTGCCGGCCTGCTGATGTTCGGCAGGGAGGTATCAGATGAGATCACTCTCGACCTTGCCAAGATCAAGGGCCCGCTTGTCTTCCTCAACATCTTCGCCGCCTGGGCCGTAGGCCTCAACTCGTTGACCAAGATCCCTCTGGGAATGAAGATGGTTCGTCCTTCCGACCTCTAGACGGGTGTGAATGGGGCCGAGCGCTGACGGGACTTTGAACTCTGCCCTCAGTTGAACGACCTCATCGAGCTCAACCTGCACATTTACCCCAAGCGATCGCCCTACGCCCGATCCGGCTTCCCCTCCCGAGCCAACTCGGCCCCTCCCTCACCGACGATCAAGTCGGCTGCCCTGCCTTCGGTCGCTGAGGAGACGGGTCGTTCAAGCTCGTCTGGCGTCGCCGTTCCTGGAGACCTTGAGGGGTCGCAGGAGGTGGACATTCTTCAAGCTTGGAGGAAGCGGGAGAGGAGGAAGAGGTTCGGAAGGTTCTTTACCAAGATGTCCTCGGTGGCACTCATCGTCCTCCTTGCCAGTTCGTCGCTTTCCTCTGTCCTTGCCCAGTCGCTCTCCTTGCTGACCCTCGTCGCGCCTTGTCAACCTATCAGAGCTCTTCCCTTCGTTCGAGAACGTTCTCGCCTTCATGGGATCCGCACCAGCCTTCCTCGTCTCCGTCATCCTCCCCTTGCTCGCCAAGAAGATCTACCTGCTCGACAACTCGCCCGAGGGCAAGGAGAAGGACGCCGCTCGGAGACATATCCACTGGAGCGTCGAGGGACTCGGGGACTGGGTGTTGATCTGGCTTGGAGTCCTCGGTGCTGGGTTGGGCGTCTGGGGTGTGATCGTTCGCTAGTGAGAGGAGGGAGGTTGATCTAGAAGCGGATGGGAGACTTGGTTGGACCTGGATCTGGAAAGCAAGCAAATCTGTACTGCTCCGTGTAATCGATGCATCTGCTCCGTCTGTTCACTTTGGGTCGGTCGCTTGTCGGAGCGAGAGGGGTTTTAGGCAGTCATTTTTTTTGGAGGCTGTTGAGAGCCGCAAGGAGTGAGAGGCGAAGAGGAACGGATCGGTCTAAGAATTTGAGCAAGCTACAGTGTCGAAGGTTGCTAGCTACGATATACAGTGAAAAGGAAAAAGTTAAGGTCGTTTTTTGAGTGGGTTAGGCGTGCGGTCAGTCGCTGGAGAAGAGTGAGGGGTTTTTCTACTGAGGGTACTCATAAGTAGCCGCTCCGCCATCCTTCATGGCCTGATAGGCCGCAGTGTCGTAGTAGTAGACGCCCTTGGGAGGGGCGGTGAAGGGGCAGTCGAGGACGTTGGCATTGAAGGAGTCCGCAGACGAGTCGTCAAGGGTAAAGGTATCGCTGCTGCCGGTGTACCAGATCTATGGGGGGCGAGGCGCGCCGGACGAAAGGTGGGGGGGGGCGGGGGGAGGGATTGTGGTTAGTGTTCCCGGTGTCAGCGCCGATAGGAAGAGAAGAGAAACCGCGGGTCGGGTGTGACAAGACTCACGTAGTGGCCGTCCTTGGTCTCTCCGTAATTGAGTCTGCACGAGGTTCAGGGCGACGGTTAGCTAGGTGAGAAGCGAGAGTGAGAGGAGGTGGTCAACACGAACCGGACCCTTCCTTCGGCGACAAAGTACTGCTTCTCGAGGTTGATGTTTCCAGCCTGACCGGGTGATACGTTAATGGTTTGAGCAGACGAGTAGGTGCGGGTGGTTGACCAGGACTCGGAGAAAGACTGCGAGATACCGGCTGAAAGCCCCTCGGACTCGATGCCGATCCTGATTGAGAAACAACACAGAACACAGCAGGGGTGAGCGACCAGGCGGATCAGAACCAATTTAGAAAGAGACGCACGAGATCTCGGTGCCAACAGTGTAGCTGTTACCGAGGGCAACCTGTTGTCGAGAGAGTAGTTAGAATCAACCGACAGCCGCAGAAAGCAGAAACTGCGTACTGAGTCGGTTATCGTGCTGCTAATCGTTCCTTCGTTTTGACCATTGCAGTTGTCTAGGAAATCTCCGTAGAGAGTCCATCGTCCGAGCGTGGTGTCGAAGATCTTTGTGGGCTCGAAGGTACATTTGTCGGCGTCTCCGATTGCTGGGGGATCGTGGGCGCGGTGTCAGGAAGTCAGCGAATGACCTCCAAGAGTTGGCGAGCGAAAATGAAGGACGAGGGGAGAGGGAGGGGGCAAAAGAGACTCACATCCTCCGGGGCAGTGGTCGAGGGAAGCCCAGTCGTCCCTCTTCTCAGCGACGATGACCCGCCTGGGCATCCCCTCGAAGGGGGCGGCAACGACGGACGAGGCGAGAGCAGAGACACCCAGAGCGAGAGTAGCGACAGTGACAAGCATGGTTGGGGATGAAGGGTTGTGTGAAAGGGGGCGAGAGATGGGCGGGAGGGAGGTGAGTGAATGAAAGAAAGACTGCCCTCCCCCTCCCCTGCCCCTCCTTTATGCTATTCCGCTAACCCCTCCAGCATCGAAAGATGTCAGCAGAGGACTGCTGCAGTGCTAGCATCGAGGAGCGGTGACGCACAGAAAACCGGACGAGGAAGGAGATGTTGAGTCTAGGGGACGGGAACCGAACGAGGGAAGGACGGCTCGTTCTCCCAGTATTGGAGTTGCGCCCACGTTGTCCTGAATGAGGAAAGATGGACGTAGGCTGAAGATGGGATGAGGTCGAGATGAAGGCTTGTGATGGGATGTCGTGTTGAGCGAGAGGGATTGAACTGTCGTTTCGGGAAGGCGAAATGGAGCCGCCAGGAGGTCAACGCGAGCGGTCTGAGACGAGGGGCGCGTTAGTTGCGGTTAGCTGGAGTCTTAGCACTCGGATCCAGCCTGAGATGAAGTTTGGGACGAAAGGAAGCGCGATGGACAGTACTGATGTGCGAGGGTGCGGCCCATGCGCCGAGAGTCAATCACGGAGCCGAGGGCAGTCGCGCGGGGCAGATCTCTCTAGGCCAGATCTGCGAGAGGTGGAGCCGTTGCCCAAACTTGCAGCGATCCTGCCAACGTTGCAGCAGATGGTGAGCATGCAGCCGAACGTTGAACGGAAGAGTTCAGAACGAATGCTGGGCGTGGAGCTGTTGTGAGGAGTGTGAGGAGGATGGTTCGAGCCGTCAGCGTGTCAGCCCTGGTCGCCTTGCGTGTCAGCTGAGATACCGTCCAAATATAGCCATACTATGATCCGCCCTTGTACAGTCTACCGCCTCTCAGTAGGGACCAGAGGGGAAGGGAGGGCCGGGGGAAGACGTGATGTTGGAGATGAGCAAAACAACAAGGAGGGAAAGGAAGAGGAGGAAGAGTGTTTGAAAGAACACGACGCCGCCGCCACGACCTGGATCAAACGAGCAGCACCGATGGTCAGCATCGGCTCGAAAGGACGTCAAAAGAACCAAGCCTGCTACGCGCCTCCATTGGCAGGCAAGTCGACTTCCACCCGGATTGCCTTGGGTGAGACCGCGCCTTTAGACAGACCGGCCCAAGCTGGCTCGGTGATCCGAACCCACTCGGTCTCGGATCCGATCAACGCGCACGGGTCGGAGGGCATGGAGAAGGTGATGCGTGCTCTGTCGATCGTCCTGAGGGAAGGGAAGGCGCCGACGACGATATCCAGGGTTTCCTGCGGAGGGAGGGGGCACGAGCACGGGCAAGCGAGCGAGCTGTCAATTTTACTTTCTGCATCCCTTCTCAGCTCCGCCTCCTCGCGCTTGGATTGCAGACGTACCTCTAAACTCTGCCCGATGATAGAGACAGCCTCCTGGCGACGGACGGAGGACGTCGCTGGGCCATATGGCCGGAGACGGTAGACGACCGAGCTAGGCGAGCTTGTCGAGGCGTAGGCGGGCACCGGGTGGTGGCAATGGCTGCTCTCGAGCAGGCGCTCCTCGTCGGTGTTCATGCTGCCGTACTTTGGCGGTGATGACATGGTTGGCTGAAGGAGGGATGGTCGAGGGTGTCAGCTCCCCTCGCCTGACCGTCTCGAGAGGCGGAGACTAGGTGGACGGACCTGGAAGGGAGTCCTGTCGCAAGAGAGGGCAGAGACTGGTACGTGTAGAAGCGCACAGACCATGAGATTGTCAGCTGCGAGGATCTGGACGAGAAAGGGTGCGGTAACGTACATGGCAATGGAGGTGGGGAGGGATATGGGGTCGGAGTGCGCGTCGTCGGCGACTTCGAGAGACCGACACTTGCTCGACGCCACTTCTCTCCAACAGACGCTGTCAACCTGACTCTTTTCAGTCCTGCTCGCATGACCCTTGACAGAGATGAGACCGAGAGAATATTTTGTGATGAGGAGCGGGTGCGTGGGGGGGTGGAAGCGTCCATGAGAAACAGCCATGTACAAGTCGTGAGAGCAAGCGCGTGTCGTGTGTGGATATGGATAAGAAGAAAGACAAGCTAGAGATGGACACCTGGCAGATCTCTGTCCCTCCTAGCTTGCCAGGTAACCGACCCAGAGGACCAAGATCAGAAAGAAGAGCACACCTCCTCCGATCGGACCAGCGACGAGCCAGAACTCTCGCCTCTTCCCTGACTCAAGAGAGAACGACACGCGTCAGAACCAGATGCAAAGGACGTAGAGAAGAGAAGACTGACGTTGGGCTTCCTCGCGAGGCTCCTCCCGTATGTTGATTCGCATCACCTTCGGAGCTGCTCCCTCGGCGTGTAGACCCGCCCAGGCTGGTTGAGTTATGCGAGCCCAGACCGTATTCCAGACGATGGGTGCGCTCGGATCAGACGGCATGGAAAACGTGATCCGGTTCTCGTTGATACTCTTAAGTTCGGGGAAGGCGTCCAGAGCGATGGAGAGCGCTTCCTGCAGGAAATGTCAGCCCTCGCTCAAATCTCGCAGACAGACAAGCCAGCACGAACCTCGCGACTCCTGCCGATGATCGAGACTGCTTCTTGGGGCTTTATAGTTTTGGAAAGAGGAAAGAGGGGCCGGAGATGGAGAACGAGAGACCGGCTCGAGGTCGACGATGCTGCAGGAGGATAGCTGTGAAGGCCTTCGCTCTCGAGCAAGCTCTCCTCCTCTTCATCGTTTCCGTACTTTGAAGGCGGGGCCATGGTAAGCTGAGAGACGGTGGCGGAGATTCGTTCCTCTGAGTTGAACGAAAGGAGGGGGGGGGGTTTCGGAGGGAAGGGGAAGGTGCGAAGGTGGCAACTGTCCGGAGGAGCGACCGCTGACAGCAACGAGAGGTCTGATGCAAGCGAACAGAAGAAGCAAGTCAGCAGTTGCTTTTGAGACGCGAGATGTCAAAAGACCGAACGACCAGAGAGATCCAGGAAAGAGGGAGGAGGGCGTTGAGGGCGAGGACGAGTTTGGGAGCGTCGGCTCTGCCCACAGCCGGCCCATGCGTACTCCGAGCGACCACTTTTCATCGCAAGGCTGGTCCGCTCTCCAATCTTTCGTTTGCTCCCTGCTCTTCTCGTGCTGCAGAGTCTTGTATGATAGTCTGTGATTGCCGTCATTCATGGATCATTCGTCAACGCCCCTGCAGGACCCACCGTCCTCCTTTCCAAACCTCCTTGCGCTTGATGACGCTCAACTCGATCCCCTTGGCACCCACACCCTCTCCCTCAACGCCTGCAAAGTGGAAACGGGGGATGACAAACGTGTCTCGCTCCTCGCCCTCCTTGCCGACGAGCTTGGTCGCGATGGCCGATCCCTTGAATTTGGGTGTCTCAAGCGGCTTGGAGAACGAGACGAACTGGGCCGGCGCGAGGGAAGGGAGCCAGGCGGGGTTGATCTTGGTGACGCCTGTGGGACAAAAGGAGTAGATTGTTGTCAGTGAGTAGCTTGCAGAAGGCCCGAAGGAAGGGATAAGAGACGCACTCTTCATCCAGACCTGACTTGTTCGAACGATGTCGCCCCAGACGAGCCACTCGGGCGGTTCGCTGTGGAACATGACCGAACTCGGATGAATGTAGACGTCCTCGTCGACACCCATCGCTCGGTAAGCAACACCTCTCGTCGACGTAAAGGTAGCACCAGCAGCCTTGGACGCCGGGTCGAGGACGTCCTTGCGGACGGCGAGCTGGTCGATGAAGGCTGACGCCATTAGCTGACGGAGAACCTTGAGCTGGGTCGACGACGGTGGCGTGAGCTTGGGGTTGAACAGCGGGGATTCGGTCTGCTTGGGGGCAGGGGCGATGAGGTTGGCCTGCGCGATGTTGGAGATCTGGGCCCGAAGCTTGTGGATCTCTTGCATGGCCTGCGTATCGGACGAGAAAGAGTCAGTCTCTGCGCTCGTCCTCGAAAAAGAGACGTGGGTAACGTACCTTGGGTCGGACGTAGTTCTTTGCGCAGAACCTCTCACCAGTGCCGTCGTACTCGTAAGCACCGACGACGGCGAGCATCCTGAAGACGTCGCTCGCACCGTTACCGAGAGCGTTGTAAGTCTGGTAAGAACGGAAGCAAGTCCAGTCAGTAGTAAGCCTTCATGAGAGAGCAAGCAATCGACGCGACTCACGGCTTGCGACTGGAAGAACGCCTTGCGCTTCTGCCTCAGGTCCTCCTTTTGTCGCAACTCTGCGCTCCTGATGTGGCTGATCTCTGCTCGACGATCTCCCACGAAGTCCTCGGCGTCGAGGTCCTCGTCGTCGGCTGCACCGAGCGCCTCCTCCCGCAGGAACGGATCTCCGACGGCGAGGACGGCAACCGTTGCGATCACGTAGGGCAGACATCCGTGCTGCTGACCCGACACGAGCATCTTGGCGAACCGAGGGGAGACAGGGAAGGTCGACATGGCCCGACCGAGCTCGGTAATCTTGCCTCCGACGATACCCTTCTTGCCCGCAGCCGACTGGACGGACGTGGGCGCCTCCAGGGCGCCGAGCAGGGCGAGGACCTTCTCCGCCTTGGCCAGACTGGTCCGATCCGGGGGAGTTGGGAATGGGAAGTTGACGACGGCGTCGATGTTCATGCTCTTCATCTGGAGGACGATCCCTTCTATCGGCATCCGCAGGATCTCCGGCTCGGCGTGCTTCTCAAAGTAGTTTTCGAAGACGGGCGACGAGTAGAGCCGGTAGCAGTGACCGGGACCGGTTCGACCTGCACGACCCGCTCGCTGCGAGGCGGAAGCCTTGCTGATCCATGAGACTCGGAAGGACTGGACTCCAGAGACGGGGTCGAAGTAGCGCTGACAGATCGCGGGGGGGGGGGGGAGTTTGCGTCAGCTTCACATAAGAGGCAGCAGCTTGAGGAGAGGAGAGCGAACCTCCTTCGCTCGACCGGTGTCGACGACGTAACGGATGCCAGGGATGGTGAGCGAGGTCTCGGCGACGTTGGTGGCGATGATGACGAGTCGAGATCCCTCGGGAGGAGGCTCGAACACCTTGAGCTGCTTGTCGCTGGGGAGGAGGGAGTACAGAGGGAGGATGTGCATCGGTCCTGGAAAGAGAAGTGGTTCAGCAGTGCCTAACGCAGTCACGCAACTCGGAGAGGATCACCTTCGGCATCTGCCTCGTTCATGACGATCTCATTCTCATCGTCCGAGTCGCTGTCGAGAGCTTCCGGATCCGAATCGGCGCCGTCGTCCACGTCCTCCGCGAGGTCGGCCTGATCCTCGCCAATGTCCATTTCTTCGATCTCGACGTCGGCTGTGGAGGGTCAGAGATCGAGGGGTCAGCGACATGTGACGGCAAAGAAAGGGCGAGCTTGGAACTGACCATCGTGAGAAGCAATCTTCATGTCTCCCGCTTTGTCGTCGACCTCGACCTCTCGCTCCTTGCCCTTGCCCTTCTCGCGACTGCTGAAGCCACTCGTCTTGAGCCCTCGTTGACGCTGCCGCTCCTCCCACGCCTTCTTTCCAAACCGCTTCTCCAGCTTCTTGACCATGCTGACGATCTCGCCCTGACCGGTCAGGAACACGAGCACTCCACCTGGCGGCAGACGGGTGTGGATCTTCGCGACCTTGTTGAAGGCCTCCGTCGCGTAGTCGGATTGAGTGCGACGGTTGAAGTGGACGGTGACGGGGTGTTGGCGAGTGGGGATGGTAATGGTGGGGGGCGGGGTGGAAAACAGTCGGGTGTTATGGGTGAAGTCGGTCGTTCGAAGCGTAGCAGACATGATGATGAGGCGCAGAGGCTGTAGAAACGAAAATGGGGTTCATCAGAGCTTGAAATCATGGAGTGAGCGCAAAGATTGTCATTTACTCTGATGCCCTCCTTGCCTTCCCTCCAGAGGTTCTCCCGGAGCTTGACAACTCGAGAGAGAACTCCGACCAGAACATCTGTGTTCACTCCTCGCTCGTGGGCCTCATCGACACAGACCACCGAGTACTTCTGCAGCAGGAAGTCTCGAGCCAACTCTCGCAGCAAGACTCCGTCCGTCATGAACTTGATGCTCGTCTGAGGCGAGGTCGTTGCGTCGTAACGAATTTGGTACGAGACTCGGGAGGACGGCAGGTTCAACTCCTCGGCAACTCGAAGCGAAGTCGACATGGCAGCAACTCGACGAGGCTGAGTGACAGCGATCATGCCCGGGTTGTCTGCAGAGTCCGCAACGGAGGAACGTCAGTGTCAAGCAACCTCGATCCCTAAGCAAGGTGGAGAAACACACCCGATCCTGGCGAACCGAAACCAGCTTCGAACAGGAACTGAGGGACCTGAGTGGTCTTTCCACTACCGGTCTCTCCGCAGAGGACGATGACAGGGTTGAGCAGGATGGCCTCCATGATCTGCTGCTCCTCGGCGACGACGGGCAGATTCATGCGCGACTCCTGGATCTTGGGGTCCCGGTTGACCTTGATGTGGTTGCGCTTGTTGGCTACGAGTGTCGCCGAGGGCTTGAGGAGGGATGTCGAGGGCAGCATGAGCTCTTCGCCGAGTGGTCCGACCTTGCCCTGGGCGATCTCGGCCTGCTGAGCGCGCAATTTCTCGGCCATGAGCGCCTCGAGCTTGAGGTTGGGCCGTGTCTCGACCAGGAGCTGCGATGTTGAGGCTTCTCCTTTGCCGTCGATTGGAGCGCCGGCTGCGACGGAGTGGTTGTAGGTGGCCGACATCTGGTTCAACGCCCATTGCTTGAAACCTCCCGACCGCTTGGGCTTGTCCGTGGACTCTTCTTCCTCCGCATCACTCTCCTCCTTGTCCTCACCCGACATGCCGTCACTACCCATGTCGATCTCGGAGTCGTCCTCGTCGCCCCCTGAGTCGTCCATGTCCGATCCGTCCTCGTCCGAATTGTCTTCAGGGTTGACTCCAAAACCTCCAGAAATCTTGGGGATGACCATTACCATTCCCTCCGCCTCTTCCTCATCCCCGTCGTCCGAGTCCATGTCCGAGTCGGAAGAGTCGAAGTCGTCCTCCTCCTCGTCGAGTGCTGCGCTTGCCTTGTCCTTGATGCCCCATGAGGCGAACGTTCCCTGCAGGAGAGGTGGTCGGTTGTCAGCGCCAGCTGAAGAACTACGATGTGAGTCAGATCACGCAGACGACAGACCTTGGCTGCCTTGCGCTTGACAACCACGGGTGCAACGGGCTTGCCGTCCGCGCCCCTGGCGAGCGCTCCTCCGACAACGACAGGCGTAGCGTCCACGATAGTCGCACCAGACCAAGAAGGTTTGGCACTCGGCTCCTCGGCCTTCTCCTCCTCGAACACAGGGACTGATCGAGGCTTGACCGGACCTCCCTTGCCCGCCTCCCAGTCCTCCTCACTGTCGCCCTCGCTCGCGCTCTCGTCCACCGGCCCTCTCCTCCGCTTCAGCGCCCTTCGGACGTGCTTGTCCTCCAACTTGGCGGCCTTGTCGGCGTACGATTGGAGCTGTCTCGATCCGAGCGTGGCGGCAGTTGCGAGGGAGGGGAGCAGACTTGAGGGCATCTCGGCCTGCATGTCCTGCAGCTTTTGGAACATCTCGAGCCGGGTCTCCTTCTTGAGCTTTTTGTCCTGTAGCAGAGCAAAAGGGGCGCCTATCAGTCGTAGCAAAGCAGAGATTCGTCGAGTGAGAGGGACGAACAATGTAACCCTCGAGGCGCTTCTTCTTCTTGGACGACATCTTGCCCTCCTTGCCCTCCATGAGCTGCGGTCGGACAGATGCTCGTAGGTCAGCTGGGTGCTCGCAGAGCACAAGGTCAAGGCAGCGACGCACCTCAAGCCTCATCCTCTCCTTCCTGTTGACCTCCTTCTCGGCATCCGTCTTGCGCTCTACGATGTCGAGCTGGTCATCCTCTCCTTCGACAGCTAGAGGTGCGGCGGCGGCGGGCTGAGCTTCTCCTGAGGTAGCGGTGGAGGGGTTCCCCTTCCGCTTCTTATGCGACGACCCACCCGCCGTCGACTTTCGAGCCGCAGAATTGTACCGGACTCGCTGAGGAGGCGGCATCGGTCGTGTAGTTTTGGTGGGAGGAAGGGTTTGAGAGTCGGAGAGACAAGGTCGACCTCGCCGGGTCGCCCGCCTCGAAATTTGGGCTCTGCGCTCGCAACTCAGACTCCGTCCACCGAAAGCACTTGACGGCAGAATCCCTCGAGTTCAAAGCTCATAGTGTGGCGAGGGCTCGCAGTGTTCCATCAGAGCGCGACTTTGCGTTTGATCAGTGCATAAAATTTGGGCGGGCCAGACGAGGAACCAGAAGGAGAAGTCCTGCGCGCTCACGACCCATGATCCTGCGAAGCTCGGGGCGAAACAATCGTTCTTCGTGATAGTGGACTCAAAGATGGGAAGAGAAATAGATGAAGCAAGATCGCGAGAAATGTAAATACTGCAGTGGTGGGGAAGATGTCGAGATCAATTTTTTACAGAACCCTCTCCAACTCGTCCGAGTACTTGAACCTGCTCTGCGCCCGGATCTCGTCAAAAATCTTCATACCGGCGATGGAGGTAGCGTGCGTCATGCGAGACGACTCGATCTTGCCTGCAAGGAGGTTTCGAGCAGCATCGTCGGCCTCCCAGAACTGTCGCGGTCGACCGGGGAAGAGATCAGCCTGTGCGCAACCTCTTCTGCGCAACAAGAGAGGGAGGCACTTACCATACCGGTTCCTTCCTTGGGAGCAGGGTAGTCAAAGTCCTCCGTCTTGCCGTCCAAGTCGGTGAAGACGAACCCTCCGTCCGGATGGCTCGCCTTGCCCTTGAGCGTGATCGTTCCTTTGCTGCCCTGGATCACGATCGGTCGAGGGCTGGTCTTCAAGTTGGAGGTCAAGACAGCCGTCACCCCGTCAAGACCTTCGAACTTGAGGATTGCGGTCGTGTCGGTGTCGATGCCCCTCTCGATCGTGATGGAGGAGACGATCGTGGGCTTGGTGGGCTCGGCCGGGAATGGGAAGAGGCTGCGAATTAAACATCGAGAGACGACTCACATAAGTATATGAAAAGGGAAGACAGACTGAGGAAACGATGACGTACGGTACAAGCACCCAGCAGAGAGAGTAAGGTCCGACGTCGAGGCTGCGAGGAGGTAGAGGGATGGAGGAAATAATCAGCCCGAGCTCCTCTTCCTCGTTATATCAAGAAAGGCACTCACATCGCGCCACCTCCGAGAGCAGGGTCGATCAATCGATGTCCGGGGTCCATGTCTTCCAAGCAAATAGAACGGAGCAATCAGTTGCTGAAGTCTGAGCGCTCTTACCGAAGCTGCAGATAGACCGACCGTCAAGTCCGACGTTTCCTCCGTAGTCACTGAGCACTCTGTGAACCTTGCCAATCTTGCCCTCTTTGATCACCTCCTGCAGCTTGATGGTGGCCGGGAAGTGACGCGTCCAGAGCGCCTCGTGAAGGTAGACGTTCTTCTCTCGCGAGATGCGAACGAGGTCCTCGGCCTGGGCAGCGTTCACCGTGAATCCCTTCTCACACAGGACTCCCTTGCCTGCAAGAAGGGCCGATCGAGCGTTCGGGTAGTGGTGTGAGTTGGGCGAAGCTGCAAACGAGGTGATGTCAGAAAGACACGCCTGTGGAGAGAGGAACGCAGAGCCGGAAAACGAACCGATGTAGACGATGTCGACGTTCTGAAAGCACACGGGAAGGATGAATCAGCACGCGTGTAGCCTGAGTCCTAGCGAGCAGAGGGCGAAAGGAGGAGGGGGTGGTGCAGGATCATGAACTGACCTCGTCTGCTAGCACGCCGTCGTAGTCGCCATACGCCTTGGTGTCCTTGCCGAGACCGAGATCATCGGCAAACGCCCTCGCCTTCTCCTGGCTTCGAGATCCAACGGCGACGACCTGAGGAAACACGTATGAAGGAGGCAGGTAAGGGCAAGGATGGTCGACGGGGAGAGAGCTAGCTGCGCGCACCTTGTGGATGACGTCGGTCACTCCTCGAGTCTTTGGGTCGAGGAGAAGGTCGGTCACAAAGACCTTGGAGATGGCTAGCGAAGCACAGCAAAGAAGAAAGGATATAGGCAAGCAAGACAGAGGTCAGTACACGATGCGGAGAGGAGACGGGACCGATGTCAGGTCGAGCTGCTGCGGCAGGCTTAGGACGATGAGGGAGCTCGCGCACCTCCAGTGGCGAGGATACCCCAACGAACGACAGCGGGACTGGTCATGACTGCCTGAGAAGATGCAGGGGAGATGGTAAGAAAGAGATGAGGCGGGTGTGGGCGTTGGGAGGAGTAAGATCGCGGAGAGAATGGGCGTCTCCAGCTCTGGACTCGGTTCGGTTACGGGCGGAAGAAAAGGCTCGAGCCCCTTTCTTCGGACGAGGCGTACGCTACGGTTGCTGCAGGGTTCTGTCTTGAGTCAACATGCTGATCCTCTCGTGCTCGAGCTCGCTGCCACGCTGGAGAAGCAGCGCAGCAGCAGCAGGGGAAGAGCTCAGCAGTCGGCAGCGTCATCGGGGATGCGCGCGCGGTGGGCAGGCAGAGGACGGCTCAACCTCCGAAACAATCTCGAGTCTGAAAGTACGCAACCCAGAAAAGGAGGAACCAGCAGACAGTAACGCAGCGAGGACGCGTAAGAGAGACAGGGAGGACTGATAAAAAAAAGCAGGAAGAGAACCAGGTCCATCGCTGTCTGGCAGAACTCCGCCTGTCGACGCGCTGACTCGTTGTGAACCGTACCTCTGCGCCTTCCACTCACTCAAAACAGCATCGACCTGACCCCTTGTCGTTTCTTGCGCTCTCTCAAAGGACTCACCCGCCTGCCGACATACCCTCTCTCTCGCTATCGGCCGAAAAGCTCGAAGGTCTTATCATCGCTCCTTCGGCCGAAGACCCTCCCCTGCTTCTGGCATCTCCGTCGCCTGTCGACGCAGCAGTTTGCTCTAACTTTCTTCGGACGAACGTACAAATACAGCTCGACGATCAGTAGACTCTCTTCCTCTCCTCCATCTCATTTTCAACGACCTGCTCCCTCCCTACCAGTGTCCCTCCAAGATGGCCGCTAGTCTCTTGACGCACAAGCCAGAGCTCTACAACAAGTCAGCATCCCATCGCGTCCGTCTCCGGATCATAAGATCTGACTGCCTTCGCCTTCTCCATTCGCTCCACCTCTGTAGGAACGCCAACTTTGTCTATTCGGACGCGGCGACCGCCCCCGTCGTGAGCATGCTCAACCTCCAGCCGGGCGAACGCGTCCTCGACATCGGCTGCGGATCGGGAGAACTCACTGTCCGACTGCTCGACCTCGTTGGGGACGAAGGAGACGTCTGGGGTACGGACTCGAACGCAGATATGGTGCGTACCTTCCATTCTCGTCCTCGAGGTCCTGCACGTGCCCGAGATCGATTTGTTGACGGCAATGTCCGGTTCGGTGAACAGCTCGAAGCGGCAGTGGCCAAGTCGAAGAAGCTCGAAGGGAAGGTCTTCCAGTCGGACGCTCAGGACTTGCAGCTTCCTGAGGGATTCGAGAGATCGTTTGACAAAGTGTTCACGAGTGCGTCCTCTTCGGCAGCCCCTCCCGGCCCTTTCCCCTTGCACACCTACGGTTTGACTTCCTCGTCACACGATGACTCGTACTGATCATTCTGGTACCTTGGAACGACAGACGCAACCCTTCACTGGTGCAAGCGAGACCCCGCCGGAGTCATCAAGGGCGCGAAGCGGGCTCTCAAAGAGGGCGGGTCGTTCGTGGGCGAGTTTGGGGGGTTTCAAAACGTAGCTGGTGCGTTCCCCATCCACTCTCTCCTTCTCTCACGAGAGATGCCGAGCAGTTGATCGCGTCTCCGGTTTCCGATGGGCAGCTGTTCGATCTCACATGCACCAAATCCTCCGCGAACGGGGAATTGACCCCGTCCCCCTCGACCCCTGGTACTTCCCTACCGCGCACAACTACGCCGCCCTCCTCGCATCCGAAGGGTTCACCGTTGTCTCCTCAACGCTTGTCCCTCGTCCGACCCTCCTTCCAACTGATCTCCTCGGTTGGATGAGAACGTTCGCGAGGAGAAGTTTCTTGTCGAGCTTGAGCGATGAGGAGGCGGAGGACGTCATGAAAGAGACGAGCCAGAGGTCGTTGGTCGACTGCCAGGACGAGGACGGCAGGGACAGCATCATGTACGTCAGGCTTAGGTTTGAAGCGCACCTTTGAAGGGTTTGAGGGCAGGACAGTACGGAGAAGACATCACGAAGAGATTGTATGGCCCTACCATATGATCCCGTCCGCAATTCTCAACAGCAAACTTCTGCACCAGACCTGCTCCAGTCAGCCCTCCATCTCCGCGCCTATGGCTTGCTTGGTGAGAAGATGGACTGTTGAGCGTGCGCTGGCTGCGTACGGCTCCGAGGACGCGACGATCCGCGACGCCCTCCATTCGTTGAACTCCCCCGACGATATCCTCCAACCGGCTCTTTCTTCTCCAAGGCAGACCAGGAACAAGCTCGAGGCGACATGTACGACCTCTATCCTCGCCATGAGCACCATACGGCCGCAGCCGACATCGACACCTCCCAGCCTCGGGGGAACGGCATCTTCATTCATGCCTTCCTTCAGTTCCTTGCCTGGGCAGTCGTCTTCCCTCTCGGAATGGTGCTGGGACTCAAGAAGAGCAAGTGGCACGTTCCTTGTCAGGTGGCAGGTTTGTCGTTGACCGGCACGGGCTTCATCTTGGGTGAGTTTTTGCGAGAGGAAGCAGGCAGGAGGGGAGCTCAAGCTGACGAAACGTCGGGTGCTTTGGACAGGACACCTCCACGGCGGCCAGAGAGAGTACGCTGCGTCGGTACGTCTCTCTCTCTCTCTTTGCCAGGCAGAACGAGTATCTCGAGTGTCGGTACTGACCGAGCCTCTGTACCCTTTGAACCTCTCGCAGGCCCGTAAGTCCCTCCATCAGGACGCACCTGGCTCGCCTTCCTCCGAGGGAAGACCTCGACAGCTGACATCTTGACCCCCGCATCTCTACAGACGGACCGATGGCGCTCGGACTGCTGGCTATGCTCGTCGTTGTGCGTCCGCTCTTTTCTCTTTTTCAGTTGAGGTTGGAGCTGACTTGGCTCTCGTCCTTTCCCGCCGACTGCGCATTTCCTCCCCTCCCTCCCCTCTGCCTCTTTCCCTCTATCCCTCTGACTTCTTCTCCTACCCGCTGCACTTGCCTACAGCAAGCGTCCACAGGCGTCTACCTCAAGCTGCACATTGACCGCCTTCGGAAGGTCCCACTTCTCATCCACAAGCTTACCGGTAGACTGTACCCAGTCGTCGGGGCGGTCCAGATCCTGCTGGGCGTCCAGACGTGGTGGGGTCTTTGTTTGGGCGAGGAAGCGTTACAATGTTATGCGCACCATGTGAGAGCTCCATCCAGGTCTCGAGAAGTGTGGTATCGGGCTGACGCTGGATCGGGGCTTGACAGACGTTTGGGTTCTCGTACGTGCTGTACGGCACGCTGCTTGCGGTGAGTCGTCCGCCACCATGCTCGGATTCGGAAGGACGAAGACTGACGACGGAGCTTTCGCCTCGAACAGATCATGATGTACTGCGGTCAAGAGTGGCTTCGTCGCAAGGGTCAAAGTCAGGAGCTCTATGTGCGTTCCTTTAATCGTCTGTGCAAGAAGTGGCCCTGCTGACACGACCAACTCGCCCTACAGGACTCTCTCATGATCTTGACCTTTGGCATCATCAACGTGAACTCTTTCTCTCTCTGCCACCTTACCTTTCGGGTTCAAGATTACTCACGCTGCTCTTTTCTCTTGAGGCAGACCTTCTCGATGCGCCATTCGAACGGATGGTCGATGAAGGATCTCCAACATACCGCTTGTGCGTTCTACCTGTTTCTAGATAGTTCAATAGTATCGCAGACTGACACCAGCGTCCCTACAGTGGGGGTGCTTTGGTGGGCTGGGGGTGCGCTGGGAGTCTTCATGTCGATGGGCGGCAAACGACACTGGGTTCCTGCCATGGTGTGCGTCCACTCTTCCTCTTCGTCTGACCCTAGCATCACAGCTGACTGAACGATTTTTCCGGTGTTCGATCAGGTTCATCATGACGGGCTTCGCGTTCGGCGCGCACATGCAGCACGTCGAAGGGTCAACGATGATCCACACGATCCTCGGCTCGTCGATGGCTGCCGCGGGCTTTTCGAGGATCGTCGAGATCTGTTTCGTGCTCAAGGAGGGTTACGGAGATCAAGACGACGTCAAGTCGTGGCAGCACATCTACGTCAGTTCGTTCCTCGACCTCCCTGCGCCGCCGTCTGACGTTCTCTCTTCCTTGCTTTCAGCCCTACCTATTGACATTGACCGGGTGAGTCTTTCTTAGCACCTCAGTCACCCCAAGCACTCTACTGACGTATCGGGGCTTTCTTCCAGATGCATATTTGCGTCGGCCACGGACGAGCAGATCAAGGCTCTCAACACGCACAACATTGACCCGACAACATACCTTCTCGGTCAGTTAACACTGTCCCTCCTTCCCCTAGATTTCAGGCCGGTCGTTCTGACCCTTGCCTCTTCCGGATCTTGACAGTCATGTTTGCCGTCTCGTTCGCCATCTACCTGCTGGTCATTTCTATCATCTCGGCCTACGTATCACCGTCCTTTGGAGTCTCTCGCCCCGCTTCCTCTTCTTCCTCTCTCGAGGCAGGTGCAGGCGGTGGCGGTCTCTTTTCCGTCTTTTCGAGAACGCCCACAAAGGAGGACCGGGGTTACGACCCGGTGGACGGAGAGGTGTTCGAGCTGGGCGACATGGACGACATGGACGGTTCGAGCGAGGACAGCTTTGATCGAGAGCTCGAGGAGGAGGAGGGAGAGGAGGGAAGTTCGGAGGATTCCAGACGGAAGGTCGGGATGGTCGATGAGAGGAGTGATCATCGAGGGATACGTCAAGGGAAAGAGAGGGAGGGAGGCTTTGTGGGTGTGAGTCTGTGAGGAATCTTGCGATCGATGTCGGACTGAACTGCTTTCTGCCCGCCCCCTCTATCCTCGTCATCTTGTCGCGGAAAATCCCAGCGCCTGTCGAAAGCGCATAGAAAGAGAGGGGACGTGCTGCAGAGGATGTCGACGTGAACCAGCGCACACTGGCAATTCTCCCTCCCCCTCAAACATGACTTTCAAGGATTGATCCTGATCCCTCGCGGTCTCTCTCGACACGTAACGCTCACGCAGGGTCGAAAGAAGGGTGCACGAGTGCGCTTGTGCTGTGGCCTGTATTTCGCTGCGTCCGCCTGGCCAAAAACAAAAGACGCCCGCTCGCACCTCCGCCGCCAGCAAAAGCAACCCGCCTACCGTCGTCGACAAAACACGCCCTTCGTTCCAGCATCCCTCTACGACCTCTTCACCAGCAGCCTAGCGTCCCTCTCATCCAAGTTTGGGCTCGGATCCATCGACAGCAGTCGCCTGTAGAAGACTTCGTCCGCCCTCGCTCCCAATCAGCCCGCGCCCGCACCCCGCCCTCCCCTGCACCGGACACGCCTGGCCAGATCCTCAGAGACTCGTCATGGTACGCTCCTTCCTCTCGCTGGGCTCTCCACCCAGCTTCTGGAGTCAGGAACATGTTGCTCCGAGCTCGGGGCTGACGAGGACCTCCCTTTTTTGCTCACTCGCCTCGCTCGCCATCTCGCCCCCTCCCCTTCGCGTTCTGGTCGCTTCCTCCTCAGGCCTCGCCCTACCCCCCACAACAACAGCCCTACCCTCCCCACTCGGCCGGCTCGATGGACAAGCTCGACAAGTCGATCCTCGATACCGAGCGGTTCATCATCATCGAGCGCCAGATCCTCCAGGCGTCGAGGCAGATGGCGGCGGCTCACCGGCGCGAGTCAAACTCGTCGTCCGAGAGCCAGGCGCTCGTCCGCCAGGCCGTCCTGAACATCGAGACGAGCGAGCAGCGACTCGAGTTCCTGGAGGGTCAGTTGGAGAAGAAGAGGCGGCGACGACAGGGCATCCCGGAGCCTGACGGAAAGAAATGGACGAACCAGCTCGGTGAGTCCTCTGCTTGACCAACCCATCCGACCTCCTGTCACCCGTTTCTTTCCTCGCACTTCCTCCCCAACCTCAAAGTTGCTGCACCACCTCGGAAGCGAAGGATCATGACTAACCTTCAGACGTGCGGACTGGACGGCCACAGATCTCATCCGCGCCGAGACGCCCCTCTCTGTCCCTCGGATCTCGCACATGCTTAACAAGCTCGAGTTCAAGCTCAAGCTCGAGGAGCAGTTCAAGCAGGGCCGAGAGAAGATGGCTTCGATGCTCGTCAACTCGACGGCCAAGGACGATAAGCGCGAGAAGGGCAAGTTGATGGCCGATCAGAAGGAGAGCGACGCAAAGATGAAGCTGCTGCGGCAGGCCGCGAAGAAGTACGGAAACCTCCTGTGTGACGAGGACGAAGTCGACGAAGGTCAGTCTCCCCGAGCTTTCTCAGGCTCGACCAAGGGACGCTGGGTGCTGAATTCTTCGACCTTTACTTGTAGGCGTCTCGGCGCCGGGCGGCAAGGATGCCTTCAACCGCAAGCCTGTCTCTGGAAAACTCTTCCTCACGCTCAAGGGCGCTCGGGATCTCGAGCATGCTCCCCTTCCGTCAAGCGGCACCTTCTCTCGGTCGAAACCGTTCAACGAGACGACGGTCGAGTTCAAGGTCCACGGCGTCGTCAAGGAGTTCTCGCACTCCTCGCGCACGGACCGGTGGATGCAGGACTTTGTGCTCGAGATGGACAAGGCGGATGAGGTCGAGGTTGCCTTCTACGACCAGCCGTCTGGAGGCAAGAAGGGCGACCCTCCCCCTCGGATCCTGATCGGAATCATGTGGCTCAAGGTGAGCGACCTGCTCGAAGCGCTTCGACGACAGAAGGTCGACGCCGGGTTCGAGGGAGACGCCGCTGGCTGGGTCACGGCAGCGACCGTGTCTGCTCGGGATGGAGGGAATGGACGGGTCGGAGGTGGTCCGGGAGGACCGCAGGCGGCTCAACAGGGCGGGAGGAACGGACTTCAACCTGGGCCGAACGGTCGAGGACCGAGCGGGACCAGCCAAACGGGTCAACAACACGGTCCCGATGGCCTGGACGGGTGGTTCACGGTTGAGCCGATGGGAGCGGTCAACCTGCATCTCGACTTCGGTCAGTCTCTTCATTTGTCGTTGACTTGATCCTTTTGCAACGGCGTCGCTGACTGGCGCCTTCTCTGCTTTTCCAGTCAAGGAGAACCTGCGTCGGCGACCGATGGAGGGAGGTCTCGGTGGTCTCGGTCGACAAGGTGCCGTCAAGAAGCGCAAGGGCGAGGTCCACGAGATGAACGGCCACCAATTCGTCAAGAAGCAGTTTTTCCAGGTCATCCTCTGCGCGCTCTGCAACAAATTCCTCGTCACCGGCGACGGCTACCAGTGCGACGACTGCCGGTACATGTGCCACGAGCACTGCTACACCAAGGTCCTCACCAAGTGTATCTCGAAACCCAACGTTGAGGCTGTCAGTCCTTGTTCCCGTTCAACCGCTCCTGATCGTGTGAGACTGACGCGCTCGACCGTGTTCCTTCTACAGGAGGGCGACGAGGACAAGATCAACCACAACATCCCTCATCGATTCGAGTCGTACTCCAACCTGAGTCCCAACTGGTGCTGCCACTGTGGTTTCCTACTGCCTCTGGGTCGAAAGATCCCTCGGAAGTGCACCGGTTCGTCCCTCCCTGTCGTCGAGTCCCTGAGTACCAGCGCTGAACCCCGTGCTCCCTTTGGTTTGACCTACAGAGTGCAGCTTGACTTGCCACGAACAATGCGCCCACCTCGTGCCCAACTTCTGCGGTATCTCGCCGGAGAAGGCCAACCTCATCCTCGGACTCGTTCGGGACGTCAACAAGCAGAAGAAGATCGCCCCCTCGCCCGCCAGCAAGCGAACCCAGCCCGGACAGGCCGCTGCCCCCCCTCCCCAGCACCAGCACACCCACTCCTACTCGCAGTCCTCGGGCCACGCCCACCCCTCCCAGCTCGCTCCTCAACTCGACAACCTCCACATTGACGGTCAGGTCCGACCACCTCCGTCACCGACGTACGGCCAGCAGATGCAGCACCAGCAGCAGGCTCCCGGACGTGGCGAGCGACCCCTTCCTCAGACCCCCGGCCGCCCAGCGCCCCACGAGCCCGTGCATGCCCAGTCGTACCAAATGTCCCCGCCCCCTCCCCAGCAACAGCAACAGAGGCCTTACGACCCCTACGCCGCCCCCGTCCCTCCTCCTCAGCAAGCGTCTCGACCACCACCCCCTCAACAGTCCCTTCCTCAGCAGCCTCCGTCAGCACCAGCCGCAGGTGTCGTCGCACGTCCGTCGGCCGCCAGCCGGCGCAAGGCCATCGGTCTCGAGGATTTCAACTTCCTCACCGTCCTCGGAAAGGGAAACTTCGGAAAGGTCATGTTGGCCGAGGAGAAGAAGTCGACCAAGCTCTACGCCATCAAGGTGCTCAAGAAGGAGTTCATCATCGAGAACGACGAGGTCGACAGCACCAAGTCGGAGAAGCAGGTCTTCCTGGCCGCTGCCGACCGAACGGGACACCCGTTCCTGCTCAACCTGCACTCGTGCTTCCAGACCGAGACCCGGATCTACTTTGTCATGGAGTACATCTCTGGAGGAGACCTGATGCTTCACATCCAGAGGAAGCAGTTCAGCGTGCGGCAGGCAAAGTTCTACGCTTCCGAGGTTTTGCTCGCCCTCGAGTACTTCCACACCAAGGGCATCATCTACCGGTGCGTCGAAGCTCTCACGAGAGCGACCCTTCCTTTCTTTTCGACGTTGTCGCTGATTCGTCCTCATCTCCTGCTTTGTCGGATCTTGCTTTTCTGCAGAGATCTCAAGCTCGACAACATCCTGCTCACGACCGAGGGACACATCAAGGTCGCCGACTACGGACTGTGCAAGCAAGACATGTGGTACGGCAAGACGACGACGACCTTCTGCGGAACGCCCGAGTTCATGGCTCCCGAGGTGCGCGCCCCTCCCCCCTCCCTTTCCTTGTTCGAGAAGACTGACTCACACGGGTTTTGCTCTGTGCAGATCCTGCTCGAGCGACCGTACACGCGTGCGGTTGACTGGTGGGCGTTCGGTGTACTGACGTACGAGATGCTGCTCGGCCAGTCGCCCTTCCGAGGAGACGACGAGGACGAGATCTTCGACGCCATCCTCGAGGACCCGCCGCTGTACCCCATTACGATGCACCCCAGTGCTGTCAAGCTTCTGCAAGGCGTGAGTCTTTTGCCTTCTCTGGTCGCTCGGTTCAGGAGAGCACACTGACGAGCGGTTGGGTGTTTCGTTTTTGCGCAGCTGCTCGAGCGGGACCCGACGCGACGACTTGGAGGAGGCGAGACAGATGCCGAGGAGATCAAGCGTCAGCCGTTCTTCGCCGACGTCAACTTCGATGACGTCTACCACAAGCGGATCCCGCCGAGCTACTTCCCTCGACTCGTACGTTCTCCTCCATGACACGCAGAGTGAAGGCCAGCCATACTGATCCTTTGATTGCGCTTTTTTACTCGCAGTCGGACCCTCTCGACACGTCCAACTTCGACGCCGAGTTCACCAACGAGGAGCCGACGTTGACTCCTGTCACGACCAAGCTCGGTCAGAAGGAGCAGGCAGCGTTCCACGGTTTCTCTTGTGCGTTCTTTCTCTCTCTCTTTCCCTCCTTAAGCTCCAGCCGGAGAACCTGAAACTTTTTCCTCTATCACCCCTGCAGGGATCGCCGACTGGGTCAACCAATGATCGGAACCACCCGGTCCCTCGTTCCCTGTCTCTTTCTCACTCGTCCGACCGCTCGCACCCGATCCGCGCCTTACATGTATCGCTCTCCACCAGACCTTTCGTTTCCCCTCCCTCCGAACCTCTCCTCGACCCGCACCGTCTCCGTTTCTATGCGCACACGACCTCTCGTCCCTGTGTGCGGACTGCGCGCGGAACGACTGCACTACCTTCCTCCCCTCCCTCTCTTCCCTCTTCGGAAAATTTCTTGCGCACGCCGTCTCTTTCTCTCGGTTTTCTGTCGCTATGCCCCTATGCTCTCCTTTGGTACTTTGAGGAAAGATTCGTGCAAGTCCTGCGGCGAAGACGGCCGGGCTATGGAGCGAGGACGGGCAAAATGACGCGCCGTTTCTCAGCGTCGTCCTCCCTTTCCTCCTCTCCCTCTCCCCTTCGTTATCCCTACCCTTCGACCCTCTACCACTCGCACTCTTCTCGTACTCGGTCTATCCCTTTCAGCCCGCTCGGATTCCTTTCTGCCGTCAGCTGGACCCCCGGCGCAGGCCTTCCCTTCGTACCCTCCAGCCTTTCCCCTACAGCCCCCGACCTCCCCTTCCCCCCCCTCTGTCTTCCCTTCGCCTTCCTCAGAAAACAACCATGCTCGGTCGTCCATCCCTCGCATTCCTCCTCTGTTCGACAGCTCTCCTCCTCACCGATATCGTCCTCGCCTCGCCCGCTCCAGCTTCGGTAAGCTCGGTCGTCAGCCTTCCTCCCCCGGCCAACGTCCTCGGGCGCGCCGACGAGGTCCGGCCGATAGCCAGACGAGACTCGTACGAAGGGTTCGACGACCCTCAAGCTTCGGGAGGGTACATGCTCACTGTTCGTTTTCACTCATTCATCTCCATCTGTCGTTTCCTTTCGCCTTGGTTTGGGCGGGCTTTGGCGAGGAGGATGGGCATAGGCGGGGTGCCACCCCTTGGCGCAGGGAAGGACGAGAAGGCCTAGTCGGATTCAGAGAGGGAAGAGCAAGTGGAAGACTGACTCCTATGCTGCTCGGACTCTCTTTTCTTGCGCGGACAGATCGTACCCGACACCTATCCAGCAGGGTACGATTCTCCTCTGCCATCTTCTGCCCCCCTTGCTTGGCCAGACATCGCTGACTCCCCCCTCACCATTTTTTGCACGAAAAGACTGGGAGAACCACTCAATATGATCATCTCTTCAGCATCGGACTCGGCCGTACTGGTCAACTCGAAAGACGACGGAGGGTTCCTCAATTGGGCTTTGTGCGTATTCCTTCTTCGAGCTAGGAGGGGGTGGTGCTGCGCTTCACAATCGAATTGCTAGCACGACACCCTCCTTCCTTGCCTTGCCCTTTCCTTTGGAGACTGACCCTGTGAACTTCTTTATCCACGTGGTGCGGTGTTGTAGGAGCTTGAACTTTTCGGGCAACTGTCTGGGAGCGGTCAACTCTGGTGGACAGGCTGCGAACCTCGGTGATGGGCAGGGCAACAGTGCGTCCCTTCCCCTTCCCTCACTTGTTTCCCTTCATTCCCTGCTCACTGTGATTGACACTCTACTCTTTGATTCGGGACGGAATTCTGCAGCTACCCAACTCGACGAGATCCGGTTCAATTTCGGCGACATCTACTTTGGGACGTGCAGGGAGACGTTTGAGGGAGGGAATCATTTCCGCTATTGGAAGCAGAACACGACCGGGGCAATCTTCATGGCGTGCGTTGCTATTTTCTCTTCGCCTCTCCTTTCTGAACTGCTTGGGGTTTGGAGGTCTTGTCGGGCGTAGCTGGTTAGAGAGGCATCAATAGGAGAGGGATTGGATGGAGGGGAGGAAGAGACGAACAAAGCTCGAACGAAACCTGACCTCCCCCTTACTTGCTCCTTAACTTGCTTCTTGTCTACAGTGTTTCCGAGGAGAAGGACCTCTCAAGTGAGTATCTCGTCTCGTTTTCAAGGCTTGCCCAGCGTCGTTCTCTTCACTGACCGACGTCCCTCCCTCCGACCAAACCTAGACCAACACGACATCGTTCGTTCAGCTTTTGTTCTGGTACCTCTTCAAGAGTCGATCTGACCCTTGGCATTCTCCTCCGCTTTACAGATCTACAATGGCTACAACCTCGGGAGGGACGATCTCGTGTCGATCATGACGGGCGTGGACATTCCAGCGCGGAATGTCACCAACACGACCGTGTACGAGGGATCGTCGACCTACATGAAGTACGTCGTTTATCTTTCAAACTCGTCTTGCGAGGCCTCGTGTGCTGATGATTGCTGCTTGCTCTTAGCTACACGTATCAAAACCACGTGCAGTACATGTCTGGCATCCTGAAAAACTCATCTGGTTCGTCTTCATTCCTGTGACAATCCCTCTTGCTTGCTGTACACAGACGCTGACCGACAAATTTCGACATCTCCGTCTCGCTTTGCAGACGGGATCAATCATTACTTGACCGTGGAGGAGAATGGCTTTCCGGCGATTGACGGGTTGGTTGCGGTTGTGACGGTCAAGATCACCGGCTACCCCGAGGGAGAGGGGTACGTTGCTCTCCACTCCTTGGCTGTTGAAGCACCAGTCGCTGATCGGTCTTCCTCTACCTTATCCTTCTCTGCCGCAGACCGGGTTCGAGCGCTGGGCTGCGAGGAGTCTTTTTGCCCTCGGTCTCCGTCCTGGTGGCATCGACACTAGCACTCACGCTCTGGACAACCAACCTCCTCTAGAAAGACTGTCTCGTCAGCCACACCAAAACGCCCTGCCTCGGCAAGCCATCGGACCCTTCCCGGCAGACCCTTGAACTATCCTAGACGTTCCCTCCGCCCCTACCTCTTTTGCACAACACCTCTAGAGTTGTTTTTGTTTTTCAACCACGCAACAACCTTCCCTCTTTCTGCTCATGGTTTCAAGCTGCCTTTCCAGACCTGCAACCTTTTCCTCCAGTCGTCTCACAAAAGGATTCGCTTGCCCCTTCTCTGTTCTCGCCTTCCCTCTTTGCGCTGCCTTCCTCACCATCAACCTTTTTTCGCAGAAACCTCTTTCTTGCCTCTCTGTTATAACAACATGCTTTCTCCTCAGCTTGATGTGCGCTTGACCGTGACTCGGACATGTGTGGGAGGAGGACTTGGAAAGCGAATCGTCTCGACATTTGCTCTTGTGCTACGCCAAGCGTGACCTCCAACCGCACCCCTCGACAAGATGGACTTTGCCTCCCTCCGCTCTCGCCTCCCGTCAATCCCGTCAAGCTCAACCTCCTCGGAAGGCCCACCTTCGTCCTTCTTCAGCACGCTCTCCTCGTTGCCGTCGTCGGCTTCGAGCTGGTCGGCCACGCTCAGAGGAGGTCAGCGTCCACCGCTGCGCGCCGAAGCGACCAACGACGTCGACGTGGATCTCGTGGTCAGCCGACTCGTCTACCGAGCAGGAGAGGATGATCTGTACGTTTCCCTTCCTTCTGAGCTCTTCTTGGAGTAAGCTGTTGACTTGAGCGAGCGCTTGGCGGGGGACGGCAGGGGACGACCGATCGTCTGCTTCGCACCGAGCTTGCTGCCCGACCCAGCGAAGGTCCCTCACGACCTCTTGCTCGACAAGATCACGGTCACCTTCTCTCAATACGGTTTGTCCCTCTCTATCAGCTCTATCAGCCTCCTCTGGAACGGCCAAGCTGACATCTCTGGGTGGGGAATGGGGCTGTTGGGCGGGATGCAGTGCTGGCCGACTATGTCCTCGTCGTCTTTGCTGCCGGCGGACGCCATTACCCTGACTTCAAGTGGTTCTGGACAGCTTGGGGGAGGCTGGGCAGGCCGTTCAGGAAGAATCTCAAGAAGCTCGTGCGTGCCTCCTTCTCCTGCTTCCTCTGGCTCTGGAGCAAGCAAAGGCTGAACCGTCTCCCCCCTCTCGAGTCTCCCGCAGTACCTCGTCCACCCAAACTTCTTCACCAAGAGTACGTCTCTCGCATGCTCTGAGTGAGAAGAGGGTTGCGGCGCTAACTCGACGCCCTCACGCAGTGCTCTTCACCCTCGCTGGAGGTCTCATCTCGCCAAAGTTCTTCCAGAAGCTCGTATACCTCAAGACCCTTTCCGACCTGGCGAAGGTCGTCCCGCTCGGACAGATCCTCGTTCCTCCCGAGGCCATGAAGTGCACTCCCTTCCATCCTTGTTCTTCTCTCGTTTGCTTTCGACTGACCAGAGATCGGACGGCTGTGCAGGGAAAACCTCTCGTACGAGCAGACTGTGACGCTCCCTACTCCTCTTCCTCGGCAGACGTTCGGTCTCCCCCTGTCCTCCCACTTCTCCTCCTCGTCCTCCAACCTGCCTCTTCTGATCCGCCAAACGACGACCTTCCTGCGGTCGAACGACCATCTCTCAACCGAAGGCCTCTTCCGCAAGTCTCCCTCGAGAGGTCTTCTCCGGGCCGTCGAAGAGGCCTACGATCGCGGATCGCCTGTCGACCTGGACCTCCTGGACGACCCCCATCTAGCGGCTGTTCTGATCAAGAGCTTTTTTCGAGAGTTGGAGCGACCGATTGTTGGGAGGGAGCTGTACGACGTTGTGAGGGCTTGTCCGAAGGAAGGGGACGATGGAGAAGGGAAGGAGATGGCCGACTATGTGAAGGAAAAGATCATCGGGTGCGTCCGCTGCTCTCTAGACACTTTCGACCGTCCTCTCGTCGGATAGCTGACTTTCCCTTACCTCGGACCGACGTAGCTTCCTTGCGCCCGAAGCTCAACGACTGCTTGGCCATGTCATCTGTACGTTCCCTCTCACAGTCCTCTCTTCTCAGCTTGGATGACCTGACCAAGAGTGGGCGCAACTTTTATAGACCTCCTGCATGACGCGTCTTTGTTGGCCCCAACGAATCTCATGTCGTCGGTCAACCTTGCGATCGTCTTCACCCCAAAGTACGTCTCGTACCCCAGTTCCTCTCGCCCGCTAGAAAGCCACGAAGATGAGGCTCTGACTCGCATCGCGCCTTCTCAAATGTTCGACAGTCTCGTCCGATCGTCCAACCCCGCGGAGGACGCATTGCTCTTCCTCGTTCCTGACCCCAAGGGGCGCAGGAGGTCGCACCCTGACGGACCGCTCGAGAAGAAGGACAGAACAACGACGCTGGGTGAGATCGTGCGGTTCTTGATTGACCACCCGTCCGAGGTCTTCGGGGAGGAGATGAGGTTGGAGAGGGAGTTAGAGGGAGGGACGGTACGTCTACCTCCTTCCTTCCCAGACGACCCGACTGGCTGACACGCTTCCTTTCTTCTTGCTTCCAGGCGAGACCTGGATCGAGTCACGGAGGAAGGCCGAGATCAAAGGTTGCCATCAATAAGGAGTTCTTTGACCCTCCCGAGAGCGGGAAGGAAGGGGGCGCAGAGGAGGACGCCTTCGTATTGGGAGATTCGTAGGGCTCGATCAAGTCGATGTGCTCGGCTCTCTTTTTCTCACGATTTCTTGGCTTTTATGATCTTTGCTTGTCGGAATGGTCGTGAAAGAGAGTACATGTTCATCTGGTCGAAGGTCGAAAGGTCTCAGATTGACGGAAAATAGCAGGCAGGCGACGCGGAAGGAAGCGACAGGGACAACAACAGAGACGCAAAGAAAAGTATACAAAAGCTGAAACGGAAGGACGTTGAGATGGCTGTCAAGGATGAGGTCGGATCAGACCTGCGTCGACTCCTCGAACCCGACGCACTACCGCCTGCTGGATCCAAGGAGGCTTCGACCATCAGCAGCCTCCACTCGTCCGACGAGAACGTAAACCATCTACTCCAGAGCAGCTCTTTCAGCGCCTCAAATTCTGATTCGAATTTTCACTCTGCAGAAGCGAAAAAAGGAAGGAGGTCCGACTGGCGGTCAGCGCACGCGAGAAAGTACAACTTGCAAAAGGGCGATGATTCGGCACACGAACCCAGCCCCTTGAGGCCGAGAAGGATGGCCGAGCAGACCGTACATATTTGGATAATGTTGCGATTCGCCTTGAGAACAGTCTGGTACGCGTAGAGCTTCGCGGTAAAGTTGTCGGCACCCTCGGGGGCTGATGTGCGTGCTGAAGAACGATCAAAAGGGGATGGGTGAGACCACAAACTACCTGACGTGCGTGTGGAAAAGGGCACGTACTCACGCGGGCGATGCAACTGGGAGTGTTCGACGGCATTAGTCTACATCCTAGCCAGAACGACAAAAACAACCAAAGGCGACGCACCAGCATGTCGTCAGTGCGACGTGAGAGGGCAAAGGAAAGTTTAAACGCAAAAGCAAAGCAGACGTCGGCTTCGCGGAGGAAGAAGAGAAAAGGAAGACAAGAGTCGACGGACGGAACGACTTGAGTTTGATACGGGCCGAGTTCATCTTCCAGGAGCTGGTCGGACTGGGTGAGCAGGTCTTGCAATTTTGGTCGGAGAACGGCCTAGAGTGGTCCAAGAGCGAGTCGCAGGTCTGGAAACCAGACAGGAGAAAGGATCAATCAGACTCAACTTGTGCGTTCCGCAAAGGCCCCGAAGCACGTATAAACGTAGTCCAGTCGCGCATTGCTCCTGCCCTAGACGATGCGAGAGGTGTTGTTATCTTTCCGAGCGTCGCCCATCAGTGGCGTACCTCTTCAGACCAGCTGGTAAGAAGATGGTAACAAACTGTGGAGGCTTGACGAGTTAGCCTGAAGATCTCGAGACCTCTCCGAAAGAGCTTGAGCTACGTTTCGTGAGCGACCCTCCAAAGCTTCCAGAGCTCCGTCTCAGTAGTTAAACGAACAGGCGGCCTTGGCCACGACGTAGAACGGGGCAGGTGTCGTCGTGAAGGTGGGCCTGGAAGAAGGTAGGGAGTGAGCCGTTGCTTTCGAAGGAACAGCGTGCGCTGGAGCGACTCACACGCAGGCGATCATGATCTTGTCCCGTAGTCCGGCGGTAAGGTGGGCATGGCGGCCTCTGGAGGGCTCTGAAGGGCTGACATACGAAACGGGAGGGTGCGGTCAGCGGTGGACGGATACGTGGGCTGGACGAAGAAGGGAGGAGGTTCCGACTCACAGACTCGATAGCCATCCCCGTCGACCCAGACTTGCCCGAGGGGTCCTTGGTGCGACTGCCATCTTCCTATCATCCATTCGTCCTCCGTGTTGGCGGTCGTCCTAGGAGGAGGAGGGGTGCTGGGAGGAGCGGAGGGAGCTGGAGGAGGGTTGGACACCGGAGTTGGCCGGGAAACCGTCGAGGACGCGGCTGACAGGGAGCTCATGGCCTGGCGGGGAGTGCTCTTGAGAGGATAAGCGAGCGATTGCCGGCCATTCAGCACGAGCGCCAGGGCAGTAGGCGGGTCACGGTCAGACGGGCCAGTAGAATCGAGGCAACGGGTACGTCTTCGCAGCCAGCACGCCCTCCCGCACGTACGGTCCTTGAGCACTTGCTCGCACAGACCTTTCTCTTCGCAGTCGAGCGTGAAAGAGGAAGCATCGCATGAGAGCACCTCTTCGACAGGTCAGCGGCCGCAAGAGTCGTAGTTGATGGAAGGATGTCTGGAGGGTCAGCCTTTGGTGCCTGGGTTAGACCGACAGCTCTTGTCTCCTTACGTCGACCATCTTGCCCTACTCTCTTTCTTCCCAAGGTCCAGGACCCATGAAGGCGTCGTCCTCATCATCCAGACCTCGCCAGTCGACAGGACCATCCTCCGTCGTGCTCGCCCAGGCGCGTGCCTTCCTATCCCTCTTCCGGTCGTTCGCGCCCTCGCCCCTGGCCCCTCCCTCCATCCGCACGCTCGCCGACCTCTCCAACGCCCTCCCCCACGCCCAGGTCCTCTCGGCCCTCGACGAGACCGCCTTCAACCTCAAGAGCCTCAAATCGCCACCCCGCTCGGCCAAGGGTCAGGATGCAGACTGGGTGTCGCAGTTCAACGGGCTCCGAAGGGTGCACAGAGCTCTGGTAGCCTACGGAGGAGGACCAGAAGGACACGAGTGGTCAAAGGTTAAGCTCGACCTCGCAAAGATGTCAAAGGGCAACGAGGACGAGATCCTCAACTTTTGCAGGGTCATGTGCAGCATTGCGTGCGTTTTGGCCTTCCTCTCTTGGGTCGACCTGGGCTGGTCGAGAGTGGGGAACTCACCCCGCTTCCCTTTGCTCTTCATCCAGGATCCAAGCAACGCCCGGCAACGAGCTCCTCATCTCCAAGATCCAGACGCTAGGCCAGCAGGACCAGCAAGCCTTGATGGTCGCTCTTGAGCCTGTGCGTTTCTCTAGCTTTCGATCCCCCTTTCATCCAGCAGGTCCAAGCACGCGACTGACTTCTTTCCCCCCTTCTCTTCCTTCGGCTTTGGAAACGCAGTACCTCCCCAAAGCCCCTTCCTCGTCAACATCGACTCCTCCGCCTGAACGGACGTCTCAGTCTGCACCAAAAGACGCTGATGAGGAGTTCGGGGCGGACGAGCGCAAGAGGCTCTTGACGGACAACCAGTCGCTCGAGGAAGCCCTGGCGAGGCTTGCATCCGAGAACGAAGCCTTGCAAGCTCAACTCGTACGCCCCCCTCCCCCCTTTCTGACCTCTTGTCGTCCTGGAGGGTCTTTTTCTGATTCCTTTTCGGGGTGTTTTATTGAGGACAGGACGAAGCGCGTTCGGGGGGGAAACGGTCGTCGAGCGTCGCGGACGACGAGCAGGAAGAGTCGCCTTTGGCGCAGGAGGTCGAGCGACTTCGGTCTGAACTGTGCGTCTACCCCTCAAGACTGATTTGAAAGCTTCGGAGGAATTGCTGACTTGGGTCAACATTGCTTGTGATCACTCTAGACGGCAGAGCGAGGATAATCTGACTGAAGCCGACACTGCGCTCGACAGACAGACGAGAGCGGTCGAGAACATGACGAAACGGGTTAGTCCTCCAGCCACTCTGAGGTTATCCAGCGGTTTCGGACGAAAAAGGAGGCTGACGTTAATGTGTCTCTCTGCGACTTCAGATCGAGGAGCTAAACTCGGTCGCCAAAGAGAACGATAAGCTCAAGGATCAACTGGACGAGTCAGTCCTTCAACTCTTTTCTTCGTCAACAACATTAACTTGACTGTCCAGACACTCTCATCCAGACTTAAACACGCGTCGGACCGCCTGTTAAAGTCAGAAGCGGCCAACAAGAAGCTGTCTTCCAAGCTGTCCGAAGCGGCCGACCTCAAGCGCCAGCTCAAATCGGCCGAGGAGGAGAACGCCCAGATGGTCGACCGGAATGCCGTTATGGAGGAGGAGTGTCGGAAGGGGGGTTCCGTGCGCGAGTTGGCGGATTCGTACAAGGCTCAGGTTGGAGCGCTGGAGAAGCAGGAGAGGGTCAGGTCGAAGGAGATGACAGGTCCGTCTGGAACGTTTTACGTCGGACTCTCAAGTCTCTTGCCTTTGGCTGACTTGTGACGGTTGCCATTGCAGAATTGCGGTTCACGCTCGAACAGACTCAGAATTTACTCGCTCAGGCGGACTCGGAGCTGGCGGCGCAGAGGGACGAAGTCGAGCTTACTCGTGACCGTATCCAGGAGCTTGAGCTGGGTGGGAGTCCGGTGCTTGGGAAGGATGGAGGACGAGGGAGGAGCGCGAGTGAGGATGTTGGAGGAGTGGAGGATGGCGAGATGGGAGGTGGGATCGAGGGGCAGACCAAGACCGAGTACGTCTTGCTTCTTTCTCTCAACAAATCCTTGCTGATGAAGCTGACTCCGCTTGAGTCTTTGATACAGACTCAGACTGCAGATTCGTCGTCTGGAACGCGATCTCGTCACTGCCCAGTCGTCCCAGCCCGGCGACAACTCTAGAGTCGCGATCCTGGAAAGTCTTCTGGACGACGCCAAGCGAGCAAAGGAGCGGTACGAGAAGGAGTACCTGGGAGAGCACAAGCTGTTGCTCGGAGCGCGGGCAGAGATGGAGAAGATCAAGAGCGGGAAGGGCGTGGATAGGTCCGTCTTTTCTTCCTATCTGCAAGGTCGATGCGAGCGTTCTGACGTACATGCTGTCTTCTTGCAGTGGGGAGGAGGCTATGGCGCTTCGGATTCGGCTCAACGAGTCGGTCAAGGAGCTGGACGGGTTGAAGAAGGCTCACGTCGAGCTGGAGGTCCGTTCAACCCTGCTCGTCTCTGTCCATTTACTTTGACTTTTCTAAACCTTTCTGCTCTACAGGTCCAGTCGAGTGTGCTTCAGAAGGAACTCGCTGTTGCTACGGCCGATCGTGCGTCATCACTTTGAACTGTGGTTGGTCGGCACCCATGCATAAGTTCAACCCCTGATGACAACTCCTTCTTCACCCTCAGTCAACCTCGTCAACAAAGATCAGATCGACGTGCTTCGGTCTTTGCGCGCCTCTGTGAACGAGGACAAGGCTCAGCTGGAGAAGAAAGCGCAGAATCTGAAGGACAAGCTCCGGGAGTCGAACGAGAAGGAGAGGCTGCAGATGGAGCAGATCAACAGGTGAGTCGCCTTCACTGAAGAGGGATCGCATCGTCAGAGCTGATGCGCGCTCTGCTTGATTATACAGCCTGCTCATGGAGAAGGTCGGCATGCAGGGCGACACAATCTCGCAACGGGAAGCCCAACTCACACGCGAAAGGGACTTCGGGTTCGTGCTTCGACGTCTGACCGCTCGCTCGCTCGCGCTGAGGCTGACTCGCGTCTTTTCTTCGCAGCGATCTTCGCGTCTCTCTTGCCGGTCGAGATCTGCCGGAGGACGTCAAGTCCCGCATGGTCGGCATGCAGGATGCGGTCGTCTCCTTGACCGCGCAGCTGAAGGCGGTCAACGACAAGCTTCGAGCATCAGAAGATCATGTCCAGAAGGCGAAGAAGGTAGTCCCACTCTCTTTTGAAGCCTTGACCGTTTGGCTGGCTGATACGCTGGTCACGGCTGCCTTGACCCAGTTCATCCGCGAGCAGGACTCGATGCTCAAGGACGCTCGCAGACAGCGTGAGGATGGCGCAGGAGATCCGTTCGCGGAAGCGCAGAGGTCTTACGAGTCTGAGATCGCAGCCCAGAAGGCCGACATCAAGCGACTTAAGGTGCGTCCTGCCTTTTCCGCGACTCGGAGACCTCTGGTTGACGCTCAGCTATGTCTTGCCCTTTCGTTTGTGCAGGCGAACCTCAAAGAGCTTGATGCTCGATATCGTCACGAGTTCCTGCTCGTCTTTGCGGCCTATCAAGATCTCGGCTCCAAGATGCAGCGCGAACATCTGCGAGGCGAGAGGAGGGACGTCCAACCCAGCAGCTGGCTCGCGCAACAGAGGAAGAAGGTCCGTTGTTTCGCTTGCCGGTCTTTTCTCTCCCTCTTGCTCGATCAATGCATGCTGACGATGAGTTCGGTTTGCTTTTCGCCTAAACGTCTAGTTGGGAGGCGGTCTTCAACGGTCGTGAACCTAGAACTCCTTCTTGGCCTTCTTCCGCAACACTTCATACCCACGACTCTTGACTTATTCCCCATCGACAGCTCCATACCTTCCCCACTGTTTCACGACACTACATGACCCTCTTTCAGAACAGACTATCAGAACGTTCTGGCAGCTTTTGCGAAGAAGCAAGGTTGGGTTTCGCAAAGGTCACAAGATCCATGAGAGGATTACAAAGGTCGGTGTTGCAAGTTTGGAGGGACAACGTCAAGCGTAGCTAGGGCAATGCAACAGGGCACGAAGGTCTGCACGGCGCAGAGGGCGACGGAAGGTCCTGCGTTGTTGAGCGTCGACAGGATGGGGACGGCGTACGAAGGCCGAGTTGAAGGCGTCCTGCAGCGGCCGAGCGATCAGGAATGGAGCGAATCGGAGAGTCGTGACACCGTTTGGTTCGAGGGCCGGCCGAAGACTGGGGAAATGGGACCGTCGAGTGATGCGAGAAAGATGGTCGACAGAGGGAGTGTGGGACGAGTTGAGACCGGTCGATCTCTAAGCTCCGCCTCTAGGTTCCGACAGCAGTAACCGTCAACCCTTCGTACGAGCGCCGTCGGAACGGGCTGCGTTCATTGAGGAGGTACTTGCTGCTCCTCAGTCGGAAGGGTATCGGCGCAGGAGGAAGGGCCGCTCGGTTGAGGAAGGCGAACGGGCCGTTGAGCGTAGGACGGCGAGGTAGAGTTGACGAGACCGGGTCTGGAGAGGGGATAACCCCCTGAAGAGGAGCCGAGGACGAGACCATTGACGGACGACGGGTCGATGCTGTAAAGGAAGGGAGAGAGAGAGAGAGAGAGGGTCAGCTGTTGGACGCAAGAAGCAAGAAGCAGAGGTGAGGAAGACGTACGAGAGACGAGCGAGTGGCTGTTCAAGGAGGATGCGAGAGCTGAAGAAGACTTGGTCTGGCTGGACATGCGAGAGGAGTTGGAGGTGGGGTGAGGGCGGCCAGGGGAGAAGAGCGTCGCGTCCTTTATGAGGTATTGAAGTGACGAGCGAGCGAGGGACACGAAGCGACCGAGGGAGGCAGTGAGTGGGTGCTGGGCGGTGGTGGTCAACCGTCTCTTTCTCCCTCTCTCCCTGCCTTGCTCGCCTTCCTGGCCCTTCCTTCTCGGCGGGCGTGCCCAGGAAAAGGAGGCCTTCATCCTTCTCGATCTCTGCGAAGCCCATCGGCAGGTCGGTCGACTCGGGCAGAACGAGAGGCGTTCTGAAGTTCGATCGCATACAGCTCTCCCGAAGAGGCGAGCGTCGGCCACCGCGCGGTCTGCCGTTCACTCCTGCCAACAGAGGGAGCGGGTGCTCGTCGTGTAGTACTTCAGCTGCAGTTCAGTCAGTTCAGAGAGTGCCTTGAGAGTCAGCAGCTAGCTTGGGCAGGCGAAGAAATGAGGGCCAAGGGCCAAGGTCGAAGGAGGTCGGCGCGCGGTGGGAGCCGGCTGGTGAGTTCTGAGTTGAACCTACTCCACATGCGGACCTCGGGGGTATTCAAGGTACTCAGACCTTTTCTCCGCGGTCTCACGATGGAGAGCGAAGCGGGATCCGAAAGAGCGTGAAGTGAGAAGCTTGAGTTCTGCTGCCCGCAAGTCCATGTACCTGCCGACTGCCGAAGACTGGCCGGTTCAACTACAGAGACCTGTCCTTGTCATACACACTCCTAAAACGCACCAGCCCTAGCGACAAGTCCCTTCGGCCTTCAGATACTAGACTCAACCACGATCAGAGGACGCAAGGCAGAAGACAAGGACGCATCAGATAGCATTTCGAAGAGTTCAACAAAGATGGATCGCGGGGGGAGGGGGAAGGACAGAGGGGGAGCGCGCAAGAGCAGTAGAGTACAATGACAAAGTGGATCGAGCTTGACAAGGGCGACAAGGGTACATGGAGAGGGGCGTGAGGGAGGGGGGGGGGGAAGAGAAGTAGAGGGCAAGGACGACCAGAAGTGTGGAGGACGACCGCGACGACCGCAACTCACGCGTACTCGAATCGCCGCTCGGTTCCCTGCGGCAAGAGAAAAATCAGGATCAGCAACTGAGGAAGAAGAGGGGGAAGATTGAAGGGCCTAGAACGCACCTTGTTCTCTCTCTTGTCGTCATGTCGAGCAGCGAGGACGTTCGAGGTCTCGTGTCCGGTAAGCTGGCCGAGGATGAGAGCCTTCTCCCGAGCGTCCTTGGTGGCGAGGTTGGAGTGGAAGAGAGCGTCCATGTCTGTGGAGGCAAGTCATTGTGGAGGTCAGGACAAGCTTCAGGATCGAGAAGCGTGCGGTAGAGGAGGGGACGAACCCTCAAGACTCCGACCCTTCGTTTCGGGAACGAGCAGGATAGTGAAAAGCACACTGAGAAGGGACCACGCGGCGAAGAAGACGAAGGTACCGACGGCCGACCTCTCGATGAAGGGAGGGACGACGAGTCCGATGATCTGCGGGGGAAGGGGGGGGGGGTCAACACGATCCTCTCGCGCTCAGATTGCAACGTTTCTCACGAAGTTGTTGAGCCAGTTGGAGGCCTGAGAGAGGAAGTAGAGTGGGAGTGAGGTGTCAGAAAACTCATTCCGACAAGGTGAAAGAAGAGAATACGAGACTCACGACCGACAAAGCAACACCCTTGGCTCGGGTGGAAGTCGAGTGGATCTCAGACGGCAAAGCCCAAGGAACGGGGCCCCAACCGATTCCGAACGAGAACATGAACAGGAAGAGCATGGAGAGTCCGACCTTGGCCTGGCCTGGGTACGAAGGCCAGTCGTGTTGGTAGAGGCCGATCATGATGGCCGTGATGGCGTGCCAGAGGGTCATGGCGATACCTCCAATGAGGAGAGGCCACTTCCGGCCAAATCGGTCGAGCGTATAGAGGGCGGTGAGGCAGGCAGCCAGCTAAAGGACGACAGGTTTGAAGTCAGTTCCAGACTCCAGTCGAACGGAAGAAGCGAACATGGGCCTGGCACGTGCCTGCGTGATGTTCAATAGGCCGCTCATATTCAACTGAGTCTCGTAGTCGAATCCGAGGGTGGCGAGGAGGGTGGGCGAGTAGTAGATGAGGGCGTTGATTCCAACGAACTGAGAGAAGGAGCAGTAAGAGAGACCAAGTCAGCTTCGTTCCAAACAAGACAAGAGACGCAAACCTCGAGGAAGAGTGCGAACGCACCTGCTGGAAAAACATGAGACCGATTCCGATCCACGACCTCCTGGCGACTCCGGGTCGGAAGCAGTCGAACCAGGCGGCGAACTCGAGCTTGACGGCCGTGACGAATCCCTCGCCCTGGAGCTTGGGGTGTCGCTCGAGAACGACCTCGCGAACGTAGACCGCTTCGGACCTAATGCTGAGCCACTCGGCCTGAACTCGAACGTCCGTCCTGGGCAGCTTTCGGAGTCGGCAGAGGGTGTCGAGGCACTCTTCGTCGCGACCCTGCTGGGCGAGCCATCGAGGACTGAAGGGCATGATGAAGAGCAGGCCGAAGAGAACGAATCCGGGGATCATCTGGAGGAGGAAGGGAAGTCGGAACGACCACTGGGACTCGATGAATCGAGTACCGTACGTGACATAGTACTTAAGATGGAGAGACCAGGTCAGCTTCGATTGTGGGAGGGCTTAAGGGGAAGAGGAGGGAGAGGCGCACCATGACGACGATACCGGTCTGAAACGAGTCAAGATGAAAGTCAGTACTTTCCAACCAAAGAAACTAAACGAAGGAGAGACCCACAACGATGGCGATTTGCTCAGCGACAAGAAGAGTTCCTCGGAGATGCGGAGGTGCGACCTTAAGAGGTGTCGGGTTCAGCGTGAAGTTCTTCGTTCGATCCAGCGCGAAGAACTCACCTCAGAAATGTAAGTGGGCGCAGTCGTCGACAGCACACCTACACCGATACCACCGATGAATCGACCGATGACGAGAGTTGGGTAGTGGTAGGAGGCTGCGAAGACGAGAGCAGGGATTTTCAACTCCAGTTGAAAGGGAGGTGCGCAGGAAAAGCCAACACTCACCCGTCTGGATAACGGAACCGATGACGAAAATACAGATGCCGAGACCTGGAGAGAAAGCAAGCTTGAGTTAGTTCAGGAGCGTCGTCGTGGACTCTCTACCCCGTGCTTCGCAAGACTTACCGAGAGTGCGCTTCCTGCTGATTCGGTCCGAAGAAAATCCAGCCACGATGGCGCCGATCAAGGCGCCGAGCTCGAGGAGGGCAGTAAGAAGACTTGGAAAAAGTAAAGCGGAGAGGGTCAGCGACGGGCTGCGAGGAGAGGCGAGAAAGGAAGGGAGCGCACCCCTTCATGAAGCCCGCTCTGGACGAGATGGTCGAATCGATTTCGGGAAAGACGGCGAGGAACTGCTTCATGACAAGGATGATCGAAACCAAACCTTGGTCAAACCCAAAAAGTAAACCCCCAATGGTAGCTGCTACCGAGCACCCGACTACGAGACCGTTGGAGGTGATGGCGCGGAGGGTCGGTTTTCCGTAAGCAAGAGATAAAGCGTCGGCGTCGCTCGCGAGTTCATAGACGCCCTCTGCAGGAACGAGACCGCTGCAAGATAGGCGAGAGGGCAATCAAAGACAGTTTAGAGGGCATCAGTCGCTGCGGAGAGGGGGAAGAGAGGGAAGGAAGACTCACAAGGACTCGAAGGTAGGCATCGCATCCCGCGAAGGAGCAATCTTGGAGACCTTGCCCTTGCCGGAGGAGGACAAGGTGCGAGGAGAGGAAGTGGGGAGGTCTTCCTTGGAGCTAGGAGCGGGTGAGGACATGTCGAGAGATTAGATGGCGAGGGGAAGGTTGAGGGGCAAGAAGGGGGGCTCCTTCAGGTTCGCTCTTTAAGGTCGCAAAGAAGGTGTCAGTCAGGGTCCTCGGTTCTCGTGTAGTCCAATCAGCACGAGCAAAAGAGAGTCTTGCGGACAGGTCAACGCAAGACGGAGAGGGGGGGAGGTGGGACGCGCCGCCGTCATCGCGTGCGGCTTCCTGGGGCTCGAGCTCCTTCCTTCCTCCTTCTTCTTCCCCCCCACTGCCCCTTTTCCTGACAGCGTCTGAAGAGGCGGATCGGACTGACCTGGTCTATGCTTCCAGGACGAGAGACGGAGGAGATGTTGTTGGAGGAGAGGGAGAGGGAGTCCATGCGAGCCTCCTGGACGGACAGACACGGTTCAGCTCGATCACCCCGAGTCGAGAGCTACGCCGAGCTCGCCAGCAGACAATCTACCGCCGCTTGTGGTCAGGTCAGAACCGGTCAGCCAGACGTCAGTTCATCCGAATCGAGCGAGCGCGTGAGCTTGGTCGAGAGATCGCACTTGACAGGATGCAGGTCGGGCGAAGTCTGCCGTGGTCATCGCGACGGTCCGTCGAGCCTCTCGAAGCGTTCGTACTGTATGATCTCCCACATCACCACAAAGGGCTGACTTGCTGCTTGGATAGACATGCTGATGTTATCGACGGTACGAGCGGCCTGCATACCCAGATCCTTCTTGGGCCTCCTTTGCTCCGGCGGAGTGATCAGGAGCGGCCCCTTTCTTCCTTTGTCCTCCTCCTCCGCCGCCCTCCTCAAACAACCCCTGTTGGCTGATCGAAACCCTGAACGCTCCCTTTCCAGCCTTGTGCTGACCGATCGCTGTCCAACGATGCGCTGCTGACGAGGTAAGTCGCTCTCTTCTGCAGCTCATCAACCATCTCCCCTTCCCTGCAACCCATCGAGTCTCACCCACGTCCATGGCTCGATCTCCTCTCGCCTTCCCTGCTCTCCTCCTCGTCTTGGCGTCCGCTGTCTTGTTGTGCGTCACAGTCGCAGCTTCAAGCTTGCCCTACGTCGTTCTGACCATCTCTCGCTGGCAGGTTCCTCTGCACCTTCTCGACTTCCTTCGTCTGGTCGATTTTCTTCCTCCAAAAGTAGGCTTAACCCTCCCCTCGAGACCACCACGCGACACCAGCCTGACGGTCTCTCACCTCGAGCAGCAACAGACCCTCTGGAGGCAACGCGCGCTTCGGCGTCTTCGGTTGGTGCGTGGCAGACTACTGCAGTCCTCGCCAGCTCGGATGGACATGGAGTCCACAGGTGTCAAGCGAGCCGACGTTAATGAGGACGCTCGTCTTGGTCCCTATCGGTAAACTCTTCTCGCTCTCCAGCCTTGTGGCATTACTGACTGAACCTCTCCCTCTCGCTTTGGTCGCACCAGCCGCTGGATTCTCCACTCTTGCCCTCCTCGCGCTCATCTACTGCGTTCAGTCGGCAGGCAAGGCAGCAGGTCCAACCCTTCTTCTCGCTCTCCTCGCCTTCCTTTCGTCCGGGATGGGCCTCGCCTTCGTCTTCGGGATCTTCAAGACCGCCAAGGACAGGTTCTCGTCGGATGGAGAGGGCGTACAGGCGAGCTTTGGACCGGCAGCGTGGTACGTCCCCTGCCCGCGTTTGATGGGAGTTTGTCAATGACTGTGTGCAGTTGCTTGGACGTCCCACCAGGATGATGGTTGGTACGTCCCGAACGCTTCTCTCGTTGCACTCCCGAACTGACGGTCATTGTCCTCTAGCGGCTACTGCCTCCCTCTTCTTAGGTCTCCTCCTCATCTACTTCGGTCCGTACAAGCGAGCGACAGATTACGAGATGGTCGAAAACCGAACGGGCGTGGTTGTCACTCAGCCGCCCGTTCAGGGAAGCAAGTAGTCGAGGCGGTTCAAGAAGGCCGATCAAAGTCAGAGCTACAACGTTTGAGGTGCGCTCTTTCCTATCCGGTTTGATGAGAGAGGACGAAGAACTGATCCGTCTCTGCTATGTTTTGCACCTATGCAGGCCGAGACTCTTCACCTCTCGACACCTCCTTCTCCCCCCTGCGCTTTGACCCGTCCTGTCCTCTCGCTTCCCTCAACGACTGTTGTACATAGAGACGTCCACAATCGGAAACATGTTCTTTGCCAGCTCTGCTCGTCCGTGTGATTGGGTGCGCAGCACATGTCGATCGAAGGGAGGGGGGTGGGTCTAGGGTGTGGGCGAAGAAAGTTACGACCGGACGGGAATCTTTCCAGAAGCGGGTATAGAGAGCGTCCAAATGGATGAGAGAAAGAGAGAAAGAGCGGAAAGGCGATGTGGGGCGAAAGGGGCAGGTGGCTGAGAGGAGGTCAAGCACGATCTCGGTCTTGCCAGGCGAACATCTCAAAACGAACGCGTCGAGAACGCTCGTGGTTGCTTCCTGTCGGTTCAGTCAAGTTCCAGACTGACTGTCGACTCGAGTCCCAGAACCGCTTCGAATTCAAAGAAAGACAAGATCATCAGTCTTCGCGTGCCGGAGGGAAGGGGGGCTTTCGGTCC
Organism: Cystofilobasidium capitatum; assembly: GCA_014825545.1. Classification (NCBI taxonomy): domain Eukaryota; kingdom Fungi; phylum Basidiomycota; class Tremellomycetes; order Cystofilobasidiales; family Cystofilobasidiaceae; genus Cystofilobasidium; species Cystofilobasidium capitatum. The sequence goes on from MVAJ01000002.1 coordinate 259,643, forward strand.
GCTGAGCGCAGTAGGGCACAAAAAGGGGAAAGGACAAACCCAAAGAGCCCAACTCGACGATCCAAAGGTCGCCGAGGATCGCGCTCCCGTCCGAACCGCCAAAGATGAAGATGCGGCCGTCGGCGTACGTGGACGAATGGTACCCTCTTTCAGGCGAAGGGAGCTTGCCACCGACCTTCTTTGTCGACCATGTTCGACAACCTGAGCAGAGGCAAATACAAGACGCACAGAGAGTTAGCAAGTCGGTCACCCAGAACGGCCAGCACAGAGAAGAAGGAAGGAGACGGAGAACGGACGAAAGTCAAAGGCAAGAATGTCCTTCGCGTACGACTTCCCATCATGTCCCCCAGCAGCGAACAACGAGTCTCCGACAAGCACAGTCGAGTGAAACGCTCTCGAAACGGGCGAGTTGTCGAGCGTCCGGTCGAGTCGATGCCAGACGTTCGTCTTGAGGTCCAAGACGTCGATCGAGGAGAAGGACTGGCTGCCGTCGCTGCCCCCTAGGACGATCAGCTTGTCATCTGCACACGTGCTCGTGTGGTACCCTGAAACCGAGAAAAAATAATTGGGTTCGTCAGTCCTGAAGGGAAGGGAAAAGGGGCGGGAAAGTGGGAGACGAACCTCTCCAGGGTGGGAGAACGACTTCTCGACGACCTTTGTCTTCGGGTCCAGCGCTCGAAGGTTGACATTCCACCTTCTCCCAGTACGACTCTTTCGCATCGTAGATCCTAGTACGCAAACCAGGACGAAGGTCAGCACCCCGGCCTCTTGAAGCAGAACCGACTCCAAGCGAAGCGTCGGGGGGGAGGGGTGGGGGAAAGGGGGGAAGACGCACCAGGTGTCATTCAGCGCCCGATCACCATTCCCGCCTCCAAAGATGCAGATCTTATGCGAGCCCCACAACGAAGCCGAGTGCGCTCGACGTCGGGGTGGTCGGTCAGGCAGGGCGAGCGTGGGAGGGGCGTTGACAGGGGCGGGTTTCGATCGGAGAGGAGGGAGCGACCAGGTGAGCGACGTCGTGTCGAACTTCCAGACGTCATTCTGCCGATCGTCAACACAATGGAGGAGGGTCAGTGCTTTGGTTTGAGGGGCCGAAGAGGACGGGCACGCACGTAGTATTGCAGACCGTCACCTCCCCCGACGACGTAGATGGAGTCTCTCACGGCCGTCGCCGTGTGCGCTCGTAATGGCGGTGGTAAATCTCCAGAGATGCCTCGTACTAGGCTCCACTCCATTGTGTCTGCAAAGAGTCGAACGAAAACTTGTCAGCAAGAAAGACAGTGGGAGCGAGCAGTGGAGCGGCGGGGGAGAAGTGGTGAAAGGCTGTGGGCAGTAAAGCAAGGAGGGAACGCACAGATGTTGAACGTTGCCACTCCCCTGAAGCACCCTCCCGAACTCAACGTCCCCCCAATGATCCAGATGCGGTCGCCTACGAGCGTGGCAGTGTGTGCCTTTAGCGGAGGTGGGGGTTGACCGTGGATTGGCGCTTGGTACGAGTACAGACCTGAACGAGGCAGCGCAAAAGAAAGGTCAACGTCGCTGTCAGTCGTCGACTAGATAGGGAGAGAGAGAGGACGGCACGCACCTGTCGACGTTGAAGCGGGGATACTGCCACTCCAGGGTCTCGAGTCGACCAGGACAGGGTTCTTAACAAACTTGGGCAAGACGAACTCCTTGCCGCTGTCCGCAAGTCGTCGTGACGAGCTGGAGGAGGGAGCTGAGGGCGTGCGAGCGGACTTGGGACGGATGGCTGGGGGAGGGTTGAGGTTGCTTGTCGACCCCAGAGACGGTGACGGACGGATGGCCGACTGAGAGGGTTCTTGAGCGTGGGCAGTCAGATTGGTGCTTTCTGACGGGGAACGTTCAAGGATGCCGCTGGGGTCTGACTGAGGGAAGGGAGGACCTCGAGGGTCAGAGGAGAGGTTGAATGAGCTTCTGGTCGGAGGGAAGGGATGGGAGGACGCTGGCAAGTCGGGGTCGGGCTGGGTTGAGCTCGCCGAAGAGGAGAGTCGACTCCTGGACATTCGTCTCGGCAGGTCTGACAGATGGACATATTAGAACAGCAGTCAGCATAGGGTCCTCTAGTGAAGGATCAAGAGATTCCAAGATTTAGGCTATCATGTCGTCCCCCCTTTCATCCTTGCTCCTCCGAGCTCCGTCTCTCTCCCCGTCCATCCGACCAACCGCCCCGTACCAAAGGGGCGACCCGAGCGCAAGAAAGCTCACCTAGTGGTCCAGTCTTTCCCGATGGACTGTCCTTGGATGTCAGAGCAGGGTTAATGGGATGCTGCACGTCAACCATCGTTCAGTAATCGGTCGTAGGCTGGCCGCGCTGGGTCGAGGTCGGGATCAGAAGGGCTGAGCTGGGACCTTCTGAGGAATGCGATGGACCGATGCGAGAGGATGAAGAGGTTGCTGGATTGAGCTGGATGTCGGTCTGCGGATGCGATGACTCGACTTGTGCTTGCAGGAGCTCGTACGAGGACAGGGGGAGGAGGATGGACGAGACGGAGGGAGCAGCTTCTTTCGCTGGCGGAGCTGGACGGACAGTCGCGCGCAGCAGGCATCCCTCCCTTCCCTTCAGCCCACCCTCCATTACCCCCTTCCAAAGCCAGAGCCTATAAAAAGGATCTGATACAACCTGGTAAGGTATAAGAGAGAGTATAAGAGAGAGTGTAAGTACCAAAAAGTGGGAGGTAGGGAGGACTTGCGCCTCATGCCATCATTGGGCCGTCGATCGCTTTCCTGCCCAAAGCCCCTTCCGCTGCTGGCCCTCCCTTTACTGCTCTCTACGACTCCCTCCAGGACACCCCTGAAGGCCTTGTTATATCAGCAGCCCATTCGGACAACCCCCGAACTATCAGATTCGGACGGGATTCCATCTCTCCTCGTCCCCAGGCAACGGCTCTGGCCGCATCCTCACCCCATCCGGCTCCAACGATGCCCTCAACCTCTGTCCGTCCTCTCCCTTCCTTCTTCTTCGCGGCTCCTTCGTCCTACCACCCTTGGAAGACCCTTCTGACACTTACTCGACGACTTGGACGGTTCTCTCGCAGTCTCCCTTGGCTCGGTCGACACCGATGCCTTCGGTCAACCTAAGCCCACGCGCGACCGGTGGGCCCATTGACCCGTTCGACACCGTCGACGAGCCAGAGTTCTCCGAGTTTTCAGTCAGTTGGACGCCTATCCCTCAGCCTCTTGATCTAGAGCAGTAGCTGACGTTCTTGCTGTCTGCGCGTATGGTTTACAGGAACTGGCGCTGCTTCCTTACCTTGCCGGTATCCCCTACCCGACCTACCTCCTCCCTTCGCCTCGCCTGTCTTCCTCCTCCGAACCCTCCCTCTCAGCCCTCTGGAGCAACGACTCGGCCCAAGAGCTCGGTCCCGACCTCAACGCGATTCTCCCCTACCGGGACTCACGCCGACTCAAAGCTCTCATCGCTTCGTCCGACCAGGCCGACGACGAGCAGTGGGCGACGAGCGAGGCGAACGAGAAACACGAGACGACCTCGCTCGCTTCGTTCTCGTCCTTTGTCCTCGCCAGCCAGAACACGATCGAGCTCGATGTCATCCTCCCCCGCTGGTCAAAACGACGGCCTTACTCAGCTACGCTCCAACCGTCGGCTCATCCGAGCTTCTTCGTCCTCCTGCTCGTACCCGCAAAGGCGAGAAACCCCAAACCAAAGTCGTTCCTGGACACGTCCCACTCTCTCGCGAGCTCGATCGTAGATCCAGCCGAAACGTTTCTCGCGGTAGACTCGTCTACGGCGGAATTGGGGGGAGAGGATGAGAGTGGGACGAGTGGAGGGAAGGCTCAGCCGGCCGTGTCTGTTCCTCTGGAGTGGACGTCGCTCAGAGACCAAGGGCCGGTGACGAAGGTGCTCGAGGAATTCGACTACCACTGGAGCTACAGGGAAGCCGAGGCTAGGATGGACTGGTCGAGAACGCCCATCGGATACGTGCGTCCTCCTCTCCCTTGCCCCAATCGCGCGCCTCGACTGACTTTGCATTCCTTCTTTCCACTTTTCACCCAGCCCAAGCAATGGCACCCTACCCTTCGTACGATGATGAACTGCATCGAGACGATGCCGGATTTGGGTGCCATCTGGTGGTTCTTGCCAGACCAGGACGATTGGTTCATGCTCCACAACAGCGTGTACGAGACGGCCCTCCGGAACCCTACCGGCGCGCACTTTGGCCGGTACGCGAGTGATAGCTGGGGGGGTGAGAACTGGGAGACGTTGAAAGCTAGGGCGCACGAGTGTCAGAACTCGGGTCAGGGGTGCGTTGTTCATCTCCTTTCACTCTTGGATGGTTGTGAACTGACCTCCTTCGCGCGCTCCTTTCTCCAGTATCTACACCGACGACGACGCCTTCTACCTCAACTCGATCGAAACTTACATGAGCTGGCGGTGGAGTCCCATCATCGGACCCAAGGGCGAGAAGCGTGCGTCCCCCTCTCAGCCTCAAGCGTTGTGCTGAATCAGAACTGACGGGTCTGTCCCTCCTCCTTGCAGTCGGCATCCTCGTCACGGCCTTCATCGATACCCAAAAGGTCATCGCTCGAAGGTACCTCGAAACCTCTCGAACGCTAGCGAGCAACCTCGCCTCGTCTCGGTCGATCCAGGAGCTGAGCGAAGGTCTCCTCAAGTCGCTCGAACTTAACGAGCGCGACTTCCCTTACGCCATGCTCTACCATCTTCGAACCGAGACGGCCACGGGCAAGAAGTGCGACTTGACGACGGAGGGAACGGTCTTCCTGGCCGGGTCGGTTGGACTTCCATTCGACCACTCGATCTGCCCCAGGCAGGCCGTCCTGAACCTCTCGACCAACAGTTCGCCGTCCGGTACCGAATCGGCCGCTAGGTGGCCTCTTGCCTCGGCGCTGGAAGAGGCGTTCCACTCGGAAAACCCTATACGCCTCACTGAACTGGCTGTCGAGGTGCCGGAGGACATGCGCCAGAGTGAGTCATGCCCCCCGCTCCCCATAACCCCTCTCTCTGTCTGAGTATTCTCGCCCGAAATTGATTCGCTCTCGCTCCTCAACTCAGGATCCTGGGGCGACATACCGTACTCGGCGATGGTCTACAAGATCTCGAACCTCGGCGAGTCTAGTGGTCGGTGCAGCTTCCTCGTCCTCGGCATGAACCCCCGTCGACCGTTCGACTCGCAATACAGCAACTGGCTCGACGCTGTACGTCAACGCTGTCGTCGTGCATCATTTGACTCGATAAAGGGCAAGGGACTGATCTCATGCGTCTCTGCTCTTTACAGATTCAACGACACATCCTCCTGACGTACCGCAACATCTCGTACCTCGAGGACGAGAAGCGAAAGCGCGCCGAGCTGGCTTCCCTCGACCAGGCAAAGAGTGCGTTTCTACACTTTCAAGCGCAAGGCTCTACGGCGGCTTCTGACGTCGCGCTCGTCTTCCTCTTTCTGTAGCCAACTTCTTCGCATCGGCCTCACACGAACTCCGGACGCCGCTCCAACTCATCCTCGGCCCGCTGACTGAGCTTGAAAACTCTGAGACGACGGCGACGCGCAAGGGCTACTTTGCGCTCATCCAGCGGAGCGGCGCGCGTCTGATGCGGCTCGTCGACTCGATCCTCGACTTTTCAAAGATGGAGTCGGGCCAGCTGAACGGTCACTTTAGCCCTCGCAACCTCGGAATCCTGTCTGGGGACGTGGCAGAAGTGTTTAGGTCGTCCATCGAGAAGGCCAGGATCGAGTTCAACGTCTCGTGCGCTCGGGAGTCGGACAAGCTCGTGTACATCGACACGAGCTTCTGGGAGAAGGTTCTCCCCCTTCGGTATCAGAGCTGTGCGTCTGAGCAAGAGACTGACCAAGCTTTGGTTCGTCTTCGTCAGATCTGCTACAATCTCATCGGAAATGCCTTCAAGTGATTGCCGCCAGGGTTCAAGTTGTCCACGGCCGCGCCTAACTCTCTCTCACTTCCCCTTCTCAACAGGTACACGCTCAAGGGTTCCATCGAGGTCTCCTGCACCTATCACCCGGACGAGTTCGAGTTCCGAGTCACAGATACGGGAGTCGGCATACCCAAGAGCGACCTGGGCAAGGTCACCGAGCGCTTCCACCGGGTTCAGAGCGTCTCGCGCAGCGTCGAAGGCACCGGCATTGGTCTCGCCCTCTGCGCTGAGCTCGTCCAACTCCTCGGCGGTCGGCTGGAGATCGAGTCAAGCACGGCGGCGGAGAGCCCGACGAACGAGTCTGGATCGGTCTTTTCCGTCTTCCTTCCGTACGGCAAGGGCCATCTGCCCGAAGGCCAGATTGACGACGACGAGAACCGGGAGGCCTACCTCTGCTCGGACTACTCGAGGGGTCTCCTAGAGGAGGCGAGCAGGTGGGCAGGTAGAGGCGCAAATACGAGCGGGAGCAGCGGAACGGCCGCGACGAGCCTGTCGGACTCGGGAGTGTCTACGTCCGAGTCTAGCAAGGTCGACCTGAACACTTTGTTTTGGGCGCAGAACGACGTCATCCGTGCGTTCGCTCGCTATCTCTCTCTCTCTTCCTCCCGTCTGCGAACAAGCAGCTGAACGCCCCTCCGCTCTTCCTTTCTCGTCTTGCAGTTCTGGTCGACGACAGCCAGGATCTGCTCGAATACCTGAGCACCATCCTCGCCCGGCATTGCAAGATCATCCAAGCCAGCAACGGAGAGGAGGCCGTCAAGGTCCTGCAGAAGCAGAGCGTCAATCTGGTGGTGTCCGACGTCCAGATGCCGACCATGGACGGCTACGCACTACTGGCGGCCATCCGCGCGCACAAGGCGAGTTTCCTTTTTCCTCATTGCTAGGCCTTGCGAGCGAGAAACTGATCTGGTCCGTGTCTTCTCGCAGGACCCCGAGCGTGCCATCACTCCCGTCATCCTCATCAGCGCTCGAGCAGGAGAGGAGGAACGAGTCGGAGGTCTCCTCGCCGGAGCCGACGATTTCCTCCCCAAACCCTTCTCGGCCAAGGAGCTTGTCGCGCGGTGCCACCTCCAGGTCCAGCTCGGCAAGAAGCGTCTCGAGCTCGAGCGGAACTTCAGGGCTGAGTCGGCGACGACGCGCCTGCTTTCGGATCTCTCGCCCGTTGGAATCAGCAGGTGGAACCCTGACGGACTTCCCGTATAGTGCGTCCTTGTTTTCTCTGCTCCTTCTTGTTGTCAAAGCTCTCTTGCTGATGCTCTGATCGCTTCCGTCTTGCTTGGTCAGTGCCAACCCGGCTTGGTACAAGCAGAGTGGCCACCCTCCAGACGCCTCTCTCGCCTCGTGGATGGACAGTGTCCACCCGGATCATCATTCTGTCATGCACAAAATGTCTGAGCAGCTCTTCGACAAGAAGGCGGCGGTGGAAGGAGAGTGGATGTGGACGAACGGGGTCAGTTTCTCCCAGCGCCTGCTTCTTCTGCCATCTATGAACAACAGTACTGACCAGTCGATCTCACCCACCCATCCTCAGACGTGGTCCTACTGTCAAGCCGTCATCATCGATAAACACTCGAACTCGAATTACGAAGGCATGATCTGCGTCTTGGTCCGTCGAACGTCTGCGATCCTGCTGCATCGGCCCTTACTAACCTTTGACCTTGCCCGCATCTTCTTCCACCCCAGACCGACATCACCGAGCGAAAGAAGTACGAGACCGAGCGCAAGATTGCTGTCGCTGCTGAGGAGGCGCATCTCCGTCACCGAGCAGAGTTTGCCGAAGAGAAGAAGCGCGAGGCGGACGAGCAAAAGTCCGCGCGATCGATTACCCTCACCCGTTCGCATCAGGAGACTGACTGAACGTACCTCTCTTCGCTAATTCTTAGACGTCATCAAGAGTTCCTCGTCTCGGTCGTCTCTCACGAAGTTCGCAACCCCGTCTCGGCTATCCTGCAGTGTGGTGCGTCGTCTTCATACTCATCTGGTCGCTAGGAGGCCCAATGTCTGACGCAAGGTTCCCGCCTTTCTCCTCAGCCGGTTTGTGCAGAGCCAACCTGTCTTTTTTCCGCAACGAGCTCGCAACATCTCTCCAGTCCTCGCAGCCCTTCGAGCCGACCTCTGAACTCGTCAACCTGCTGGACGAGGACATCGAGACGCTCGACAACGTCACGGAAACCGCCCTGCTCATCGAACGCATCGCGAACGACTTCCTCAGCTTGGGCAAGATCCAGTTGGCGACCCTCGAGATCTTTGCCACGCCCTGTGACCTGTCGGCCGAGGTCCGAAAGCTGCTCGGAGTCTTTGCAAGTGAAGCTAGGCTGAAAGGTACGTCTTCTTTCGTCCCATCTGATGGTCCCATTCGTCGTGCTGAGCATACCTCGAGCTGTCTCACCCCTTTCAGGAATCCACATCGCCCTCGACCTCAAGGGCCAACTAGGTGACCCCAACGGCCAGCACATCTTCCTCACCGACCCTGTTCGTCTCGGTCAAGTCGTCATCAACCTCCTCTCGAACGCCATCCGTTTCACGAGCGCTTCCGAAAGGCGAGAGATCTCGGTCGCCCTCGAGGTATCGGCTTCCCCTCCCTCGAGCGACAACTGCAAGGCTCCGGTGTCGTCCAAGCCGTTCACACCCGGAGGAAAGAGCTACATCTACGGTGAGCTCAACTCGTCGCATCCGTCTTGACGCCGATGCTGATCCTGTTCGTCCCTCTCAGGTGCTGTTACGGACTCTGGACCTGGTGCGCAGCCTCCCTCGCCTTCCGCACCCTCAAACGCAACCACTGACCACAACGCTTTACACTTGCACAGGTCTCGCGCCGGAGTCACTCTCAATCTTGTTCCAGCGGTTCCAGCAGGCGTCTTCCTCGACGCACACTGTCTTCGGTGGATCGGGACTCGGCGTGCGTTGCATTCCTTGCTTTTGCCCCAGATTCCTCCGCTGACTCTCCTCTCATGCGTGCCTTCGATCCAGCTCTATGTCTGCCGGCTCATTACTGGGTTAATGAATGGTCGCATCGAAGTCGACAGCGTCAAGGGCGAGGGCTCAACCTTCCGATTCTTCATCGAGTGCATGACTCCTGACGAGGCGGGCGACATCGCCCAGACCGTCGACGTCAAGCCGATCGTCATCCAGTTCCCTCACGTCCTGGTCGTCGAAGGTGAGTCGCTCAGCTGCACGATCGCCCAAGCTTGCGACTGACTACTTTTCCTGCGTCCCTCTCAGACAATCTCATCAACGCCCGGGTCATCGAACGACAACTCAAGAAGGCGGGCATGACTTGCTCGGTCACCTACGACGGACAGCAAGGGCTCGATGCGGTCGTCAAGTCGTTTGAACCCGGTGAAAAGCGGTTCAACTGCATCCTGGTGAGTGCTTCGCCGCTCTCGCTTATGTTGAGCGCTTGACTGACCGATCGTTGCGCGGCTTGTCTGGTTGCTCAGATGGACTGCGAGTCAGTTGTTTCGACTACTTCACTCCTGGAACTCCTGGAACTTCCTCGTTGATCGTCGCTCTTCTCCCTCTCGCAGAATGCCCGTCATGGATGGAGTGACGGCCGTCAAGCACATCCGTCGTCTCGAGGCCGAGGGGTCACTCCCTACCCGTTCAAAAATCTTTGCCTTGACCGGGAACGCGCGTCAAGGTCAGATCGACGACGCTCTCAAGGCTGGGATGGACGACGTCGTCCTCAAGCCGTACAAGGTGGACTTGCTCTTGGTTCGTCTTTCGCCTTTGCTAGTCTCGGTCTGAGGCAGAAGCTGATCCTCGTCTGAAATGCAGGAAAAACTCCGTACATTTTCGCAGCTTGTTTAGACCGTGCAGAGCGCTCTTCCTTCCGTGCTACGCATCTCAGACAATCTTCATCTCTCTCCCATTTTCCTCTGAGCCTCGCTGTGTGTTTCTCCTCCTTTCCTCTGCAGGACCTCCAGTGCTAGACTCCTTGCAACACAACTAGATTTGTCTCCCTTCTCACCTACCCGTACCTGTTCCTGTCTTCTTACCCTGTCTCCCTGCCCCGCCATCTGTATGAATGTCTGTATCTGCGCCTTCCTTCCCTCAGCTCGACGTCTCATGTCGGTCGTGAGTATGCAAAATTCATCCCTCCCTTCCCCTTTCCCCCCACTTCGACTCCCCACTCGCCCGACCAAGATGAGCAAGACCAGCCGTCATCCAGCAGCTCAAGGCATCTATGCCAGACATTCTTTTTGTCTAAGAAAGGTGGAGGCTGTCGCCCCAGTGCCGACGGCGGTACTCATCCCTTTGATCGAGGTCCGACCGACACGCTCCTCCTCCGTCCTGCCCCTTTCTCTCTCTCCCCAGATCTTCCTTTCTACTCGTTGCTCCTGTTTACTGACGCTCACTGACCTCGCGCGTCGACTTGTTCTCTCCTCTCCTCCCTTCGAGCGCTCTGTGCGTTAAAAGCGGAGAGGGGGAATCAGGGCGCCGAAGGCTCAAGGTCCGAGCTGCCCGCTCCTTCTGCCTTCGCAGCTTCACTCGCTCACTCAACCGAATGCCTTCCCCTCGTCCATCCACTCCTCCAGCCCTTTTCGAACCCCTGAACGACATCTTCAGCTGACGGTACAAAAAGAGTCGTGTGCTGACGGGCCCTTCTTCTCCCTCTCCCACCCACGCTTGCTCACTCCCACCACACCATTGAGACCAAGCCCTTCAGGATACTCCTCGACCCAGACGCCCCTCTCTCCCAAACAAGCAGCCCTCTTTCCATCACGCCCTCGTCTCCGACCATGTTGGCTCACCACCAGATGGCGCTTCCTCCATCCCCGTCAGTCTCTCACTGGCCTCGGGAAGACCTCAAGGAAAACAACGCTCTCCCGTCCACCTCCTCCTCGTCCTATCGCTCCCCTCTCGGCTCGTCCTCCACCTACCGCCCGGCTCCTCGACGAAAGACGCCTTCCACTCTCGCTGCCACCCCTTACGACCGCCCGGCCCACCCCTCTTCCCATGCCGGTCCGTCAAGGCGTCGCATCCAGAGCATGACCAACATCGTCGGCGGGCGCTCCAGAGGACTCCGGATCCCTTCGCTGCAGGAGGTTGCTTGCAAGATCGAGAATCAGACTACCCTCGTCGAGGGTGTCGAGACCTCTCCTCGTCCAGACGGACCCGTCGTCTTCGATCGAGGGAGTGCGTTCCTTCCATTGTCCCTTCCGAGGCCAGACCGGATGGCCGTCATCGACGTCGGCGCCGTTGAAGAACTGGAGGGTGTTGTGAGTTCCTTCCTTGAGCATTTCCTTCTTCAGGATGATACTGACTTCCTCTCCTCCGTCAACAGCCCTACCCCTTCGTCATGGACAAACTCATGGAGCAAGGTCCCGGGCTCTTGCAATCGGCTCTCTCCGCTCGACTATCGACCCAGTCGACCGCATCCTCCAAGGCTCAGTCGCTCTCCCCTCCTCTTCCGCAAGTCCTGGACTTCGACCTCATCCCTCCGTCCTTCAGTTCGCCGGCGTCGTCCATGTCCATCCCTCCTAACTACGTTCTCGCCATCCGACCTCCCCCATCAGCTAACGGTGCTCAGCAGCAAGGCTCGCTTCTCCCCATCCACGACATCGTCTACCGGGCAACGTGTGCGCACCTGCCTCCGATCCCGGCTCGCTTGTCGACCCTCCTCCCGTCTTCCCTCCCGGTCATCAGCATCACTCTCCCCAGTCCATCAACCTTGCCGCTGCTCAACACGTTCCTCTACACACAGCGACCCGACATCCTCCTTTCATCGCTCCTCAACCTCCCTCCACTGCCTGCGGCCGCCACTCCTCGTACGCGCGCAGAGTTGACGACCTACCTCGCCCAGACAATGGACCTGAGGGCGCTCCTCGAGCGGATCGGCGTCGTCCACCAAGTGTGGGGAAATACTTGCTCGCTGGGAGTCGCAGACTCGCTCCTGTGGAAGGCTTTGGATGCTGGTGAGCTGTTTCCTCCGCTGTCGGCTTGGTTCTTCCCTCACTTTCTGACCCTCTTCTTTCTCTGCTTGTCACAGCCTGGGAAGTCCTCGTCGGTTCTGTTGCCATCGTCCAAGCTCGGGGACCCGCTCCCGCTCCCGCCCCGACGGCCTACGACTCTGCTTCCTCCACTCCTACGCCCTTGATCCCCTAAGCGAGCAAGTTCTCCTTTGACTCATCCACGATAACCCACCTTCGACCTTTTACCCGAACCTCTTGTTACCCCACCCGTTCCAGTTCCGTAATGATCCATGCCTTCCTTCATCATACTACTCTTTCTGCGTTGCAAAATGAGCAACCGGTCGAGTTATTGAACATCCTTGCGAGCAGGTCAAGGTCGTGAGAGATTCCCTGAGATGATTACATCTATCCCTCAATCGATTTCTGCCTCTGATCGCCTTACTTGAGCGTCTTGGGAATACCCTCAGCGTTGAAGAGTGTCTCCTCCTCTCCGAGCACGCGAGGTCCCTCTCCGATCCGGGTGTGGATGTACCGCGAGACCTTGCCCTGCTCCCAGACGGCCGACACGCCGTGCTTGAACCCGTCGCGCTTGCTCTGGGCAGGCTCGACCTTGAGGCCAAAGGGGTCGTCGAACGTCTGGCCGGGAGGGAAGTAGTGGGCGAGCAAGCTGACGATCTCGGGCATGTTCTCCTCGAGCGCGTAGATGACGGCGTTGGGTCCAGCGTCAAAGGTGTAGGCGGCGATGGGCTTGCCGGCGGCTCGGTTGAGCTCCGAGACGACGTGGATGATCGACCGGGAGACATCCGAGAGGTAGAAGATGGGGGGGTAGGTGTCGAGGCAAACGGCGTGGAACTGGTTCGAGTCGCGCATCGTGGCCTCTGCGAAGGCGGGGAAGTCCTTGGCCTCGATGGCCTTCGTGATGGTGGTCATGTACTCGGGCACGTTCTTGAGTCGGTGCTGGAGGAGGTGGGACGTCTGGACCGTCAACTGCATGCCCGCCGTCGAGGCCGTCGTCTTCTTCTCATCCGAGACGACGAGGATGAGCGCCTGCATGTTGGGCCAGTGATCTCGGTCGGCGACCTGGTACGCCTTCGAGTCGGACCCAGAGGCCTCGGTACCCATCTCCCATCCAACGAAACCACCGAAGAGCGATCGGCAGGCGGACCCGCTGCCCTGTCGAGCGATGACCGAGAGGTCGGAAGCGGAGGTTGGGAGAGCATAGAGGGCGGCGAGGGAAGCGACGAGGGCGGCAAGACCAGAAGCAGACGAGGCGAGTCCGGCGGCGGTGGGGAAGTTGTTGTAGGAGGCAAGGTGGACAGGGTAGGTAGAGATCTGCAGATGGGCGAGCCATTAAGGTCAGCAAGGACGTGAAGGATGGAACGAGCACTGAGCGCGAGCTGGGACCGCTCTCCCCAACGATGCCCTGCATCGAGACACGCCCTCCTGACCACGTGTTGCTACGTCTGGAGACCAGGATTCGACTTTCCTTCCAAGTCTTTCGACTCTCACGGGTGCTGGGACTCTTTCAAAGACCAAGGCGCACGTACCTTCTCGAGCTCGGAGTTCTTGTCCTCCTCAGCCTTCCTCAAGCCCTTCAGAGCCCTGATGCAGACGTCGATCCGGCTTTCGGCCTTGATCTCCTCCTCCTCTCCGTTGAGCCAGAGTCGGTTCTTGTCGAACGTGCTCGAAATGCAGGACGACGTGGTCGATCGGAGGTGGTCCTGGTCGAGCGTGATGGAAAGGGACGAGTTGGTCGGGAGGATGAGCTTGGTGTCTCGCTTGCCCCAGTACTGATGGCCTCAATCGACAACAGGGAGAGAGAACGACGTCGCCGGAGAGCGATGGGAAGGTGGTTCGTTGACCGAACAGTAAGGAAGGCAAGGCAGGAGCGGGGTCAGTCAAGCTGGTCTTTCCTCGTACGAGGACGCGCAGGGCCCGCGGAGGAGCGAGAGGTCAAAGGGAAGAGCTGCAGAGGACTCGCCTTGATGCAGGCAATGTTGACGGGAGCTGAGGCAGTAGCAAAGTGGATCGCCATCTTGGTCTAAACTGAAGAAGAGCAGGAGATTATGGGAGGGAAAGTGGTTGGAGGAGGAGGATGCCCACTAGGGCCACGCGAAAAGACAAGGCGCGTGCGGGAGAGATTCCTGCAGTCCTCGACAGCAGTGCACTTCGCATCAAACTCGAGAGATGCTCGCGATTGGATGGGAAAGGACGTGAAGGTAATGGTACATCGGGTCTACAAGCCCACGCCTAACGGGTCGAATCCAGCGCTCGTCTTCGTCTCCTCCTGCTTCTCCGACACCACCTGCACCGGAGACGGTGTTGGCCCAACCCTCGCACTCTTCACCTCCCTCTTGGGAAACTGATACCCTCCCGCTCTTACGTCCTCGATACTGAGGTCCTGTAGTCCCCTCCACTGCTTCTGCTCGCCGCCGAGGGGTGTACTCGGTACGTCCACTCGGACATAGGACGACGGAGCCCGACCCTGCCCGACCGGCCGAGAAGGCGGGAGCGAAGGCGGAGGTTCAATGAAGCTCCACTGCTGGCTGACGCTCGACGGACCGAAAGACGACAAGCTGGGTCGGACGGTGTCCGACTCGGTTGCTGTCGTCCTGGGGCGAGGAGAGGGGATCGCGCGAGGGGGAGACGTCGACGTGAAGTGAGACGAGGAGACGTCCGTCGATGCCGCCCAAGGGTTGTCCGCAGAGAGGGGCCTTGGAATCGCAAAGTTGGCCGAGCCAGACGAGGTGGACGCGAGGGGGTCCGAGATGGATAATGACGAACCCCCGTAGCGACCACCCCCGATCGGCTCCTGTTCGTCCTCCTTTCTCCAGCCTGGCGACGACCCGCGAGCAGCCGCTGCAGCATGAGCCTGAGCGCTGATGGTCGTCGCCGCTCGAGACACCTCCTTAGCCGCTCCGCTCAGGGCCGACATGGCGCCCGTCGACAAGGAGGTCCACGAGGCCCCCCACCCGTTGCCGGGGGAGAGAGGCGGCTTGGACGCGGACGCTGGGGAGGGTGCGCGCGCGTTCTGATTGAGGGTCGATGGCGTGAAGGAGAAGCGGCTTGGCGGAAGAGAAGAAGACGAGGAGGCGGGTTGCGATGGCGAGCCGGAAGGGGGGCTGGGCTTGAGAGAGAAGGCCGACGAGGTCGACGTGAACGGTCGATAAGTGTCGTTGCTTGCAGCGCTGGTCGGTCGACCGTCATCCGCAGTGAGTTGGCGACTGGGACCGGGCCGGGAAGTCTGACTGACGTTGGACGAGTTTCGCGCCCGGGTCTGGTAGGGCACCTCGGACGTCAAAATCGACCCCTCCTCCGTCGGTCGACCGTTCTGCAGATCCCCAGACTCCTCCACGACCTGCTCGACGACCGGATCCTCCTCGTCTCCGCCAACTGCTGGTGGGGTCGGCGGCTCGACCGCAGGAGGCAGAGGCTTGCCGTTCATCTCCTCGTCGCCTCGCTTGAAGAGCTTGTACCAGAACTTCACGTCTTTGGGGTTGGGGAAGAGCACGCCCATGTCCGCTCCTGCCAACCGACTGGTCCGGTCGTCGAGTGATGAGTCAAAGTCTGGGTTGAGAAACTTTGAGCGTTCGGCGGGCAAGTTGAACCAGTCCCAAGCACTGACGGTCCTCTCCCACGGAGCCTTCGACCCCCTCGGTCCAAACTCCGGAGGCGTCCGTCGGTCCCGCTCCGAGTTGAGCAGGAACGTCCCGAACTGACACGTGTATAGCTGCTCGTACAGCGTCCGAAGGAAAAGCTCGTTGAACTCGAACCGGTCCGGGTTCTGCTCGAGAATCTGGTAGATGCAGTCGAGGAACTGGTGGAAGACGGGCGACGTCTCCTTGAGGTGTGAGTTGGAGGCTACCGTCGCCGAGAACTGCTTGTGGACCGACGCGAAGAAG
This sequence comes from Cystofilobasidium capitatum, assembly GCA_014825545.1. NCBI lineage: Eukaryota > Fungi > Basidiomycota > Tremellomycetes > Cystofilobasidiales > Cystofilobasidiaceae > Cystofilobasidium > Cystofilobasidium capitatum. Next base: position 275,389 of record MVAJ01000002.1, read on the forward strand.
GCTTGAGCCGCGCCTGGTTGGGACTGCTGCGAGGCCTCGGCGTCTGCACCCGCTGGGAAGCCGTCTTTGGCCCCTTCAGACTGGAGCGAGTGGAAGAACTTGTCGGACGAGAGGTGGCCCGCTCGATCAAGGAACTTGTGGCCGAAGCTGACAAATTCCTTCTCGATGAGGACTTGGAAGCCGTTGATCGTCCGGTAGAAGGGGTCGAGGCAGACTTCCGCGACGGCGGCCAGCTGGGCGGTTCGATCCCATCCATCCGAACAGTGAACGAGGACGTGGGAAGCGTTGACGTGGATGTTGCGGACCATGATGGTGGACCCTTCGAGTAGTGTCGTGATGTGCTTGAGCCAGTTTGACCGCCGGAGAGCTTGTCGGTCGAGGGGTGGCGGAGGAAGTTCACTCCCGGGGACCGGCTCAGACTCGCGCAGAGCGTCGTTGACCCTGTTAAGCGAGTCGCGCATGACCTGCGAAAAACGATGACGAAGGTCAGTCTGCTGTCACAGTTGGCGTCGGTGGAACGATGCTGGATCTAACGTGTATGTTGTCGATACCTGCAGTGGGCAGAGACAAGTCAGCGCCGAGCCACATCCAAAGCAGGCGCGCGCTCAGGACTCACCGAGATAAACCTTCTTGCCCGACTTATAGTTCTCCATGTTCTCCGAACCCGCGCCCTTCGCAACGTTGGCCATGGCGTTCGTCGTCGGTCTCGCATCGACGATCAGGTTGGTCGGCGTCGCCCCAAAGACGGTGCTGGACGAGGGAGAGTAGGCCGAGTCGTTGAACAGGTGGGTTTGGAAGATGGTCTCGACGAGCTTCTCATCCTGAACCGAGCGAGCCTGTTTGATACCGACCATGGGCTGCGAGCACCGAGTGATGGTGGCCTGAAAGCGACAAATTAGACAACCCGTCAGACTCTTTTGTGCAACTCCTTGACTAGCGCATCAGACGTACAAAGTTGGCCCAGTGAAGGTAGGTCAGTGCCGGCACTCGTTCCTTACTTCGGTACTTCGAGGCGTAGGCGAGGACGGCGTCGCTGATTTTGGCCGGTACGACCAGCTTGGCAGGGTAAGTTGGCGAGAACTGATAGCAGCAACGGACGACGGGTCAGTCCCAAATCATCCACAGGGCGCTCCAGAGCGACACCGGACGTACCGAGTAGTCTCTGTTGATGTCGGTCAACCTCCAGGCCTTCGTCCTCGTCCCAACGCCCATGCGCGCAAACTCCTCTCGGGGCGTGTAGCAACTCCACCCCTTCCGATCCTCCAAAGGCGGGTCGGGAACGTACGAGAACGCATAAAGTTTCTCGACCGAAGCTGTTTAGCAAAGCCAAAGAAGGGAGATATCAGTCAGAGGAGGGGTTGCTCTCGGAAAGGGGTCACTTTGCGGTAGGCGCACCTAGAACGGTAAGCTCCTTGATCGTCTCGAATGCATCTGCGCACTGAGCGTCGGTCTTGAATAGAAGCGTCAAGCTCTCAAACGTCCGAGTCCGGAGAGAGAGGGGGTAGAGGCCGGTGAAGGTCTGAGGGAGTCGGGTTGCGAGGTTGATGAGAGGGTAGGCGAGCTGTGCGTCCGCGATAACATGGCACTGGGCGTGATCAGCGGCTAGAGGACTTGGCAGGAAGCGAGAGACAGGAACGAGGTACCTGATAGTCCGACAAGTCGGCCGCCTGGAGGACGAGGTGGAAGGGGGTGAGGTAGAGGTCTCCTTCTGGCTGTCGGACGCCATCTCTGTCGAGCGTGACCTGCTCGATCTGAACGGGCAGCAGCAGTAAGAACGGGACCGTTAGCCCCAATCCTGTCTGATCTCGCACTTCGCTGGTCAGAGAGACGCTGACCTTGGCTGTCCTGATGCCCTCCATCGGTCGCCTTGTGGGAAGCTAAAAGGTAAAGCGACTGGACTGGGCGGGGTCGAAGGTAGGGGTTCAGGAGTCCGCTTCGATCTTCAGCCCTTCAACGGCCACCCCCCCTTGCTCGCCCTACTCTACCCCTCAGCTCCCTTCGCTCGGACAAGTCGATACTCGGAGTGCTTAGCAGCCCCGTCCCATCAATCAAAGACCGGCACGAAACCGGCCAGGTCCCAACCCTCCCTTCGCCGGGACGCGCGCTCGCAGCTTGCACCAGAATGGCACCAGCCAAGTCGAAAGGACGCAAAACGGCGGCCTTATCGAGATCCAAAGCCAAGACCGTCAAGTCAGAGGAGGAGGAAGACGAGGAGCCGATAGCTGAGGGATCGGGTTCGGGTGGTGAGGCGCAAGAGGAGGAGGCAGAGGGCGAGTACGCGTTGGAGGAGGGTCCGGTCGGGATCCTCGACTCCGTCCAAGGAGAGATCGTGCGTTCCATCCTGCCGTTCCACTCTTCTTGACATCCCATGCCAAAGCTGACAGAGTTCGAGGGTTACCTGCTTGATCTGGCTGCTAGATCTTCCTCAAAGCGCTCTCCAAGCATCGTCCAATAGGGCTGGAGCGTCACTTTGAGATGGCCGCCCTCATTAGAACCATCAACGACGCCCTGGTCACATCCGCCCTCGAGGGCGGTCAAGAAGGCGTAGAGGGACCCGAGGTGTGGGATAAGATCAAGTCGATGTGGGACATCGAACGTTTAGACGGGGATGTGAGTTTTTAGGTGTGGTTGCGCGCCCTCAACTAGGGGGAAGGACAGCAGGACGAACGCTCATCGGCCAAACCCTCCTTTCCTTGTCCTTGCCACCCCAGGTCACCCCTCCGTTCTCCTCTCCATCTGACACTCCGCCACCGTCAGAAGAGATCGACAAGAAGGCCTTCCACCTGCCCTTTACAGGATCGTTCGACGCGCTCGTCGACTCGCGTCGTCTTCACTCGGCCGCCTCGCGTAGCCCACCGGATCTGAATGTACCGCAACTACCAGCGCTAGAAGGCAACGGCAGCGGAAGTAGTCTAACGGGGACGGACGACGAAGATAAGGAGATGGTGGATGCGGAGGAGGAACTGAAGGAGGGAGGACCGGTCGAGGAAGAGACGGAAGAGGACGAGGAGCAGACGGAGGAGGAGAGCGAAGAGGAGATGACGCCGGTCAAGAAGAAGCGCAAGAAGGCGAAGCGCTAGTATGGATCATCATCAATCATTCTGCTTGCAGGATGTCAGTCTTGCGCGACGCGAGCAAGTGAGTGAGTTGGGGGCCGCGCGCCCGTGTTCTGAGTCTCTTTGGAGTTCCCCTCTCTCGAACTTCCCATTCTACCTTTCGGACATGTCCTGTCGCAGAGTGAGATCGTCGCGACCTCCCGTGAGACGCGTCCTCGTGGATAGGCTGGATGGTGCCAGTCAGCGTGTGCCCAGCTGTTTGGGATCCAGTCGGGCCATCTTTTTTTCTCCGCGTCCGGGCGCGCAAAATCCTCTGCGCTGGCTTTCCCTTTCTCCCCTCACCCCCTTCTCTTTCCCTCCCCCCTCACCCTTTTCTTTCTTTCTTTACAAAATGGCTGCCAACGGATCCGCTGTTGCCCAGACCGGTCTTCCCGCCGGACAGTGAGTCCTCTGCTCTGCTTGCTTGTCTACGGGCAGCTTTTTTTCGTGCTGTCGGCTCGCGCCGTGGGCTGAACAGATGCTTCCTTCGTTGAACGATCCAGCTTCCTCTTCACCTCCGAGTCGGTTGGAGAGGTACGTCTCCGCCTCACAAACACCCTCGGTAACTGTTTAGGATTCCTGACTGACCAGACTGCATTTCTATCGTTCTCTAAGGGACACCCCGACAAGATCTGTGATGCCGTCTCCGACGCCATCGTACGTTTCCTTCCTTCCGTCCGAGCGCTGGCAGCCGGAGCCCTGACCGCCCCTCCCGCTTCGCCCATCTACAGCTCGACGCCTGCCTCGCCCAGGACCCCTGGTCCAAGGTTGCTTGCGAGACTGCTGCCAAGACTGGGTGCGTTCCTTCAGCCTCGCTTTGTCGACCGGAGTGACCTGTCGGTTCGCGTCGAGCTAACTTTTTTTCTTCGCACGTTTCTGCCCGGTCCCCTCGACTTTGCCTTCCCTCCCTCCTTCTCGACATGCTGCGAATTCAGTATGATCATGGTCTTCGGTGAGATCACCACCAAGGCCCAGGTCGACTACCAGGCCGTTGTCCGAAACGCCATCAAGGCCATCGGATACGACTCGTCCGAGAAGGGTTTCGACTACAAGACCTGCAACGTCCTCGTCGCCATCGAGCAGCAGTCGCCCGATATCGCCCAGGGTCTCGACCACGGAAACCTCGAGAACCACGGAGCTGGTGACCAGGGTATCATGTACGTTTCTTTTCTTCTTCGCCTTGATTAGTCGCGTCGCGGTGTAACAGCCCTGACTGACGCCTCTCCTTCCTTTGACCACAGGTTCGGTTACGCTACCGACGAGACTGAGGAGCTTATGCCCCTTTCCATCATGCTTGCCCACAAGCTCAACGCCGCCATGGCCGCCGCCCGACGAGACGAGTCCCTTGCCTGGCTCCGACCCGACTCCAAGACCCAGGTCACCGTCGAGTACAAGAAGGAGGGAGGTGCCTGCATCCCCATCCGAGTCGACACCGTCGTCATCTCCACCCAGCACGCTGAGGAGATCACCACCGAGGACCTCCGAACCGAGCTTCTTGAGAAGATCGTCAAGAAGGTCATCCCCGCCAACCTCCTCGACGACCGAACCGTCTACCACATGCAGCCCTCGGGTCGATTCGTCATTGGTGGTCCCCAGGGAGACGCTGGTCTCACCGGACGAAAGATCATTGTCGACACCTACGGAGGATGGGGAGCTCACGGAGGAGGAGCCTTCTCCGGCAAGGACTGGTCCAAGGTCGACCGGTGCGCACTTCCCCACTTGTTTACGCACACCCGTTCATTAACTGACTCAAAACCTCTCCGTCGCTAGATCTGCCGCCTACACTGCCCGATGGGTCGCCAAGTCCCTCGTTGCCGCCGGTCTCGCCAAGCGAGTCCTCGTCCAGCTCTCGTATGCCATCGGTGTCGCCGAGCCTCTATCGGTCTTCGTCGACTCGTACGGAACTTCTTCCAAGTCTGACGAGGAGCTCGTTGCCATCATCAACGCCAACTTCTCGCTCAAGCCCGGAGTCATCGTCAAGGACCTCGACCTCCAGAAGCCCAAGTACAACATCACCTCGTCGTACGGTCACTTCGGACGATCTGAGCCCTCGTTCACCTGGGAGAAGCCCAAGACCCTCAAGTTCTAAGAACCGATGGTCTTCCTTCATCTCTTCTTTGCCTCCCCTCCTCTCCTCTCTTTGGGCTCGATAGACGTCTCATCCATTGCTTAGCGTGAGCTCATCCTCGCAATTTTCCACTTTGTTCGCTTTCTCTTTATCACCGCTTTCCTCCCCTTCCTCGCACAAGCTCCCTTAGAATCCCACAACTACCCTCACGAATCAACCACGCAACTCTCTCTCCTTTTTCCTCTCTTTTCCTCCTGGGTCACTACCTTCCGTGTTGTTTTGATTAGACCGGGCTGCGTCCTGACCTGCATTTTCTAAAATGGGTTCAACACTCAGCACAAGAAAAAAAAACATTTATTCGTCTCTTGCAAGAGTTTGCAACTGCAGAAAGGGGAAGGGGAGGAAGGGATCATGATTCATCTGAAGATGAGGCGACGAGGACGTGTTCGAGTGGGAAGTCGTGCTCGCTCGTAGGGACAGCACCCTTGTCCAACCATTGCTCCTTCAGTGCTAGGCCAACTGAAAGGAAGTAAAGCGACCAACATCACGAGAAACAAGCGCGTTAGCGATGCCGCTCAACGTAGAAAGAAGAGAAGAGGGAAAAGGTCGCGCACCCAAAGTAGGTGTCTTCCACCCCCTCTCTCTGCAGATTCCCTCGTACGTCTCCAAAAAGGTGTCGTAGTAGCCCTTACCGTGGCCTAGTCGGTCGATGAGTTTTGGCGAGGTGGGTGAGGGGGAGAAGGCGACGGCAGGGAGGTAGATGAGGTCGAGCGAAAGGTCGGCCGTCGTAGGTTCCAAAGCTGACGGTTGGCGAGCAAGCACAGAAGACGCCAGGACGAGAGTGAATTATCGGGACACTGAGTTTGACCCTGCGCAAAACAAGGTGAGAGAGTAGAGGAGCGCACCGTCGTCTCGAGGTCCTAGATGTTCCCTCCTCTCCCTCCCAACGACCGGAATCCCCCATCCGTCCCTCTCCCACTCCGCCTCCCCATCATCCTTGTAAAGGCGTACCATCGTCATTCTTCCTCCCTTGGGGATGAACGGCACCCAAACGATCTTGTCCTGTCCGAGCGCATGCTGGACGAGTGCGAGCGTTTGGACTTCGGAGTGCGGCATTGAGAGGTAGATCGAGAGCGACCTGGACGAGAGGTAGGGTTCGGTCGAGATCACTCTTTGGAGGAGATCGTTGGCTACCATATCAGAGTTTGCTCAAGCGAGTCAGTCCCAAAGTCCCGTCTGAAGGGTTGAGAGACAGGGTTGGGGTCGTACACTGTGCTTGGATGGCGCTGGGCGAGAGCGCGCGCAGCTGGTGCTGGACCGACTTGCGTAGTGCACGCTTGACGGCCGGCAGGGCGAGCGAAGACGACGACGACGAGGCCATGCTGAGAGGCGTGCCAGTGTCTGAGGATGATCAGTAGCGAAGGCAGGGATGGGAAGCTGTCCGGTCCTGGAGAAGAAGGCGGTTTGGGGTGCAGGTCGTCCGACTCTCTTCCCGACCCTTTAACCACTCCTCTCGATATTATTCCAGCAATGGCCGACGGCACCAGAGCCATCCCGCTGTGGCTCGCCATCATCATCGGCCTGCTCTCATCCCTCGTCCAGTCGCTAGGGCTCTCGCTCCAGCGCAAGTCGCACTTGCTCACGTCCGCCCAGCCGGCCCATCTCCAGCGGCCGACCTACAAGCATCCGCTCTGGCTCGTCGGGTTCGCCATCTTCATCTCGTCCAACGTCGTCGGCACCGTCTTCCAGGTAGGCGCGCTCCCCATCGTTGTGCTCGCTCCCCTCGGGGCGGTCTCGCTGCTCTACAACAGCCTGTTTGCCAAGTTCCTTCTCGGCGACGTCTTCACCCGCTGGATGGGCGTCGGCACCGTCCTCATCACGACAGGCGCGATCCTGATCGCCACTTTCGGCGTCGTGGAGGAGCCGCTGCTCGAGCTCGAGGAGCTTCTCAGGCTGTTTGCGAGGAAGGAGTGGTGGATCTTCAGCTCGCTCGTTGGGGTCGGGACCGCAGTCGCCCTTGCCGTGGTCCGTTCAGTTTCTGTCTCTGTCCCTGCTGACAACTGTCGTGTCTCCCGTACTGACGCCTACTCTTGCCCTTTCATTGCTGCTTCTCCAGTGCCACACGATTGAGCACTTGATGAACCGTCGGCTCGCCTCTTACGGGCCGATCCACCTGCCACATGACGACGAACTGTCCCCCTCAACACCCCTCACCAAGCTTCCCTCGATCAACGACCCCGCAGCTAGCTCTGCACCCACACCCTCAGTAGACCAGACAGCTCGGACCAAGCTCTACCTCGCCCTGGCGTACTCGTTCGTCTCCGGTACCCTCTCTGGCCTGTGTCTCCTCTTCGCCAAGACGGGTGTCGAACTCCTGCTCTCCACGCTCTCGTCCCGCAAGTCGCAGTTCTCGACAGGAACGGTCGTCTTTGGAGGAGGAGGCTTGATCATCCTCGCTTTGGCTCAGCTGTACTACCTCAACCATGCCCTCCGGCTCGACTCGCCCACGATCGTCTGCCCGGTCGCCTTTTCCGCCTACAACGTTTCGTCCGTTTTCGGAGGACTCGTTTACTTTGATCAGATCTCACAGCTTACGGGCGTCAAGTTGAGCTTGGTCGGGGTGGGCGTGACGGTCTTGCTGCTCGGGGTTGGGGCTGTATCTGTGGGTGGTTGCGGCAAGGGCGAGTGTAAAGGGGGCGGTGTCGGCGTGGGTGTTTGGGTTGAAGAGGAAGACGTGGACCTTTCAGACGACGAACAAGGGGAGAGGGATGAGGAATACTTTGGTCAAGCTCCTTACTCTGACGAACCGGCGTCGACGGTCTCTCCCTCGAGTCACTCCTCCCCTCCTTCACCTACGCCCGATCGCCGTCCGAGACCTTCCCTCCCCTCAATCCTCACTTCACCCGAATCTCAACGCCCCCCTCGCCGATCTTCGACCACCCACTCACACGCGCGCTATCTCCCTTTCTCACCGACGATGCCTTCGTCGCCTTCCTCTCCTAATCACACAACGTCCTCGACGCAACATCAACATCCGCAGTCGACGGGTTTGTTCTCCATCGGTCTCGGGGCGGCCAGTCCGGGATTCTTCGTCGTTGGTCGTCAGCACGCGAGGGGCGGGTCGGTCGATGGCGGTGGTGGGGGGTCGAGGAGGAAGAGCGAGGTCGGCAAGTCGGGTTTGGGACTCGGCGTCGTGCTCTCAGACGAGGAGGAGGGGGTTAGTGCTGCTGTCGTGCAGGAGGGTCAGGGGAGCTCGAGTGCGCTGGTCGACGAGAGCTGAAGAAGAGATCTTTGCCTGAACTGCTCTTTGATAGAAGACGGTTGTAAATCGTATGAAGCCCATTCCATCTTCACGCAACGAGCCCACCATGGGTCGCTCGGTTGTCCAGTGTCGTGCCCTCCCACCAAGCCGTGCCGTTCCCGTACAGCAGGCGAACGTTCTGTCAGCGCTTCAGTCTCTCCTTAGGCGGGAGAAAGGAAAGAAAAAATCTACGTCGGTTCCTCCCTTGACTTCCCCTCCGAGAGTGTAAACGCTCAAATTTCGGCCAACGTACACTGCGTCCTGGTACGAGGCGAGCGTACACTCGTACTTAGAGGCGTCCGTCCGGGTGAAGAAAACGGCCGCTAAAGCGAAGACAGTCGCAAAAGAGATCGTCAGAAAAAGGAGGGAGAAAAGAGAAAGGAGAAGGATGCACCTGCAGGCCCAGTCTCTCCTCTCGCATCGTTTGCAATGATCGAAGTTGCTCTGTTCGTCACGTCCAGGTTGCACGGCTTGAAGAGACCGGGCGAGAGGATGTGGTTCGAGGAACAGTCAACGGTCAAGACGGCTTCGTCTGAGTTGTGTTGCGCTGCGGGAGGAAGCATACCACCTCACCTCTTGTCAGCAGTTCTAGAGGCACATGAAAGGAAACCATTGGCACTGACTGGCAGTTTGGGTGGTTTGGTTGATGTAGGACGAGTTCCAGATATGGACGAGGTTGTCCCCCCATTGAGTGTTGGTTCCAAGTCAATCCCTGCCGACAAGCATCGCCCAAATCCAAGCGAGAGTCAGCTTTTCCGTCCCTATTTCCTGATCAGTCGAAAGAGGAAGACAAGACTCACGAGCAGCGAGACGGGGCCCAGTCGAGGAGCAGTGATGTTGATCACGTCGTGGTGAGTTCCTTCACTGATCAGGATGGTCTGCGACGAGCTGAAGAGGGGTTGGAGGAGTCAGGCCCTTCTCCCAAGGTGAAGGGTAGTGGAAAAAAGCCTACTTGCCGTTAGGGCTATACGAAGAGGAGCAAGAAAGACTGTTCAGCATTCCAGTTCCAAGTCGATCAGAACAAGATCAAAGACGAACAAAGCTGCATTTCTTGACACGCCGGCCTTGTCGACGACCCTAGCACACGTCTGAAGCCTCCCTCGCCTTCTCAAGAGCGCGTCTTGAGAAGTTGAGACACCAGTGAATGAAAGCTGGGGACAATACCCAGCTTACACTTTGATGCCAGGGCGCGAAAATAATAATATTAATAATAAAAAGCTAGGAATATAACCCAGCTGGCACTATTCTGACGGCGGACGACAGCTCACGACGTTCGACGGGGTTCAAGCACGCACCCAAGGCTCATAGAGAAGGTCAGAAAGAGGCGGAAATTTGGTCCGAAGACCAGCAGGACCGTAGGATTCAAGGGCACCAAAGCTGTGAACAGGAGGAGGCAGAACGTCATTGCGCAGTCCGCATTGAGAAAGAAGGAGGGCAAGGAAAACGCACAAGGTACCGGCGGAGAGGATCGAGACGACGAGCGACTTGTTGTTGGTGCGAATGAGCCATCCGGGGGTCGAGTCGTACAGGGAGAGGGAGAAAGCAGAGTTGTAGAAGGACGCACGATTCTAACGAAGGAGCTTCCTCCGTCGATTCCTCCTGCTGCTGCGACGGGTCCTCCGGCCATGGTTGATGTACGAGTTGTGTTTGACTTGAGTGTCGAGGGAAGGCGAACTGTTAAAAAGTTCGCAGAGGGTGAGCAAGAGGAGAGGTTCTGTCAAGCCTGTACCTCCTCTTCTGAGGCATCTTTTCCCTGTCCTGCCCCTCTTTCCCGGAACGATATCCGGTCAGGACGATGGGACTGGCCAAGTGAATTGGCGTCGAGTTGGGATGGCAGCGGTGCAAGCAGCCTCGTGCACTCTCGACACGACGGACTCCTCGGCGACTCGATGACCAGCGACACGCGTCTGAGCGAGCAGGCTGCAACGGCTTCGTGCTGCGGCAAGAGACAATGAGGGCATCAGACCTTAGTAAGTCAGAAGGAGAGTACTAGAGACCCACGTACCAGGGACCCCCCCCCCCCCCACCCACCCCTTCCCTCCTCCATGCCTCCTCCCACTCGCCCACCTCGTGAGCACGTCTTTATCAGGTCAGCCAGTCAGCCAAGGAGACTCGAGTGCATCAGAAGGGGGTCAGCGATGGAACGGATCGTCCAAGTCCGCCCTCTGTCTGGCACACTTGCAGTTGCACTTCTCGCACGAAGAGGGACGTGTCCCTTCCACTTCCCATCCTCCGTCTCCCACCATGCACCTTGCTGCTCGCTAACAAACTCACTGACTGCTGCTCGCGAGCCGCTTGCGGCCGAACGGGAACAACGCTGGGTTTCAAAGGGAACACGGGCATTGGAATCGGGAGGCAGTTCCAAATTACTCGTCGTCCTCCTCCTCCTCGGCCTCACCGGATCCGCCAGCAGCAGCCGCAGCCCTCTTCCTCTTAACTCGGCCAGCCCGGGCTCCACCGTAGGGGGAGGTGAGGGCAAAGTCGATGTGCTCTGTAAGAAAGGTGAAGGGTGGAGGGTGGTCAGTGAACTTGTTTGGTGCTGGAGAAGGGAGGGAGCAGGAGAGGAACGCGGACGCACTCTGGGACTCAAGTCGGACAACGAACGAGGGAACGTTGACAACCTGCTTTCCAACCCGGATGTGCCTCTGTCGGATGAGGACTCGGGCGTGGTGGACCGACTTGGCGAGCCCAGACTTGAAGACCTGGGTCTGGAGTCGTCGCTCCATGAAGTCCTCGGTCTTGAGGGCAAGAACGTAGTCGAGTCGCATTCGCGAGTCGTCGAGGACACCGATTCGTACCAGTCGGCGGATGAGGGCGTTACCCTGAGACACGGAAGGATTGAAGGGGAGGGTAGGCTGGTCAGTCTCTTAAGCTCAAGGGGCAGCCCTGCAAGTCCTTCCTCCCCTCTTCCGACCCTCCCGAGCACCCGCCAGACCCAGTCCTACACGTTCGAGAAAGGGACGCACCTCGAAAAGCCTCTTGGGGTCCTTGGCCTCAAGCTTGAGGAGCTCTCGGGCGGCTCGTCGAATCTTGGAGAGGGTCAACTGGATTCGCCAGATCTCCCTCTTGTTCCTGAGACCGTACTCTCCGGCGAGCTTGAGCTCGGCGTCGAGTCGAGCAGACTCGAAGGGTCGTCGGGGGACCTTGTAGGCTGGTTAAAGGGGAAGGCGAGGGAGGAATGGACCAGAGAGGATGGCGAGAAAGGAGAAGGCGGCGGAGAGAGCAGAAGCGGGGAGTCAGTCCAACTGGACGGATGGGAAAGGAATCCTTACCCGCCCATCCGAGGGCTGCAGTCGCCCGAGGGCGTCCAGTACTTGAAGGCGTCCTTGAATGTCCGTCCGTCCGACCAATCCAGTCCAGCCAACCCCTTGAACTTCCCATATACCTTCCGGTTGAGCGCTCTCCCTGACCCTCCGGAGTAACTGCAACTCCAGCGCAGACACCCCGAAGTATGCTCGCCGCTCTGCTCTAGGGCCTCAATCCCTCTTCTGCCCGACCCCTCAAACCCCTGCTGCTGGACTGGACGTTTGGACTGGACCGCGACTTTGGAACACCTTGGGAAGCCCTCTTGTTCTGAGCGACCTGCGAGGCTGCGAGCGACCTAGACTGCGGGCGGAGGGTAGGGTAGGAGAGAGGGGTGACCGAGGGACGGAACGCACTCTTGCTGTGGTTTCTGGGAGCACGGGGCATCTAAAGGGCAGGGAAGGACGACCAAGGCAAGGTGGTAAGTACGGGATGCTCCGAGCGGAGGAAGGACGAGCTCGTTCTGACTATGCAGGAGACGAGTCTGGAGGAGAGCGACGAGCGACTTGTGCAAGGAGGAGAGGAAGGGATTCGGGACTCACTTTCTTGACGGACGACAGACAGGAAAGCGACGCTTCAGCTTCAGAACAGGTAGGCACGGGCGGAGAGCAGCGCGCGCGGGTAAAAACCCAAACGTCGGGTCACAAAAGTCCCTGATTGTGTGCAGCCCCCGCGTTCGGGGTTTTACTTCCGCGCCGGCTGGGTCCAACTTCAGGGTCAGTTCGACGCCGCACCAGCCCCAGCCCTCTTCTTCCCACTCACTTCTCTTGCACCCCTCCCTCATGATCTGCACCTTATACCAACAGCTCGCCACGCTGAAGCTGACCAGACAGGCATCGGAATTGACAACGAAAGGGAAGAAAAAGAAGATGCTGGGTGTGACATAGGGGCGGACGACACGAGAAGAAGAAAAATCCAAGGGTAGCGCGCAGGTCGAGCAGAAGGAAGCGTGGATTCGAGAAGAGTCGGAGGGTGTGAAAGATGGATGAGAGGAGGGAATGGTTCGTAGGGTAGGGCCAAACATTCCTCATCGTCGCCCGGCCGCCCTGCGCCCTCCCCGCGCATCCGCCCTCTCCTTCCCGGCCGATTTCCTCTTCCTCCTCGTCTGCTGACTGCACCGAACGCCCAAAAGCAGACCCATGAAGTGGATCGCTCCCTCAAGTCAATTCCTGAAGGCTGGATGTGCGCGTTCAATGTAGAGACGAAGAGTGAATAGGACGCACGAGACGACACATCGTCTCCTCCAGCGTCGTGTCTGTCCTCCCATCCTCAATGGACGGGTCGCACTTGTAACATCGTCTCCTGCCCTTGCTATTCTTTCCACGCATTTTCGGGGGTGGTCGAGATGAAGGACCGGGTTGAACGCTGTGGATCGAGGAGGAGGAAGAGGAGGAGGGCGAGGGACGGGAGGGCTTTGGGCCATGACGGGAGGTGACCGTCAGGCCCGGGTTGAAGTTCTGCGAGGGACGAGAAGCGTTCTACGTCAGCATCTGCTTCGTCTTGACAGGGAAACGAGTTTCTAACCCGATCTGGAGGGCGCGTACGTAGCTTTGGACGCTCCTTGACGACGACTTCCTCCTCCGCCGAGAACCCCACTTGGCCATAGTCGAACTCTTCCACCTCGGCATCATCCATGCTGCTCAGGTCCGACTCGCCTGCGAACGGATCCAGATCCAGAGGAGGTCGATCCTTGCGAGAGAGTGAACAGAATGCGGCCACTGCACGTCAGTTTTACGCGCACTTAACGTCCCTTGTTGAAGGGGTCAAGTGTAGGGGTCAGACGTACGTCTTTCAATGTTCGCTTTTGGTACTCTTGTATCCCTGTCGCTTGACGCGCTTGAAGTAGCCTCCACCTTTCCCCACGACGCCGTCGGCCTCATCATCTTTCTTCCGCTTGGCAACCTCCCTCCCCTCCGCCCTCCCGCCAGACGACCGTCCATCCCGCCTCTGTTGCGAGGAAGACGAAGCCCGTCGGGATTTTTGGCGTCGGACCTCGGTCGAGATGTCCGAGTTGTGGTTTGTGAGTGAGCGGGAGGAGGAGAGGGAGTAGGCTGACGCGCTGTCCGAGTCGGGTTCGGCTCGCGCAGGTCGGGGCTTTGACGAAGATGGTCGGTTGGTCGAGTAAGAAGAAATCGTCTTTCTGTTGACTGATCCTGAGGCGGTTGGAGACTTGTTCTTGGCTGAGGAGGGACCGGAGATGACCGCTTTGGGTGATCGGAGACGGGGTTGACAGAGGCGCTCTTCTGTCGAGAGCACGTCGACGCGACCGGTTGCAGGAAGACGGACGGGTCGAGCGCGCCGAAGCGAGAGGCGTTGTTGTTGTCCTTTTGCGCGTGAGAGGATGTCGGAGGGCGTGAGGAGGCGGATAGGTTGAAGTGACGAAGGGCGGAGTTGTCGGGAATCGGGGACATCTCGTCCTCGTTCCCTTCTTCCTCCTCTGGTTCTGTCAAGCCCAAATCGTACTAGGCGTCTTAGTCAGCCCTCTCACTCAGTTACTCACCGATGCTCCAGATCGAGAGAGAGGGATTCAACGCACCCGTCAATTCCCAACACTCTCCACACTCTCACCCCTCCCACTCGTCATTTGCCTCAGCAAGTCTCCTCCCTTTCGTTATTTAGCACCCACCCGTCCCTCCCTCTGACGTTGTCACCGCCCGGCGGCGACCAGTCGAGCGCTCCCTTCGGGAGCAGGCCAACCAGCGCTGTCGCACTGGGCAGAGAGAGCTGTCAGAGCAGTGACGATCAGCACACAGACAACAGTCAGCCAATCATCACTTCTCGTGTGCACAGTGCAAAGTGTGAGCGGATGAGTAGTCCGTCCGATCAGCGACAGGTCCACTTTCTTTCAGCGAAGGTCAGCCCTTCCACTCTGGGATCTGGGACGAAGGTTGGTCTGCCCAATTCGTCCCCGTGAGACAAAGAGGAGAGGCTCAGAGTTTTCTTTAGATCCAACGCAAGGCTAGAAAGTCCACAAGTCGGCCACAGCGTCCCTCCCAATAAACACCTCCTCCTCCTCGTTGCCGACCGCCTTGCGCTTGAGGGGGAAGGCAACTCCCTCGACGGGGAGAGCGAGAGCAGGGTCGTTCTTGAGGTGTCGCTTGGACTCGGTGTCGAACATCTGCCCCAAACCCGCCAACGAAAAGTCGATCAGTTTCCCTTAAGCAAGGGGGGGAGGGAGAGGAAGGGAGGAAGGGAAGCAAGGAGAAAAGAGGAGAGGGGGCCGTACAGTCATATAAGTATGGTCCAAAAAGTCCTCCATCCCATACTTGGGCTTCGTAAACACCTCCCCGAAAATCTTGGCCAACGAGGAGATGGAAGAGAGGTAGTGCTTTTGGAGAGAGGCGATTTCCCATAGGGAGGAGTCGAGCGCGTGGGATTCGAGCGGCGAGGGGTGGGAGGGGTCGTACGGGTCTGTTTTGGACACGTACCAACGGGTTAGGAGTCAGTCTCTTCTCTTTCTCTGGGTGGTTGAACGAGTTCAGAAAAGGGGCGAAAGGGGGAGAGGGGGGGGGGGGGGCAACAGGGGGGGGAGAGAGGGGGAGGGAGGGAGGAAAGGAGGAAAGGAACGGACCCTTGGCGATCGACTCGTCCAACGAGAGTTCCTCTCCACCGTACGTGTCCCGGTGGATCAAAACCATGCAACTGGGGTGCATCTTCAGCAAGTTGTAGACAAACGGAATGACGAGGACCGTTCCTGCTGCTGGGGCGAACAGGGCTAGGCGAGCTAGGCGTTTGATGAAGGAGGCGATTAGGGCAGCGGGGAGATGTCTGCATCACACGCAAAATCCCCAAAACCCACCCGGGGTTGTCAGCCTTCCGTCTGAGTTGGGTGGAGAGGAGGAAGACAAGGGGAGGGGAGGAAGGGAGGACGTACGAAGAAGCCAAAAACGTCTCTGCCAGCCTGAAGAAGCGCGAGCGGTACTTGACGTGCAGCACCGACCGGTCGCACAGCGCGTATAGCCGGGTGTAGAAGTCAGGGTAGTCCCTGTTGTACAAAACCCAGGATCTCGGGGTCAGTGTCTGGGGAGTGGGGGCAGGGGGAAGGAGAAGGAAGAGGGGAAGGGAGACGAAGGGCAGACGTACAGGTTGTACTTCGTAATCAAGATGAACAGCCCGTTGAGCGCCAACAGACCCAGAGGTCCACCTGATCACAAAAGTCAACGTCAGTTCTCATTCCTCAAGCAACAACCGCAAACAGAGCGAGGAGGCAGAGGGAAGGGGAAGGGGAAGGGGAAGAGAAAACGAACCTCGATCAACCCACTCCCCCAGCCAATCGGCCGTCCGAACAGCCCGACCGGAGGTCATATTCGGCAACACTTGGTGATGCAGGACGACTAGGATCCGTCTGGCTTCGGTGGGCTCCAGACTAGATACGATCGTGCGACCAACGGTTTGGGGGGTCAGTCTTCTGCGATCCGCAAATTGAGGGAGAAGGGGAGAAGAGAAAAAGGAAAGGAGAGGAAAAGACAGGAGAGGAGAGGAGAGGAGAGGAGAGGAGAGGAGAGAAGAAGAGGGAGAGAGGTTGGGGAGGAGGGACAGGGGGGGGGGGTACGTACGGAAGAGAAAGCAACCCCATCCAAGCGCTCGTAAGACCCGCCTTCAAACTCTCCAAACTCCAAATCCCCTCGTGGGAAGTCATCTGCTTGACCCTCCCACCTAGCTCCTTCTTAGCCCCCTTGGGACCCTTGGATTTGATCTCCTTTCGCTTACCCTTTCCCGGGGCAGACACCCCCCGAGCCTTCGGGGCGCCATCATCAGACTCTTCAGAGTCGGACTCGTAGAAAGCCCTCCAGTCATCCTCGTCTAGTCTCTCCTTCTTCGAAGTCGAGTGGCTGATGAAAGGTCGACTCTTGAACGCAGTCATGTAGACGGGAGTCTTTTCGAGGGCTTTTTGGGTGGACGGGATGGGGGAGGGTTGGGTGCTGAGGAGGGCGAGGACGTTCGGTGCTAGGGTTCGAGGGGCGGAGGAGGGGTTGGCGATGAAGGGTCTCAAGAGGAAGCTGACAGTTCACGTATGTAAGAAGTTAGTGTGATGTTTCTGGCGGAGAGAGGGGGAGAGGGAGGAAGGAGGGAAGGGAAGAGGGAAAGGGAAGAAAGAACGAACGAGATTTCTCGGTAGACAGCCCAGCGAAGGTCACGGAACTCGACCATCTTCTCCCCCAGTTTCTCAACGACGTCCTGCTCCACCTCGAGTGGCTGCTCTTCCTCGTCTTCGGTTTCGTCCTCATCGTCCTCTGGGGTAGGGGTGAGGGTGAACTCCACCCCCCGCGGAGAGGGGGAGGGAAAGAGGAACGGCTGGAGGATCGCCCGGAGGTGGGAGGCGGGGTATGCGGAGGAGGGGGAGGTGGTGCTGCTGGAGGAGGAGGAAGAGGATGAGGAGGGAGGGCAGAGAGCGGGGAGGAGACCGAGGAGGTTCAACAGGCCGGCGGACTGGGAGCGCGTGAAAGCGGATAGGAACGTGGTTAGTGTCAGTCTGGAGAGCTGCTATGACGATGAAGAGGATCCTCGTCTCGCAAGGAGGGAAGTAAGGAAGGCACGGAGGGAGGAGGGAGAGGAAGGGAGAGACGTACTCTAAGGTCAGGCTCAACATCCTTCATCAACCCCTGGCAACCCGTCACCCACTCTCCCACCCTGGCCTCCGACCACTCCCTAACCTGCCTTTCTCCGTCGGTCTCACTCTTGGCCTTCTCGAACGCCAATCGGCCCTGGGCAGCGAGGGAAGCGAAGACTCGGCCGAGGGAGTAGACGGCTGCGTGGACTACTTCGGGTTCCGGTGCGGAGAGGTGTGCGAGCAGGGGGACGAGCGGGTTAAGGGAGGCTGATGCTTGGAGGAGGGACTGTTCGAGCGACTTGATCTGTGCGAGGGCTGGGGAGGGCGTGCGCTTGAGCTTCTTTGAGGGCGGCATCCTTGGCTGGAGAGGTTGGGCTGAACAGGTCGGAGGGAGGAATCCAAATTCACAGGCCACAGGTAAGAGAAAAAACTGAAAGACGAAAAGAAATCGAGTGCGATCGAGAAAGAAAGAAAGAAAGAAAGGGGTTCGTGCGCAGCGGCGTTCGCGCGTTCACTTCCACACCAGCCAGCGTCCCCTCCTCTCTCCCCTCTTCACCACCCCTCCGCACCATCCTTCCGAGCCCCCCTCTTTACATCGTCGCTCGGAATCTCCCGGCCCGCCTCTCCCCGAACACACACTCTCTCCCACAGCGATGTCGGCCGCCCGCACGAGCACGGTCTCCAACACGGGCACGTTTGGCCCCTCGTCGTCGTCCTCCAGCCCTCCCTCCTCCTCGCCTACGGACACAATTTCTCGCCAGGCCGACCAGGGACACATCCACGCCCGTCCCGAGGGCTCATTCAACGATGGCAACGGCCAGGGAGAGGCCAAAGCGGGCGCGAGAAGGCTCAGGGAGGAGGACGACTACGTTGAGCTCCTCGACAGCACTCCTCCTTCGTCCTCTGCCCACCTGCTACCCGACGAGACTCCCTCGCTCTCAACGGAGCCGAACGCTTCTGAGACCAGCGTTCCAACCGCGAGTGAGGGAGAGGGAGGAGCAGGAGAGGGAGAGGGAGGGAAAGCGGCAGCTGCAGGACGACCCTCGGATCTCCCTTTCATCCCTCCCCCTCCCCCCTCCACCTCTGTCCAAGGAGATGGCCCCCCCTCACCAACAAAGTCCACCCTCTCCTCAACGCACACAACCGCCTCCGCAGAAGAAGACCGACCTCACTCCATTGTGTCGGACCACTCTCTCTCGCCGTTGATCGCCTCCCCCTTCGAGGTGTCGATGGGGGGTCCGGGAGCGGGAGGGCCGAGCTCGGACGAGATGGGCGATGAGGTGCAGCAGCAAGTACAGCAGCAGCAAGAGGAGGAGGGGAAGACCTTGACTGGGGAGGAGAAGAGAGTCTTGATGAAGCGAGCTCGGAAATTGGAGAAGTACGTTCTTTCTTTGCTTGCTCGCCCGGGCTTCATCTCTCCTCCCTTTCATCCCCCTCCCATTTGCAGCCGGATTATGAACGTACATCCTGACACTAAGCCCCCCCCCCCGCCCTCTCTCTCTCTCTTTCTCTCTCGCGCGTGACCCACTCCGCCAGGGTCCTAGGCTCCACCTTCCTCCCCTCCCTCTCTACAACCCCCACCCCCACCCCTCGTCGGCTGTCCGACCCTACTCTCTCGCCGTTCAAAGAGTCCTTCACCTCTTCCTCCTCCCTCCCTTCAACTTCACCCGACTCACCAGGAAGTCGAAAGAGACGGTCGTCCATTTCGTCTGTCGTCTCACCCTTGCCCTCGGCCGCGGAGGGCCAAAAAGATAGAAGGGCAAGGTTGGCGAAGATCCACCGGCTCCTAGGTGCGGAGGTAGGGCAGGAGCAGGTGTTTGCTGCTGAGCCTGGTTATGGCCCTTGGTTAGTCGACGGGCCGGCGTTGCAGATCTCCTCAGGAGGGGCAGGG
The DNA here is from genome assembly GCA_014825545.1 of Cystofilobasidium capitatum. Lineage (NCBI taxonomy): Eukaryota > Fungi > Basidiomycota > Tremellomycetes > Cystofilobasidiales > Cystofilobasidiaceae > Cystofilobasidium > Cystofilobasidium capitatum. The sequence goes on from MVAJ01000002.1 coordinate 294,598, forward strand.
GCAGGAGGGGGGTGGAAAGACGTCGTCGGTGGATGGGGGAGGAAGAAAGACGGCAGCGAGCAGGCTCAACTGGTCGCCGCTGAGGGAGAGACGGACGGCGGGCGAGAGAGGGAGGTGGAAGGAGGGGGGTTGGGAGGGGCAACTGCTGGGAGTGGGGGGGATAGGATGGAGGGGGTAAAGAGGAATGCAAAGCTCAACAACGTCAGTTCTCCGTCTCTCCACCACTCCTTCCTTGCTTCCTTCCTCCCCCCCCCCAAACTCTCTCCCTCTTTCAACCAGACTGACAACTCAACATAACGTCACTCCTGCCTTTTTTTGTTTTTGTAACAGATCTTCGGCGACACCCCTCCCCGAAACCTCGTCCTCCCGCTCCGCCCGTCAACGTCGACCGGAATGTACACCCACGAAACCGGGTCTGTCTCGAGTTTCAAAACGTACGAGACTACGTTGGATCGGTTGGATTTGCTACTTGGGGAGGGGGATATGGAGAGGTTGAGCGTTTATCTGGAGGGAGTTGGGGTTGGGGAGGAGGGTTCTTCGTCGGAGGAGGAGAGGGAAGACCACGACGAGGGGGAGACGCCCAGCAACGAAGTCCCTCCCGGATCAGGCTCAACAAACCCCACAACCACCTCGACCTCCACCCGCCGAAGGATCCGCCAAACCCGAAAACTCGCCCGCTTCTTCGGCACACCCGTGCAAGGCTGGCCTGAGCTGTTTGAGCGGACGTTGAGTGTGTTGAAAGAGGGGGTGGAGGAGGAGTTGGAGGAGGGGGGTTTGGGACGGGGGGAGGGGGAGGGGTTGTTGGAACGGTTGGAGGGGCTGAGGAGGAGGGTTGGGGGAGGGAGGGGTCAGTGAGTGCGGGGGGCTTTTAGGTTGTTTCCCTCTTTCTTTTCTCTGTTCTCTCTTTGCGATACAAGCACAGTCCTTTCATCACGCTCTGACGCTCGAGTCCATGGAGGCAGCGGTGAGTGTTGAGTGACTAGTGATGGCATACTGATAGGAGACCCCGAGAGAATTAAGAGGTGTGTTGTGTGTGTGTGTGTTGTATCAAAAAAGGGTCGTGAGTCGTCGTAGAGTCGTTATCCCGCCCCCCCCCCCCTCTTGCCCTTACTTGTGCTCCTCCCCCCCTCCCTCCCCCTCCTCCGACTCGGGCTCTGGTGACCCCTCCTCCCCCTCCTCAACCTCCTGCGCATCCCTCTCCTCCAACTCCTTCATCTCCAATATCCCCAGAACCCTGCCCCCTCCTCCTCCGCCTCCTAAAGAAACCCCCCCTGACCCTCCCCAACCCGAGATTTTGGGGATCTCGAACGCCAGCGCTTGGACGCCCTTTTCGAGCATGCCGAGGAGGGAGTCTTTCATCCTCTCGAACTGTTCGTCCTGCTCTTCTTCCGAGGAGTCGGAGTCGTCCGAGGAGGAGGACGAGTGAGAATGCGAGGACGTAGGCGAGCGGAGAGAAGACCGCGATCGACGAGGTTCAGGACGGAGAGGAGGGGGTAGAGCTTGTCCAGAACGAAACCGCCTTCGAAGATCTCGGATCTCGCGCGCTGAGTTTTATGCAAAGCAGGTCGCCGAGCGGGGGTGGGTGGTGAGAGGGTGGGTCAGCGAGAAGTGAAGTAGCGAGAAGGAAGGGGTGATGGGACCCAACGCACCTTGTTTAGCCTTGGCCGCTTCGAGCGAGAGGTTGATCGCCAGCAAACTCGCGTTGGAGATCTCCAGATCGGCGATCTATCCACCCCGGGTAGTATCCAGCGTCAGATCTGAGTGATGCGGATTTGGAAGAAGGGAAGGGTGAGGGACTGACTTTGCGGTTGACCTTGGCCTCTTCCTTTTCCTCCTTTTCACCCCCCCCTTCCTCTCTTTCCCCTTCCTCCATTCCCTCAGCTACTGAAACTCCCTTTCCGAGAGTCTCTTCACTCCCCCCCACCCCTCCTGCTCCTAATTCTCCCATAGAGAGCACAGAGGAGGTGGTCGTCGTCGACGACAGACCCGAACCCAGCGACAAGCGTGAGTTAGGGGAGGTTGAGCTTCGGGATAGGGTTGAAGAGGAGGGTTGGCGGTTTAGGGGTTGGTGGGGAGGTCGGGAGGGGGTGGAGGTCGATGGTGATGATGATGATGAGGGTGATGGTGGTGGATGTGGGGAAGGAGGGAGAAGAGGTAGGGGTTGCAATCTCGGTGGCGGCGAGTCCCCTTCTTCTTCTTCTTCTTGGTCTGGGTAGTCGTACTCACCCCGGTTGAGAGAGAAGTAGGACGAACGGACCGGAGGTGATCTCACTACCAACGGCGGTGGCGGCGGCGGAGGGGGAGGGGGAGGAGGGGATTCCCCTCGGAGGTCAGCCGCGACTGGGGAGGTCGTTCGGGGAGTTTGTTTCGAAGAGGTTGAAGTCGAGTAGAAAGGAGTTGAGGTGGATGTGGATGTTGAGCTTGGAGACCGACGGATGGAGGGGGCTGAACGGATGGATGGCCGGGTAGGGACGGTCGGTGAGGACGGTGGTGGTGGTCCTACTCTCGATGAAGAGGACGATGGAAGACCTGAACTGGAGAGCGTTGCTAGACTGCCTAAGCCGTTTGAGTTGGACCTGACGTGTGTCCTGCCCGATGAGGAGGGGGTGGATGAGGCAGCAGCAGGGGATGACCTCGCATGGACCGCCGTTGGTCTTGGACCCCCTCCTCCAACAGTAGGCACCCGGGGACTGGACACGGTCGATCGACCGTTGCTCGTCGAGCTGAACGAGGGAGAGCTGGGACTTGGTGCTCGTCTTGTGCCTGTCCCGGAAGAGGATCCGACGTCGCTCGTTCCGTTGGACCAGGGAAGCCCCAGAGGAGGTGCGAGACCCTCCCCTGCTGCAGAGCTAGAAACGACGTTGACAGCCCTGACTTTGGCTTTGGCAGGTTGCTGGCCGCGGGATGAGCGGGTGGTGGGAGTGGATGAGGACGAGGGCGAGGAGGTTGACAGGGGAGGTCGGAAGGGACGGGTGCTGCCAGACGGGGAGGAGGAAGGGGACGAGGTCGAGTTCGAGGCGCGTTGGATAGCCCCCACGATCTGCCGGACGAGCAAGCAAAGGGAGTCAGATGTCATGCTCCAGGTCAGGAGTATATCTGTGGACTGTTGTACCTTTCTGCGTTGCTGTGGGGGGTCCATCCTGAACGGGTTCCTGGGATGGGGTCGGGTGTCGAGGTCGGTCAACACGCCAGAACTCCGCCTGACCCGTCCGTTCATCCGAGAGTGCCGTCCCGATCCTCCCTCCCCGAACGTATTGAGCATCCATCCGGGACCAGCAGCATCCTCTCTGCGTTAGACAGACCTTCGCGCACACCCCGTCTGCCTTGCTGGAGGGCAGGAGGGTATATGTTACGTAAGCGCCAGTCTAGCGCGTCAGGGGTGGCTCCAGATCGGACAGGAGCGACGGAACGACGAGCTCCCCTACCCTCGACCCTTTCTACTCTCGAACGGCATGACCTCCTACCAAGTCCAGGCCCACGTAGACCGCTCCATCCATCCATCCTACACCGCCGACCCTAAATGCGTCTTCTGTCGGATCGTCGGTGGGACGGAGAAGGCGTACGTCGTCTGGGAGGACGAGCATACGATCGCCTTCCTCGGTTCGTGCCCTTCTCGAATCTTTACTCTACTCTCTGGAGGGCATGCAGGACGATGTAGCACGAGGGAAGAGAGGGAAATGAACCGAAATGGGACTGGTCTATCTGACAGAACCCCTTCTGCTCAACCTCGCCACCTACGCCCTTGCCCCTAGATCTCGCACAAAACCCCGACTGACTCTCTTCCCTCCTCAAACTCACTTTCTGGCTTGCTTCTTGCGATCAGACCTTATGCCTATAAGAAGAGGTCACACCCTCCTCATCCCCAAGTCCGTTTTCCTTTCTTCCCCCTCTCTCCTTCCTTCTGCCCTCTCTCCGGCTTAGAGGACGACTGCGCGCTGACCCCGTTCGTCTTTCGTTGACCTTAGGACTCACTGTCCAAGAATCTCTGATCTCGATCCGGAGATAGGCGCAAAGTTGGGAGCTGCAATCCCGCTGGTGACTAGGGCTATTACGAAAGGTCCGTTTCTCTCTTCCCTGCTTGTCTATAGGGGGGAGAACTGACGAGAGAGGAGCGTCTGCTGGGGTTTTTGACAGCGCTAGGGAATCCAGACCTCAACGTCGTCTTGAACCAAGGTAACGTCTAGTCACAGCTCGTTGGCTGGTCTTTTGCGCTCGGTTTAAAGGGGATGGGTTTGAAGCTGATCCTTCTTCTTTGGGGGGTTTGTTGGTGTGGAACGACTAGGCTACGCACAGGCTGTCTTTCACGGTTCGTCATTCCCGCTGACTCTCACTCTCCGTTCAAGCTGCGTCCTTCAGACACCCTCGGATCCTAAATCGAAGACCTTGGACGGCTTTCCTTGTCCTTTGCCCTGTTCGCAGCCCACTTTCACCTCATCCCCGCCCCCCACCCTAGTCACCCTCCCAAAACCGCAAAAGCGCACAACGGCAAACCTATCTCTAAGCGCGTATCAGACTGGACAGCAGCCGAGCTGCAGGCGAACCCGCCTAGTCATCAGGAGATGCTCAAGGGGGAGACGGCTGCGAGGAGTGGGTTTTTGGGTGAGAGGGAGGGTGGGGAAGTTGGGGGCTTGATACGCGCTGCTCTTTAGCTTTGAAACCCTTAGCACAAAGAGAGAGAAAAGGTAGATGTTTGTATGATAGTTGTAGAAGGGGGATTGATATGTTTTTTACTTGTATGCGAGGGGATTGGGGGGGGGGGGGTATGCGCGTCAGTCACGGGATTGCGTCGAGGGCGAACCTCTTGGGAGGACTGACTTTCGCTCGACGATCAGGGGTCGCTGCTTTTGTATATCTCTCTGACTTTGCGACTCGTGCGGCTTCTTGAGAGGGTGGGGTGTGAGTGTATATATGCGTCCTCTCGACTCAACACAAACTCCGCCCTTCCTTCCCTTTCTCTCGTCTCCCGCAGACTATCACTTCCACCTCCCAAAAGAACAGAATAAGCCATGTCCGACACCGAACAAGACGTCCGTCTCATCCTTCTCTCTTCAGAGAGACCGTCGCTGACCCTGAATGAGACGGTGCAGGACCACGTCCTCTCTTTCGTCCACATTGACGAGCTTCTGTCCGTCTTTCTCCCTTTCTCTTTTCTCCTGCTTCTTTCCTCAGCCAGTCGACTGACTACCTCCCTCTTCTTGGCCAGGTCCCACGTTTCGTTCCCTTCTCCTCCTTTCATCTGCCTCTCCGAGGCCGAAGCGGACTGACATCGGATGGATGGATTTATTTTTTGGGGATTTTGTTGGGGCGACAGGGCATCAACGCCCAGGATCTAGCCAAGCTCAAGTCGAATGGACTGACGACCGTTCAGAGCGTTCAGTGCGTCCTTTCTCTCTCTTCTCTCTCTCTTTTCGGCCTCCAGGGGTTTGTGCGTTGAGTTGGGCTGACGGGTGCATATGATCTTCTTTCCTTTGTCGCGGAGAATAGGATGACGCCCAGGTACGTCTCTCTCTCCTCCCCCCTCGTCTTTCCCTTTGAGTCTTTCGAAAAGGCAGAGAGGCTGACACGTCGAATCTCTGTTGCTCGATGTAGGCGAACGCTCCTCAAGATCAAAGTGCTTCAACCTCCCTTCCCTCGCGCACCTTCACCTTCCCCCCCCCCCCTCTCTCCTTGCTGACATCCTCAAAACCCCCCCCCGCTGCCAGGGTCTCTCGGAAGCCAAAGTCGAAAAGCTCAAGGAGGTCTGCGTCAGACTGCTGCCGTCGAGTATCATGACTGCTTCCGAAGTTTCTGTCAGACGAATGAACGTTGTTAGGATTTCGACGGGTTCGAGGGCTGTTGATGCTGTACGTCTTCTCTCCCTCCCTTCCCCTTCCTCCTGCTCTGCCTTGCAGGAGAGCAGCAAAAGCTGATTAGAGATGGGTGTTTTGGTGGTGGGGAGGGCAGATCCTAGGAGGTGGAATCTCGACGAGTTCGTTGACGGAGGTCTACGGGGAGTTCAGGACGGGCAAGACCCAGTTGGCGCATACGCTGAGTATTATGGCTCAACTACCTGTTGAGATGGGAGGAGGAGCAGGCAGTGAGTTCTTCTCTTGTTGATCTCTTGCTTGAAAGGTGGGCTGACTGACGTTTTTGGGTTTTGCAGAGGTTGCGTACCTCGACACGGAGGGGACGTTCCGAGACGACCGAATCAAGGTGCGTATTTCCCCTGTCTTTGACTCTCTTTGTTCAAGAAAGTTGACGCTGCCTCCCCCATGTCGACTTGCAGACCATCGCAGACCGAATGGGTGTCGATGCAGCGACGGCTTGCGACAACATCACGTATGCGCGAGCGTACAACAGCGAGTTGAGTCCCCCACCCCATCTTTCTCCCTTTATATCGCTGCGGATCTCGGGCTGAAAAGAGTTTCTTGCGTTTCTCAGGCAGCAGTACGAACTCATCAATGAGTTGGCTTTGCGATTTGGCGACGACGGGAGTTACAAGTTGCTCATCGTCCGTCCCCCTGTCTCTCTCTTCCCCCTCCTCACCCATTCCTCCCCCCCCTCTTGAGGTCTATGGACTGACAGTAGGTGAGAGGGATTGAAAAAGATCGACAGCATCATCAACCTCTTCCGATCGGACTATTCGGGTCGAGGAGAGCTTTCTGAGCGACAGCAAAAATTGAACCAGATGCTGTCGAGGTTGTGCAAGGTGCGCATCCGCCCCTCTTCCTCTTCCTCCTCTATCTTCCGCTTGCCTGGCTCTTCTGACGGGTTGAGGGTGATTTAACAGATTTCGGAAGAGTTCAACATTGCCGTCCTTCTTCTGAACCAGGTCCAGGTACCGACTTGTCTCTTTTGCCCCCCCCCCCAAACACTACCCTCTCTCATCTTAATGACCGACTGAATCCTCCCTTGGTCTCCGTTGGTTTGGGACAGGCCGACCCTGGATCGACTATGATGTTCGCTGCTGCTTCGGCTGCCAAGGTGCGCTTCCCTCTTCCTCTTCCACGTTCACGCCCAAAGTGCGAACTGACCGACAACTTTCGACCTCTCGCGGTTGGATTTACAGCCTGTCGTGAGTCCCTTTCCTTCTCCCACCCCACTCTAGAGATAATTGTGATTCTGACTCCAGCTCGTGCGTCTCCTTGATCGGCTCTGTCCAGGGTGGTCACGTCCTCAGCGTATATTTCCTTCCTCTCCTTCCTCTCCCCCTCCTCTCCACCCCCCTCTCCCATTCCCTGACCCTTTGACACCTTTCACCTTTTCATCGGCAACGCTGCCAACTCAAGCACGCGAGCGCCACCCGAGTCGCCCTCCGAAAAGGACGAGCAGAAGAACGACTGGCCAAGATCGTCGACTCGCCCGATATGCCCGAGGGGGAGGCGTCCTACAAGCTCGGACCTGGTGGGTGGGAGGACGTCGCTTGAGGTGTTGCTGTCCCGTCTAGGAATCGACCTTGGAGTGGAGATTGGGTGTCGTTGGCTTTCGATGGTGAGAAGGATGGTAGGGGTAAGAGGGGAGAACGATGTGGGAAATGACGCGTGGAGGTTCTTGTCGCATGCTTTCTTCTTTCTGAACTCGAGAGCAGGAGGGAAGATAAGGTTACATTTGAAACAAGGGAGAGGTGCTACAAGCTCCAAGAGGAGGTCTAACGAGACAGTGATCCGGGCTGGTAATATGGAAGGAGAGTAGGAAGGGTCGGATTGGGTGGGGGAGAGGGGGAGTTAGATCTTGACGCGTTTGGCTGGTCGACCATCTTCCTCTTCCGTGGGGTCGACCTCGTCCGCTAGGCCAGCGTCCTCTTCATTCTGCGCTGCTGCCCCCGGCTCGTCGTTCTCCACGACCTGAGCCCGAGCGAAGTACAAGACAGTCGAAATCAAAGTCAGTCCTTGCCCCTTCCTTGCGCGTCCAAACCGAAGCAACAAAAGGGCAAGGAGACTGACCGGTTCTCGAACTTCATCCCCGTCCAGCTCGTCCTCCCCTTCTTGCCCAGCTCCTCCGTCGTACGTGCCCGCGTCAGGTCCGTTCCTTGCGAGCTCGTCCGTGTACTCGTCGTCGTCCGACTCGTCATCGTCGTTCAGATCTTCATTCTGCCAAGGCACAGCCGCAACACACGAAAAAAGTACACAGAGAGAAGACAGGTGGTCAGTCAACGAGATGAGATCGACAGAAGGAGAGCATAGAGGGAAGATGGACGCACGTAGAGGTACGCCAGACCTGGTCCTGCTGCTTCCGCTCCCGACCCATCGTCATCCTCTCCATCATCGGAGTCGTCGTCTTCGCTGTCGCTGTCGTCCTCCTGATTAGCCAGTGCCGAATAGTCGTAAACCACGCACGAGAGTTTGTCAGTTTTCAGACCACTGCTAAAGCGAACATATTTGGAGAGGAAGGAGGGAGGGAAGGACGCACGTCGTCCTCGTCAGAGAGGTCGTACACGACGTTGTCCTCTTCTAGGCCCTCGACGTCGGTCGACAGCGCTTTGACGACGGATGCATCTGCTGCTGCTGCTTCTTGAGATCCGTTTGCTGAAGTGGGTTCTGTGCTTGACATGGCTGAAGGAGGAGATGGTTCGGAGGGAGAGTTGAGTTCAGATCCAGACCACCACTCCCTCCTCTTCCTTCTCTTCCAGCTCAGCATACAAGATGGCCTCCCAGATCCTGCCTCTAGGTCAGCCAGGCATCTCTCACGCGTTGCGACACTAGCCCTTGAGCTGGAACGAGCAGCAGACTGACCGACACTCGAGCTTCTTCCCTCCCTCCTTCCTCCCTCGCCCACGTCCGCCTTGACCCCATTCTCCAGAGCTCATTGATCGCTGCATCGGCTCGCGCATCCACGTCATCATGTCCGTCGCCCTCCATACTACTCGGAGCTGCTTAGCTGGCACGACTGACGCCATTTCCGTTTGGCGAGAGTAGGAAGAGCAACCGAGAGTTTGTCGGCACCCTGACCGGGTTCGACGACTACGTCAGTAAGTTCCTTCCTGCTTTCCCTCTCTCGCTTTCCCCCTGCTCAGTACCATCAGCCGGCAGGACAGCTCGTAAGGTGTGCTGACGATATTCGCTCGTGAATGTGGTTTCCGTGTCGTGTGCGAGCAGACATGGTTCTCGAGGACGTGACGGAGTAGTGCGTCCCCTCCCCTCTCTTCCCCTTCTTCTGACCGATTGGACTCCTGACCCCTGGCCGCCTGTGCTGGTTCCTCGCAGCTACATGACGGAGGAGGGCATGACCAAGAACCCGTTGAACCACACGCTGTTGAACGGAAGCAACATTGCGATTGTGCGTCTTCCTCTCTCCTCCTTCACCCCACCCTAGCCTCCTGGCCCAGTCCCTCGTACGCTTGGGCTCGACTTGCTGTCACACTCGAAAAGCTGACCTTTTCCTTGTGTTCTCGTGCAGCTTGTACCAGGTGGAGAGGGACCGGAGAGCGTATGAGGTGGGTGGGAGACGTTTGTCTATGTCAAGGAACTGTGCTATTGTATCCCTCTGGCTGCTGTAACGGGACGAAGGGGCCGCTTGAACGAGCGTTCAGTTCTGAGCTGACGATGGGCAGCGTCGGTGTAGACTCGCGTTCCCAACTCTGGGGGGAAGAGGGGGGGGTGAGGGGCAGGTCAGTCCAGGCACTCCTTAAGAGCGCGACGTCCTCTCTGCTACCCACGACACTCTCCCCTCCTCGCACCTTAAACCAAGCCTGTACACCCCAAGTCACAATCAAAAGAAAACACGATGCCCTTAAACGCTCCCCCCGCTACTTCCCTCCCCTCTCTCCGCTCCCCCGTCGTCGCAGGATCCACCTCGGCCAACGACCTCGTCTCCCTCCGAACCCAAGTCCGAGCCCTCCTTCCCTCCACCCTTCAGACTTCCGAAGGCGGCACCAACACACCCAATTCGAAGGAGATTGACGAGATGGCGAGGAGGGTTGTCGAGCTGCACATGGAGAGGTTGCACGAGTGGAATGAGGTGAGGGATGCCGTGCAGGTGCGTCCTCCTCTTCCTCTCGCACTCTCCTTCCCTTTCCATCAACCCCCCCTTCAACTGCCCTCCCTCTACGCGTTCTCGGCTCATCGAATTTGTGTTCCAGTTTGACTGACCCCTTAATTCTTCTTCCTCGGCATCAGCATCTGATCGACAAAGTGCCCCCCCCCCCCTCTTTCTTTCGGCCTCTTCCCCTCTGCTCGCGCTGACTCGAGGTTCTACTCGTCTCAGTACGCGATGATCTCTGGTCGATCGGTGTCTGACGTACGGGCTGATATGGGGTTGGAGAAGGGGGATTGAAGGGGACCCTCGGGTGGGAAGCGGCAGGGGGGGGGGGGGTAATATATGCGCTGTCTGACAGGAAGGAAGACTTCTCATTCGCCTCCTACTCACCCAACCGACCCCGGGCCCATCTTCGACGTTCTCCTCGTATGTGATCTGAATCGACGTACCGCCTCTTCAGGCTGCCCAAGTTCTGGACCTCCAACGACCGTCCGGACCGCCAGAGCCGGAGGGAAGGGGTGTCATCGTCGTATCAAGCCGTCTTCCTCCCAACGCGCCTCCCCCATCCACCATCTCTGCCCACACGCTTTGCCGGCTCACATCTGATCGCCTTCATCCGTAATACGAGCTAGTGGTCGGTAATCGATCTGCTGACGTCGAAATGGGTAGCCGTTCTCACTGACCCCGGATGCAGGTCTGCCATCACTAAACGCATAAAAGAAAGCAAGGAAGTTGTCGAAGGAAATCTCCTCTCCCTCTCTCACCCTTTCGCATCTTCAAAGTCAAGAGCAAACGATGCTCCTCTCTGTCGCGTTCGCTTTCCTCCCTCTACTCGCCGCTCTTCCCTCCCCCAAGCTGGTCGAACGCTCCTCAGTTTCTCCCCCGGTCAACCTCGCGGACTGCCAGCGGCCGAAGGAGCAAGGACGACAGCTCGAGGGTTGTCCAGAGGGAACGATTTACGTCTCCTTGACTGACCCTCAGAGTGACTACGGCACTGTCTCGGCGGCTATTGCAGCTTTGTGCGTCTCTCATTTGCTCTCAGCTTCAACAGGAAATCGCTGAAGATGCTTCAACTTTACGTTTAGGCCGATCGACAAGTACGCTTTCTTCGACTCTCTTTTCTGTTTGGGGGAACGTTCTAACTCCTCCAACCCCTCTCAGCTCGTCGCAGACCATCCTGATCGGTGAAGGAACTTATCACGACGTGATCAACATCACCACTCCTCGACTGGGTCCCGTCACGCTGCTCGTGAGTAATCTTCCCTCTTCCCTAGAGGGGCGGAAGTTCTGACTGCGCTCGCTTGAACTTGGGAATTGATCGGTCGGCAGGGAGTCACTTGGAATTCAAAATCGGTCGGTGATAATCTCGTGCACGTCTGGAACTCGTCCTTCATCAACCAAACCACCCAGACTGCCAGTCAGTACCCAAACGTTTCCTTCCATGTACCTCTAAGAGTCTAGAGTTGCTGACTTAAGGTGGTTTGCTTTCTTCCCACAGCGCAACACAACTCGGACGCAGCCGTTTTGACGGTCGACTTTCCCTCGAACCACACGCTCTCGCCCGGTCTTTTCAAGGCTTACAACCTAAACGTGACCAACCGAGCGACCTGGGTCAACGGGACTGAGGCGAAAGGACAGACTGGACCAGCAGGTACGTCGCCTTTCCTTTGCTCTGTTCTCCCTCCTCGTTCTGATTCTCTTGTGGACCGTCATGACCTCAGCGGCCGTCTTCTTCACCTGGACGAACGCCTCGACGTACGAGTGCATGTTTGCCTCGTACCAGGACACCCTTTATATTGGCCGAAATTCGAGCGTCTACAATTCGGGAGGAGAAGTCAAGGGAGGAACAGACTACGTATATATATTTTGTTCCTTTCTCCTGCTTCAGGAGAAACTGAACCCCTGACCGAGTTCTGTCTTGCTCGTGTGTGTGTGCTTGAAGCTGTACGGGTACGGAACCGGCTGGTGGGAGGGCACGACGTTGGCCAACCGAGCGACCGATGGTGGGCTCGTTGCATGGAAAGGGTGCGTTTCTCTGCTTCACCTCCTCCTCCTTCCGAAGAAAGGATCGCTGACCAAGTCCTTTGATGTGGGGTTGAGCGAATCTAGGACAGGTCAGCCTCAAGTCAAAACTGTCGTCCAGTTCCCTACTGAAGGCAACGGTGGCTCGCTTGCAGATGGGTACGCGTACGGGGCGTACATCAATCGAGGCAAGGTCGTCCGGTCGGATGATGCTCTGCCCTCGCTCGATTTGAGTGCGTACTTCCCCCCTCCTCTTCTTGTTCCTGCCTGGCTAATTTGTCCTGAGTCCCCTTCTCCCGCTTCCCTCAGCCGGAACGCGCGCGCTCGGCCGCCCCTGGAACAACGCCAGTCGCGTGATCTACCAGGATACGTTCATGGACGACATCGTTCTCCCCGCAGGCTTCATCGAGTGGCAAGCCACTGATCCTCGAATCGGTGCGCACCCTTCCCTCATCAAACTTCAAAGGCGCGAAGCAAAACTAAGTGACTTTGCCTCGTTTACGCGCTTCACTTTAACAGTGCCCAACCTGACCGAGTTCGTCGAAGTGGGCTCGTACGGACCTGGATTCGACCTCGCGGCGAGGTTGAACAACTCTGCCATCCAGCGGACCTTCACGTCCGACGCAGAGGCGCAAGGCGAGGTCGACGGGCAAAAGACGAGGTGGTCGATCAAGGACGTTTTTGGCGAGCAGAAGCCGGGCTGGATCGACTGGGACTTTGTGGACTGCCAGTATTGAGAGAGTTTAGCGATGGCATGCGGGAACGACGCTTCTGTACATGTGGACGACGACTTTGGTTCCTCTTGGATGAAACATGACTCTTGTCGACCAGGGCACTCGGGGAGGGTGTCACATCCTTCTCCCTCCCAACGCGCCTCTCTCCTTTGCATCTCAGCCCACACGCTCTGCCGGCTCACATCTGGCAGATGTGTACGATGCTCATAGATCCCAAGGAAAGAAGGACCGGGTCAACTGGCAAGAACCAAGAAGGCGGAACGTTGACCAGTGAATGCGCGGCCTGAGAGGAAGAGAAAGAGGCAAGAAAGAAAGAGTGTCCGAGTTTGGTTGCGAGAAGAAGGGTGGGATGATGACGAGATGAGGGGTTGTGAAGCGAAGTAAAAGCATGGTTGGTAGAGTGACAAGAGCGATGAGGTTGAAGTGATACAAGAAGAGGAGTTTGGAAGGAGCGTCGGGTTAGATTTAGTAAGTCGAAGGGTTGAGATGAATCTCCTTTGGGTCATGCAGCGCTCTTCAGACAGCTTTACGGTCGAAGGCGAGTGGCATTAAGGTATGGGAAAGGGGAGTGAGACTTGAAGCCTTAACGAGGACCGTAAGAGTTGCCGTAGGGGGTTGCGTACTGCTGCTGAGGTGGCTGCTGCTGGGAAGGACCGCCATACGAGTTGAATGGGTTGTTGCTGTACGCGCCAGGTCCTCCAGGGTTGAACTGCAGGAAGCAACTTCCGCTTCAGTCAATTCTCGCTCCTAGACTCTCGCTCTCTAAACTGCAAGGAAAGGAACTCACACTTCCAATGTCCGGCAGTCTGCCTCCAACGCCCCCACCTCCATACGCATCGTAACTGTTTCTGCCACCGTCGTCGTGCAAGAATCCAGACCTCTCGTCCTGCGCCGAAGGAGCGTGAAGGTTGACCTGCGAAGTCGACGGGTAGCCGAGATCGTTGCGGGTCGAGAAGTTCTGCCAAGGCTGGTTGTATGGCTGGCTCTGGGCGACTGCGGGATGCGAAAAGCAGGCGAGAGACGATTCAGCACCAGACACGATAGAGGAGTGACTCCAAGGAACGCACGAGGAGAGGTAGGCTGTCGAGCAGGGAAGTCCTGGGCTTGGTCCCGAAGTCCCATTCCTCCCTCTCCGTAGCCTGCGCTGAGGTCTGCGAGTGCAACATCAGGACGGACGGTCAGCTCACAAATACACGTTGAGAGGCATCAAAGAGGAACAATCAGGTACGCACACTGTCGATCTCCGACCGAGATGTCTTCGTCCGGGACGTAGGTGCTGAGCGGACTTCGGCCATGTCGACCCGTACTCGTGCTCTTGGGCACCGTTCCGACCGACATCTTGCTCCTGATGCTGCTCGCATCGTCTCCCTTGATGCTCGCGTTGCCGTGCAAGAGCGAGTCGTGGTGCTGCTTGAGCTCGTAGTCCTGGGCCGAGGGCTGGTTCCAGAACGCCCTGAACTTGGACGCCTTGCGTGAGTAACGGATGACCCAGCCTACGCCGAGAATGATGAGGACCAGAGCGACTGCAGAGAAAGATAGAAAAGACGACTGTATCAGTAGTGAGCGGGACAACAGGAGAACTGGGAGACTGCGGGCTATCGCTGCTGCTCGGTCGTGAGAGGAGCAGCGGAGAGGGGGGAGCCGGAGGAGGCGAGAGGCAATGGGTGGACTCACGAACGACAAAGACGGCGATGGCGACGACATAGTCGGTCGTCCCGTAAACCTTGCAAGGTCTGCCTCGGTTGTCGTACGACTTGGCGTCTGTTCGGGCGAAGAGTTTCAGAAACGAGAGCGACAGGAGATGGTCAGGTACTGCCGACGCGAGGGCAGGAGAGGATCGACGGCCGACCCTCCTCTTCAACGACAACGACAAAAAGTGACCTTACATGGACTTGTTCCTCTGGAGATGCAAAGAGAGGGAGCAGCACTGTCTGTCAGCATCTGTCGTACCAGGGCTCAGCTTCGGAGGGGCAACAAAGCGGTGAGGGGGGGGGGGGGCACGCAGCAGCCCAGCCTCGCCATCCCTCCGAACACAGACAATGCAGAACGACTCACTTGACCCAGCAGGCGTTGACCATGGTTGCGAGAAGCGCGGAGAAGGTGAGGAGCCGAGAGGGTGGGGTGTCTGTCGAAGGGACAAGGAAGGGGTTTTGAGCAGGGCGAGGGTCGACGCTTCCAGTCGGCTCAGCGGCGCTCTCGAAAAAGGGCAGAGGTGACGATCAGAAACATGGTCCGAGATCCCGCCCCTTTTCTACTTATTGTCCTTCGGGTCGACACTGCGCTGAGCGACAACATTCTAGGAGCGCTCTCGTCTTCGGGTTTGCGCAAGGGCGACGGTCCAGTTTGGCTCATGCGCGACTGGCAATGTGCGCAGACTCCGTTGCTGCCTCAAAGTGACAAGGTTTGAGGACATCGCATCGGGCGCTTGACTGATGAAGATAGGAGGGGTGCAGGAGTATGAGGGGGAGTTTTATGAACCTTTGAGTCAGGTGGAGAGGTTGGTGAACCGGCCAAGTCTGACTGGCGCAGAGTCGAGCTGGCAGCGGTGAAAGCAGCCTCGCGCACTCCTGACAAGACGACTCCTCGACGACTCGATGACCAGCGACACGCGTTTGAGCGAGCAGGCTGCAACGGCTTCGTGCTGCGGCAAGAGACAATGAGGGCATCAGATCTTAGTAAGTCAGAAGGAGAGTACTAGAGACCCACGTATCAGGGACCCCCCCCACCACCACCCACCCCTTCCCTCCTCCATGCCTCCTCCCACTCGCCCACCTCGTGAGCACGTCTTTATCAGGTCAGCCAGTCAGCCAAGGAGACTCGAGTACATCAGAAGGGAGTCAGCGATGGGGGGGACGACAGCTCAGAACGGATCGTCCAAGTCCGCCCTCTGTCTGGCACACTTGCAGTTGCACTTCTCGCATGAAGAGGGACGTGTCCCTTCCACTTCCCATCCTCCGTCTCCCACCATGCACCTTGCTGCTCGCTAACAAACTCACTGACTGCTGCTCGCGAGCCGCTTGCGGCCGAACGGGAACAACGCTGGGTTTCAAAGGGAACACGGGCATTGGAATCGGGAGGCAGTTCCAAATTACTCGTCGTCCTCCTCCTCCTCGGCCTCACCGGATCCGCCAGCAGCAGCCGCAGCCCTCTTCCTCTTAACTCGGCCAGCCCGGGCTCCACCGTAGGGGGAGGTGAGGGCAAAGTCGATGTGCTCTGAAGAAAGGTGAAGGGTGGAGGGTGGTCAGTGAACTTGTTTGGTGCTGGAGAAGGGAAGGAGCAGGAGAGGGACGCACTCTGGGACTCAAGTCGGACAACGAACGAGGGAACGTTGACAACCTGCTTTCCAACCCGGATGTGCCTCTGTCGGATGAGGACTCGGGCGTGGTGGACCGACTTGGCGAGCCTAGACCTGAAGACCTGGGTCTGGAGTCGTCGCTCCATGAAGTCCTCGGTCTTGAGGGCAAGGAGCGAGGACTGCCTTGCGACAAATTTTGCGAACGACATTGGAGAACTGACGAGACTTCATGAAATTAGGGGATTTGCGCGAGGTAGCGAGGCTGGGGAACATGGGACAGGGAGGGTTGAGAGTACCGTACGACCAAAGCGAAGAGACGCGAAAGACATGGACAGAAAAGTGGGCCTGAAGACAAAGGAGAGAGCAAAGAAAATGATGGACTGAGGACGCGGTACCTAGACTTGCTCCTTCTCGAGCTTGTGCTCGTGGTCGAGAATCTCGCCGTGGGTGGGGTGGGTGAATGTTTCCTCGGTGGCGAGAATGCGGGCTCTGTGGAGGAGGTAAGCCTTCAGCCATTCGCGCAGTGGCGACAGAACTTCCGGAAAAAAGAGACGTACCGAGCCTGGTTGGACTTGACGGCGATACCGTACCAGGCAGAGGAGGACTCTCGGTACATGAGGTCGACCTGCTCGAGCGACAGTCCCTGCAAGCGGAGAAGTCAAAAGCACATTAGTCTCCATTGACTGAACGTCGCCAAGTCGAATGAGGCAAACCTTAGTCTCCGGAACAACAAAGTAGGCACTGGTGAGAGGAGGAGCGAGCGTCAGCACCGTATCTCAGGTCGAGACGACGGGCATGAACTCACAAAGCGATACAGCAAGCGCACGTTCCACCCCCTTGGGAAACCACCGTTTATTCACAAAGGAAGTCAGTACAGCGATCAAGAGAAAGAGCAAAGGGAGAGAAGAGTAGGGGCGTACAGATGAAGAAGACCCTGAGTACGCAGCAGATCGAGACGTCAGCCCTTGTTTTCGAGTTTTCGATGCGAGGTCCAAGTCGGAAACTTACTTGACACCGAGGTGGGCCGTCTTGACACCGTTGACTCCGGTGGTGCTGGGGTCGACGAGGTAGGGCGTGGCGTACCCGATTGCCCAGTTCCAGAGCCTGGGAGTGTCAAATGTATGAGCTTCAATCGGGAAAGGAAAGGACAGAATGAAAAGACGCAAGACACACCAATTCGACATTACACTGAGGGCCATTCCCTTGGACTTGATCTCGAGGGGGAAGATCTCTCCGATGACGATCCACGCGATGGGCTGGAGAGTGTCAAAGGCAAGAGGTCAGCGTAACGTTGCAGATCAGGAGGCGAGGGCGAGACTCACACCCCAGGTAGAGGCGAACGCAGCGACGTAGAGGCACGTGAGGGCGATCAGACACTTTTGGGCGGCAGCGTTGACCGTTCCGTCGGCCTGGGCGTCTCCTGCCGTCACTCCGATGATGGCGATCAAGAACTCCATCGTGCACATCCAGACGGCACCCCAGATGAGCAACGACCTTCGACCGAATCGATCGACGGCGAGGATACCAGGGACGGTCGTGACCATCTGCGAGAGGGTAAGGTAACCCTTCAGCCAGAACTTCAAAACAAGAATTTCTCGAAAACAAACTCACGTTGATGATGTTGACAATGAGCGACGAGACGAAGGAGCTGGCGTGAAAGGAGAGGGTCAGTTGAAGGGCGCCAGAAGCAAAGAAACGTGTGGCTCGATCCGCACTTGGTCATGCCGATAGACGCGACTGAGGGAGGGGGGCAGAAGTCAGTTTCGCAAATCAAGAGGATCGCACGAGGAGAGTTGATCCTCACAAAAAGTGGTTCCGTAGTAGAACTGGTCAAGCGGAAGGAATGTCAGAAGGACTTCTTCGAGGGAGAGGTGTGGCGTCGAGACTGACGATGAAGTTGCAACCCGTGAGCTGCTGGAATCCCTGCATCATGATACCAGTGAGCACCCTAAGGAGGTTCTTCTCGGGACCCATGGTGAAGAGGTCGCCCTGCACGAGAAGAGGATCAAGTCAGTTCACGAAGCGTCGAGAGTCAAAAGTAGCAAACGCACCCAGCTGGCGTTGGAGATCGCTCGCTCGGCTTCGATGGCAGCGGTGACGTCGAGGCAGGCCTGGTGAACCTCGACGTCGTCCGATGCTCGACCGGTTAGCCGACCCATCGCCTTTCGAGCCTGCTCGTCCTTGCCCTTGAGGAGGAGCCACCGAGGAGACTCTGAAGAGAGAAGAGAGCAAATCGATTGTTAGCTGATTGATCTCCCAGGTACAGCGACGCAAGACAGGGAAGCTCACCAGGAAGGAAGAACATTCCGGAGAAGAGGATACCGGCCCAGACAAACTGAATGGCGATAGGGATACGCCAGCTGCGAGGCGAAAGGGGCAGGGAACAGTCAGCGCGCCGGAAGGTGAGAGAGAAGGAAAGAGGAGACGCACGCAGAGTGGTCAGGTCGGCCCTTGGTAGCGTTGTCGACGACAGCGGCGAGGACGAGTCCTAGAGTGACGGCCAGCTGGTACATGCCGACGACGAGACCTCGGATCTTCTTGGGCGCGACCTCGGACTGGTACTGAGGGACGAGACAGGAGACGCAGCCCACACCTAGACCAGCGAAGACTCGTCCAACCTGAGAAGAAAGCAGGCTTTGATCAGCGAGTTGAAAATGTGGTGGGGGAAGAAAGGGGAGGGACACACAATAAAGGCGGCCCATCTGGTGTGAAGCTGGAGTCCAACTCCGAGGCAGAAAACAACACAGGCAAGCATGATACCGTACCTGAAGAAAAGAGGGAAAGGGTCAGTTTTGAGGAGTTGAGGAAGCGATCAGGCTGGATGCTCGCCTTCGACCAAGGTGATGGCCTGGAAGGCGACAGGAGAAGTGTCAGTCTTGAGAGTAATTGGGAAGTGAAAAAAAGAGCGCACCAGCAGGGTAGGATCCGAGGGCTCCAAAGCTTCGTGGAGAAGAAGGAGGGAAGGTCAGTGCGCAGCCCGCATTGAGAGAGGAAGGAGTGCAAGACAACGCACAAAGTACCGGCGGAGAGGATTGAGACGACGAGCGACTTGTTGTTGGTGCGAATGAACCATCCGAGGGTCGAGTCGTACTCTCCAAACGTCTGAAGCCAGTCGTCCATGGCAAGGATGCCCGACATGAGACCGGTGTCGTACCCGAAACTTGCAGGAGAGAGAGAGAGAGAGAGAGGAGGTAAGTTCCACGGAAGAGGGGAAGAAGAAAACTCAAGACGACGCACAGGATACCCCCAAAAGCGGCAAAGCATGCCATGAGCTGGAAGGAAGGGGAGGGTCAGCAAAGACGAGACGAGGGAGAAAGCAGAGGCAGAGCAAAAGGCACGTACAATTCCTACGAAGGAGCTTCCTCCGTCAATGCCCCCTCCTGCGGCTACTGGTCCTCCTGCCATTGTTGTAGTACGGGTTGTGTTTGAGTTGAGAGTGCGGAGGGAAGGGGAACTGTTAAAGAGTTTGCAGAGGGTGAGCAAAAGAAAAGGATTCTGTCAAGCCTTTCCCTCCATCCTTTTAAGCATGTTTTTCCTGCCCCTCTTTCTCGGTACGATAACCGGTCAGTCTCGTCGCGGGTCGACAGAGAAAGAGGACTGAGGACAACGGTGAAAGCAGACGACAGGAGAAGAGAAGGGGTCGGCGAGTTTACGACGACTCGATCAGTGCGGGGTAAGGCTCAAACGCAGGCCGTCGTCCTGCGCGTTCCCAGAGGTTGACGAAGCTCGACTGAAGCGCAGACTCTTGGGTTCCTATTTTAGTCGGAACCGGTCCGTTCTAGCGAAAAGTCGGGCAGCATGGTCGCAGCTGTGTCGGTAGGTGAGCGGGTGGAGGTAAGAGGGTACGAGCGACCGCCGGCATCGATGTGGGCAAAACCGAGGCGAAGGAAGAAAGGGAAGGGAGCGGAAGCCAGCTGTCAGCCTCGCGAACGCCGAAGTCAGTGGCTGCTGCTGCTGCTGCTCAACTCGAAGAGCCTTCTCGATGACAGCCGTCTCGAGATCAGTAGATGACTTTTGAGAGGTACGAGTTGAGGTATGGCGGTGGGAGAAGAATTCGCCATCGTGATCTGCGCAGGACGACGGGTCGCGCGACAAGCAATAGCAGAGCAGGCGAAGAGGGATCAGCTCGACGTCTTTCAGAAGGCATACAGGTCGAGTACTCACGACTTACTTTCTGTCATCCAAGATAAACTAGAGCATCGGGCGAAAGCACCGATGGACCCCGTCCGAGGCGTTCAAAGGCGAGCCAGCTGGCCGCTCACCAGATAGTGCCTCCCGACCTTTCGACGCCCGTTCGACCGCAAACAGATCTTTTTAGTCTTTCAGCAGAATACTCTATCGTTGAGCAAGGGAGGAAGATCAGTCTGGGGAGTTGTTGGGCGAGGGCTGGCAGACGCAGCTCGACGTCGCGGGGCGGAGACGAGGAAGTGCTGCGCGCAGACCTCTGCAGTGACGATGGCAGCCCTTTCCAGAGCTCGACGACAAGGAAGCCGGCGAGGGCAGGGAAGGGAAGAGAGACGGCCTCGCAACTGATTCTGACTTGAGCTGAGAGATGGAAAAGGGGACAATCTGGGCGTTGCGGCTGGACGGGCTGCTTGCCAGACGCGCCCTGCTTCTGCTCGCCAGCACACGCCCTCGACCACCACCCGCCTAGGATATCCTCGTCCAGGCCGACCCTCGTCAAGAGCACCAGACGGGTCCCATGTTTTCCGCCCTCAGCAGCACGCTCGGCCTCTCTCCCTCGGCGGCGTCCAACCTCAAGCTCACGTTCCGAACGTCAACGTCGACCGGCGTCAAGCGCCTGCTCGCTGGACCGATCTCTAAAGACGACGTCGGCTACTGGTCGCAGTTCTACCACCTCTTTGACGAGGCGGGAGAGGTTGCAGGCAGTCTTCCGTTTGGTCTCCTTCGCCAGGTCCGGGAGCAGCAGCGGGAGAACCTGGCGACGCTCCTTCGATACCTCCTCGACCATCTGCTCGCGCTCGTGCACAGCGACAGCTTTCCAGCCCCCGCCAAGGGACGAGGGTTGGGCGACTTTCTCCCCTCGTCTCGGCTTCGAAGCTCGGAGCAGGACACGACGACGGAAGCACTCAACTGCTTGAGGGTCATCTCGCGGATCATCCCGATCCTTTACGAGGTCCTGCCGACGACGGAGCCAGATGGAGCTGCGGTCGACAGTCAGGACGAGGGCCCCTTCGTTTGGGACCTTCTGTACGTGCCCCAACCGGATCGCAACCCTCGGAACGGTTCAGCTGGAGGAGAAGAGAGTGGAGGACAGTTTGTGATCGATTCGGATGAGGAGGAGGAGGAGGGAGGGGACGCCGCCGACAGGACATCACAGGCTCGAGCAACCGGACCCTCCATCTCGGACCAACTCTTCACCTTAACGATCGACCTCCTCTTCCTCACCTCCTTCACACTTCCCTGCTCGAACTCCGAGCCGATGGAGAAGATTGCCTATACCATCTGGTTGCCCGGAGTTGGATCCTCAAGCGCTCTCCCGCCCTCTTCCTTCCAGATCGACTCCAACCGGATCGAAGTCCTGCGCTTCCTCCAGGTCCTCCTCTCCAGATCCATCTACCTCGCTCCCCCTTTCCTCCCTTCAACTCCCATCGCTCCTCTCGCAACACTCACGTCGCTCTCACCTCTCGCGCCGGGCAAGCCTGCGCTCGACCGTCGGCTCATCCTCAGCGTACTCTGCTCGATTCTCAACACGGCGCTCACCCCAACCTCGCCAGCCCTCATCAACTCTGTCCCCTACGCGCATCTTCTGAAGGGGGGCATGGCTTCGAGCTTGGTAGGGATTGGTGCGGAGGAGCTATCCGGCAGTCTAAGGAAGAACTGCGCCCATGTGCTGTTGGCCGGGTTGGACTACTGGGCCGACTCGGAAGGAGCGGACGAGAGTGAGAAGGAAGGCAACGCGTTCCGGTACTTCATCTCGAAACTCGTGAGTGTCCTTCTGCTTACGGAACGTTGGGGCTGCAAGTTTGGCTGACAACGTCTGTTCTCGGACCGACAGCATCGCAAGGAGGACTTCGCTTTCCTTTGGGCCGGTGTCGAGGATGTCCTGTTCAACCACCTCAACGCCGCAACTGGACTCTTACCGGGAGCTAACAAGCCGCCTCCTCTGCTACTGGAGACATGTGAGTCTCCTCTTCCCGTTCCCGCACATCGCGTGCTCGGCTGATCGATTGATTCGCCTTCCTGCCCAGGGTTGATTTTCTGGCGACTCATCGACCTCAACAAAGTAAGCTCCCCTGCTTGCTGAACATCTGAAGGCTCAGTGCTGACCTTTCCTCATTGCGCAGAAATTCCGAACATGGCTTCTCTCGGACGAGCAGAGATGCTCCAACTTAGCCGGATACGTCCTGCTCAACCTGCTGGAACGCAAGGACGACCCAAGTACGTCTCCTTTCTCCGAATATCTGGACACTCCTCCGACTGACCGCTTGGCATGTTTTCAACAGCTCAACACCCGACCATGCGTCTTCTGTCGTACATCCTTCAGACGCTCTCGTCCCAACCCACTTTCGCGAGCGCGCTCAACAAGACGTCCATCAACCTCAACATCCCCATCAAGTTCAAGGTCAGCGGATCAGCGGCGGATTGTGTTATGGTGGTACGTCCGGCTCATCTGTGCCGTGATCTCCAGCCGGCTAAGGTGCTAACGATAATTGGCTTCGCCCTACAGTGGATTTACTGGATCGCTACCACCCCCGGAATGAGCCCTTTGTTCCCAGTGCGTCTTTTCCGACTATCTTCGACTGCCGAGTCTGTGTCTGTAGCGTGAAAGGCACGTCAGAAACTGATCGGACGCTTGCTTCTTCGTCCAGGCTCTGACGATCTCCATCGCCAACATCGCCCCTTACGTTCGAGACCTGTCGGTACTCGCCTCTACCAAGTTCATTCAGCTACTGGTCGCTTTCAGTAACCCAGCCTTCTTGCTGAGGGGGGAGAGTCATCCGAGGTTGCTCAACTCTTTGTGCGTAGAGGTTCTATTGGTCGAAGCGGTTGTGCACTCGGGACTGACAATTCGGACTAATTGCTCATTCACAGGCTCGAGGCTGTCAATTCTCTCATCTTCCGCCAACTCTCTCGTAAGCCCTCCCTCAACTTGACCTTGTGCGGGAGAGCGAAGCTGAACTGAGCTCAAACGCTCAACAGACAACCCGAATTTGCTGTACGCTCTCCTCGGCGCTCACTACCGGTTCTCCTTCCTCGCCACCTTCACTCTCAAAGTGGGACTGCAAGAGATTCTCAGGGTCCAGAAGGCCAAGGCGCTTGCCGCCGGTTCGTTGCCTCCCAGCTAGGAATGACGGCTCGCTCACTGACTCAACGACGTTCGACCTGCTTGCGCTTTAAATAGAGCGAGCGAAAAACAGAGATGTCAAGACGGGAATCGTTTCGAACAGCGCAACCACCGAGTCTGGTCGACCTACCTTCGAGCTTCAGCGCAACGGCTCTACGAACACTCTCGCATCGCTCCACCACGCCGACTCCCAGTCGCCCCTCGGGACACCTCCGACGTCGCCACCTCCGGTGCCGAGCCAGATGAGCGAGAAGGCGCGAGGAAAGATGAGAGAAGGGGTGATACCTCCTGGAGAGAACGCGTTGGGACTGGAGGAAGACGACGGAGTGCTGGACGAGGAGCTGCAGCATCTGTTAAAGCACGGGCTGGGAGGGACGGCCGGTTTCAACCCTACCCAGGAATGGGTCACGAGCTGGCAAAAAGCGTGCGTCCCTCCTCACTGCTCGATGCTGTTCGCAGGAGGGCTGATGAGCAAAGAGACACCCCATCCCTTTCCCCTCCCTCCAGGCTCCCACTCGACCCGATCCTCCTCACCATCTCGGAGCTCCTGCCGAAGGTTGAGAGTCTTCAATCGCACAGCAAGTCTCAAGGGCCGAACAAGGCCGTCAACGCCTTCCTCCGGTCGGTGACTCTCCTCGACGTTCTCCCACCTGCGCCCCCTCTCAACGCTCGACCGTTTGCTGTGAGTTTCCCGGCTCTGACCCCCCCCCCCCGACTGACCTTCAGAGACTGACTTGTGGAGATTTACTTTTCACCGCAGTTCACCCAAAGTAGTCTCATCTGGTTGACGTGCTTGCTCTGGGGCGAGATTTACGTGTCGGGCATGAGCCCCGCGTCTCTGTGGACTGGCACCCAGATCAAACTCTTCGGAGTCAAGGTGCGCTCAGTAGCGACTCTTCGGCGACTCTCTAGCGGACTGTTGACCGTGACTCTCTCGTGCCGCTTGCAGACCGCCCCTCCTGGACGTCGAGAAGTCGCCCTTCAAAACGTCCAGTCGGCCGTCACCTCTGTCTTTCGGTCATCGTCCGTGTCCAACCAAGGAAGCGCGTACACCCAGCGACCATCTCCCGAGCCTCGACGACAGAGCTCAACGGGGTCGACGTGGAGCGGAGGGGGAGGGACCATCTGATCGAGGGGTTTGCTACGTCTGGACATGCTCTTTTGCTTGCTCTCTCACGTTCACTTGCTTTCCCGTCGAGCGACAAAGATTTGGAGGTCGTCAGGGTCATGAGATCGTAAGTGAGTGGGGTGTAAGCTGGGTCGTGTTCACGAAGGAACGATTGTGCGAAGGACCTGCAAAGAACGCAAGCAGTCAGTGACGATGTCTTTCCCCAGAGGGCAAAAGAAAGCGATGGACGCACCTGGGCTGAGGGTGAGGCGTGTCCGAAGAGGCCGTGGGTAGCTCCCCCATAGAGTCGAACGAGATGCTCGTTGCTGTCCGAGTCGAGGATCTTCTGACAACCCTCCAATAGGGAGATCTGGGGATGGTTACAGGCATCAGCCGAGGAAGCAGTAAAAGCGCGCCGGTAGAACTCACCTGCAACGAAAAGTCTTGCAGGATCTTGATGAGAGCGTCCTTGAGTCCAGGGATCTCCATGCCGTTCCGAATCCGCTTGATGAGCAGCATGGGATCGATGTCGGCACCGACGTTCTCGAGCAAAGCGCGGATAAACACTGTTCAAAAAAAGAACGGGCCCGCCATCAGTTCAGGGGACGGAGACAGGAACGGACAGTCTGACGTACGAGGTTTGTCCTCCGAGTACCGAAGCAGGTCTTCCCAGATATCCTCATCGTCCTGCTCTCGAGCAAACTCAATCGCCCGCTGCACGTCACCTAAGCGGTTGATGATGAGCATGAGAGCCTCCTTTGCGTTGCCCATGCGACCGAGCAGAAAGACCATCTCGGGCACGTAGTCTCGCTCCTTGCATATTTTGAAGGCCTGTCGTGAGGATAGAAGTGAGTCAGTATCTTGAGAAGGCGTGCCAAAGAGCGCAAGAAAGCATCTGACCTTCTCCAGACTGTAGTCTACACCTATTCGAAGGAGATCCATGAGGCGAGGGTGGTCGAACTCGGCGCAGAGGGCGATCTGCAAGATTTATGTCAGTCAGTAAGCGCAATGGCTGGAAGAGACGCAAAAGACGGACCTGTTGGTCTCCGTAAGCGGCGACCGTGTGCGGGTCATGGCTGAAGAGACAGTCAAGGTACATGTACTGGTACTTGGGTCGTTCGGCCAGTTGCTTGATGACTCGGTCGATCTGTCGGTTAGGTAACGAGTCAGGATGAGGTATATGGGAAGTGGAAGGACAGAGGAGGACAACATACCGGTATCGAATGGACGTGGTCAACCAACAATTCGATGGCCCTTCCGTGCTTCTGTGCTGAGGCAGCACGCTTGCCCTGACCATCAATATCCTTCTCCGGTGAATCGTCGAGCTCCATGTCAAACTCGACGAGAAGCAGCACTTGGTCCTGGACAGCCGCGAAGAGGTTGTGCTTCCGAATGAGATCAAAGACGTTTGGTCTCCGAAGCCGGAGGAAGTAGGGAAGAGCTTTGGCCGGCTGGTGGTTGAGGATGAACCTGGGAGCGGAAGCCAGGGGTAAGGAGGCAGGCCACGCGCAATACGGCGGGAGTACTCACAGTTCGGCTAGGCAGTTCATGAGCTCCTTGTCGCCAGGCTCCTCCGACAGAACTCCTTCGACAGCGTTGACCACGCTCGAGAGTTTGTAAAGCTCCGGCGACCAGGTCTTGATTGCTTTCAGCAGTGCCTGAGGAGTAGCAAAGATAGGTGTCAGCAATTGTCTCGCTGGTGATACTGTCTGGAGGAAGGAACTGACTGGTCGATCGGTCGATAGGAGGAAGGCGAGGATGAGTTCGTACACCATATCGCCGAGCTGCGGCTTCTCAGTCGGCACGACGGGGATGATCGCTTGAAGTTGTTGCTTCTGAGCGAAGAGGAACACCCAGTCCTCCCAGGCGCTCTTATCTTGACCAAGAACTTTCGGTAGTAGACTTGCGGCCTTGGTCCAGTCGCCTGCGCATTCAGTCGATGACAATGCGAGAGTTGTCAGTAAAAGCATAGTTAAAAACTTCGTGCAAAAACGGGACGCACCAGCTTGGACCAGACTGTCCAGAAACTTCTCTCCAATCCCCCTCACTGTCATCTCTCCCTCCCCTCTACCTCCCTCCTTTACCAGACGTTCCACCAAGTCCAACGCCTCCTCGTACCTCCGTCTCTCCACCAACCACTCGATGTGGTCCTTCGCATCCCGCTCCCGAGCGACGACGATCTCCTTCGGCGACAAAACGACGAAGGCGGGTGGGTAGGAGAGGGGGAGAGGGATGACCGAGTAGTCTGAGCAGCGCCACTTGAGCCATCCTTCGAGTCCGAGAGCGTCCGACGACAGCTCCTCGCCTTTGCGGGAGATGATCCGCAACTCAGGTCGCTGAGGCTCGTCGCTCTCGTTATCTCCGTCCTCCTTGTCGTCGTTGTAGAAGCCTCCGTTGTCCGCTTTGCTCTCCGCGGCGAGGTAGGCGAAGACGAGGAACGAGTCTTTGTAAGGTACGAGGGCGGCCATGGGAGCGTCGAGTTGAAGGATTGCTGTGATCTCGACGTGCAAAGTCGTATGACTTGCGCCCGTTGTCTGCGTACTCCCACCAGGTAGACTGGCTCCGTGCAGAGAGCTAGGCCGTGACGTCGATGTTGAGGTTCTCGTCCGGATCCGAACGAGCTTGATGGTGTCTGCCCAGGCGACGATGAGTTGTGTCGGTTGGTGCGCTGGCGAGATCGAGGCGAGAGGGGAGATGAACGTGAGAGAAGGTTTGAGGATGTCGGCGCGAGGGGCGTCCGAAGGTCGATCGATGAAGGAAAGAAGTCGTTGAGATTGTGTATCGAAAATTTTGATGCCCTGTCAAGTCAATGTGCAGGAGTGTCAATCGCGAGAAAGGACGGAAGAGAGATGAGCGGCGGACTAACTAGATCATTCGCCCACGCTATGAGCCCTCCCCTCTCCCACTTGACGTTCCAAACCGGCCCCTCTCCACTACTGAGCACCTTCTCTGTATGCTTCCCCTGCTGCCCCCCTCCGACGAAGCCTCCCAACCCTCCAAGATGCCAGCCCTTCTCCATGAGAGAGAGGGCTCCCGACAGTCCTCCACAGACGAAGGACTTTGAAGAGGATTTGGCGAAGTTGGGCTGCAGGGCAAGGGAGCGCATGGGCCGAGAGAAGTCGTGGATGTAGCGTTCGGTGCTGAGAAGCGAGTTGATGACGACCTTGCCTGCATAGAGAATGCTTGTATGTCAGATCGACATTGAGCGGGGACAAGGAGCAGATAAAGGACGAACCATCAATGGAGCAGGTACCGATGAACTCGCTGCCGTCGTCTGAAATCTCGATGGCCATGACGCTCGCGCCGTGCGCCCGATACTCGTTCAGCTTAACGCCCTTGTGACTGAGTACGTAGACCATTCCGGCATGCGTTCCGATGGCCTGTCGTAGAGGCACATAATGCCGATCAGTTCTCTAGATCAAGTAGCAGATGAAGGCACGAGGGTGAACGCACGATGATCTGGGACGATGCAGTGATCGCCGATGCGCTGTCTTTTGACAGCAAGGTCGTGAGCAGAGGCGTGAGCTTGGCGTACTTGAGGATCCTGCGAAGTGAAAGGGAGACACGCAAGGTCAGTTTGTTTAGACAGGGGCGAGAGCAATGGTGGACGAACGGTTCCTCTTCCTCGTCGTCCTCTCCATCTTCCTCTTCGTCTTCCTCCTCATCTGCTTCCCCGTTCTCGTCCTCGACCTCCTCCACACCCGAGGCGTGACCGTGTTCCGAAGTAGAGTCTATCGAGCTCGGTTGCTCTGCAAGAATGAACGACTTGACAGTTTGGGGCGAGCGCACGGCCTCCTCTAGAGCCCTCCCGACGTCCTCCCTGTCCTTCTCCTCCGAAGGGGCTGCGATGACCAGCTCGTGCGTTCCGATCAGCGCGTGCTCGTAGTCCGAGTCCAAGTCGCTGTCTTGCGAGGCGTCGTCCGATGCAGCTGCCGTCGAGCCGAGGGCTGAAGATGGTGATGCCGACGAGTGCGATGAGCTCAGCATGCTCTGGGCGGCCGCTGGATGCAGTTCGTCCTCGGTAGCGACCGTGTCAGAGGGAGGATTGAGGTCCAGGTCCAGGGAAGACTCTCCTGGGGCCATAGCCAACGTGTCAGGGAGCGAGGGAGGGTTCAGGAGATGGTGTTTGGGGTCTCGAGGCGACGGACGCTTGAAGCTCCGAGGTTGCCTCACGACCACCAGCCCAGATCCCCTCTTTGGACCCCTTTTGCAACAACCTCAAGCAAAATCTCCTCGCCCAACATGGCCAGCTTGGACAACGCCAACCCTACCATCCACTTGTCGGCCTCGACGTCTTCGGGGATCTTTGGCTCGGGCGCCAGGAGAGCAGGCGCAGGTGGCGGCAGCCAGACCGTTCAAGACTTGTGGGCAGAGGAGGGTGCGGACGACATCTACAAGGAGGAGTCGGAAGACCTGGCAGAGGGTCAGGAGCAAGATGCTAGCGAGGACATCGATCAAGAGGAGATCTTCGGTGCGTGTCCTTTGGTCGTCCCGCTTCTGCACCTGCTCTCGCTGACATACCTCACGCCCTGACTCCTTTTCCCGACCTCGCTCGCCGTACCTCTGCTCAATTGGACATCATCAACTAATGGATCGCTCTACGCCCAACCTCTCAACGTTGCGTCTGCCACCTGTCGCCTGCTCGCACTCGCTCTCTCGACTTCACTGTCCTTGCCGACTCCGCCTCCACCCCCATCCTCACGTCCTTACGTCCTCGTCTCGACCTGTCCCTTCATACCATGATCTCTCGAACCCCTCCACAGACCTCCTACGGTCTATCACCGACCCCGAGCACCCTTTGACGCTGGAGCAACTCGCTGTCGTATCGTCGTCGCAGATCTCGTTCCCCCACAAGAACCAGCTGCTCGTCGAGTTCACACCCACCATCCCTCACTGTTCGATGGCGACCCTCATCGGTACGATCAAAGGTTTTCCTGTGACTTGTTGTCGCATCTAACTGACGTCATGTGGTCCTTGCTCGACGCCAGGTCTGAGCTTAAGGGTTCGTCTTCTACGCGCGCTGCCGGAGCGGTACAAGGTCGACATCCGGGTCAAGCAGGGATCGCATCAGTCTGAGAACGCAGGTACGCCTCCCCTTTCTCATCCCTAGACGGGCCTGTCCCTCTTCACTTTCGAGAAAGGCAGTCACTGATCGTGTGCGCTTCCTTTTTCGTTCGTCCCCCGGCCGCACCAGTCAACAAGCAGCTCAACGACAAGGAGCGCGTAGCGGCTGCGTTGGAGAACACCCATCTTCTAGGTGTCGTCGAAGGCTGCCTCAGTACGGCAGGAAGGCGTGGAGGATTACCGGTCGCGTGAGCGCATAGGAGAGGAGAGTGTGAGACTCCTTCCGTCGCAGTGTTGTATCGCCATGACCGTGTAAACCTCACATATTGCCTCCACGTTCTACTTGAACTAAGAGAAAGTCTTCAGACGCTGAGTTCGGTATTTGCAAGTGAAGTTGTCTCGTGGATGGGCCTGTAGTCGTCCCTCCCAAGCCCTCTTTTTCTCCCGCTCCATGACCCTGCTGCCCTTCCTCCGACCTCAACCCTTCCTGCAGCGGACCCTCCCAACCACGCTCTACAGATCCATCAGGATGTCCTCCAACATCGCAACTCTCGTCGCCGACGCCCGCAAGACGCTCCCTTCGGCGTCCAAGGACTCGGCTGCCATCGACGCTTGGGTCGAGAAGATCAGCTCGGGCGAGGAGGGCAAGGATCTCCAGGTACGTCTGCCTTCCTCTCCTTCAATCTGGCGGCAAGCAACTCGCAAAGCTGACTCCTCGCTGGACTTGTTCGATGTAGGCCCTCGACAAGAAGATCGAGCCGGTCGTCTACCTCTTCAACAACGAGCTCTCTATCGCCGACGTCGCTACCTTCGGAGCTCTCCACCCCATCCTCGTCCGTCGCTCTCTCTGCCTCTGCGCCTGTCCTCGACACGCTTCAAGTCCTGACCATCAGTCTACCTTTGTGGTTTCTCAGGCTACCAAGACCAAGGAGGAGTACTACACCACCCCTTCACTCGTCCGATACGTCTCGCACCTCCAGTCGCTCCCCAACCTCTCTTCGACCCTCTCCTCCTACCCCCCTATCGAGTTCAACCTGACCGACATGCCTAAGGTTGAGCGCAAGTCGGCCGTCGCCAAGGAGAAGAAGCCCAAGAAGCCCACTGCTGCCGCCGAGGGTGAGAAGAAGGTCGAGGAGGTCAAGGAGGAAGCCAAGGGTCTCGTTGCCGGAGTCACGGAGCAGCTCGGAAACCTCTCGGTCGCCGCTACGAACGCTGCCTCGTCGTTGGCCTCGACCGTCGTGGACGGTGCTCAGCAGGCTGCCGCCGCTGTTGGACTTGGTGGAGAGGGTCAGCAGAAGACGCAAAAGAAGGAGAAGAAGGCAAAGGCTCCTAAGCCTGCCGCTGCTGTCGTTGAGCCTACAGGTCCTAGCCCATCGATGATCGACCTCCGAGTCGGTCACATCCTTTCTGGTCCGTCCCTAATCTCTTTGAGACGTCTCTGTAACTGACATCATGCGCGGTCTGATCTCATCAGTCGCCAAGCACCCGGATGCCGACTCGCTCTACGTCGAGCAGGTTGATGTCGGAGAGGCCGAGCCCAGGACCATCGTCTCTGGTCTCGTCAACTACATGACCCTCGAGCAGATGCAGGGTGCCCGAATCGTTGTTGTTGTGCGTTCCTCTTTGCTGTATTTATTTCCAGCGAGGCTTCTTGTCTGACCTGCCTCCCCTCCTCTCATTCCCAGGCCAACATGAAGCCCGTCGCCATGCGAGGCATCAAGTCGTTCGCCATGGTTCTCTGCGTGAGTCCTGCAAGCTCATCCCGATCATCGAAACGAGGACTGACACGCAGCACTTGACCTCGTTCTCACAGGCTTCGAGCGCCGAGGGCAAGGAAGGCGGTATCGAGTTCGTGCAGCCCCCCGCTGCTAGCAAGCCTGGAGAGAGGATCTACTTCGAGGGCGCCAAGTTCGAGAGTCAGTATCCCTCCCACGTTAAGCCTTGCCCTCAGTAGGCGTTTCACTGACTTGTCTGTCCCCTTCTGTCTGCAGACGCCACCCCTCTCGAGGTCCTCAACCCCAAGAAGAAGATCTTCGAGGCCGTCCAGCCCGGATTCACCACCTTGCCCTCGCTCGAGGCTGCCTGGGTCGACAAGGAGTCAGGTGAGGTCGCAAAGATTCGGACCAAGGACGGATACTGCACGGTCAAGAGCTTCGTCGGTGCTTCGCTGTCGTGAGTCTGCTTGCGAGAGGATAGAATGGTCAATATCTTTCGAAACTCTCGAGGGCCGGAGGCCGAGCAAGGATTGAGTAAAGTTGGGATCCAATCTGGTCGTTCGAGCGCATCGTACAACATCCTCCTCCCTCGTCCTGAAGATCGCCTCGCGTCCTCGATTCTATGGCTCAAGCTTAATGTCGTCCCACAGCGCCTGCTTGAGCTTCACCTTTGCGTCGTCTACAATCTTGATCTGAGCGTCACGCAAGGCCTCTCCCTCCAGACCCTCGTCGATGGGGATGGCCAGTCGGTGCTCGCGTAGGATCGGTTGCCAGAGCGGTCGTTTCCACTTTTCGTAGGCGTGTCTCGCGCGCTGGTGCTCGGCCGTCACGCCTGTGAAACGACCAAAAAGCGACACGGCCAAAGCGAGTCAGCATTGTCATCCAGGAGGAGGACCAGATCTAAAAAGAAGAAAGTGAAAGAGAAAGAGGACGCACGGAGAACCCTTCGTTCCTCATCCGCAGGCACGTTTGCCCGGTCCGACGCCTCGAAGCGAGCCGACCAGGCGACCAACTCGTCAATGTGCTTCGAAAACTCGTACACGGCCACCTTCCTCCAGCGCTGTGATAAGGTGAACATAAGAAGGCATCAGTCAGGTGCCGAAAAGTGCTTCCAAAAGATAGAGGGCGAACGATTTGGGTCTCTTTATCACGGCGTTCAAAGCTGACGTAGTCGGGAGTCCCAGAGTAGAGCTCCGAGTACAGTGTTGAAGCGCTTTTTGGTGGTAACGGAGGGATGAGACTCTCCAAAAACTTGGCTTCTTGCTCGTATTGCTCTAGAAGCTGTCCAAAGTAGCCAAACAGCTTCGTCAGCACTTTCTACGAAGAGCGCAACAGGGCAGAGACGCACCGGAGGATCGTCCTCCAACATATCCTCAAAGTTTCTCTTGTAGGCGCCGATCCCGTAAGAACCAGCCAGACCTCCGCCGAGGCTCTGCTCTTCCCGGACGTAAGCTTCCAGCGGCGTGATTTTACGGGCCTTTTCTCGTATGCGTCGACTGGGATGCCAAAGGTTGCGATGTACCAAGCCGACTAAGAGGACGAGAGGGGAGCAGGCCGTCAGCAAGTTGAACGACGACCTTTGGTAGCGTAAAAGGAACTCACTTTGGGTGAGACCAGCGTCGACGAAGAGTTCCTGCACACCATGGACCAACCCGTAATCAGCAACACTCAAGAGGGTCAGGTCATGACAAACCGAGTGATCTACCCACGTGTCGTTCCAAAGGCGTTTGTTCAGCGAACCCTTTCAGCCAGCGCGCCTTCGAGTGTTTGAGCTCGGCGTTCGGCCCTCGCCTATGGCGCTCCTCGTCAATGAACCTTTGTCGAAACAACCTACGTGCAGCCGTTTCGGTGACCGACTGGTTCTTCAGAGAGGAGGGTGAAGGCCTCTCCCAGGAAGCTGGATGGACGAAACGGCAATGCGTCAGGACGAGTACTGCTACACCCCTTCGAAGGTTGACCAATGAAGCGAGAACGTACACTTGTGTGACCTCTTGATTGTTGACAACTTTTCTTGCTCCCGTTTCTTCTGACGCTGGACGTCAACGAGCGCCTTTTTAGCCAGCTTGTTCATCACCTTCTGATCGAGCGACTTCAAGAACGGGATCGCTGTGAAGGCGGCCTTGAGCGTATCGAGACTCTCCCCTTCCGTCTTTGTATCAGAAGCCTCTGCTTCACCGTACGGTAGGGATGCTGCGACTGTGTTTCGGACGACGGCTGAAGTTCAGCGATGTCTGATGCAAGTAGTGAGAGCGGAATGAGAGAGACGTACAGGTGCGGACGAGTGCAGGCCGTGGTACAACGAGGCGACAACCTACGAGCCAAAGAGACGACAATCCAGAGTAAGCGCTAGCGAAAAAGAGAATCTCGAGGATGAGACAGGGCCTACATCGACGATAGGTCGCAAGAAACATGTCCTGAAGCCAAAAGGAAGTGGAGACGAGGTTCAGCCCAACGACGCGCCTCCACGTTAGGATGCTCGACAGACTCACCCCGGACGACTCCCTACTCTTCTGAACGATGACAGATTTCACCAGTCGAGCTCCGGCCCGCACTCGAGCGCCTTGAGTTGATAGGTAGTGTTCTCCTGAAGGAGCGTCAGGCTGAAGCTGAAGGTCTGAGCAGGAGGAGTGGCTGTTTGACGTGACGCTTGGTCCTCCCTTTGCGTGTTGAGCGGAGACTTGACTGGAACAGAGGTGAGACTAGTAGCCTTCAATGCGTCCGAATCAGGGCCGAGGGGCCTTGAAGAGAGGAAGAGACGGGGAGAGGGCGATGAGTGTCGTCCGAAACCTCGCCAGCTTGCCCCTCAGCCAACGAACGGAGTTTCTTGCGCTCCGTACGTTCGCCTAGGCCACTTGCACGCCCTCGACAGAAGCGCTCACCCCCGTTCAGAACGAGCGCAAATCAGATGCAAAGAGGGAGTAAAGGCAGGCTCTGGGATCGGACTTTGCCGCAGATTGAGTGGTAGACGAGGAGGAGACGGTCTTCTTGCATCATCGCGCTAACGACCTGACTCGTCGGAGGGAGCGGGCGAAAAGTCCAGCCCACGCTCCCTTCTACCCCTAACCAACACCTCGCCTGTCCTTCTCCTCAAAGGACACCTCTACTCGCCGACCTCTCTCGTACTCTCCTCTATCCGACATGTCGTCTTCTCCTGCGCCCAAGATCAAAGTCGGAATCCTCGGAGCCACCGGTGCGCTCCTCCCACCACATCCCTTTAGCCCACCACCTCGAACTGACCACCTTGCCATTGAATGCTCGCAGGCACTGTCGGACAAAAGTTTATCACCCTCCTCGCCTCTCACCCGTTCTTTGAGATCGCTGCTCTCGGGGCCTCCGCTCGGTCGGCCGGCCAGCTCTACCCCAAGGCGACCAAGTGGAAGCAGAGCGTCCCCATCCCCGACTCTGTCAAAGAGCTCGTCGTCAAGACGTGCGCTCCCGAGGACGGATTCGCTGGCTGCGCCATCATCTTCTCCGGTCTGGATCACGACGTCGCTGGCGAGATCGGTACGTTGAGCTTGGAGTTTGCTCTCTTGAGAGGCCATCGGGCTGACTTGCTTCCTTCCCTGCAGAGCATGCCTTCCGAGCTGCCGAGTTCGCCGTCTTCTCCAATGCAAAAAACTACCGACGTGACCCTCTCGTCCCCCTCATCGTCCCTACCGTCAACCCGGACCACATCAACATCATCCCTCACCAGCAGAAGACGCTGTCGCTCAAGAAGGGCTTCATCGTCACTAACGCCAACTGCTCGACGACCGGACTCGTCGTCCCCCTCAAGGCTCTTGAGGAGGCCTTCGGACCCATCGACAAGTGCATCACTACCACGCTCCAGGCCATCTCGGGAGGCGGCTACCCTGGTGTCCCCTCGATGGACGTCATCGATAACGTCGTCCCGTACATCGGTGGCGAGGAGGAGAAGATCGAGTGGGAGACGTCCAAGATCCTCGGTGGGATCGCCGACGACAAGCAGTCGTTCACCTACCACCAGGAATCGCCCATGAAGATCTCGGCCTCGTGCAACCGAGTCGCCGTCATCGACGGCCATACCGAGTGCGTCTCGGTCTCGTTCGTTCGACGACCTGCGCCTTCGCCTCAGCAAGTCATCGACGCCATGAGGTCGTACACCTCGCTCGCGCAGAGGCTTGGCAAGGAGATGGTCCCGTCGGCACCTGAGCACTCGATCGTCGTGCTCGAGGATCAGGACCGACCTCAGCCTCGCCTCGACCGTAACCTGGAGGACGGAGCGACGGTCGTCGTTGGTCGGGTTCGAGAGTGCCCCGTGTTCGACATCAAGTTTGTCTGCCTGTCCGACAAGTCAGTCTATCCAACGCTTCCATCACCACCTCACCGCGCCCAGACCCTCGACAACATCCGCCTCAACGCTTCCATACCCTCTTCGACAGTGTACTGACCGCTGTGTTTATCTGGTTGCTTTTTGACAGTGTTCGCATAGGAGCAGCGACTTCTTCAGTAATCAACGCAGAGCTTGCTGTCGCCTCGAAGCACGTCCAAATCTAGGTCCAAAAACCCGACTTCTCACCTCGCTCGCTCGATCTCGCTCCCTCGGTTTGTCTTTTTTCTTTTATCGAGTTGGGCAGTCTCACCCAGAGGATGGGTGTGCGCAGAGATGGGATGGAGGCAGGGTGGAGAAGGTTGGCAGTTGGACAGTGAAGTTGTATACAAAATGGCATTTGGAAGCAACTTTTCTCGACTCTTGCGCTCTGCAACTCCAACCAGATCCCCCTTGTACCTGTGTTATCTCTCCTCTAAGAAAGTTTGAGGTTGTAATGAGTGGGCAGGACTTGTGTGAGTAAATGGCGGCGGCGATCGGCAGCTTGCGCGCTGCAGCAGACTACAGATCAGCCCTTCCTCCCCACCAGCTCGCCAGGCAACGAGATCTCTTCTTCTTTTCGTGTTTGGATTCTCTCCCTCTCCTCTCATTTTGTATTCCGACCAAAGGAAGGTGTGACGGTCCACTGGTGAGAGGCTCAACGCTCCCTCCGACGTCCGTCATTGCGACCGCCCCGTCGTCAGGGCGGAACGCTGAACCTCTTCTTTCCTTTCTACCCGTCCCTTCCGGCCAGAACTCACGAATCCTTTCAGAGATCTCACTCGCGAGCACGCTCTGAAGGTACGGTCCCATCTCCTCGTTGCGCTCCTCCCTCTGCAGTCGCCAGGCGTACTGACAGCTTATTCTCGCGGCCTCCGTCCGACCCGACTTCCTTTCAGCGAGCTCTCCTGACTGCCGCCCCCAACCAGCCAAGGCTTCGGTCGTCCTCGATCTCCTCCCTCCAGGCCCACGAGAGGTGAGTCTCAAACCAAGCAGATCCTCGCATTGGCTTGGTATTGCGAACCGGCGTTTGCGCACTAAAAGAGGCAAGGACGGACCGACTGACGCTCCGCTTCGTCGTCTGCAGACCCCGCACGCTCGTGCTCTCGTTGTCCCACCCCGCTGCCCTGCCCACGGTCGCAGTCGACACCACTTCAACCACCTTCACCCTCGACTTTGTCGCAGCAGAGCGTCTGGCAGCTTTCAACTCGTTTCGACTGGGTCTGGACAAGGTGCGTCCTGCCGTTTTCGCTGCCACTGTCTCTGCGGGCGGTGCTTGACGCTCTCCCTCTCCTGCTGCTTCCAGCACGGTCGCCGGACCTGAGATCTCCCCAGCAGGGCGTTTTTTGAGATGATGATCCACTTGCCCCCCACCTCGGTCGTGCCGTCGTCGTTCTCTTCTCCCGAATCGACGTCGACCATCCTGGGACCGTCGTCCGCGTCCTCGTCCTCAGGGTCCAGCACCAGCACCGTCCGACGCGATCCGGCTGCCAGCAACAGCAGTCCGAGGTCCTTTACCGTCACCCGACATCCTCGCAAGGTTCTTTTGGTCTCAGTCTCTACCTCAACGTCGGTCGCTGGGAGTTCGCGAGGCGATTGGTCACCGTCGGTCTCGTCACCTCTGGCTTCACCTTACGGCTCGCCCCCAACCTCACCTCTTCCACTCCTACTCGACCAACCGCTATCGACCTGGCCTGCAGCAGAACGCAAAAAGTCGGTCAGGAAACGCCGCTGTCCAGCCTCGCCCTCGGCAACGATTCACGGCAAACCTTCTCGCTCTTCGGCTGACTCGAGCACCTCCCGCTCGGACTCGTCGGAAGCAGTTCGACCTGGACCGCAGTCGACCACGAGCTCACCAGGAACGGCGACCGGCGTGCTGCGAGTTCGTCCCGTCGTGAGGAGGGCTGCGAGCGCCAACAACGTCGGCAAGAACGAGTGGCAGGTGGTGGAGCTAGGAGGGGTCGATAAGATATCGCAGTTCGGTCAGGGGCACGAGCCATCGGTCTCGACCTCCAGCTCACGTCCCTCGTCCACTCCAACAACCACTCAGGGGTTCGAAGGCTCTCTCTCGAGCTCGCAGCCCTCCAAAAGTCTATCCCCTGTGCCTCCTTCGCTCGTCGACCTCCAACGTTCACCGCCGGCAGCTCCCCTGAACGCTTTCTCTCCTGCCTCCTCGACCCTATCCCCCTCGACCCTCACCTCGGAACCCTTTACGCTACCTTCCAAATTGCCAACAGAGCCGAGCAGGGGAATGCAGCTGCTTCCCTCGCCTTCGACCTTCAGGGTCTCCTCGATCACGTCTCCCGGCTCCCAATCTACCTTCGAGGACTACTTCAACCCCTCCCGCGGTTCTCATCCCCAGCCGTTCAACTATCCCCCGAAAGCGGTGCTAGAGAGCCCTTGGAACGCTGGAGATCATGCCGGACCGGCCGCTTCAAGGTCGCAGCTCACGATCCGAATCGAGGATGGGTCGACCACGGACCAACAGCTGCCCAAGCTCGAACACCGATCGCCCACCACTCCCCTCGCTCAGTCTTCCTCGTCTCAGTCATGGATCGCCTACCGATCCGTTGCCGCCTCTTCCCCTGCTCAGGCTGCCCAGGTACCTCACATGGCCGATCCCAAGCGCACCTTGCTGCCCCCCCCCAGGCTGATCCGCAAACGATCGTCGTCCGACCCTACTCCGTCCAATCTCATCATCGACACGACTTTCGATCGGTCGTCGTTCATCGGCAAGCCTCTACCGCCCCTCCCGTCAGCGACGGACGACCACGCGTTTGGTTCCTCGAGCGCGTCGTCGTGCTCATCCTCTGCCTCGTGCACCAGTCGGACGACGGACAACACGGCGTTGACGGTGTCAAGCAACGCTACCACGACGGAGCCATGCGAGACGCCGCCTTCGTCTGTCCTCGGTCTCGGGTTCGACACGGGCGAGTCGACGATCAAAGGGCCGACGCCGGTCAGCAAGCGGCGGTCGAAGCCTGTCGTGGAGGGCTCGGCGATCGAGACGGATTCCGAGGGAGAGGAGGGCCGACCGACCGTCGCGCCTGTCGAGCAGGTCTTGGTGGACAGTCCAATGGAGGTTGTCAGGGGGAGGATGTTGGCTGCTGGGGAGTCGAGGAAAGCGAGAGGCAGCGTGTCGGAGGAGACGCAGATCAACACGCGCAAGGCGAGCAAGTTGGCTTGCCAGCTCTGGGACCTCGTGGAGGGAGAGGTGGCCTACACGGATGACTTGGTCACACTCGTTCAGGTACGGCCGCACAATCCTGGCCCTTTCAAAGCAGTCCAGGCATGAAGAGACTGACCCTAACCCTCGCTCCACTACCAGATTTACCTCCACCACCTCTTCATGATGCCCTTCTTCACAGTCGAACGCAGGGACGCCGTCGCTCGAAACACCCTCGACCTCCTCGTCCTCCACAAGCGGTTCACCCAGTCGCTCGTCGCGATCGCCAGCCAAGAGCATCTGCGCTCACCCGAGGACAAGACGGCGGAGGTTCTGTCGGATGCCGATCTGGATCGAGCAGCGCGACGGATCGCTCGCGTCTTTGTGGAAGAGGTGAGGACCCTTTCCTGCCCGCCTCTTGTCCTTGCTGCGCCTGTTGAGTCTGACCACCCTCCTTCCACAGGCCGAGGACTTCGCGGCGTACCAAGACTACTGCACCGGACACGACGATGCACTGGCCGTCATTCGCCAGCACGAACTTACGTTGCAGTGGATGGAGTACGAGCGCAAGTGCAGCGCTCTCTCGGACCAACGCCCTCGGACGAGCCTCGTCAACCTCATGGAGACCGTCTTGTCGCCGCCTGCTCTTGGCTCTCGACGGTCCTCGTGGAAATGGCCTTCCGCGCCGTCCACTCCCCAGCAGCAGACGGTGCGCGACTTTGCCGACCCCAGTCGAAAGCTGTCGCGACTCATGCTCCGGGACCTGCTCATCAAGCCCATCCAGCGCATCTGTCGTTACCCGCTCATCCTCGACTCAATGCGGACGACCAAGGTCGTGGACCTCACGTTGGGCGAAGAAAGGCCGACGGGAGGCCAAGACCTGGAGGACGCGTTGGCGGTCATGAAGGTGGTCGCCGGGAGTGTGGACGAGGCGACGAGGAGAAAGGTCTCGCTGGAGAGGAGTCGAGTGATCCGGGATCGGATCGAGGCTCATCCTGTGTGTTTTGGACCATCCTTTGCCCTCTCTGGTCAGAGCGCGGTGCTGACTCACCTCTATTTTGCCCTGTAGACCTTGTCTCGAGGAGTTCTCGGAGCCTTAGGAGAGTGTCTGTTGGTCGGTTCCCTCGACGTCGTCTACCATCACCACACGATCGCACCGCTGTCCACTCCTGTCAAGATCCGGTACCTACCCGCCTTCCTCTACGCCGGCTTCTTTGTGCTCTGCAAGGCCAAGAAGGGAAAGTCGTACACACCGCTTCACTTTCTGCCTCTGGACCGACTCGAGATCACGGATGCCCAGTCTGGAAAGAGTGAGTTGCCACCTCCCAACTCACGTTGAGCCGCTGCTGACTGACCATCCCATCCTTGACAGATGCTTATCTTCCGGACTCGATCCGACTGCAGGGAGAGGGCTACTTCCTGGAGATCTCTGCTGCTTGCACCAAGGAAAAGGAGATCTGGCTCTTGCACCTTCGGAAGGCGCAGGCCAGCGAGACCCTCGCTCTCAAGTCTCCACCGACCTCGGCACCTGAGATCTTCACCTCGAGGACGATCACTCGACGACAGTCCCACGGCGCCTCGCTTGCCAAACCCACGGTCGGTCAGAAGCGTCATTCGGTATCTCTCGAAGCTCGAAGTTTGGAAGACGAGTTGGCGACGATGGAGCACTACGTCCCGTCGTCCGTCAGCTCGACCCCGGCAACCTCACCTCGGAACTCGGTCGTCGGCTCGGCTTTGCCCATCATTTCGAGTCAGATGCTGTTCCTCCGCAGCCCTCCTTCCTATCGTGAGGCGGTCGACAAGGCACTCGCAGATGTCATGTCGGAGTCCTGTTCGACGGCACGCAACAAAGCCTTGTTGGAAGGCGTCAACCTCTTTGCGCCCTCCTCTCACAAAACTGCCACGTCGTCCTCATCGTCGATCGGAACGGCCGTCTCGTCTGTCCGAAGGAAGATGGCCAACCAGAGCGGGTCGATGCGGCGCCGCAGCAGCTTCCTCGATGTCAACGGCCAGTTTGCTTTGCTAGAGGATCAGGCACCGCCTGGCGCTACCTCGACGTCGTCCTCCATCAAGCTTCCAAGGACCAAGTCGGAGGTCGGTCTAAAGCGCGAGAGCTTCCTGCGTCGGTCGTCTCTGATGACCCACTGGCCGACCGAGCTCAAGACGACTGCACTACCCCCGGTCCCTGCGCTAACCCCGACCGGCAAGTCTCCCTCCAGATCCCGAAGCGACCGAACCCGTTCTCGGACGGCTCCGCCCACCCCGATCATGGACTCCATCCCGTACTCACCGCCCGAGAAGCACGAGTCGCCTATGGAGATGGAGTCTCCATCCGCAGGGACTTCTGCGGCCATCGAGCCGACGCCTTCGACCGCTCCCAGCCCCGTCAAACCGAAAAGGTCAAAGTCCACCGCGCCGGCATCGCGTCAGCTGGAGGTGCCCGACAAGACTTCTCGACGCAGCTCGGTCGTCGACTCGTGGTTCAACAAAAGCCAAGCCTCTGGCCTCCAGAAGCCGCTCTCGCCCATCTTGTCGCCTGCTCTGGGTGATACCGAGATCCACTTCCCTCGTCAGTCGGTCGAACTTCCACCGAGCGCGTTCCTAGCGCCGGAGCCGATCCCGATCCCCGTCCGCGAGCCTCGCACGTCCGCCCTTCGACGCTCTCTCACGTCCACGTTCTCCCGTCGAAAATCCCACTCGGCTCT
Organism: Cystofilobasidium capitatum; assembly: GCA_014825545.1. Lineage (NCBI taxonomy): Eukaryota > Fungi > Basidiomycota > Tremellomycetes > Cystofilobasidiales > Cystofilobasidiaceae > Cystofilobasidium > Cystofilobasidium capitatum. The sequence continues at coordinate 335,997 of MVAJ01000002.1, forward strand.
GAGCGTTCCCGATACTCTCACCCTCTCGAGATCAGGCGCGACGGCTCAGTCGTCGGATGGCATCGCCAGCCTCATGCCCATATCGCCTGTCTCGCCCCTCGAACTTTGTGGGGAGTTCGGAGCAATTTCATCCGGCAGTGCATCCTCAATCGCCCCTGCTACAACTGCCACCGCTCGTGCGGCCGGAGGAGGAACTTCTCGGCCGTCCTTGTTTCTCAAGTCGCGGTCGTCCTCGTTCGCGTCGGACTCCTCAGGTCCAGACATGGCCAGTATGCCGAGCTCGAGCGCCTCGTCCGCCCCTACCTCCCCCAAATCCTCATCAACCGACGTGCTGGATCCCGATTGCGCGCCTTCTTCCGGTCCCGTCCGACGCAAGAGCAGTCGAAGCGTGCGGTTCCTCAAGTCCTTCAACTTTACACCCGTCTCTTAATATTTTGAACCCAACTTTTGGTCTGGACTCAAGCATCGCGGATCTCCCCTTTTCTTCTCGCTCTCTCTTTGTCTCTCATCGAACACACACGAGCTACGCTATCGAAACAAAACAAGTACATCCTGCGCCATTGTATCACCCCTCTGCGTCGCTCCCGAGCCCTCGAGCAACAAACATCCCTCTTCGCTTCTGTACAGACTTTGCCGTTCCCTCCATTCGTGACTCTGCTCTCTCTCACTCCCTCTCTCGACTGTATCCTCCTGCGCAGCCTGCTCCATCTAGCCTTTCATCTCGGATGATCTTCCCGCCTGCCTTTACTGAAACCTGTGTTTGCGAAGCCCCGGAGTCGAGACAATCTTGCTTGGCTGCTTCCTTCACCCATCTCGTCTTCTCCGATCAGAGTAAGAGAGTGAACCATGGTATCAAGCAACGAGAAGGACACGGCAACCAAGAAAGAAAGACGATTGATTACAGAAGAGCGACCTAAGGAAGACCCAATCAAGTTGATCAAAAAATAACCCAAGAAAGAGGCATGAGAGGAGACAAGAGGGAAGGTAAGTCTGAACAGGGCAAGAGGTTGACAAGCAGCAAAGAGGACAAAGGAAGGAAAGGAGCGTGTGTTGCGATACAGTGTGGCGGTTTGACTATGGTTGGCAAGAGGGAACAAACTAAGTTTGGCAAGAGAGGAACAACTTTGGAAAAGAGAGAGAGCGAGTGGTGAGACAAGAGTTTGATGAGAGGATTCAGAAAGCCGAGAATGTGTGGAAGTTGAAGAGAGCATGTGCGTGTGTCGGCCCGGACGTGTGTGCGTGAGGGATGAAGCGAAGGAGAGCGAAAAAGGGGCGAGAGTCCGGAAGATTGGAGGGTGTGGTAGGGAGGAGGGTCGTGATCCTCCGAGGTCGTTCGAGGGAGGCCGAAGAGAAGGTAGGGGCAGGCCCTGGGAGGGTCGCGTCAAGAGAAAGAGGTGTGAGGGGGGTTGGGGCATCCGGTCCAGCCTTGGACGTTCGAAGAGGGTCGGGTCGTAAAGTGTGGTTAGATCCTAGAGTGAAAGATCGAGGAAGGGAGGGCCAATCTCGTCTGATGTCGTGTATCGAAGAGGAGAGGCCGGCGTGAAAGGTGCGGAAGGGGAGCTTGTTTGTGCGAGAGAGAGGAGAGCTGAAGACGAGACATGAGGAGGCCCGGACTGTCCTTAGTAGTTGGCTGTGGAAGGCAAGTCGACGTCCGAAGGCAAGGCAGACGTCGCTGGACTGCCGTACTGCGCTCGGTACAGCTGTAGTTCCTTCTGCAGCCTGGCGTTCTCGAGTTCGAGCAGGTGTCGATCCTTGTCGGCCGACTCGATGACCTGTGCATCCGTTCACCGGTCAGTGAGGGGGTGGGGGGGCGAAAGGGAATGAAAGAACGAGAGCACGCACTTCGACCGCCCATCCAGCCATGTCCTCCCACCTCGCCTTGCCCTCCCGACTGCTAACCTGCAGCCTCTTGAACCGCTTCTCAACCTCCTTCCTCTCCCTCGTCTCGCGCGCCAGCTGTTCCTCAAGCGCGCGCAACCTCCCCTCCAGCAGCTCGCGTTCTCGGGTTTCAGCAGAGATGGACCGGTCAGGCGCGGTCGAAGGCCTCAGTCTCGATCTCGACCCAGGCTTGTGCAGACCACCGCCGCCGGTGGGTGTGGTACCGTGCGAAGGCGAGAGGGAGCCGAAGGTGGCGGACGTAGGCAGGGAAGGGACCGAAGGCGTAGGCACACTCCAGCTCGAACCGGACGCATTGCTAGACACACTCCCTCTCGACTCGGAACTCATCAGAGGCGGCGGGGTCGGCCCTCCTCCTCCTCCTGCGGACGTGGTCGTCGTCGACCGAGGAGAGGCAGGAACGGACCCACTCGGAGGAGGTCGAAGGCCAAACGTCCCCGCCGTATGAACCGACCCCGACGACCTGTCCTCGTCCTTGTTGTTGTTGCTGCTGCTGCCATTGTCAACTTCTACTCCTCCTCCTCCTCCTCCTCCTCCTCCTCCATGGCCGTCGTCCGACTCGCCGCCGACAAAGCTCGCATCGGTCGGCGCATCAGAGACGAACCTCCTCCTCGGCCCTCCCCCTCCGCTGTCGTCCCTCGACGTGCTAGTCGACTGCGACCCAACCTTGGTCCTGACAGAAGGCGGAGTCGAAGGAGCCGTATTCGTCGACCCGTCCGCAGAGCGAGTTGACCTGACCGTCGTCGTCCGCTCCCTCGCGCCCTCGAGCAGACTCCGGACAGCACTGACGGTCGTCTGACTTCCTACGGTCCGCTTGGACACGCGTCGGCCAAGGACGAGGTCGCCCTGGGCGTCGCGCTCGACGCGTTGGCCGAGGAGGTCGAGGGTGACGGCTTCCTGAGCGCGGAGAGCTTCGAGAGGCGGCTTAGCGGCGGCAGGGACAGTTGGCTCACGTCCGCTCGTCGTCGTCATCGTCGGTGCGGAGTCGTCGGTCGAAGGACCTATGGTAGGAGCAGGTCCGGAAGGGAAGACGACCGGACCTTGCTGAGATAGCGTTTCGTCTACCCCGGGCGCAGGGGACGAGCCCGACCTCGCGAGGACAGGTCGGTCAGGGACGAACGCGGCCGGCGTGACCGTCAGCGAAGGGTTCGACCTCGTTGTCGTCGTTGAGTTGGGCGAGGAAAAGGTCGACGGGAGACGTCCGATGTTAAGTTGGGAGAGCGAGGAAGCAGTGACCTCTATCGTTGTCCCTTCCACCGTCGCCGACTCGCTCCTCGTCCTCGTAGTACTCGCCGACCTTGCCTTGAACTCTCCCTTCACCATCGTCTGTCCCTCGTCGTCAGAAGAGGACGACATCCCTCTCAACTCAGGCAACACCGGCGGCCCTCCCCCTCCTCCTCCTACGGAGGTCGTCCCAGACGCAGCAGACGAAACCGACGCGCTCCCCGCGTGGTACTGCCTTGAAGCGGCACTCGGGGAAGGTGGTCCGGTGGCCACGCGAGAGGGAGGAGCGGGGAACTGGTAGGACGACGGGGGGACGTTGGACCCGGTGGTGGACATGGTCGTGGGAGGGCGGTAAGGGATCAGATGGACCGTTTGCCTGATTTCCACCCCCCAACCGCGAAAGGACGCCAAAAAAAACATAAAGCTCGCATGGTCAGCAGGCTCGACTTCCTCTCTCTCGCAAGATGCAGAAGAAGGATGAGGGTGTGGCAAGAAAGGGGACCTACCCGGAAGGAGTGACGACCTGCTGCAACCCTCTGACCTGACCCATTCCCTGCCTCTGCCCCCCAACCCTTCCCTGTCCTCCTCCTCCTCCCCCTCCCCCTCCCCCTCCCTCATCCTCATTTCCTGTCAAAGACCTTTCAGACCCAGCGGCATCTTTCGACCGCCCACCTCCTCCTCCGAGGCCGAAGAGACGCCCCCCGGGAGATTTTCGAATCTTGTCCTGGACGGAAGAGGACGACCGGGTTGGGGAGGGCGCTGGATCGGGTGGGGGGACGTTGCGCAGGAAGTCGGCCATCGACTGTTTCACACCCAAACCAAAAGTACACAAGACGCGCAGAGTCAGCGAGAGTGCAAGCCCAGTGAGCAAAACAGTAAGAGTGGAAGAAGGAAGAAACGCACCTGGGTGGCCGTCCTGTTGGGCCTCGCTCCCTCGCCAAACCGGACAGCGCGGTGTCGTTCGCCCCCGAGTCCCTGGGAGAAGTCAGACTCGGCGGTGGACGAGGAGGCCAAGCTGAGGGGTCTGTCGTGCGTCGGAGGCTTCAGACGGTCGTCCATCCTGAGTTGGGTCGATGGATGGATGGAAGGAGCGAAAAGGGAGCTCGCCTTTTTCAGCTGGCGCCCTCGTCCTCGACGGTGGCCGGAAAAGGGGCCAAGGGAATCGAGAACCCGAGCGCGGCGACCCGGCCTCTGACGCCAGACGCCAATGTACGAGCGCCCGCACCTCGTCCACTTGCAACTTTTCTATCAACAGGTTCATCTCTCTCTCTAGAGTTGAGGCGTCCTGCAGCGTCCAGGGGATTTGGCAGGGTAGGGTGGGGACACGGCTGCAGGGGGAAGGGCTGGTCCGCGGAGGGGAGGCGCGCAGCAGGCCCTGGCTGCCCCTTTTTTCGCTTGTGTTTCGGCCTGTCGCGTCCCCTTCTGCGGCTCTCTGGTCTGCATCCTCTCTGCTGAAGCGAGTCTTTCCTAGACAGTCCAGTGTGCGTGTGCAGTTCAGTCCTACTCCCGGCTTGCCCAGCTTACGGACTCTCTCGTTCGCTCGCTTCGTGCACCCAGCGCCCAATTGAACGCCAAACGTCGTCGTCAACAGGCCGTCCTCCCCCCAACCCACATACCTCCGACCCCCGACCAGCTGTCTCTCGCCCACGAATCCCAGCACACTCTCTCACACACTCTCGATGCCCCTCTCCTCCTTGCCTTTCCCACGCTCCGCCCCAGCCCTCACAACTTCCTTTTCCCTCCCCTCCCTCTCAACCTTCCCCCCTTCGCCCGCCAACCCCTACGCCCTACCCAAGGAGTACCGCGGTCCTTTCGCCTCCCTCAGCAGGAAAGGCAGTAGATGGAACACCTCCGACGAACAGGACGCCAACGGGCAAGACGACGAAGAGGAGAGGTTGAAGGTTCGTCCTTTTTTCGTTGTCCGCTTAGCTTTCGGTCGCCTGTTGTTGGATCTGCTCGACAGCAAGCAGGACGCGCAAAGGCCGACTCCCCACATGTGTCCTTTGTACAACGACGGCTGGACGTGGGTCTCAGAGGTCAAGCTCCGAACGGTCTCTGCGCAAGTCAAAACAGCTCGAATCCCAAGTGCTCTCTCTCAAAACCCTCGTTCGTCCTCCTTCCCCCCCCCCCCTCCAGGCCCCCAACCCCTCAAACACGTTCTCCGCCCAGCCTGCACATACCCTGACGCAACCTCCTTTCTGATTGTCTGAGCACAGGTCAGCGAGCAAGCCAACGTCCTCTCCGAGCTGAGGGAGACTAATTTTGACCTGTCCGAGACGGTCGACCGACTGCGCGTGCAGCTGAAGGACTGCGAGGACGAACGGCGTGCGGGGGAGAGTGAGAGGGCGTGGCTCGCAAAGGAGGTCCGTTCACCCTCTTTCTTCTCCTCTCTCTTCCTTGCGGAGCTGGGGAAAGCTGACCCGTTTGCGTTTCCGCTTTGGGGAACAGGTTGCATTTTTAAGGAAGGTGTCAGGTCAGCACGAGACGCCCCCGACGGCATCTTACGTCGCCCGCCCACCAGGCTCGGCTGGACGGACACCCAAGTCGGACAGCGTCCGCGTGAGGGCGGCAAAGGGGAAGGAGAACGTCCCTTCGTTGCCTGTCGCGAAAAATCTGTTGGGAAGACAGGTTGGGTCGTCTTTTACAGAAACTCAACGGACGGCAAGAAGGCTGACCACCGCCCTCTTTCTTCTCCCGCCTTCCCTTTTTTGGTCTGTCGCCCCTTGCTTCCTCAGCAAAAGGACGTCAAGGGTCTCTCGATCAGGACAGACATCCCCCGTTCCTCCCCTCTCGCACCAACCCTCCATTCAGCCTCTGCCCGCCTCCAAACCTCCCCCTCCCCCTTCGCTCCCAACCCCAACCCCAACAACAAGCAGAGGAAAGTCAAACGAACCCTATCAGCACGTCGCAAACGCTCGGTCGAACTTCTGGCCGTTTCACACCAGCTTACGATCAAGAAATCCCCGACGCCGACGGCGGATTTGCAGACGCAGGAGAAGGAGAAGGAAGAGGGCGAGTGGGCAAGCATCGTTCGCTCACACGCGCACCGGCCTGTCCTTTCTTCCTCCTCTTCCTCGTCGTCCGAGATCGACCACCCCCCAAGAGCCTCAGAGGAAGAGACCCTCAAAGTCGTCCGTCAGGCCAACCTGAGACCCTCGCTTCTGCCTCGGTGGACTCTCCCCATATGGGATCACGCGGCTGCGACTGCCAAGGGGGAGGATGGGAGTGCAGAGGAGGAGGAGGAGGAGGAGGAGGAGGAGGAGGAGGAAGGCAGGCTGATGCAGGTCCTCAAGCAAGTCGTCGAGGAGACGAACGTCAAAACGTTCAGACACCGTCAGTCCCTCTCCCCTCCCTTCTCCCTACAGAGCTTCAGAGGAGAACTATCAAGCCTGAACGATCCCCGATCGTTTTCTGCATCAGTGGTTAAGAAGTACGACGCCTCCCTCCTCTCTACGACCGAGTTTCTCAACCAGACGCGGACGACCGTCCTTGGCTTAACGAACAATGGGCTGGTCGGGAACGAGGACGGGAAAGGGAGGAAGCGGGCTTGGTTCGAGGAGCTGGAGGAGATTGTTCGGGATCAGATGGGCTCGGAGGACGAAGGAGCGGAGTGAGGGTTCGGGAAAGGGGGCTCGCGGTCTTGTTTCTTGTTCGAGTAGATCCCCGTCCATCCACCTTGTTGTTCGAGTAGTCGCTTGGTTAGCTTGTACGAGTAGTCCTCCATCTGACTCGAGCATCGTCAGCAAAAGTAAGAAGCGATGAAAGCGGGAGGGGGAGGGGCTGCAATGAAAAAAGGGAAAAGTCATGAAAAGCTATATTACCTCAACCCCCACTCGCCGACCCCTCTACACGATCCTCTCATCTCTCAAAAAATCCTCCTATGCCCCCCCCCCCCCTTCCTTGCCTGTGGTACGATCAGCCCTCCTTGGGCTTGAAGTAGGGGCTTTGGCGTTCGTGCACCGGCACGCCTTCGGCGTTTGGCAACTCCTTCTTGAGGCCCTAAAGATCAAAGTGCAGCTCTGGTTGATTAGAACTACTTTAGGTACGGAGGAGTAGAGAAGGCGGCAGGAACAGAGGTAAAGGTGTCAAGAGGAGTTCAAAGGGAGGGTCGAGGGGGGAGGAGTCCGATTCCGTGCAAAGAGCGTACAAGCAAGAACGCGAAGAAACAAACGAAAAACGCACCATCTTGTCAAACACGCACTCGTTCATCCTTCGCTCAGCCAGCCGACACGGGTAGAGCTTCTGGTTGTGCCGCTCGAGACACTGCCAGTGCTGCTCGTACAGCTCTCCGCAGTTCTTGCGCATGCGCGTCACACTACGCCCGACGAGGAATAGCAAGAACAAGAGGAGGTCAGGATAAGTGACACTTGAGGGTCGAGGAGAGAAGGGAAGGAGGAGGGTTGGAACTGACAAGTCGGTTGCGCATCGAGTGACCCTCCGACCTTCCAGAAGACAGTGCGCCGGGTCGCCATTCTCGGCCTTGCAGAGCATGAAGTCCTCTGGTTTCCCCCAAACACCATCCAAAACAGTCAGCCACCCGAACTTACGTTTGGAGGAGAGGGAGGGAGGGGGGGGGGGCGCACCAGTGTACTCTTTGCAGAATGGTCCGAGGAAGAAGGCGGCGCTCTTGAGAGGGGCAGAGGTAACCCCGAGCTCGGCGACCTTTGGGATCCCGTCCGGCATCGGTGCTGGCTCCTTGTAGTCCCTGAGAGCGCGAGACGGCGCGATGCGTGATATTGAGGATGGAGGAAGGGAGAAGGGGAAGAGAAGAGGATGGAGAGGGCCAATCAGCTCGTCTGCTTCTCGACAGGTCGGAGGGCGCGCGGGCCATCTCGCGTTGCGCCGATGGAAGGAGGGAGCCAGGGCAGGACGACATGGAGTGCAGGCGGTGTGGGTGAAAGGGTACTGACAGGACATCGTACGTGTACTCTGCTCTGATCTTTTCTGATGCGACCATGTCGTGTTGTCGAGTAGGGCTGTTGATGGAGATGGGCTCAGGCGGGGCGGCTGGCCAGGCCGGAAGACCGGTGGAGGGCGCGTGGGAACCCAGCTTTAGCCACAAAGTGCATGTGCAAGTTGCAGGCGAGAATTCCAAAGTTGGGCACAGCAGCCAGCACTCGAGGATTCAGCCCAGGCTCAGACTCTTTCCCCCTTTACCCTTCCCTGCCCCACCCTTCAGCCATGCCCAGAATCAGAAAGAGTACGTCCACACGCAACACAAAGCCTCAGCTCTTGAGCTGGTGTCTTTGACGTTGGAGGGCTTGAAGAGCTCGCCAGAGCACTGACCGGACTTGCTCCTCCCCCCGTCTGCCTCCTCCCTCCAGAGACCTCGAGCCGAGGCACGACCCACGACCGCAAGAAGATCCAGCAGAAGGTCGCCGAGACCCACAAGAAGAACAAGAAGAAGGCTCGCAAGGACGTCACCTGGAAATCCAGTCAGTGTGGCTCTTCAGAGTTCTCTCAGAACCTTCGAAGCTGACCTCGCCTGTCAACTTTGCTCTGCACACCCTTCCTCGTTTCTGCAGACAAGCGTGTGGACCCCGGAATCCCCAACAACTTCCCTTACAAGGACCAGGTCCTGGCCGAGATTGCCGACCAGCGTCGCCAACTCGAGGAGGACCGAGCCGCCCTCAAGGCCGCCAACAAGGGCAAGAGGATCCAGAAGGCCGAGGACGACTCGGACGAAGAGGACGCCGAGCCCGTCGGACAGCCTGGCGTGTCGCTCGTTGCTGGAAAGCGGATTCTCGAGGCGCCTGCTAAGCCCAAAGCTGTCAGGGACGACTCGCCGCCTCCTCTGCTCTTTGACTCGGACTTGCCGACACTCCAGGCCGCGCTCGAGAAGGCCGACGTCTGGCTCGAGGTGGTCGACGCCAGGGACCCCCTCGGTAGCAGAAGTCCGTGGCTAGAGCAGCTGTTTGAGACGCCCGACGAGGGAGACAAGGTGGCCAAGGGAAAGATCGTTGTCGTCCTGACCAAGATTGGTGCGTCCCACTCCTGCTCCCTTGCGCACTCGCGCTTGCGTTTGTCTGACTTGAAACTCTGCTGCCCGCTACAGACCTTGTCCCCCGAGAGGCTCTCGACCAGTGGCTTCTCTACTTCCGACCTCGCTTCCCCACCATCCTCTTCAAGTCCTTTGTCCCCGCCTCCAACGTCCCCCCTCCTCCCGCTTCCGCTTCCAGCTCCGTCGCCTCCACCTCGACCGGCTTCGCCCCGTCAGAGATCGTCGGCAAGGACGCTCTCCTGTCCTACCTCTCCAAGTGGGCGACCGCAAAGTCCAAGAAGACGCCCGACGAGGAGTTCACTGTCACCCTGGCCGGTCTACCCTCGGTCGGCAAGACGTCCCTGCTCAACTCTCTCCTCTCGCCCGCGCACGGGCTTCCCATCACCTCCTATCCCCAAAAGTCGACGCAGACGCGACCGACAACGACGACGCCGACCGGCGTGACGCTCGAGCTGGCCGGAGGGATCAGCATAAAGTGCGTCGACACGCCCGGCTGGGTGTTTGAGGACGTCTTCCCCGAGGACCTCGCTGGCGAGCAGGAGCTCGAGGAGGAGGAGATCGAGGAGCTCTGGGACGTCGTCGACGAGAACCGCGTCAAGGATCTTCTCCGCCGGAACCTCGGTCGACTCGAAAAGGTCAAGGAGGCCCTGCCCGTGGCAGAGTACATCATCGCCCACTCGTCCGCTTCCGACCTCCAGCTGAGGTACTCGACCGCCGTGCACGACAGCACCGACCCCGAGTCGTTCCTCATCGCCTTTGCGCGCGCAACCGGCCGACTCAAGAAGGGTGCCGCGGCCGATCTGGACGGGTCCGCTCGAGCGCTCTTGCGCGACTGGTCACTCGGTCTCTTCCCGCGGTACACTCTTCCGCCTAAGGGGTTGACGCTCGACCCCCGCCAGCCGGCCGACTTGAAGACGCTCAAGGCGTTCACCGAGGGCGAGAAGGAGGTGCTCGAGAGGACGCCGACGAGGAAGGAGATGATGAAGGCTTCCTTTGGCGGACGAGGACTCATCCGGATGAAGCTCGACGAGGCCTTTGAGGCTGAGGGAGGTGACGTCCGGGCTGTCGTTCTTGACGACGAGGTCAGGGAGGAGGAGGCGAGCGACGAGGAGGATGAGGACTTTGACGAGGAGGACATCGAGATGGAAGGAGAGTGGACCGACGACGGAGAGGAGGACGACGACGTTTCCGAGGCTGAGGACGCCGAGGTACGTCTCCCTTTTTGATCACACTCTTGCTTTTGCACGCGGTTCTGACCATTCTATTGCATTCTCTCAGATGGAGGACGACTTTGCCGAGGGAGAGATCGAGGACGACGACGAGGAGGCGCCTTCCGCCCTCGACATCCTGCTCGCCGCCAACCCGACGCTCGTCTCGGGAGGCAAGGCCGACAAGAAGGGCAAGAAGGCTTCCAATGCCCCCGCTGCCGTCGCCGTCCCCCCTCCCGCCCCCGCTGCGTCGAAGAAGGCGGCCAAGGCCGACAAGAAGAAGAAAGTCGTTTTTGCTGGCGAGAAGCCCAAGACGGTCCCTTCCGACATCCCTAAGGAGCCCGTCTCGATCCTCAAGGCCGCCAAGGGCAAGAAGGCCGCCGCTGCCGTCGTCAAGGCCAAGCAGGCCGAGTTGCCCGTCGTCGACGTCGCGTCCAAGAAGGACAAGCGCGAGAAGAAGCGCAAGACCGAGGAGATGGAGGCGGTCGCCCCCGTCAAGGAGGCCAAAAAGGCAAAGGCTGCTGCCGCACCGGCCAAGAAGGCCGCCCCTGCTGCTCCTGCTGCCGTCAAGGCCACCAAGACGTCGTCCAAGGCGTCCCAGCGGGCCGAAGAGAAGGGTCAGGTCCCCTACAGCTTCGACTCGCACTTCTTCTGAGGAGCGACTCACACGATCTTTGATATACCATGAGCTCCCACCTACCTCCACCGCCCTTTCTGATCAGCCAGCCCGCGTCAGTCGTGAGTGAAAAGAGCACCAGTGCCAGCGCAGGGAGACTTCTGGACGACCCAAAGTTCAAACTCCGACACCCGCCCTCGCTCCAACGCGAGCTCGTCGACCCTTCCTTCCTTCTTGACTGCATTTCCCCCCTCTTTGACTCCTCTCACGGAGATCGACATGCAGCTCACTGCTTGCTGACGAGATCCATCAGAGGGCTCACAACGCACGAGATGACCCTCGCGCGTTGGTTTCTGTCTGAGCTGACCTATTTCCAGCTATCCTCAACGCTCAACGTTCGTCCCGTACCTCGAGACACCGAGTGGTTCTCCACCCCATCTTCTACCTCTGCTGCGGGGCGGTACCTTCATCCAAACGCTCACCGGCTGATTCTCTTCCGATTGCAGGTCGATCTCCGCGGATCCAGGAACGTTGCCTTGTCCATCCCAGTTTACCTCGTCGACCCGCCTCCACGCAACGCTGCTGCTTTGGCTTGAGAGCGTGGGCAAACAACCTGCACATCCGGTCGTGTGAGGAAAAGAGGAGTCGCTCCGTTTCTCGGAAGACATCGTTTCGAGCTCGTGAACGTTTAGAGATTTGGCGAGAAGCATAAGAGAGAGCAGGCGCAGTTGATCCATTTTTCCCTGTCAACCCTATCTCCTTCCACACCGTCATGTCCAGCGCCCCTACCATCATCGAGGACTTCGAGGAGAAGAAGGTCGTCGGAGAGGAGACCTCGCCCGACGCCACGCTCGACTACAATTTGCGGTCGGTCGACGCCGGCGAGCCCGTCGAGGTGTCAGAAAAGGAGGCTCGGTCCCAGTACTTTGCCATCATCGCTTCTGGTGCTGCCCTGATCAGTGACGGCTGGCAGAACAACCTCATGTCCTCAACGTGAGCTCTCTTTCTGGTGCTCAAACTGCTGCCTTCGCACTGACGCTCTTGCCCTTCAGGAACCTTCTGTATGCTAAAATATACGGAGCGAAGATCTATACCAGCGTCTGGAGCACTCGAGTCTCCAACGGTACGTCTGATGAGTCTTCTCTGGGGAGAGCAAAGCCCTGACCCATCTGTTTCCCGTTCGCAGCTTTGCTCGTTGGTATGGTGTTGGGACAAATCGTTGTCGGGCTGGTTTGCGACCGTATCGGACGGAAGTCGGCTATCCTCTCTACTACGCTCATGATTGTACGTCTGCTGTACACACTTAGTTGTGCGCTGCTCCCAACCTGACCGTGGTGCGCGCTTGACTCTCCCTAGGTCGCTGGAGGAATCATCGCCGCTGCCTCCAGTCCTGCTCACGCTGACAACATGGATGGGTTCTTTTGGATGCTCACTATCGCTCGAGGAATCATCGGTTTCGGGACTGGTGGAGAGGTACGTCCGCTGCCTTACGCTCGGCGCTCGGGTCAATCATTAACTCGCGCATCGTGCGCAACAGTACCCTGCCGCTTCGACCAGCGCCCTCGAAGGGGCCAATGCTCGAGCGAAGAAGAATCGAGGACCCATTTTCATCCTTGTCACGAACCTCGTCCTTTCCATTGGAGGCCCTTTGTGCATGATCGTCTTCCTCAGTACGTCTCGCGCTCCCCGCTCTTTTCCTTGTCCTACTCTGGCTGACTGGCCATCTTCCTCACTCCTTAGTTGCGCTGGCGGCAAGCAAGTACGACAACTCGACGACAGGTCCGGAACTCCACAAGCTCGAGATCATCTGGAGGATCATGTTCGCCATCGGCTGCCTGCTTCCTTTGATGGTACTTTGTGAGTTATATACATATATTCAAACACTCATGGTGTCGGTCAGGGCTGACTGGCCTTCTCCAATGTTTCCCTAGACTTCCGACTCAAGATGCTCAACTCGGAACTATACGTCAAGACTGCCATGAGGCGCAAGGTGCCCTACAAGCTTGCTTTCAAGCGCTACTGGAAGACTTTGATCGGAACGGCCGGTACTTGGTAAGATGGGATGTATTGTCATCCCAGTCGGAACCCGTCTGACGTCCTCTTGCTTTCTACATAGGTTTCTCTACGACTTCGTCACGTGAGTCTGAAACGTACGTAAGTACCCCTGGGAGTGCGCTGACCATAATGCAATCGTTGGATGGACTGCAGCTTCCCTAATGTAAGTGTCTCGTCGCCCGCTTTCTTTGACCTTTGCCTTAACTGAACTTCTTTCTTTTCTTCATCTTTCACTTTCAGGGTATCTTCAGCTCGCTCATTATCTCTTCCGTAATCAAAGACTCGACGGTTATGAAGGTGAATCCTTTCACACCCTCTCGCGAAGTCAAGTGGGCGCTGACGAGTCCTGGCTCACTCATTGCTCAGACCGCTGAGTGGACCCTCCTTCTCAACATCCTCTCGATTCCCGGAGTGAGTTTCCTTCCAGATCTCTTTCTTCGTGTTGTGCAAAGGGCCAGTTGTCCCTCTTGTGTGAAGGAAGTGGACTGACACGCGCTCTCCACCTCTTTGCCTTAGGTCTTCGTGGGCGCCTGGCTCGTCAACTACACCGGGCGTCGATGGCTCTTCATCTACGGCTTCAGCGGGTATCTAGTGTGCGGGCTCATTATCTTGAGTACCTCTTCAACCTTCAGCCTCTCTAGAGTAGAAGCTAACCGTGCACGGTCTTCTTTTCACAGGGCTGCGCGTGGGACAAGGTCATCGTGAGTCCACTTCGCTTTGACCATCCCCTTTCCCCCGAGCTGACGATCTCCCCTTCCCGACAGAACATTGTGCCTCTTTTCATCATTCTTTACGGATTGATGAACTCGATGGCGAACATGGGGTGAGTCTCAAAAAACTTCTTCCGTCAGCGATCCGCTGCTGACAACTTTCGGCCGCCTTTAGTCCTGGCAACTGCTGCGGACTTGTGAGCGCAGAATCTTGGCCAACTGCTCTGCGTGGAACGGGATACGGTCTCTCAGCCGCTTTCGGTAAAGCTGGTGCGGCTATCGGCACTCAGGCCTTCACGCCCATCCAAAACCACCTCGGTAAGTCTCATTACACTTCCTCGTCCGCCCCCCCCCTCCCGTGCTGACGTCTCCCTCCCAAAAAGGTAAACGATGGACCTTCCTCATCGCCGCTATGTGTGGACTCGCAGGTATCCTCACGGCCTTCTTCTTCATCGAGGACAAGACGGCCGACGACCTGGCCAAGGAGGACGAGGCCTGGAGGCAGTACCTCGTCGATCAGGGCTGGGACGGAGAGATGGGAGACGGCAGCGAGGAGCTACGAAAGGCCTGCGACGTCAAGATCGACAACGCCTACTAAAAAGTGCAAAGAACGCGCCCTTGCGGACTCTTTCTCGCTCGATTTCCCTCTCCTTTCCTTTTGGTCCCTTCGTAACGACTCCCTTTACTCTAGATGCGCTTTGGTTCCCAAATGTTTTCCCCCCCTGTGTCTTGTTTCGGAGCGCAGCGCACGTTCACTTGATGGAAAAAGAGGTTAGGGATAGATTCATTCGATCAAAGCCCGAACTACCACCTCCAGTGATCCTTCGCCGCGTATTCAACCTTCACCGACCGTCGGGTGATGTTTACGAACCGGTTCGGTCCCTGTCGTTTGATGTCCTTGAGCAGCTTCTTGTGCTTGTACTCGAGCTGTCGACGAAAAAAAAAGCTTTCGGTCAAGGTAGATTCGGACGGGGGAGAACGCAGGAAGCCGACGCACCTTCTCGACGTAAGGCACATCCTCCTTGAGGACAAAGTAAACCCGCGAGGCCTTCTTGAGCATCTGTGGAGGGCCAACAATGGCGGCCAGGTCAGGGAAGAATAGAAAACAGCGAGCGAAACGGGAGTACGCACTCGACCAGCTCGTCCTCGACCCATGATGAGGATCCGCTTGATCGTGATGGCCTTCTCCGTGTACGCTTGGCCTGCGGTGAGAATCAAGAGGAGGGTCAGAGATCAACCAGGAAGAAAAGTGAACCGAAGATGGACGCACTGATGACAAGGCGCTCCTCTCGAAGTCCCTTCTCGATGGCCCTCCGCTTTCCGTCGAGCAGACTCTTGTACAGCCGAGCGGCCGTCCCCTTCTCGTTGAATCGCAGCTGGATCAACGCCTCGTCGACCGGCATGTTCCTGATCAGCCGCGCGACCCGGTTGAGCTTCCAGACGCTGGTCCTGAAGACGTCCGTCTTCCACCTGCACTCGTCCTCGGCTCCCTCCTGGGCGACCCGTTGTCGACGCTCGTGCAACGTCTTGACCCTCCCTCCAGCCCACATCTCGGGGCTGTACTGTTGACTTGCCATGCGCTTCTCTGCCTTCGCCCGCTCGGCCTGGCTCTTCTTCTTGGCCTCCTCGAGCTCGGTCTGCGTCTTCTGTTGCTCCTTCTCGACGGCCGTGAGCGCTTTCGAAGAAATGGCAGATGTCGATTTCGTGCCGGATGCGGGTATGTCGCCCAGCTCTTCCTCAAGGGAGTCGATCAGAGACGTCGACGTCGTGCTTGAGGTCTGGTTGGCGTAGGAGCGCGAGGAGAGGAGCGAGCTGGAGGAGGAAGGGGCGGAGAGGCGAGAGAAAGAGCGAGGGACCGGCGACGGTCGAGACGGCCTGAGAAGACTGTGGACACAAAGAGAACGAGCAATCCAATCATCAAAGACGACCAGGCGATAGCGTAGCAGTGTCAGCGACTGTCAGGAGGGGAGCTCGGAGGAGGGCTGGAGGGACGGACCTCGAAGCCGAGCTGCTGCCTGTGCTGCTGCTGCTCGCCACGGCCGACCGCGTTGCGGCCACAATTCTAGCAAAAGCTCGCATGTGTGTGTTGCAGGTGAGAGCTGTCGTTCGACGTGTCGAGCTGGTCCGAGGACAGAATGTAGCTTGGGAGGAAGGAAGGGCGGGTCGTCGTTGCAGCGGGGCAAGGGTCTCTCGTTTTTCGCGCGGACTTTTGGCTGGCCAGCAGAGCGAGATGGTCCCCCCTGCAAACCACGACTCGCCTGCTCTCGGACACGACGCCTCTAGACGCGAGGACTCTTCTCTCTCTCTTCTCTGGACGCTCGCTATGCTCGTCTCCTCGCTGCTGTCGCTTCTGGCGCTGCCGGTACTCGCCCTGGCCGACCAGTCGTTTCTCAACACCGCGCTCGTGCGGACCATCGACCTCGGAGGAGCCACCTCGCTCGTAACGACCACCTACACAGCCAAGTCGCTCTCGTCCAGTCCAGAGGGTGTCTACGAGGTGCTCGTAGGGAGGAAGGAGTGGGAAAGCAGAGGTTGGTTTGAAGTCAGGGAAAAGAGGGCAAAGAGTGCTGCGGCTGGCAAGGAGGACGGAGGGCTGAGATGGACGGCCGGAGAGTACGACATCTCCTCGTACGTCCTGCCCGTCTTTTCGCCCTAATGTGAGCCACTGCGAAGTCTAAAACCGACCCTTCTTTGATCTCGTCTCCTTGGCTCTGCAGCAACGCCTACCCCATCACTATCTTCCTTCCTTCTCCCCTCGCGCCTCAGCAGGCCATCACCCTCACCACGTCCTTGACCACGACGCACGCCTCCCAAGCCAAGCCGGCCTCCATCTCGCAGACGGAGGATCAGTTCCTGCTCTGGAAGGGTGACGCTGGCGTTCAGAGTAGATACGAGACGGACGTCGCTCGCATCAAGATCCGGTGCGTCGCCCTGTCTCTATGCTCAAGCCCTCCCCGCAGCAGTACCCTCCTGACCAACGCTCAACGACCTTGTCCAGATCGCCTTCTCCCACCATCGTCTCTCACTCGGAATTCCCTGACTCGCCGTACATCCGGGACTCGACCTTGACCAAGTCTGGCGCAACGTTGACCCTCGGCCCATACCACGACTTCCCCGGCTTCACTCAGCTCGGACTCGACGAGTTCGAGGTCCACTACAAGTACGACGCGCCCTTGGTCAGCGCAAGGAAGCTCAAGAGAGCTGTCGAGGTGCGTAGAAGGTCTGCGTCCGGAGCGCCAGAGTGGCAGGCAGAAGGACTGATTGCGAGCGTCTTGTGGGCTTGCAGATAAGTCACTGGGGCGACAATCTCAACGTCCAGGACGACATAGAGCTCGTCAATTCGGGTCCTACGTGCGTTCGACATTTACCTTCAGGTCACCCCGAGAATTTAGCTGACCTCTTCTCGTACTCCTCTACAGTCTCAAGGGCCAGTTCTCGCGGATCGCTCACCTTCAGGGTCGACACTACCGCAAGATGCCCCCCACCACCCTCTCTGACCTCACGCTCAAGCTGCCCGCCGGCGCTCGAGACCCTTACTTCTACGACATCATCGGCAACGTCTCGACGTCCAACTTCCGCTCGCCCAAGACGTCGGCGTCGACCTTGAGCGCTGCGAGCAAGGCGCGAGGTCTGCACAAGAAGGAGGAGGAAGCGACGTTGGAACTTAAGCCAAGGTACCCCGTTCTGGGCGGATGGAACTACACGTTCACTGTTGGGTGGGACCAACCGCTGAGTGACAGCTTGAAGGTTGCCGAGGGAGACCAGTACGTTCTGGGCGTCCCCTTTGTCAGCGCCGGACTAGGGGATCTCGTCTGGGAGGACGTCGAGTTTGTCGTCATCCTGCCTGAGGGAGCTACGTACGTCTCTACGCCTGGGCTTTCTTTGACCTTGCACCGTTGCTGATCATCCTCACTTCGTGCTGCCCTACAGGGACGTCGAGGTGGTCGCACCGTTCCCTCTCGAGACCCCGGCCGAGGAGTTCGTCCACACGGCCTATCTCGACACGCTCGGACGGCCGGCCGTTCGGATCGTCAAGAAGCGATGTGTCGAGCAGTGCGCCACGTCGGGTCTCGTCTACGTTCGTCCCCCTTTCTTTGCCGTTTGCTTGCCATCTTGCAGAACTTTTACTGACACGCGGCGTGCTTTGCAGGTGAGCTACAAGTTGACGACACTCCGACACTGGCAGAAGACGATCGCCATCACGACCGTTCTCCTCGGCGCGTTCTTTGCGCTCAGCGCTCTTCGTCGGGCATGGGACGCCGGAGACGACGTCGACGAGGACGACGTTCGCAAGGTCGCTGTCAAGGTCCAGACGTCCGTCAAGAAGACGGCGTGAGGACAGGAAGAAAAAAGGGAGGGGCCCACGAGGAAGCAAGCTGAAGAGCGGCAAGCGATTATGAGATGAAATCTACTCCTTTTACTCAGGGTTCCTGCACCTCTTTCGGAAGAGCGGAGAGAGAAAGGGACGTTGCCGTAAAAAAGAACACGAGCGAAGGAAACAGTGCCGGCGAGAAACGTAGAAAACAAGTGCCTTTGCAGTTTGAAAGGCCAATGCCGCCTTTGCCTCTGCCGCTGCGAAAAGGGCGAGCGAGATCTCCTCCTCTTTCACCCCCCAACCATACCTACTTTCCTACTTCGTAACAATGGCTATCACCAAGGTACGTACCCCATCTCTCGAGTCTTCTCGCGGGCTGCCAGCTGACTTATGCTTTCTTTGCTTTGTTGGACTCTAGGTTTTCGCTCGACAGGTCAGCTCTCCGCCCTGTCCTCTTTTCACTCCTTCCCCATCTTCCCCCAACCCTTTCGACCCGACCACGTTCTTCCTACCCTTTCCCCCATCTCTCTTCCCCATCTCCTTCGCCCTCGCCTCTCAACCACTCACCCGTCTCTTTGACTCGCTCACGAAACTCGGAGTGACTGAAAATTCGACTTTTTTTTCTGTTCTCCTTCAGATCTTCGATTCTCGTGGTAACCCCACCGTCGAGGTCGACCTCCACACCGTACGTCCTCTCCAATTCCTGCGCGCGCGAGACAATTGTCTTCTGCGTTTGGTCTTGCGTGTAGTCAGGCGTTCATTTTATTCCGGCGGGGACGTCATTCACTGACCATCTTGCTGTGCATCGATCCTTATCCTGGCCCAATAGGAGAAGGGCAAGTTCACCTCTGCCGTCCCCTCGGGAGCTTCCACTGGAGTCTACGAGGCCGTCGAGCTCCGAGACGGAGACAAGAACGCCTACATGGGCAAGGGTGCGTTTTCTCACTTGTTCCTTTCTCCCCGCCCCGTCTATCCCGACCGGGCTGACCCAGAATTGCCCAAATAGGTGTCCTCACCGCCGTCAAGAACGTCAACGAGGTCCTCGGACCCGCGCTCATTGCCTCTGGCCTCGAGCCCACCCAGCAGAAGGAGATCGACGACCTCCTCATCAAGACCGACGGAGTAGGTTCTCTCGCTCCCACTCATCGAAGTTCTTCCAACTGACCTCCTCTTTTTCTTTTCCGACCTCCAGACCCCCAACAAGGGCAAGCTCGGAGCCAACGCCATCCTTGGTGTCTCCATGGCCGTCTCTGAGGCCGGTGCCGCCCAGAAGGGTGTCCCCCTCTACCAGCACCTCGCCGAGATCGCCGGTGTCAAGACCCCTTACATCCTCCCCGTTCCCAGCTTCAACGTCATCAACGGTGGATCGCACGCCGGAAACAAGCTCGCTTTCCAGGAGTTCATGATCCTCCCCACTGGCGCCGAGTGAGTGTCCCCGTCCTCAGGTCCTCTTGGTTGGCGACCGCCGCTGATTCTTCACCCCTCGCCCCTGTACAGGACCTTCACCGAGGCCATGAAGATGGGGACCGAGGTCTACCACCACCTCAAGAAGGTCATCAACACCAAGTACGGAATTGATGGTCAGTCTCGTCTCGTCCTGTCCTGTTCTGAAACCGAAGCAGCGTCCCGACCCTCTCCTCTCTCTACAGCCACTAACGTCGGAGACGAGGGAGGATTCGCCCCCAACGTCTCTGGAGCCATCGAGTCCCTCGACCTCCTCGTCGTCGCCATCGAGAAGGCTGGTTACACCGGCAAGATCTCGATCGCCCTCGACGTTGCCTCCTCCGAGTTCTACAAGGAGGGCAAGTAGTGCGTGCATTCTCCACTTCAGCCTTCAGTCAACCAGACGCTGACTTGACTGCCTCCCTCTGCTCCCCCACAGCGACCTTGACTTCAAGAACCCCAACTCCGACGCCTCCAAGTGGCTCACCGGAAAGGAGCTCGCCGCCGAGTACAACGAGATGATCGCCAAGTACCCCATCATCTCGATCGAGGACCCCTTCGACCAGGACGACTGGGAGTCGTGGACCTACCTCACCGCCGACGCCCAGTACCAGGTTGTCGGAGATGACCTCACCGTCACCAACGTCACCCGAATCAAGACGGCCATCGAGAAGAAGTCTTGCAACGGTCTGCTGTTGAAGATCAACCAGATCGGCACAATTTCAGAGTCGATCCAGGCCACCCAGCTCGCTCAGGAGAGCAACTGGGGCGTCATGACCTCGCACCGATCCGGAGAGACCGAGTCGGTCTACATTGCCGACCTCGTCGTCGCCCTCAGAACCGGTCAGATCAAGGTGCGCCGGGTTGAGTTTTCGCATTACTCCGAGTCGTGCACTGACCCACGATCTCTCCTTCCCTGACCCTCAACAGACTGGAGCTCCCTGCCGATCTGAGCGAATGGCCAAGGTGCGTTCTCTCACTAGCTGATGGTCGACTAGACCTGCGGTGGCCGCCTGTCAACTCCCCCTTGTTCAAGTCCAACAGTACTGACTATTGTTTTCCAACTCTCACAGTACAACCGACTTCTCAGAATCGAAGAGGAAATCGCAACTTCCTCCGGAGCCCCTGCCCTCTACGCCGGCTTCAAGGGATTCTCCAAGGGTCTCCAGGCTCCTGCCCTCAAGTCCGAGTAGATCCTACACGCACTGCTGCACACATGATTTCATGACCCTTTCCCTCTCTATTTCACCTAACGACTGCACACAAGCGAGAGGGTGAGATGGGAAGTGCTTTTCTTACGGCGAACATCTTTGAGGTGGGAAGGGGTCGTTCCTTCCAGCTCAGAGTGACGATAGGCAAGCAAGAGGAGAACGAGTCATGGTAAACTCAAGCAAGAGCAAGTCGGGCAGTCTCCAGGACCTGCAGAAGAGGGATGACCACGTCGAGTCAGTAAGATTAGGGAGGCAGGGCGGTCTGAAGCGAGACGGACCTTCTCGGCAGTCGCCTTTGGCAGCAACCTCTCGGCCCGCTCCTTCTCCTCCCTCATCCACTTCTCGACCTCTTCTGGGCTCGCTCCCTCCTTCTTGCCGGCGTAAAAGGCGGTCGTCGAGGTGAGAAGTCGGTCCTCGAGGGTCGTCTTAAAGAAGAGCAGACTCTTGCCGCCGTTCGGGTCGATGTCGAGCGTGGCTGAAGGTAGACAAAGAAGTGGGTCAGAAGTGCAGCTGAGAAAGACCAGTGCGCTGGAGACGCACCTATCGAGTCGACGACCGACTTGACCGGCTCTTCGTCTCCCTCCTCTCCCGAACGAAGACGGTCGATGACGGACAGCAGCGCGGCAACGATATCCTCCTTGCGTGGGAGGAAGACGTTCTCCCTCCACTGGACGAAGGCGATCTGCAGGCGTGAGGCATGGCTCTTAGTCAGCCCAGAGGAACGGCTCAAGAACAAGTGATGAAGCGTAGAAGGACGCACCTCTGCGACCGTCAAAGTTGGACGCGGATTTGCGTCTGATCTTCGCTGTTGAACGAAATGACGGTTGTGATAGCTGAACAGGCGACTAACGTGATTGACTCCAGCCTTGTATCGACCCCAAACTTCGGCGTAAGACTTGAGAGGCTGACTGTCGCCAGGAGGGTGGGAAGATATCGTCTATTCGACCGCCGAAAAACAGGTCAGGCAGCTCATCGTGTGACAGACTCGATCGCCGAACGCACCTGGTTGAGCGAGGAGGTGAAGGCCACGAAGTAGAAAGCCAGACTCTCTTCGATCTCCACTCTGTCGGCTCATGAAAAGAACACAAGGGACAAGTTGTCGTCAGTCGAGATTGCGATTGGGTCGCGTGGGCAGCCATCACTTGGGAAAGGCTTACTGGTCTCTCGACCCTGCACATCTGAGTTCTGTCTGGCGATGCATGACCAGTTCCAGACTGTCGTGTAGAGGTTCATATAGTACTCTGGAGAGATGCCCTGCGCGAGACTGAGGGCCGAAAGCGGGAAGAAGCAGAGGGCCGTCAGGACTAAGTAGCTAAGCGTACGCACGTCGCCCTCCTGGGAGCAAGATGCCACTCACTCGAGCATGATCCGATCAATCCCATCCTTGAGGTAGGCCCAGATGATCACAGACTCGGCGTCGGCGCTGGATGAAGAGCAGGACGGGGCGGGAAGATCAGTCGACTGAGCTGAAAGCAGGGCTCAAGCGCGGCACGCGTTTGATCTCGCGCTGGCCCACACCAGGAGACGATGAGGATGAGAGCTCTGTACGCACGGCGGAGCTGGTGGGAACGACGCGTTGTCCATCTTGAATACTGGACGAAGAGGAGGATGGGTCGGGGTCGGAGGAAGGGAGCGAGCGTGCACGCTCGCCTGCCTGCCTTGCCCACCGCGCAAACCCGTTTCAGAGCAGCCCCTTTTTTATCTGGGGCCCAGCGGCAGAGCACTTGCCCTCGCTGCTCGAGTCGCGTACGATGCTCAGTCTAGGCAAGATCAGGTCAGTCAGGCCACCCAGCTCGCTCAGGAGAGTAACTGGGGAGTCATGACCTCACACCGATCGGAAGAGACCGAGTCGGTTTACATTGCCGACCTCGTCGTCGCCCTCAGGACCGGTCAGATCAAGGTGCGCCGGGTTGAGTTTTCGCATTACTCCGAGTCGTTCACTGACCCACGATCTCTCCTTCCCTGACCCTCAACAGACTGGAGCTCCCTGCCGATCTGAGCGAATGGCCAAGGTACGTCTTCTTACACTTGCCTCAGCCTTCGCCGAGTCTCGACTCCGGCCAGACCTCCTTCAATCCCACGCCTTGAACCAACGTACGGACTCTTGATTCTTGCCTCCCGCAGTACGACAGGCTCCTACGCATCGAGGAAGAGAACTTTCAGGCTTCGGGAGCCCAGAACAGAACAAGGCGATGTTGAGAGCACGGCACGCACGAAGGAGCCGGAGGGAAAGATGCACTGTCCACCTTGAAGACTGGAAGAACAGGAGGAGGATCCACTGGGGGATGGGGTTGGAGGGAGAGAAGCTGCACGCCTGCGACGCTGACTCCTGGTCCCGTCCGAAGACGTTTCAAGTCAGCCCCATATCCGTCCAAGCCCTCCCGTCAAACCTCGCCGTTCGCGATGATGAGCGTCTCGCGCACGAGCAGATGGCCATGATTTCAAGGTCATTCTTCATGTCTTTTCGGTTCGCATCTATTGCTTGAGCGCTGCAAGACGGACTCGAACAGCGTTTCTGCGACAAGGCGAAAAGTCGACGACCTGATCAGTTCTTGCTGCACGAGAAGAGAGACCGATCGAAGGCAAAAGAGACGTACGCGTGCGCCTCGAGACCCTCACACTCTGCCATCCTCACGACGATCGGTCCGAGCTTGAGGATGCCCTCCTCCGTCAGGTGCTGCGACGTGATGTGCTTCTGGAACGTGAGCGTGTTGACGCCAGAGTACTGCCGAGCGAAACCGTACGTAGGCAGAGTCTGGAAAAGCAGCGAAGGTTCTCGTCAGGACCTTCTTTCAGAGCAAGTGTTGATGGAGGGGAGAGGAAGGAGACGTACGTGGTTGGTACCGGAAGCGTAGTCACCACACGACTCGGGCGACCAGTGTCCCACAAAGACGGAACCAGCGTTGATGACGTCGTCGACGAGCTCCTCGGCCTTGTCGACCTGCATGATCAGGTGCTCGGGCGCGTACTCGTTGCTGAACTCCATGGCCTCCTTGCGAGTCTTGACCTGAACGATGATGCTCTGGTCGATGGCGACGCGGGCGATCTCGCACCGGGGCAGCGCGCGCGCCTGGCTGTCGACGGCCGACTCGATCGCAGCGAGCTGGTCGGGGGTGAGGTCGATGGCGACGAGGACGACCTGCGAATCGACTCCATGCTCGGCTTGCGAGAGGAGGTCCGAGGCGACAAAGGTGGGGTTGGAGGTGGCATCGGCCATGACCTGCAAAGCATGAGACTCGGACGGTTCAGAAAGAGGGCCAGAGTAAAAGAAGGGGCTGGAGGGAGGTTCTACGCACGAGGACCTCACTGGGACCGGCAGGCATGTCGATGCTGACGAGGGCCTTGACGTCGTTCTGCACAACCATCTTGGCAGCCGTCACCCACTGGTTTCCAGGTCCGACGATCTTGTCGACCTTGGGGATCGTCTCGGTTCCGTAGGCCATGGCAGCGACGGCCTGCGCTCCTCCAGCCTTGACGACACACGTCACGCCAACGAGCGAAGCGACGTACAGCACCTCGGGCGAGATCGTGCCATCCTTTCGAGGAGGGGTGGCGAGGACGATGGTCGAGCAGCCGGCGACCTTGGCGGGGACGCCGAGCATGATGGCCGACGATGGCAGGATGGCCGTTCCTCCAGGGACGTAGACTCCGACTCGGGTGATGGCGCGGGCGAAGCGCGAGCAGACGACACCGGGCATGGTCTCGACGATGAGAGGCTCCGTCTCGGCCTGGGCCTGGTGGAACTTGAGAACGTTAGCGTAGGCCTGGTCGATGGCCTGCTTGAGGTCCTCAGGGATGACCATAAATTCGGGAGCGAAGGGGGGGTAGAGGGCGTTGCCCTGTGCGAGAACCTCGGGCGCGAGTCGGTCGAACTTGGCCGTGAGGGCGGTGAGGGCCTCGTCACCTCCCGTTCGGACGGCGTCGATGATGGGCGTCACCTTGGCCATCATGGCGCTCGAGTCGAGCACGGGTCGGATCATGAGGGCGTCGGTCTGCTCCTTGGAAAGGGAAGAGAGAGCGGGGACGGTGCGCATCTTGATGGGTGCCAAGGGGTCCTTCTCCTCCTTCGAAGTGGCGGCAGCGACGACGGCGATGGGGGGTTCCGGCTTGGGCTCCCTGGGAGCGTCCGTCGTCTTCTTGGGCAGGTCCTCGGCGACCTTGGACTCCCACTTGGGCTTTGCGTCGCCCTTCCTCCTCTTGACCTTGCCCGCCTTCACGTCCAGCGCAGCCTCGACGTCGCGCCACTGGACGCCAGCCTTGACGCACCGGGCGAGCGCGAAGTAGACGAGGTCGGCCGCCTCGAACGCAATGTCGTCCTTCTCGGTTGCGTCGCACAACTCCTCGGCTTCCTCCATGATCTTGGCCCGAAGGAGCTTCTCGTCGTTGAACAGACGAGCGGTGTACGATCCCTCGGGAGCGTCGGCCATCCTCGAAACGAGCGTGTCCTCGAGCTTAGCGACCCCCTTGAGCTCGCCCGCACCGAAACAGGTCGTCGTTCCGAGGTGGCAGAAGCCGGTACCGGACTGCTCGACCTCGACGACAACGGCGTCCGAGTCGCAGTCCTTCTCGATCCGGACAACCTTCTGCGTTGACCCGCTCGTCTCGCCCTTACGCCACAGGCCGTGCTTGCGCGACTGGTAGACGCCCTTGAGCGTCAGGATCGACTCGGAGATGGACTCCTTGGACGAGTAGACGAGTCCGAGAGGTCGGGACGAGTGGGTCGAGGAGGAGACGATGGTAGGGTACAGGCCGTCCGGTCGGTCGGTCGTTAAGGGTGCCAGGAACGCCTCGGGGATGGCGATCTTGCCGTCGGACGAGGTCGACGAGGCCGACAGCTGGGAGGTGGGAATGACGACGACGAGCGAGGTCTGGTAGAGGCTCGAGATCTGGGCGGAAGAGGGAGTAGAGGGCGAGGAGAGGAAGACGGCGTAGCGCGAGGTGGAGAAGGCGGTCTTGATGCTCTTGACGAGGTCGAGCTTGACGTCCAAGCTCTCAACGTTGATGAGAGCACCTCCGACCTTGGCTCGAACCTCCTCCGAAACTTGGGTAACCTCCGACTCAGAAATCTCTATAACCAGTCGGGAGGCGTCGATTCCAGCGAGCTCGCTGACGAGGTCCTGGCCGACGACGGCCTTGCCGGCACCGTTGTTGAGCGCCTCGGTAACGAGATCGGCGTCGTCTCCTTTCGAGGCCTTAACCCAATAGGACGATCGAGGGGCGAGTGACGGGAGGGCCTGGGGGAGGTTGGCGAGGGGGATGAGGATCGGTGCGAGGGCGGCAAGGGAAGGAAGGAGGTCGGTCGCCTGGTCGACGGACGACAGGAGCGGGAGGAACGGCAGCGGGGCCATCGTGCTGAGGGTATAGGATTGGTCTCAGGTAACTGTTTGTCTACTTGATCAGAGGTATGGGGGACTCACAAAGAAGAGTAGAAGAGTAGGGTGGGCTGAAGTGTAGGAGTCAGTCGGAATGTCCGACTTCGTCGCAACTGACGGCCTGAAAACACAGGAACCCAACCAGCCCTCGTCTGGGTGTTTGCCCCTTTCTTTTCAGAACTCTGAGGAAATCCCCGAGCCCCTGACTCTGAGTTCGCTCCGCCTGCTCCCTCCGACGACAGCTCTCGCTCGCCTCTCGCCCGCAGAATGAACGTCGTTCCAAGCGACTCGACCTCGGCCAACCCAATCCCCCTGCCCAAGGCGACCATCCCCTCGGACCGTCGGCCAAAGCAGAAGTACTTTTCAACCCAGATCGTCGCCGGCATCCTCAGAGGCAAGGCCCTCTTCTCCCACTGCCAGGAGAACCTCAGTTTCCGACCGAGAGGCGACGAGAATACCTGTGGCATCAACTTTGAGCTTGGCAAGTTCTGGTGGAAGGTTAATCTCGAGAAGTATCGATTGATTCCGGCTCTCTATCCAATGACCGGTGCGTTCACATCTCTTTCTCCCCTCCCTGCCTCTCTCGCCGTCGAGATGACCCAATTTCATCTCTCTTTCGACTTGCCTGGATCCAGGAGATATTCCGTTCGACGACATCTCGCCCCGGCGTCAAACTTGACGCCTTCTGGGACGAACACGCGCAGCCCTACGCATGCGTCCTGACGATCACAACCGCCCGGCCAAGTACTACGTCGCGTCCGAGTTCCAGTTCATGTCCCAAAACGCGAACTAATAGGGAGTCGCTAGGAGAGGGTGCACGGAGATGGACCTTGGGAACGTCAAGGAGGTTCGGGCGGGGCCGGTCGGAGTTCTCTTTCAGAATGTTCACTTTGATGTGCGGCTCATCCACTCCTCATCCAAAGCTCCCCGAACTTGACCTTAGGCTGCCAACTTTCTCGCAGGCTGGAAAATGGAGGACCTTCCAGTTCACGTTCCCGGCAAGCACTACTACGACCTGCAGTACAGCATGCACCTCCTCGCCGACCTCACGCCAGCCGATGACGAGGACACAATCCCCCTCACCGCCCAACAGGAATCCCTTCAAGCAGCACGAGCTCGAGTACAGTCCGGCCGACCCATTCGCGCACGAGTCGTTCGGTATTCGCTACCTCGTCGACGGGCTGCTTTAGAGGAACCTCGTCTTGGAGCGGGCGTTGGGCGATCTAAGGACGTTCGTTTATTGGCATGGAGAGTCGAAGGACGTGCGAGTGGCGATCCTGAGAGAACTGGATAAGGAAGACAAGACTAGGAACATCGAGAAGAAGGTTAAAAGTACGTCTCCCTTACTCCTTTGGTTCCGCCGAACTTTCTTTGTCGTCCAATTGGGTTGATCATGCCTGGCAACTTCTTCTTGTTTTTGCATCAGAGATCGCGCAATTTATCCGACGCAAGCAACGACCTGTCGAGACTCATTTGGTCGAGATTGGGAAGGTGTACGTGACGCCTCGCCGAGTGATGCCTGTCGTGCCGTAGGTCGAGACATCGAACCGAGTTTTGCAAAACTACTCAACGTTCTCGATCGGTTCCTGTGCGTGACTTCTTCTGACGACTCTTTCTCAAACTTTCGAACAACACACTGACAAAACTCTCCACTTCTTGCGTTAGGGGCTGCAGACGAGTCCAATTCGTTTTAGAGGATGACGTCCTCTTCGTCACGCCCGACGAGTCAAGGTTCGACGACGAGCTGCCCGATTGAGGTCTGATGGGTAGGATTCAGAAAACGTTGAGGGAGAGTCTCGTCGTTGCAGGTGAGTTCTCTTCCATCACCTTTCTCTCCTTTGTCCGGAGGGGAATCCTAACATCGGGTGTTTGTCTATTGGTTTATAATTCGAAAATTCTAGTTCCTTGCCAGCAGTGAAAGTCAAGCCAATTGCGTCCTTCTGACTCTCCTCATCCCTCTTGGTAGGCTGACAGCCTCGCTTTGGCCCGCCGACAGGGAGAAGTCGTGTTGGTTCTTTGCGAGGGGATCGGAGAGGGGCTGAACAACCCGACGTGTGACATGGTGCGAGACTGGATGGGAGACTTTTAGGGAGAGAAGGTCCGTCTTCTGCGGTCCGTCTTCTGCTTCTCTTCTCAGCTCCTAGGTGCCACTTGCTGACCGAGGGAACGTCCATGCAGATCATCCCCAAGCAGTGTGCGAGGTCCTCGCTTTGCCTGTCGACGTCGAGGAGGGTCATCGACCACGCCGAGCAAAGGATCAAGAGGGACATCGAGAGGGACGAAACTTGCTTCACGGATGGAGGTGCAGGCCCTTTCACTTCGTCTGTCGTCAGGCACCAGTCAGCTGATCGAACTCTCGGGCGTGTTCAGTCGTCGCCCACACCAGGGAGTTGATTATCGCAGCTCAGATTCTGGGTGCGAAAGGGTGCGACGACGCTCCGTCGGCGATCCAGGTCTGTCCCTTTCCTCATCTTCTCGCTTGCTGGAGACAATCTGACGGTTTACGTCGCTTGCAGATTCGGTGCGGAGGCGTTAAAGGGATGGTCATCAAGAGTTCGCGGCCCTGCCTCGGCACCTCCAGCCCGTGCCCAGTCAGATTCTCGTTCAACCCTCGCAGATCAAGTTCAACTCAAGGCACGACCAGCCCCGTTCGTCCACATTCTTTACTCTACGAGCGCATCCCCTCGTGCTCTGACCACCTGCTGGTGCTTCACAGTGCAGGTGATGCGGCACTCAAAGTACTCGCCCGCCATGCTCGACAGGCAGTTCGTCACGCTGCTCATGCACGGAGGCGTGAGCATGAACATCTTCGAGACGATCTTTAACGTCGCCATCGTCGACGCCAAGCGGATCTCGAGCTACCCGTAATCTCTTCGAGGACGATGAGGAAGAAGAGACTAACTACAACACGTTAACTTTGAGGATTCCACTGTTGTCGTTCCCATTGGTCAGGACGTCCGAGCTATGTCCGTACGTCACCGAGGAAATTATGATTGAGTGAGGGTTAGTAGGCGGGTGTAAGCGTGAAGGGGGCTTTCCTATTTATGATCTTGATGAGTCTTTGTAACGAAGATCATTTTATTGCTCGGTACCTGCTGCTCGCCACCATCTACGAGAAAGAACGGCAAGAAGGAGTCACGGCCGGTCAGCAAGTGCGGCGGAGAGGGGAAGAGAGGGTGAAAGACGCACCGGACTGCTCGCTCGTCACCAGCACTGACGAACCGCTTGCCGATCTCCGCCTGGTTGGCCTCGAGCGGTCGCCACGAGACACCCCAAACCTCTGCACCCTCTCCGAACGTGCCTACGCAGCCACCCTTCTCGCCACCCTTGCCTCCCAGTCGCGCATCCCACACCTTAACCGTCTTGTCAGCCGAGCCAGACAGGAGCGAGTGCGAGTCCGACATCGAGGCGGAGAGATCGAGAACCCAGGAGGAGTGGCCGTTCAGCGTGGAGACACCCGACTTCTGACCCGAAAGACCGGGTGCTGAAGGCGCCGATCGAACGTCGTGCAGAACGATCGACTTGTCGTCGCTACCCGAGTATAGGTACTGGAAGCAACGAGAGGCGCCAAGTCAGCATCTTTCTGATTGAACTTCTCGTCAAACGGGAGGGACCCACCTGACTGTCTGGACTCCATGTAAGAGCTCGGACGGGGACGTTGTGGGACGAGTAGGTGTTGCGCAAAGAGCCAGTCTCGACATCCCAGATGAAGACCTGGCCGTTCTCCGACGAGAGCGCGACCGTCCTTCCATCAGGGCTCTGCAAAGCAAGTAAATTCATCAGCGACCACGGTTGAGTAGCATAGAGAGCGGCCCAGACTCACAAACTTGACGTTCAGCCCAAACTTCTCCCGCCCCGAGTCGAGCTCCCTCAGCAGCTTTCCGAAAGTCTCCCCCTCCTGACCCGCAGGCGTCGCCGCTCGAATCCCGACCTTTCCTCCAGCTCCCGAAGCCGCAAACACCTTCTCGTTAGGGTGGAGCGAGACGGCCCACGTCGTCCGGCTGACCGAAGGCTCGTCGTCGGCTGTCGCGAAGTCCTGGCCGTCCCGGTTGGAGACGTGCTCGAGGAAGGACTCGTGCGTCGTAGGAGGTGCCGAGCCGTCGAGCGAGTGGAGGATGGTCGTGCCGTCGAGCGAGTTGGCGAGAGCGACCTTTCCAGAGATGGGGACGGAGAGGGAGACGATGCCGAGGGGGTGCTGGGGGCTGGCGTCGTTGACGAGCTTGCCTTCGAGGTCCCTAAGAAGATACAGAGCAGCCCATCCCAGACAGGCAAGAAAGTCAACAACCGTACCAAAGCCTTGTAAGATGCGTGCAGCAGCAGTTTTGGATTGAGAGTGGGGAGGGAAGGGGAGAAGGGGGAGCTCACCAGACTTTGAGCTTGCCATCTCCAGACGTACTCACCACCTGGTCCTGGGTCGTCCACTCGACACCCCAGATGCTGTCGCTGTGCTCTACAGAGTGATCCAGAGTAGACCAGTCAGTGCTGATGCACGTTTACGAAGGCACTTGCGTGGGGGAGGACGCACTGCTCTGCGAGTCGTGGGTTGCGAGGAAGGGCACCGACTGGAGAGGGCGTGTGAGAGACGGTCCATCAAGCTCGTCAGTCAAGGAACCCGAAAGCAGCTCAGCCAGGCAAAGAGAAGCGAGACTGACCATGCTGCGTAGGTGTTGATGCTCAAAAGGGTGAGAAAATGGGGAAGGCGGTTTGGCAGGGCGCGATCGTCACTTCGAGCGCAAAGAGCAGGAGGGCCACCCATGAGTCTCTCACAGTCCACACTCGACCCTCTAGCAAGGTGAGCTTAGACGACGACTCTTTCACGCCTGGATTGCGCTCTGATCGTTTCGCTTTACTCGGGAGAGGTGCAGCTTGCGCACTCGAGGAAGGATGTCGGCGAGCCAGTTGGACGGAAAGGGCATAGTACAGTTGAGGGAGAGAAGAATGGAAGACATGAGGGTGCGCGTGAGAAGAGCGTTCTTCAAGAGTCGAGTAGAGAGTGGTGGGTCGTTTTGATGTCTTGGGCAGTCGTGATTAGAGATGGGGATGGGATCGTAAGGAAACCTGAGCGCAGAAACCGAACGAGAGTCAGCGCAAAGGGGATGATGAGTCGAAACGGAGGCAGGACTCACAACAAGCAGAGCAAGCGGAAGAGGAAGGAGCGGAAAAACTCAGAAACAACGGTCTTCGTCACTCGTCAGATCGTCGGGTGTCATCTAGACACCCCCGCACATCCCACCACGCCCTGGTTGCTCCCCCGTGCCCCTCCCCAGCCGACACCTCGCTCAAGACCGCCTTCTCAAACTGTTCTGTCAACGACAGCCCAGCGTCCCTCTCGATCGGCTCCCAGATCCCGTCCGAGGAGGTCTTGCGATGTTTTCTCTTCGGACCCGAACTCGTGACCAACGTCGCCGTCCAAAGAGGTTCGTAAGCCTCCGGCGCGCTTGCTCGTCGTCGCTTGAGAGGGGGGAACGGGAACGGAAGGATCTGAGGCGACTTGAATGGGGAGATGGAAAATCGGCCGGGCTTGGTTGAGGGTCGAGTAGGGTAGACAGTCGTTGCGAGTTCAACCTGGGTCGACCGAACGCGAGCGGAGACGACCTCGGGCGGAGGAAGCACGACCGACAGCTTGGCTGAGGACGGAGGAGGTGTCGATGAGGGAGAAGGAGTCGAGGGCTCGTCGATGGAGGAGAGGGGGGACTCGGTTGACCATTGTCGCGCTCGAAGCGGAGTTTGACGCGAGGAGGTGGAGGTTGACGCCGTTCTTGTCGTCGAGGGCTTTTTCGTCGCGGAGTAGGTCGAGGGCGGGCAGATCTCTCGGACGTGCTTTTTGAAGCTGTTGAGGTCGCTCCATCGTCCGTTGCATTTTGGGCAGGAGAGCTTTCGGTCCTCCTCGCTTCGTGTTGCGGTGACGACTGTACAGGGAAGCAGAGCTGGTCAGCCTTGCGACCAGGACTCGCGAGATGAGAAGAACTCACTCTGGCCGTCGACATCAAAGTTGAACGTCGACCGATGCATGTTCTCTCGGTGGTAGGACAGTCGCCTGTACGACTCAAACGAGATGACCGGGTTGCACTTCGAGCAGATGAACGATCCAGGGCCAGAGCGACCGGTCGTGTGTGTCGAGGAGCCGGCAGCTTGAGTCGACGAGGTCCTGTGTCTTCTTCCACCTCGCTTGCCTGCTCCGTACTTGACCCTGGCCATCGTTGCGAGGGGAAGGTGGTGCGACAGGGAGAGGTGGCGGGCTGACAGGCGAGAACGGCGGAGAAGGGAAGGGTAACGAACAGGAGGAAGCTGGCCAAGTCAGCGACGCGACCAAAGGGAGGCGAGACGGACGACCCGACTCACGCAGTGAGAAATTGTTCTGCTAGGAGAGAGGGAGCCTATAGGCGAGAGAGAGGTGGACGTTGAGACGGTGCTGGAAGGAAGGAAGGGTCGGCCTTCCCTCGCCTGTCAGCAGCAAAGGGACGGCCGGCTCAAGGCTTCGTCCGCTGGCGGCTGGGCAGTGACGATGACGGAAGCGACAGCACTGCAAGCGCGACTGAACGACAGGCCTCAGGCACCGACAGAGACTGTCAGAGTCTGCCAAATGGAGGAGACCTTCTCTCTCTGGCGACAACTGACAGAAGACTTGACCGTTGGGAGCTGGTCGACGCGCGAGCTCGGACGCGAGCTGAGCTGTCGACGCATACCAACGACGTCGCCTGCTGCTTTGGCTGCCACAACACCGCGCCCGTCGACTCGAGTAGCCGTATGAGATCTGAGCAGTATCTCATTGGCCCTGTATCGTAGCAGGTGCTTATGGGTTACAAGAGAGGGGAGGTAGAGAGGTCGAAAGACAGCAGCCGATAAAAAAGGGGCTGATCTGAAACGGTTTTCTGCGGTGGCTCGTCCAGCCAAGAGCTGCTCCCTCCATCCGACCCAAACCTGCCTTCTCTTCGCACATCCCGTATGGACGACAAATCTTCGACGCTTCTTACCTCGTACATCTCCTCGATCCTGGGCTTGTGCTAGCGGGGGGTGGTGCTCGAGGTCCGAACGGGCTGGCTGCTGATCTCCTCCTCCCCTCCTTCTGCAGGGCCGCCGACGGAGCGTGCGTGATGTGGGACTACATCAAGGACGGCCTCGACCGAATTAAGTTTGAGTGAGTTTCCTCCATCTTGCTTGAAGGCGTCTTGATCAAGCTTCGTGCTGACTCTTGCTCTCTGGTCCTGCACTATCTCCTCCACCAACGCCCGGTTCAGCTTCAAGCACGGCCTTTCCCATAAGTACTACATGCAGTTCTACACCATTCTTTATGACTGGGGCACTTGCGGCGGAAGAACTGGCCAGCCAGAGCCAGCCGGTTTTAGTCAGTCCTCCTGCCGCACGGGTGCGAACTCAGCTGCTAACAGTCGAGAAGATGGACTGACCAACACCCTCTTGACCTCTCAAGAAACGAGGCCACCACACGGACCGGAACTCGAAACTAGACTCGCTGCATACTTTGCAGATCACAATCGCTCTCTCTCCGACGTACGTTCATCAGATGCTCTCGCAAGCTTGGCTCAAGGGAGCGACGGCTGACTGGGACCTGTCTTCACCACGGCAGAGCTTCACCGGCGCACCAATCCTTGCGCACTACGCAAGCATGTGGACGACGTACGTCGCTCCAGTTCGAAAAATCAACCGCTTGAGCAGCTACCACAACCGCCACTGGGTTGGGGCGCAGAGGGCACGAAAGGAAAACCCTCGTCCAACGTTGATGGTTGCCGAGGTCCTCCCTCCCATGTCCTTACTGCTTCTGCGCGACTTTACTGACCGCCCCGCTCTCGACCGTCGCCTGCAGATCGCCTTCGTCCAGTGGAGGGAGAACGTCTTTCTCTCGTGCAAGGAGGATATCGTTGCCGCGCTGCTGGAGGCCATCGACCGCCTGCGTTCAGGTGAGGAGGGAGACGAAGAGTCGGTAAAGACGGTCGTTGACTCGATAGGTGCGTCTCCAGCGCACTCGTCTTTCTCAGCTGCACTTCTGACCCACTTCTTTGTCTACCTTCAGCCGCACTCGACATTGACACGAACGGCGGCAAGAGTCTGTTTTTCTTCAAGACGACCCTTGAGGACCGACTTCTCACCTCGACGACCGCCTTTTACGCCGGCAAGAAGGAGCGAGCGAGCCCAGAAGAAGTTGAAATGTGGATGAAAGAGGAGAAGGAGCGGGCCGAGAGGTTGCTGCCAAAGGCGACTGCCGAGAAGGTCCGTCTCGCTTCAGACCGCCCTGCCTCCCTAATCTTACTGACTCGACGTGGTCATCCCTCTTCTGCAGGTCCTGGAGACTGCCCGACTTGCTCTTGTTTGAGTTTACCATGACTCGATCTCCTCTTGCTTGCCTATCGTCACTCTGAGCTG
Source organism: Cystofilobasidium capitatum (assembly GCA_014825545.1). NCBI lineage: Eukaryota > Fungi > Basidiomycota > Tremellomycetes > Cystofilobasidiales > Cystofilobasidiaceae > Cystofilobasidium > Cystofilobasidium capitatum. The sequence continues at coordinate 370,427 of MVAJ01000002.1, forward strand.
GAGAGGAACGACCCCTTCCCACCTCAAAGATGTTCGCCGTCAGAAAAGCACTTCCCATCTCACCCTCTCGCTTGTGTGCAGTCGTTAGGTGAAATAGAGAGGGAAAGGGTCATGAAGTCATGTGTGCAGCAGTGCGTGTAGGATCTACTCGGACTTGATGGCAGGGGCCTGGAGACCCTTGGAGAATCCCTTGAAGCCGGCGTAGAGGGCAGGGGCTCCGGAGGAAGTTGCGATTTCCTCTTCGATTCTGAGAAGTCGGTTGTACTGTAGGAGTTGGAAAACAAGAGTCAGTACTGTTGGACTTGGACAAGGGGGAGTTGACAGGCGGCCACGGCAGGTCTGGTCGACCATGAGCTAGTGAGAGAACGCACCTTGGCCATTCGCTCGGATCGGCAGGGAGCTCCAGTCTGTTGAGGGTCAGGGAAGGAGAGATCGTGGGTCAGTGAACGACTCGGAGTAATGCGAAAACTCAACCCGGCGCACCTTGATCTGACCGGTCCTGAGGGCGACGACGAGGTCGGCAATGTAGACCGACTCGGTCTCTCCGGATCGGTGCGAGGTCATGACGCCCCAGTTGCTCTCCTGAGCGAGCTGGGTGGCCTGACTGACCTGATCTTGCCTAGACTGAGCATCGTACGCGACTCAAGCAGCGAGGGCAAGTGCTCTGCCGCTGGGCCCCAGATAAAAAAGGGGCTGCTCTGAAACGGGTTTGCGCGGTGGGCAAGGCAGGCAGGCGAGCGTGCACGCTCGCTCCCTTCCTCCGACCCCGACCCATCCTCCTCTTCGTCCAGTATTCAAGATGGACAGCGCGTCGTTCCCACCAGCTCCGCCGTGCGTACAGAGCTCTCATCCTCATCGTCTCCTGGTGTGGGCCAGCGCGAGATCAAACGTGTGCCGCGCTTGAGCCCTGCTTTCAGCTCAGTCGACTGATCTTCCCGCCCCGTCCTGCTCTTCATCCAGCGTCGACGCCGAGTTTGCGACCATCTGGGCCTACCTCAAGGATGGCCTTGATTGTATGATGCTCAAGTACGTGGGTTTCTCTTGCTTGTCGCACTCTCTGCGGGGAGGAGGGGCTCTACGACGTCTCGCTGACATCTCTCCTCACGTCTGTACTCTCACCCAACTCTCACTCACCTCTTCAGTTTCGAGCAGGGAGTATCTTACGAGTACTACATGAGCCTCTATACGACTGTCTACAATTGGCACACCCTTGGGGCTGTAAACGGAGTCTCAGAGAGTGAGCGATTTTCTACAGATGGGCGGGCACCCGAGTGTTTTGGTTGAGCGCCTGACTGACATTGAGCTGTCGTTTGCGCCTCCGGTAGTTTCTGCCAGAGCGATCATCGAAGAGAAGTTGACAGCCTACTTCGGCGGCGTCGCCTCGTCGCTCAACCAAGTGCTTTCGGCGATCGTCTCTCGTGCGAGCGTCCGGGCTGACTGACCCTCTTCCTTCGTTTTGACAGGCGGTCCCTTCCCAGCCTTCTACCGAAGACCCAGTCCTCAACATGTACGCAGGCCTTTGGGGTCGTTACAAGAACGGTGTCACCTACGTCAATCGTCTGTTCAGCTTCCACAACCGCCACTGGGTTCGGAAGCAGAGGACACTCGAGAAAAACCCTCGTCCAACGTTGATGGTCGTCGAGGTGCGCTCGCTCTTGCTCTTTCCCATGGTATCTGTCCCACTAGATCTGACCTTCCTGCCCTTGGTTCTTCGCTCGCAGATCGCCTACGTCCAGTGGAGGGAGAACGTCTTCCTCCCGCGCAAAGACGAGATTGTTGCCGCGCTGCTGTCCGTCATCGACCGTCTCCGATCGGGAGAGGAAGGAGACGCAGAGTCGGTCATGACGGTCGTCGACTCGATAGGTGCGCTACAACGACTTCTATGTCGGCCGATTTCTGACCCACTCCTTTGTCTGCCCTCAGCCGCACTCGACATCGACCCAAACGGAGGCAAGAGTCTGCTCTTCTTCCAGACGACCCTCGAGGACCGACTTCTCACCTCGACGACCTCCTACTACGCCGGCAAGAAGGAGGGAGCGAGTCCAGAAGAAGTTGAAAAGTGGATGAGAGAGGAGAAGGAGCGGGCTGAGAGGCTGCTGCCGAAAGAGACTGCCGAGAAGGTTCGTCCTTACAATCCTATCGTCTTGCACTCTCATACTGACTCGACGTGATCGCCGATCTCCCTCAGATTCTAGAGGCTGCTCGACAGGCTCTTGCTTGATGAACCATGCCTAGTGCCCTCTTTGCCATCCACGTCCATTAGGAGCTTAAAAGGATCGATCCCCGGTTCCATCGAAAGCCTCCCCCAAACCGCAACAGCTGGCACCTGGTTCGCTTACTTGCACGCGTCGAGAAGTGAGAGCGAGAGAGGGGGAAAAGGTCAAGAAGTGATGTGCAAAAGGTGGATCTTCTCGGACTTGAGGGAAGGGCCTCATGAAGCGTTCAGGAAATCATGTCCTCCTCGATTTTCAAGTGTCGGTTGAACTGCAAGAGGCGAGAAGGAGGGGGAGTCAGTACAGTCGACGTCAAGGAAAGGCGAGCTGCTGTTGATTGAGAGCAGAGCCAGCAAGAGACGGCGCACCTTTGCCATGCTCTTATGCTTACCACCTCGTCCCTTCGCCGTCGACGAGCCACAAGCCGACCTCGGCGAGTTTCTGCGAGATCTTATCGAACTGGACACCGCTCGCCTGACGCTCCTCGGCCGAGCCGAACGAGATGGATCTGAAGAGTGGCAAGACACCCATGGTTCGGAGTGCTGGAAAGCGATCGGGGTGGTTCTTGACAACATCTACGAGTGTATCGATGTGCTTGTAGATTGGGTGGTCGGGTGGGTAGTCAAACGAGGAAAGTTCGTATTCACACGGAGGTCCGCCGAGGGTCAGCCTCTCCAGCGACGCGTGCGGAAGCTCAAACAGAGGTTCGATCGTCTCGTGGTGGACGTCCAGCCGGCGAAGGGTAGGGAAAGTCGAGAGGACGGTACTGGTAAGAGGACAGGTCGCATTCTGGGTGTTCAACCGAAGCGTGTCGAGCGACGAGAACCGGGCGAGCAACTCGACGAGCCGATCCAGGTCGGTCATCTCGAAGAGGTGAAAGGTGGCCTCCTTCAAGCTCGGAGAGACACCCTCGAGTAGGGTTGGGGTGATGTCGTCCGAGTTGGCGAAATACTCAAACTCCTGCAAGTTGCTGAGATCGAACCATGACGAGATATGCACGTCGCCAGGTCCTGGTTCGAGCTGAAGTAGAGTCAGAGTGTGGAGCTGAGATTTGGCGAAAGGCTTGTCGACGGGAGGAGGAGGAATTGCGCGGGCGTGCCAGGGAAGGCCTTCGACGTGTTGGAGGTTCGGGAGCGACGACGACGCGAGGAATTTCAGTAGTCGCCCAGCATGGGCATGTCCTCCCGACAGGCCGACGCGTCGCACCAGTGACCGAAGGCGAGGCTGGGCTCTGATGGTCTCGAAGAACGTCTCCGAGCAGCTCTCGTCGCCCTCGATCTCGCCTCCTTCTTGTGGTTCGGCGTCGGGGTCCACGACGAAGGTGGGATCTCCGAAGAGGAGCTTTTGGCTCTCATCCTGGCATATCATCGCAACAAAGACGTCAGCTCCAGTACCCCGTTCTGACGCGCACGGATAGTGAGAGACTCACCGCCCACGCCTTGGAGACGAGACTGCAGGCGCAGAGGGCACTGCGTTGAGCTCGGACGGAGATGTCAGGGGGCGCCTCGGAGTTTGGTGTGGCGGCTAGACGCAGTATCGTCAGCTGCAAGTCGAGAGGAACAGCCCTCCAGCAAGGTAAGATCAGTCTGAGGTCAGCCTCTTTCTCGCATGAAGACGAGACTGGGCGTCGACACACATGGCTGGAAGAGATGGCAGTCGAGAGGGCTGGCTTGCGTGGCCCGAGCGAACAGTTCGTCGCGCCCGCGTAACGAGTTGTGTGACTCAGTTACAGCAGTGTTACGCGCCGCTGGGGGGACGCGACCCGAGCCGCCTTCCCCAGCGTCCCGTCCGTCCGACCATACCCTCCTCAACCCAGCAATCCTCCCGCAAGCAGAAACAGGGACGATACCCAAGTTGCAGGCATATCTTCCGGTTCTCCGTCTACTCTGCCCATGCTCGCCGCCTCGTCCTCGGTCACTCCCAGCACCTCGACCTCTTCAGCCCTCGTCGCACCGCTCTCGGCTGTCCTGCTGGCCAGCATGTCGTTCCTCGCCGTCCTCAGAGCAAAGAGGTGCGTTGGAGGCCGTCCCTTTTCCTTTTCCGATTTGAGCTAGGTCGGGGTCTGACATTCTTGCTTTCGTCTCTCGTCATCTTGCTCTTCCGCCGGTCGGATCTCCGCTCTGCCTCGTGCCAAACGCCTTGCCCTCTCTCCGTCTACCCGTACCTCTCCTCCTCGCACCCTTGACCTCTACCGCTATACTCCACTCTCGTCCGCAATCGTCCCCGATGGCTCTCTTTGAACCGCCGCCCATGGTCGACCAACCCGCCGTCTTCCGCACCCACGCCTGTCAACACCGCCCTTCCCTCCGACTGCAGCCAGAAGGCCCGCTTCTACATCAACTTGGCCATCTACGCCGGTGCGCTTCTGACCACCTCTGCCGTCGCGCTCGGTGTGGCCGTCGCTCTCACGCTCGTTGGCAAAGTCCGTCCTCCTTGCCGCTCTCCATCACGCACTCTGGCTAACCACGCCTTTGACATACTCCTCCACAGCGGTACAATACCAACCGCACCGTCGCCCGACTCTTCTACTTCCTCGCCTCGCCCACAACCGGCCTCAAGCTCCGCCTCACCCAGGCCGAGCACCTGCCGAAGGAGGGCGAGCCGGCGATCATGGTCGGCAACCACCAGAGCTTCATCGACATCCTCTACCTCGGAAAGATGTTCCCCAACCGGGCGTCTATCATGGCTAAAAAGGAGCTGAAATGGATGCCTTTCCTGGGCTGGTGGAGTGAGTGTCTTGCAAGTATTTTGGGCTCAAGATACAAGGAAACTGACATCCTTTTCTTTTTCATCGCCCTCCCCCCCCTTTTCCTTGCATCCCTCCAGTGAATCTCTCTGGTGCCATCTGGATCAACCGAGGCAACTCCGCCTCGGCCATCAAGGCCATGAACGCCACCTCGATAGAGCTCAACACCAAGAAGATGTCGCTGTTCATCTTTCCTGAAGGCACACGGACGCTTTCGCCCGAGCTGACGCTCAAGCCGTTCAAGAAGGGCGCGTTCCATCTTGCTGTTCAGTCGGGTTTGCCGATCGTGCCGATCGTTTGCCAGAACTACCAGGGACTGTTTGATGGAAAGTCGAGGTTTGACAGTGGAGAGTTGGAGGTTCGAGGTGCGTTCCATCGTCCTTTGCCATTTGACTGCCATCTCTGAACCTTTCTCGCAGGGCAGAGAATTGACGTTCAAATGTTTTGAATTCCGGCAGTCCTCGAGCCGATTCCTACCAAGGATCTCACGTCAGAGGACGTCAACGATCTCGTCGAGCGAACGCGCAACGCCATGCTCGCCGCCCTGGTCGAAATGGGCTCGTCCGGCTCGCCCTCGTCGACGACGATCGAGCACCCCGCCGTCGTCTCTGCCCAGCCTGGCGCTCGAACGGGAGGATCGACTGCTCCTGGCCGAGTGGGGACCGAGGTGACGCCCTTGCTCAAGACGGCCAACTCGACGTCGAGCGGGTCGTCGACTTCGGATGCTGTCGGGGCGGTCTCGACTGGCAAGGCGACTGCGACGACGGGGGCTGCTTCGCGCAGTGGAGCGAGGAGCGAAGGGGAGACGGACGACGAAGGGTTGGTGCACGTCTCCCATTGAGGGAACGGCGGAAGGGAGAGAAAGGGGAATCACCGAGGTTTGAGTTGGGTTCGGATCCGAGTGGGACAGCCACGGACCGGCTCGGATGGATCCGCAAACGAAGGGAGATCTGCCAACCTGGCAGAAGGGTTGGGTCCCCTGCACTCGTGGGGTGTCGGAGTTGAGGGAGGAGTCCGTAGAGAAGCAGGGAGGAAATCAACCGGTGGAAATCTACACATCGAACGCCCATATCACGACCATGCTCTTTTGCTCTCTACTATCCTCGCGCACTCGGCAGATAGAGTCTGAGGTGGGAATAACAGATCAGATGTCGGCGGTTTCAGTAGTCCATGATCCTTCTCGGATGCAGTTTTGGGTCCGAGTGTCTCGCCCCAACCTCTGGCCCCTTTGGCAGATACTTCCATTGTCCTCTCTCGCCAGATCCCCTCCAAATCCTGCCCAGCTCCAATCGACTCGGCAGGTCATCCTCTCACCTCGCTACCTGCCCCATGTCGTCCTCGGATCCTCCGCCGCCGATAGCTCGCCCCCGCCCTCCGACCTTCACCCTGCTCGCGCTCGGGACTGGCGGAGGACCACTCGAGACCAACCTGTCGGCCTACCTGCTAAAACCCGCATCGAGCGCCTGGTCAGGAGGCTGCGTCTCACTCGAAGCCGGATCAGGTATCGGCGCGCTCGTCGAACTACTCGCAAAGGACAAGGTCCTCTGGCGGAAGTTTGGCTTCGACGAGCTCAGCCAGGACGGCTTGCCGACGGTTGGCCAGGGGGAGGTCTGGCAGGCGGGCAAGGTGATGCAGACCATGAGAGCCTACCTCATCACCCATGCGTGAGTCCCTTCCTTGCCCTCTCTCTTTCTCTCCATCTCCTGGTGTTGTTCTGCTTGAAGGATGGATCGCGATCTTGAGCTGGGAGGAACTGCGCTCGTCCGACCAAACGTTCTGCCTAGCCTCATGCCTTCCTGCCTTCTGCCATCAATCCTGCTCGCTCTCTCCTCCCTCCAGGATCGCTGCCCTCCACCTCTCGTCCCTTGCGACCTTTTGCCCGTCTCTTTGTCCCTTCATCTGCTCCGGTTTCATCCCTTGTTCGGTCCTGACGTCAATCAATCAATCAACCACCCTTCTTTTTCTGGCGCACGCGACTTAGACATCTGGACCATGTGTCGTCCCTCATTCTTGGTTCGGGCGGTCTACCACCTCCTCGACCTCCAGCTACGGCCTTCGCCTCCTCCGTCTCTGCAACCAACCAGCTGAACCTCGGCGAGTCGTCCAACTCGACCCCCGCCGGAAGCCCAAACTCCGACTCGCCTCCGTGGTCAAACACCCGCGCAGTCTATGGGTCGCTCGAAACGCTCATCAATCTCCAGAGTGCTTTCGAAGAACGCATCTGGCCCGACATTGGTGGGTTCGAACGAGCGGAGAAGGGCGTCAAGGTCGTGAGGTTTCTGGAGATTACGCCTCCCACGCCGCAGCCTTCTGCGTCTACATCGACACCAGCTTCCACCAAAACGGTCGACCGCCAGACGTCAATCAAGCGATCCCTACGGTCCAACACATCGTCCTCTCCGCCACTCACCCTCTCAACGCCTCAAACTCCAGCACGTCTCGCTCCGTCGACCTCTGCCGCTCTCCTCCCTGCACACGTCCTCGACCAAACCTACACGCCCTTACCGACCACCCCACCCCTCTCCGTCCTCGCCTTCCCCATCTCGCACGGAACGTGCTCGTCCGTCCGACGAGGCTCAAACGCGCGCTGTTGCGATGCGCTCCATGAGACATGCGCCTTTCGGGCGGACAAGGGCAAGGAGAAGGAGCAAGGGTGGGATGCGCTCTCGCGGGCGATGAAGAAAGAGGACCACCGGACCAAGGCGCCCTTGGTCAGCTACGAGGCTAGCGCTTTCTTTGTCAGGTATGATCAGCTTGATTCGGAGTTGCCAACGGGTGTCAAGCGGTCGGAGTTTTGTTTCTTTGGCGGTGCGTTTCCGTTTTTCGTCTTGGTTCAAGAGGGTACATCTGACCATTTGATTGGCTGTTGCCTGCAGACGTTGAACCGGATTCAATCTCGCTCAACCCTCGGAATCGGCGGGTTTGGGAAGAGATTGCCTGTCGTTTTCAAGCGAGCATCCTTGACACCATCTTTGTGCGTCCTGCGCAGTCGACCTCGTCGCTGCTTTCGACCGAGCCTGACTTTATCTTCTCTGTCCCTTCATTAGCTCGAGTGCTCTTATGACGACTCGAGACCCGATCATCTCTTGTACGGCCACCTCTGTCCCCGACACATCCTCGCCGAACTTTCCACGCTCCATTCCATCCTCGCTTCGACAAGTCCCTCCCCGCCGACCCTCAAAGGGCTGAAGGTCAACATCATCCACGTCAAGGAGACGCTGGAGTCTGTTGGCGATGGACAGGGTGGTATCCAGGCGCGCATCTGGAGGCAGTTGGAGGAGGGCAAGGAAACATTTGAGGGAGGCGTGTTGAGGGACGTGCATTTTCATCTTGTCAAGAGAGGAGAATTTCTTGGTCCGTCCTCCCTTCCGCTCCTCATTGCCATCTTTGGTGAGGCTGACAAGAGTGGCCTTTTCCTTCGTCTTAGAATTCTGACCGATCAGCCAAATGCGGCTGCTTGATCTCTCAAACCCCGCTCCCTTCCCTCTCCTCGTCGCCCTCATTAAACCCGACCATCTCGGTCTAGACTCATCTGTACAACTCCTCACACACACGTCGTGGCTCTCCGGAGAGAGCCTATGGAACTCGTCCCTTCTTTATCGCAGAAATCGATCAATCCTTTGCCCATTCTCTCCCACTCTTCTTGTCCACCCTCATCGTCTCGTCTTTTCTCATCTATCTCGTCGTGTATCCCCGCAATCCAAGATCGTTTCTCCTTGCACAAGCTTCAATCCAGACTTGAAAGGGTTCGGTACTCTGTTGGAGACGCGCAAGTAGAAATACAAGAAGACGGGTCTAAACGTACGCCCTTCGAAAAGGGTTGTTCTGGCCGATCGCTGCAGAACCGCTCTCAGCAGGAGACGGACCGAACCGAATCTCTTCCTCTGACCGCCCTCCCTCGCTCATTGGGTTGGCGAGCCAGTAGTGGCCTCGGATGACGGGCGGTGAGCCGAGGCTTGAGGGCGAGTCGAGATCGACCAAGGTTCCTATTGGTGAGTGGGCGGACATAGGGGAGGAAGAGTCCGAGATGTCGGATGCGTCGCCCTCGAGGAATTTTGACGAAGGTTGAACGGAAGAGGATGAGTGAGAGTGGGTTTGGGGGGTGGGAAGAAGTGCAGCGGCGTGCTGGCGGGAGGTCGAGTACTCCTGCTGAAAGTCGGGGAAGGGTTCGTCTTCGAGATCGAAGGACCTTCTGCTGCTTGAGTTGGCAGTTGATGGGGCGACGGACGTCTGCGGGCGAAGGTGGTAGGGCCGAGGACAGGCAGCCAGAGGAGGTATCAAGAGTGCCGGGAGGGAGAGACTTGCCTGCCTGTCGTGTTGGGCCGTTTCGTAGGGAGGCGAGGGAGGGAGGGTGGTGATGGTGTAACGACTGAAGGGTCTTCGAGTCTCGTAAACGTCCTCCCGCTCCTCGTCCGTTAACTGGTCGCCGTCGTCCTTGACGCAGAATCCGACATCGTCCGTAGTGGAAGGCGTGTAGGGAGGTGGGTATTGATTGAGCGAGCCCGTCCGGAGACGGTGCTTGGTCGACCGCTTGTCGTCCTCCGCCATCTCGTAATCTGATCCTCTTCGTGAATCTTTGGAGGACCGCTCTCCAGCACGCCTCAGAGGCCGCAGACCACTCTGCTTGCTCCTCACGCGCTTGACGTCCGCCCGGTCCCTCCACCTTCGTCCCACGTCCTCCTTGGTTCGACCCATGTATCCCAACACTCCCTCGACGCCCAAGGAACCGAAAGCGGCCCATTTAGATTTCCGGACTTGGATGTCGTCCATGCCATCCTTGTACCGCTGGGAGGCTTTTCGAGTCCGCTTGCGCTCATGTAGTATAAAGAGCCAGGCGCAGAGAATGCCGAGGATGATGAGCAGAGGAAGGAGGATGGTGAGGACGTGGCTGGCCGTTTTTTTGCTGTTGGTCAATACGGTAGCCTCGGAGACGAAGGTGTTGAGACAGACCGAGAGGAAAGGAATGAAGGATGTCGAACACTCGGACGCCTTGCACGTTCCTGAAGAGGCGACCTGGTCCAAGGCGGCGCAGGTGAGGCATTGAGAGGACGACGAGCCGGTGCAGGTTCCGCAGGAGGTGTCGCAAAGCTTGCAGGTACCGGAGTCGGAGTCAAAATATTGAGAGAAGGAGCAGACGGGAAGACAGCGACCGGACGAAAGGACAGGTCGATTCAATGGGCAGCTCAGGCACTGGTCGAAGCCCTATAAAAAAGAAAGGAGCGGAAACTGTCAAGTCCCAGTTCTTTCTTGAATGGGGCGGGAAGAGACGCACCGTTCCGCTGCAGGTGGAGCAATCTCCGTGGCAGGAGGTGCAGGTACCGTTGCTCGCAAACGTGTCTGCATCGCAGGCAGAGATGCAGGATCCGTCCAGGGCGGACTGGCCCGACGAGCAGCTCGTGCAGTAGGATGAATCGCTTTCGCAGGTTGTGCAACCACCACGGCAGACTTTGAAGACAAGCTTGAGATGTCAGATGAGGTTTCGACGTTAGTTGGAAAAAGTAAAGCAAGACGCACCATGGCAGACGGCCGAGTTGCCGTCCCTGAACTCCCCGGCTGGACACGAAGAGACGCACACGCCGGACGTGGAAAGGAGATAGCCGTCGATGCAAGCAGTAGCCTTGACGTGCGTTCTTGCCGAGTCAAAGGCGTAGTCGCTGACAGTGCAGGCCGTTGACTTGGCGGGGCAGGCTGCAAAGTGAAGCCAATGACAAGGTCAGCCATCCGATCCGAGAGCGTGAGGTTGAAGAAGGGGAGACCTACTGTCGCAAGAGCCAAGATCAACGTTGAACCAGAATCCCTGAGTCTTCTTAAATCCAGCGCTAGTCTGGTCGCAGGTTCCTTTTGACGAATCGACGTCGACGCAGATCCCCCCCAGCAATCCCTTGCCGGACGCGCATTTCAAGCACTGTGAACTGGACGAGCCGTAGCACTTCCCATTGCAAGTCGGCGAGCATCTGTGGAAAACGGGTTGAGGAGGTAAAGTCAGACTCACACACTTTTCTGCTTGCGAAGAAGCGACAGAGGGACTCACGGAGAACACGATGACTTGCTATTATCCCAGTAATTAGACCCCGAGCATGAGCTACCCTTTCCACTAGGACCATTACTCGCCACGCATCGACCCAGCTCGACCCCGTAGCCCTCCACGCAAGCCGTCGCTGCCCCAACCGACGAGCAAGCCGTCGCGTACGGTCCGCATGAGACGCACTCTCCCTCCGAGAGAATGAAGCCCGACGCGCAGATGGAGCACTGGAAGTAGTTGGGTGAGAGGGCAAAGGTAGGGTGGTTGGAGGTGATGTTTGGGGAGGCCCAGCCGGACGAGCAGGTGCATGTGGGAGACGACGACGGGGAGGACGAGGTTGCGCATTGGCCGTTCAGGCAGTTGCACGCTATAAAAGACCAAGTGAGCGAGGATGAGTTTGCAAGGAAGGACGAGACCTGTAGGAAACAGACGCACTGCTAGTCGAGTTGGCCAACACAGTGGCCGTACATTGCCCGTTCCCCTCCAGACCATCGCTGCACGCCCCGCTGTCGCAATGACTCGCGCAGTCTTCCAAAACCAAAACCGTAGGCGTCAAATCCAGCGATGGGAAGAGGAGAATGATGGAAGGCGACTCACCCAGACACTTAGGACCCCAGTGACCCTCAGCACATGTCTCACACGCCTCGCCCGTGAACCCAGACGAGCACACGCACGTCCCGTTTGAGCCGTAGATGTTGTTGGAGACGCAGGTACCTCCAGACGAGCAAGGAGTTGAGCAGGCACCTGGTGAGAGTCAAACCGGAAGCAGTCAATATCTATCAGCGTGATGGAACGAGTCTTCGAAGATGGAGAGCGGGCACGAACTGCTTTGGACATCGACAACCTGAAAGCCAGTCTTGGGGTTGAAACCCAAAGGAGCGTCGTTCAAGTCTGCCAAGCTGGTCCAGATGACCTGCTCCTCTCCTCCGGCAACGCTCACCTTCAGCCAGCTATTGGGACTCAGGACGAGACTTTTCGCCGACAGGGTGACGTTGCCCGTCGTTGAGGTTTGCTCGTACGTCTCCGAGGTACCGAGCCAGTAGGCGTCCGAGAAGAAGGACGCTCCTTGACGAGTAGGCAGGATGTAGAAGGGGTTTGCCGAGTCGGAGAGGGAGTAGTTGGTCATGGGGGAGAGGCCGGTGAGGGGGGAAGCGGAGGACGAATTGATTTGGAGATGGCTGGGGAGAGGCTGGGAGTACGTCCCTGGCAGAAGGAGGTAGGATCGATCGGAGGCCATGATGGAAGCTCCTAGCTGGGGGAGGGAGGAAAAGGAGGAGGCTGTGTTGACGCAGGATTGAGGAGAACAGATAGTGGTGGTGGTGGACGCGATCGTGGCTGAAAAGAGAGGATACGAGTTATCAAGACTAGCTGGAGAAGGAAGAGGGATGTGAGAGACATACGTGTCGAGAGTTGGAGAGCCAGCAGGAGGGCGGACAGGAACACTTGACTTGACATCTTTGGTCGAGGTCTTGGGCGGGGTCGCTGAAGCTGCTGGGAGGTCGAGCTGTCGAGATGGTGGTTAGGCGTCTCCCTCCTTGCCTCCTCAAGTCAAGCTTCAAACCGCACGGTCAGCCTCCGCGTTCACTTTACACGTCTTTGTGAGTCTCTACAAAGGGGAGATCAATGGGAGAAGCAAAGAGAGGAAGGTGAGCGAAGGAACCCCTTTTTCTCCCTTTGTCTGGGGGAAAAGGGGCAAGTTCAGAGCACAACCAGAGAAAGGAATCCAGATCAAAGGCGACTCGAGTGGAGGGAACACGCCGCCCAACCTCGACGAACAGGTCGGAAGTAGACTCGGCCGTAAACATCCTAAGTGTTGTGAGTCGGGTCGGAGAGGTTAGCAAGGAGGAGTCGTGAACGTCTCATGCAAAGAGCGTACAACATCACCTCGAGCCCGTCCAACCTTCCCTGCCTGATCGTTAAGACCTCTCCACACTCACCGCTCACCAAAGCTGCCAGAGCTCAGATTGACCGCCAGTCCCCCACGCCAGCTCTGCCGCTGCCTCGAGATTACCCCTCTCAGAACCCGCCCTGCCCGGCTCTGACCAACACCCTGCCCTCCGGCATCTTGCTCAGACCGGCGACGTCTTTCCTCGGCGAGCCCTTGAGGATGTCCGCTCTCGCTTTCTCCTCGACGGGCGAGGCGGTCTTAATCGACCGGGCGGACGTGAGCGAGGAGGTAGAGTACGAGCGACCGCGCGAGGGGTTGGGGGACTGGTAGGTTGCTGGAGGAGGTACCGGTGCGGGGTGCTTGTCGTGGTCTCTAGCCGGAGGCGGTCTGTCGTTGGAACCAGAGGAACCAAATCGTCAGCATGGGTGTCGAACGGAAAAGACAGAAGGAGGCATCTGCGTACGAAGTCATGGAGGACCTCAGGAGCAGGGGGGAGGGAGAGCTGCCGTGCCTGCGGCCCTTGGACATAGCTGGCTGAGAGAACAAGCAGCAGCGCTTGACGATTGCGTCCGACAACGACAACCTGGGATCCGAGTAAAGACGTTGGGAGGGGTGTGGTCGTTCAGTAGTGCATCCAGATACGTTTCTCCTGAGCTGACGGTTTGGGGGGCAGAGCAAACCCCCTGAGAGAGGCCGTTCTATCCGTCGACCCCTTCTCTCTACATACTCCATCCCTCCTACCTACGACTACCCCATCGTCAGATCGCACAGTGGACACGCAGTCCAGTCTAGGATCAGCTACAGTAGGACACCCAGACTTCTGTTCATATCGAGTCGGCCGGACCAAGCAGCTCGTGCCCGGAGCAAGACGCGTCGTCCCCAGGACAGTCGTACAACCACCTTCGCCTCTGAAGCTCATCTACATCATGAAGATCCTACCCAACCTCCTCTGGCACGCTGTGTAAGTCCTCTCTTATTACTACTGACCTTGTTCGGAGACCGGCTGGGGCTGACCAGAGATCGATTGACGTTCCTCCACTAGCAACGCGCTCAACGTCTGGTCGACCTACAAGTCGCTTCAACCGACTCGACGAGCGACCAAAAGCGTCTCCGCACGCGGCGTCCGAGAGAGACGTCGAGACATCGAGCTGCAGGTTGGGCTTTACATCGTTTGGGTTCGTCGTTCCTATCTGCCAGGGCATCGTCGCTGCCTCGAGCTGACCATCCACCTCGACTCTCGTCCGTCCCACGCAGTCCGTCTTTCAGCAGATCGAACGCGTGTCCGACTTGACTCTGTATTTCGTCCTGCCCTTCTACGACGAGATCAAGCTAGGTCTGCTTCTCTGGATGCTCGCCTCTCGAACGGTCGTACGTTTCCCACATCCTCTTGACGCGTCTCTCAACTCCGCCCAGGGCGACTGACGCTCCTCCTTTCTGACAACCAGGGTTCGGATTTTGTCTACCGCAACCTCGTTCGACCTTGCATCAGGATGTACGAAGCGCCTCTCGAGCTCTTCTTCTCGTTCGTCTACGTCCTCGCGGAGGCCATTCTGTCCCTGTTCGCCCTCCTCCCGAGATTCGCCCTCCCTCCCTTCCCCAAGCGCCTCCTCTTTTGGAAGTCAACACCCACTGCAGACCCCAAAAAAGTCAAGAAGTCAACGGCCGAGATGCTCTCCTCAAGTCAGGAGGAGCTGAAGGGTGAGGAGGACCGGGCGAGGGACGTGGTCAGGGAGGCCAAGGAAGTGTACGAGGAGATCGCCAAACTTCAAGTTGCACCTCGCCCGCTTTCCAGGTCCGGCAGCAACGGTCGACAAGCGACTTGCAAGTCGTCAACCGGAACGCGCTCTCTGAATACTGGTGTCCGACCTGTTCCGACCAAGTCGACAGCCAACTCGGCCAAGGGGAGGGCAGCATCAGCACAACCCATTTTTAAGAGGACGGCACCCTCGGGTCGCCTGGACGTCCCGACCGCTTCACTACCTGGTCGAACTACGAGCGCCGCACCCAAGATCCCTCCTGCCGCCCAGCTGGCCTCCCGCGCGGTACCCAAGAAGGCCACAACCCCGATCCCTGCCACACCAGCACCTCAGGCAGAGTCCTTCGAAAAGGCGCTCAGTCCCCCTCCTCCCATGCTCCAAGTCGGAGACTTCCTTATGGAACCCATGGGTGGCCAGGACTCGCCGACTCCGCCTCCAGACGCAGCTGCATCGTGCCTCGGTGCCCTGCGCCACCCTCCAGCCGCCTCGACCCCACCACTAGCCCAACAACCGAAAGAGTTATCTCTGTCTCTCTACCCTTCTCTCCCCACATCTCCACTCGACTTTGGCGCGTTCCCGACTGCCGGTCCTGTCGTCCCGCTCCCAGGCTTCGACGCTCCGCTAACGACCGCGCATCCGAACTCCCTCATGGACGCCGAACCAGATGTCTTCCAACTCGTCGCGTCGACAACGACCGTAACAGAAACAAACGCCGCCTCCCTCCTCGATGCGTCGGCTACTACTACCATGGACCACTCGCCAGCGAGGAGAGAATTTGAAGCTCATCGCCTGCCCGTTCAGCCTCCGGCGACGCCAGTTCCTCCGGGAGCGTTCGCCTTCCCCCGATCAACCCTCTCAGCCGTCACTTCCCTCCCCACCAGTGACCTTCTCGGCGAGTCTCCGGCTGTTGAGGAGTCCTCCCTTGTCGATCCTTTCCTTCCTCCCTTGACCGCGACCGAGACGAAACCACCGAAACCCAAGCCCGCCCCAACGCCCAGGAAAGCTCGTCCTCCTCCGGCTGCTCCTACCCGTGCTACCCCAGCAAGAAAGGCCAAGCAGAACCCTCATCCGCCGGAGACGAGTCCGAATGCGCTCGCTGCGGCTGATGCGACTGAAGGGAGCGGTAAGAGGCGGAAAGTGACGGAACGGTGGGAGTACGTGCCTGTCCCTTTCAACGAGCCGGTCGAGCAGATCGGGTTGCCTGCTTCCACCAGGAAGCCGAGAAAGAAACCTGTCAAGGTAGAGGACGTGGACTCAAAGAAGGGGAAGGGACCGGAAGGGACCGCTGCGGGAGCGAAAGGCCCAACGTCGGAGAATCGACTGGCCAAGGCGTCGGACGTGTTTGCCTCCCAAATCATCCTAACGTCGACTTCGACCGCCCCAACCGCACGACCGGCCACCGTGGCATCCAAGAGTTCCCTCCCTCCAGCGTCGAACTCGTCGGCTGCCTCTCGCACCATAGCGGCGACGAGGTCCAAGGCTGCCTCCGTCCCTCCTCGCTCGACCATCCCCAAACCCAAGACCCTCCCCGTGCCAGCAACTCGATCCGCCCGCACCTCTCCGGGAGTTTCAGCTTCCGCCACATCAACTGCACCGGTCACGGCCAGGACGAGTACGTTGCGCCCGACGAGGAGCCAGTCGGCGGTCAGCAGTGAGGGAACAGCGGGGAAGGCGAAGGCGGGCAGGAGCATGTTAGCTGGAGGACCGGTCAGGGTGCCCAGGACGGGAGCGGGTGTGCGAGAAGTTGGAGGTCCATGAAGCCCTTTTTTTGACCAGCATCTCCTGGAGACGAGGAATGTCCGAGGCATGAAGTGAAAAAGACAGTCATGACATCTACCTCTTCCTCTTGCCTCCCCCTCCCCCACCGTACGCGCCGGCCATCTTGGCCAGCTCGTCCGTGCCCGCAACCTGGTAGTCGCCCGTTCCAACGATGCCCAACACACCGCCCTTCTTGGTCATCCTTCCTTGCCGTCGAACGGCCTCCTGCATGCGCTTCTCAATCTCGCCCTTGCCCTCGTCGTCGTGCTGCTCCCACTTTGATCCAGCCGGTCGAACGGCAGCCTTCTTCTTGGCCGTGTTGGTCGACGCGGCGATCGCGGTCGGCGCCTCCCTGAGCGCGAATGACTTGGCCAGATGACCGAGGTGAAGGTTCTTCAGGTGGAAGAAACGCTTCTCCTCGAGCGGGTGGGTCGAGTACGATCGAATGTACGACTGGAACGCCTTCTGGGCAAGCGAGGTGTGCTGCGAAGGAAACAAATTAAAGAGGGAGCGATGGTTAGCAAAGAGCAAGACTGACGAGAACAAATGAAGGAAGGAGGGGGAGGGACTGACCTTGATCGTTCCGTGAACCCATCGCTCCATGGCGCCCTGCACTTCAGTTGCTCTGGCCTCCCACTTTCCACCTCCAAACCCGCCCTTGAGCACACCCTCCATGCCAACGCCGTTGATCTTCACGTCGCCCATCTTACCCTCGACCCAAGGGACCCAGTCCTGCTCGCTCTCGCCCACGAACGCCCAGGCCTCTCCTCCCGCTCCTACTCGGGCCGTTCGTCCGATTCGGTGGACGTACTCGGTCGACCCGCCCTCGGTGGGCAGGTCGTACTGGACGACCGCTCGGACAAGGGGCATGTCGAGTCCTCTCGACGCGACGGACGTGCAGAACAGGATGGCCGACTCGGTGGCGCCCTTGTCGGCGAACGCCTTGAGCGACGCCAGTCGGGTCTGGAGCGGAAGCGAACCGTGCAGGCGGTGGAGCGTCGTCTTGGGCAGCAGCACGGACGTGAGCGAGACGGGCTCGTCGAGAATCTTGTTGCGAGGCCGCTTCTTGTTCTTGCCCTTCTTGTCGGTCGTCGTCTTTGGCTTGTCGTCCTCGTCCGACTCGTCCTCCTCACCCTCGGCATCGCTGCCCTCCTCGGCCTCCTCGTCCGCGTTCTCCTCGCCCTCGGTCTTGGGTCCTCCCATGCCGATCCCTCCGAGCATCTTCCAGTGAAAGTCGACCGAGTCGGTCGTCGACAGGAAGACGATCACCTTCTTTGGCTTCGCGCCCTCGACCTGCTTCTTGCCCGTGGCGACGAGCGACCGGAGCAGCGATACGAGCGTGACGAGTCGGAGCTTGGGGGGCGTGACGATGTACGACTGACGGAGCTGGGAGGGAGGGGTGAACGTTTCCTCAGGGACGATGTCGGCCAAATCACCCTGGTCGTCCCCCTCACCCTCCTTGACCTCGGTCGAAGTAGGAGCAGCAGCGGCAGCGACCGCCTTGGCCTTGCCCCTCCGGGCGAGTTCGTCGAGCGAGACGTCCTCACCTCCCGTCGCCCTAAACAGCCTCGGGCGTCTTAGAGCCTGTCCAGCAAGAGCCTGGACGTCCTCCCTCACGGTGGCCGAACACAGCACCGTTTTCCTCTCGACATCCCAATCCCAACCTCCAACCGTTCCCGCTCTTCCACCCTCGGCCAACTCCTGGATGGCATTCTTGCGCCGACCATCAAGACTCTTGAGGATCGACGAGAGCGTCTCGGCGAACCCGAGGTCCATGAGCCGATCAGCCTCGTCGAGCACGAGCCAGCGGAGCTTGGCCACGTCGAGCGATGTCGTGTTCTGCAGGTGGTCAAGCAGCCTTCCCGGGGTCGAAACGAGGATCGGCAGACCCTTTCTAATCCTCGCCTTTTCGTGCGTCCTTGTCGCTCCTCCGGTGAGGAGACCCGAAACGAGCCAGCGGGTGTAGCGTTCGCCTTCGATCCCTCCGGGGGGGACGTAGTTAAGGTTTAAGCTGAGAAGGCCTTCAAGGACGTCGTGGATCTGCTTGGCCAATTCTCGGGTGGGGACGAGGATGATGGCGAGCGTACCGATCGATCGGTCGATGTACGACTGCGTCGACAGCGGCAGGAGCGATTGAAGGATCGGGAGGAGGTAAGTGAGCGTTTTTCCCGATCCGGTTTGGGATTGGATAAAGACGTCCCGGCGGGATTCTTCTAGCTGGGCGAGCTGGTCGGGCGAGTGAGCGTCCGAGCCGGACGGCATGGGCAGGAGCATCGTCGGCAGCGCTGAACGCTGGATCGGGGTCGGCTGGGTGATGGACAGCTTGGCCGAGAGATGGTGGGCGAGCAGAGGGGAGAGTCCGAGGGAGGAGAAGTCGGAAATCGAAGGGATGCCGGAGGACGTGCTGGCCGCTCCCGGAGCGTTCGACGCAGGGATGAGGGACGTCGACGCTCCGGACGACCGTTCGGGCAGAGCGTCGGGCAAGGCAGACGAAGACGTCGACGAGTGGTACTCCTTCTGATCGTGCGTAAAGAGACTCGAGATGATCTGCTTCTTGGGCTGAGCCGTCGTTGGCGAAGAGGACATGGGACCCGAGCTGGGCTGCGCGGCGACGGCCTTGCCCTTGGACCGGGAGGCGGCGAGGTCCTCGTACCCGTCCTCGTCAAACTCCTCGTTGGCAAACTCGTTCGGGTCGAACTTGGGACGCTTGGACGGCTTGGGGCCGGACGTCGAGGGCTTGGACAGGGGCTTGAGGGCGATCGTCGAGGGAGGAGCAGAGGAGGACGTTGAGGACGAAGCGACCGCCGGTTGAGGAGCCGTCTTGTGGGCAGCGAGCTTGGGCTTAATGACCTTCTTGGCGTTCTTGTTGGCTTTGACTCTGTGGCGAGAGCAGGGGTGGCAAGAGGGAGGTCAGCTCCGATGGGAGGTCTTGTCGAGGAGACTCTTGGAGGGGAGGGGAAGAGTTGGAAGGAGCTGGGGACGCACCTGTCTGTCCAGCGACCACCCTTGACCTTATCCGCCGAGGCCTTTCCAGCCGAGGGCTTTGCCGGAGCAAAGTTGATGAAGAGGTCGTCCATCCTGTATGGGGTTGATGGGGGAAAGGTAAGAAGCAGGAGGCTCTGGGTCGGAGTAGACCTGCAGTTTGGAATTTCGATCGGATTCAAATCTGGGTCCGAATTCCCTCTCAACCCCAACTGCCCATCGCTCTCTTTCTCTCTCTCGCCCTGTCTTCAACCCGTCTCGCTCTTCATCGGCCAGCTCCGCGCCCCTTCTTCACTTCAGACCACCTTCCTCAGTCTGCTCTTCTCAAGTTTTGAACCCCCGTCGTTCCATCGATCCGACCCACTTGCCGCCAGCGCGCAACTCGCTCCAGCACTCCGCCCTCGCGCTCGTTGACACCCAGGGCTCACCTCTCAGCGTCGCCCCTACCACGAACACATCATAAGGTCGTTCAAGTGTTGCAGGTCAGACCCTAGTCGCCCAAGATGATTACACTCCTCCATGCCGGTACGTTGCGCGACGTTCGCCTGTTCGCTTGCCCTCACTGTTTGCTGGCCCTCACTCCCGCCCTGTGCCTGACCCTCGCTCTTGCTCTCCTCCAGTCTCCTACGTGATGGCAGTCCTCGGCTTCGTCTTTGTGACTCTCTCTCTAGGTACGGACTGTCTCAATCAGTCTCTTCGAGGCTCTCCTTGCTTCCAGGTGGTACGGGTAGCTGACCTCAGGTTTCTGGGCGCGTCATGGCTTGCACTCCTTGCAGCGAGCGGACTGCTCTGGATCGCAGAGGTCATCGAGGAGCACACCAAGCTGGCCAAGAAGATCGGTCGACGTTCGATCTACGTGTGTCCTCCTTCATTGCTGCTGTCGTGCCGTTTGCGGTGAGCTTGGCTTCGAGTAAAGTATTAAAGTCTGACGCGCCTCCTCTGCCGTCTTCTCTCGCCTTTTTTCAATACCTACCAGGCTGTTATCGGACTTCATCTTCTCTTCCTCGTCGTGGACAAGTTTCCGCTCTGGAAAATCGTGTTTAGCATCGCTTGCCACATCGTCTACCTCGTACGTCCCCCAAAGCGCCCACTCTGACTACCCCCAAGCGTCACTGTACTGACGCTCCTTTCGACCACCTCTCACGCAGCGCAACTTCTCCTCCTCGTGGCCTCTCATCAACCTCACTTCCCCAACGTTCGTCTCCTCGTGCGTCCTCGTCCTCGTGGACCACTACGTTTGGTTCCGCCACTTCGCAGCCGTCGCAGCCTCTGCCCGGACGCCCATTCGAGCTGGAGGTCCGTACTCGCGGCCTACGCATGCTAGTTACCAGAACCCAAAGGTGTACCACCAGGGAGTAGCTTTCATGGACGTAGCGAGCTTTTTTGGTGCGTCCATTTCTTTCTCCTCGTTCGTCTCGGCCGCCAACGTTCATCACGCGAGAGTTCACCTCGAGTTGGATCTGACTACCTTTCGCAATCTCCCCTCTGAACGCTTGCTTCTTCAGCCCTCTGCGTCTGGTTCATCCCTCTGTACCTCTTCCTCTCGCTGTCGGCAAACGACAACGCCCTGCCCTTCCTCACCTCCCCCCAAACACCCACCTCTTCCTCGGCGCCAACGGGCAAAAAGCAGCCCCTGGTCTACACGGCCTTTACCTCCCTCGCTCGGTTGCTGCCAAGGAGCGTTGTGCCTCGCCGGGTGAGGGCGGGTTGGAAGAGGGAGGATGCAGGGGGTGGGCTGTTGGCGCCGGCTAGTCCTGGAGGAGTTTCTCCTGGTGGACATACTTTCGGTGCTGGAGGAGGAGGAGGAGGGGGAGGAGGGTATGAGCCTTGGGGCAACTCCTCGCCAGCCGTTTACACACCAGGAGGAACGGCCTTCCAGCATTCTGCCCAAAACTCGCCCTTCCGATCGGCGATCTCGCTCCCATCGGCCACTCTCACTCCTCCTCCTCCGCGGAGAGAGTCGTCGTTCAGCACTCCAACAGGAAGTCCGAGGTTGCATCCTATCAACCTCAACGTGTCGGGGTCGAACGGACCGGGGCAGGAGGCGGCTGTGAGGCGGAAGTCGAGTTTGTTGGCTTTGGGGGGAGAAGGGGACGGTCCCAGTACGGGAGAGAAGGGGGACAAAGACGATTAGGGGGGAGCGGCCGAAGCTGAGCGTTCCTTGTTCGTAAAGTGGGAAAATATGCTATTAACATCGTACAACAACAAGCAGAGCGTGTGGGAAGATAGGGGTGTTGAGTCGGGTTGGGAGTCTGATCTGGCGAAAGACAACGTCTTGAACTTTCCTTAGGCTTTGGGAGATTACATAGCAGCAAGTACATCCTCGTCTCTGGCAATTAGAGAGAGCGAAGGAGAGCGACGACGATTCTGGCTGTTAAGTGGCTTTCGCGCGTTCGCTGACGGGCCGTCTGCGCTCGGACTTGAGTTCGTTGCTCAAAACACCGTCCGTCGACCGTACTCCTTCGTACTCCCACCAGTCCTTCAGTGTCCGTCTTTCTTGCCTCTGACGCTTTCTCTCGTGGTTCGGAAGGGTTGCTGATGATTGCTCGTCGTTCGACGTACCCACAGGCTCGCTCCCCCTTCCCTTCTCCCGACCGCAGCTGCGCCCCTCTCAGTCCTCCAGCCTTTCGTCTCTGGCTCGTCGATCCTGCTCTGCGCAATGGCGGACCTTCCTGGCTCGCTCCTTCCGACCGACATGTGTTGGAACCTGTATCGCTGGCGACAGGACGTTCGCAAAGACGGCACAACGCTGTTCGTGAACACCGACCTGGACCTCATCTGTGCGTTCTGCTTTTCGACTCCTCTCTGAGGTTGCCTTGTTCCTGACGTGCTTGATCAACGCCTCACTTGCAGCCAACCAGCATCCGGAAGACCACTCTTTTAAGATGGTGCTCATACCCTAAGGCCTGAAAGGTCGCGTCTTCTTCCGGCACTGGTATGTCTCTCCCCTCAGGATTTGACGCAGGGACTGTTACTGATCATAGATTTACTGGCTGACGTGCAGGACAACTCCGTCAAGACAGTTTGGATTACGACTTTGCTCCTAGGTCATTCAACACCTTCCAAAATCTTGGAGTCAGCTTCGCTCAGTCCCGCACAGTCGCTCGTCTGGCCGTTTTGCCTGCGTCTGGTATCACTTTATCAAAGCTACCAAGGGCAGATGACGACCTGGAGTATCTGCTGTTTGTTTCCGTTTCCAGCTGTCCGCTCGACTGTCGACGCTCGCTGATCATTTTGCGCCCACCCCTCTCCTCTCCTCTCCCCGCAGCACTCACCTTGATCGGTACGAGAAGCTATGGGACTCTCCGACAATGGCGTTCTTTCAGAGAGCCTCTGCCTGGGAGCCCAAGACCCCGCCATTTACTTTCGCCTGTACCTGGGTACGTCTTGATTTTTTGATTTTAAACTGCGCAGTTGCAGCCGCCTTTGACGTCCTTCATGTTCTTGGCCCTTTCTACAGAGTGCCGAATAGCGTTGGGACAAAGCTTGACGCTATCTCTACCGTCTAGCTTGCAAGAGCTCATCCTCGCTACGGACGACCTTCTCCGGGACGAGTTTCTCCCCCTTGTTCACTACCTTCTACCAGTACGTAGTCATCCCCCCCGATCGGTCTTCGATGACAAAGAGCTCGCATCTTCCCAGAGACGCTCCTGGTGCGTCAGCTTTATCAACCTTAGATCAGCCCGTTCCGTTCCGACGTTCCTCATCTTCCTGTTGCAGGCCGCTTTCAATCTTTCGAGCTTTCAATCTTTCGACGAAGGAAGCGTCTTCATCTCCTCATCTCAGCAAACACCTCCCTAGAAGACTGAAGGATTTGTGTGGTTTGGCGTCTCGAAGGAAAATGGACGGGGACTTCGCTTAGCGTCTAGACGTGTATGCATAGCTGGTAGGTTTCTCCTCTGCCTTTCTCCTTTAAGGATCGCGTTTTGACGATCCTGTCTTGATTGGCAGCTTGGTGACATCGTCATTTGGGAGAGAAGATGGTTCCCTTGATCGCGAGCGTCGACAGGGCAGGTGGGCTGTTGCAAGGCGCGTTCCTCGACTTGGCTTGATCCCGCCTTTGTGCACGCACATTGACTTCACATCCACGATTTTACGTTCTTCCCGACCGAAGATCCAACTCTCGACGACGACGCCTTCGACAGGGCCTTAAAGGCTGTCGGAGACTTCTACTACCCGTTGAGCTGGTCGTGGGTTGACCTGCACGCTCAAGGCTGGGCAAATCTTCTGTCTGAGCCCCAAACCTTTCAGAAGGCCATCTCGGGATAGTTTCTAGCACTCTTCCTGCTTCACAGTGACCTCGGAAGTAGGTTCGTTACGTGAGGAGGTTCGGAGGGGGGGTTGTACTCGAGTGCCCGTCGACCGCTCTGCTTTTGCCGTCTTCATCACCTGCATTACCAAAAAGCCTCGACCTCTTGGCCTCTTGACTCTCTAGCGAGTAGTAATCATCCCTCTTCCCACAACTATCGAGCGCCGAGAGCGCGCACAATAATCGAGCGAGCGATCAGGTGGAGTGCACGCGAGTACTTCAGCCCGCTGCGTCTCTTCGTCTCTCTGCGCTGTCGGTCTCCTTACACTCCCTCCGACGTCGACCTCTGCCCCACGAACCGTACCTCTCGCTCAACTCGACCCCACGCACTCGACAGGCAGCATCATCGCCTGCCACTCGACTTACTCCTCTCACCAGCGCCGTACCCAAACCCGCGGCCGTACCCGCCATGCTCGACCACGTTTCGATCTCACACGAAAGTCCGTCCTGCCCTTTCGCTCCTCTCTTTCCAACCGCTTCTTTCTGCCCAGAGATCTGACCTGCGTCCTTCTTATCTTCTGCTCCGATGCTCAGGTGGGATTATCCTTTGGCAGAAGTCGTACACGCCCTCTGCAGCTCAACTTGCTGCCTCCCCAAGCTCGCCGCTGAACGCGCTCGTCCGAGACGTGTTCATCGAGGGCAAGCCCGTCGTCGCTGCGGTCAACACTGGTCCCGTCGGTCTTCAGACGGAGCAGGGCAGAGATGTGTGGGAAAGTGGGGGCTGGAAGATGGAGTGGGGACGGGAAAACGGGCTTGGGCTCATCTTTGTCGTGGGTTCCCGTCGAAGCCTTCCCTTCAAGCCCGTTTCCCGCCGAAGCTCTGACGCTCTGCTCTCCTTCCCTAGGTCGCCTACCATCGACTTCTTCAGCTGCCCTACATCCCGCTGCTCCTCTCATCGCTGAAGGACCTGTTCCTGTCTCTCTACTCGCCTCTCATCCGGAACTTCGTCGCCTCCCTGCGGTCGACCTCGGCGGACGCCAGCTCGGCAGCTCTGGCAGAGCTCAACAAGGCTTTGGAGGGCTGGGACAAGGTCTGGGAAAAACTGCTGAAGAGGGTTGAAGGCGAGGCGGGCGAGGTACCTGGTGCAGCCAAGGTTAGTCTCGCTCAACGTCTCCGATCCAAGCTTCGGTAACTACGAACTGATACATTCGCACCTCTCGTTTCCGCTGCAGATCCGAAGGCCCTTTTCCAGACAGTCGACCCCGCAGCCCTCTTCGCCTGCTCCTGTCAAGATCGCAAATGTGGAGAAGGAGGTGTCGACGCCTGGGAGTACGTCCGACCCCTCTCTCTTTGATTGCTAATCTTGCTGCTCACTGACGTTGGAACCTTCACCTGTCGTCTGAATCAGCTCCCACAAGCGCCAAAGAGGAGCCTCAAAACACAGAAGACATCGCAAAGAACGTCGAAGCCCTGAAGGCGCGTCTCAAGGGAGGCGACGGACTGAGGCGGTCGGCACGCCTGAGCGGGAGAGGCAGCCCTGCGCCTGAATCCTCGTACGTATCCTCACCCTTCTCTTGGTGAGGGATTCGACGACGAAAACTGAACTCGGGCAATATCCTCTTCCTCTCCCTCAGGGGCACCGAGTCGCCCAAAAAGGGCAAGACGCCGTCCAAGCCTAGCGGTTCAGCCTCCAAAGTCATGCGAAAGTGGAACGACTCGTCCGTCACCGAGTCCGAGATGGCTGCTCTCGACTTTTCGGAACCGCCTCCCAGCTCGAACGATGCCCCGGACGTCAACGTGGACGAGCTCGTGTCGACAGACGCCTTGGGCAAGCGAGGAAAGGACGGAATCTACGAGGTTGCCGACTACCACACCAAGATGGAGGAGGACGACGACGAGATGGACGACCTCATCACTCGAGCTCTGTCAAAGACGGCCCTTTCGTCGACCTCGGGTGGCGCCGACGAGGCTGCTTCCTCCAAATCAGGCACTTTCACGTCGCTCTTCTCTAGGCTCACCGGCAGCAAGACGCTCGAGAAGGACGACCTTGGCCCCGTCATGGACGCCATGGAGAAGCACCTCATGAGCAAGAACGTCGCCAGGGAGGTTTGCGAAAAGGTGTGCGAGGGTGTAGAGAGTCGTTTGGTGGGCAAGAAGCTCAGTGCTTTGACGAGTGGGTCTTCTCCGTACTCTGGTCCACAACCTTTACTGATTGCCTTGCTATCGACCGTACTCAGGCGTCAAGAGCGAAGTCCGCGCAGCCTTGGAGGCTTCCATCACTCGCATCCTCACCCCTGCCACCTCGACCGACCTTCTGCTCTCGATCAAGAAGCACCTCTCGCTGTCCTCCTCCCTCGCCACCTCCGCCTCGGTCACCCCAGACCCCTACAAGCTCGTCTTCATCGGCGTCAACGGTGTCGGCAAGTCTACCACGCTGTCGAAGGTTTGCTTCTGGCTGCTGCAGAACGACCTCAAGGTCCTCATCGCCGCCTGCGACAGTTTTAGGAGCGGGGCGGTCGAG
The DNA here is from genome assembly GCA_014825545.1 of Cystofilobasidium capitatum. Classification (NCBI taxonomy): domain Eukaryota; kingdom Fungi; phylum Basidiomycota; class Tremellomycetes; order Cystofilobasidiales; family Cystofilobasidiaceae; genus Cystofilobasidium; species Cystofilobasidium capitatum. The sequence goes on from MVAJ01000002.1 coordinate 396,563, forward strand.
CAGCTTCGAACACACGTCAGGAACTTGAGCAAGCTTAACGAGAGCGGGACGGGTAAGGGTATGGTGGAGCTCTTCGAGCGAGGGTATGGAAGGGATGTTGCTGGCATCGCAAAGGAGGCCATCGCTCACGGTTCGTCCCACCTTGACCTTCCCAAGAGTTTCCGATCCGTCCTGACAGTCGATCTTCAATCCCTTTGAAGCCAAGGAGCAGGCTTTCGACGTGGTACTCATCGACACCGCAGGCCGTATGCAGGACAACTCGCCTCTGATGAAGTCCTTGTCTAAGCTCGTGTCGACCAACAACCCGGACAAGATCGTCTTCGTCGGCGAGGCGCTCGTCGGAAACGAGGCTGTCGACCAGCTCACCAAGTTTGACCGGAGCTTGAGGGAGGGTACGAGGGAGACGAGCGGTGGGCGCGGAGGAAAGGGTGGCGAGCGAGGTATCGAGGGCATTGTGTTGACCAAGTTCGACACCATCGTGCGTGTCTTTCAGACCTTCACGCCTCAGACATTGAGACTGATGTTCCCTTCGACCTTACAGGACGACAAGGTCGGAGCTGCGCTCTCGATGACCTACGTGACCGGGCAGCCGATCCTCTTCGTAGGCTGCGGACAGGTCCGTTCCTTTGCCTCCGTCGACCTTTCGAGCGAACTTCTCTCTGACACCAGTCGCTTCCTCCTGCCAGACCTACACGGACCTTCGACAGCTCAAGGTCAACCACATTGTACAAGCGCTGCTGCAAGACTGAATCTAGGGGTCGTTAATCTAATGTAATCCTTGTAGAGCCTCTCCTTTCGACCCCCCTCACGCACTCGCAACCCAAAGTCCACCAGCCCTCGCACTCCCCAATCCACCCACACCCAAACTGACCCCACTCGAGACTTTCTTCTGCCCTCCCTCCTCGCAAGTCTCCGAGACCGACGGCAGAACCTGCACGTTTACGAGCTGTCGGTCGGCGAGCTTGATGAGCTCGAGACCTTTCTTGATCCACTCGGCCTCTTGCTGACGTTTGACAACGACCCTGACTCCGTGAGGTCGTTGCGTACCGGACATAGACGAGCGAGCAGACGGGTCGAGTCTTAGGTTGGGAATGGTGAAGACGCCGTCGATCGACTTCTGCAGGAGGAAGTGGGTGTAGAAGGGGATGGTGAGGGGCGGGAGGGTCGTCAAGTCGTACACCACCTCGAGGGGCCAGTCGGCCGGGGATGGATCATCCTCCTGCCACCTCTCCGAGGTTGCATCTCCCGCACCAGAGTCAGAGATGGACCGTTGCGGAGGAACGGCAATGAAGCGGTCGATGATCCTCTGATCGCCCTCCTCGTCCGGGTTGCCCTCTCCGGCCGTCATCCTGCACGTCAGGTTGCACCCGACGCAATTGACCGACTGCAGCCTTCCTTCGCCCATCCATGAACCCGTGACAACCTCCCAGCTGCGATGCTCCACCGAGAAATCGAACTTAGAACTCCGCTTGAAGCACGGTCGGAAGGTGACGTGCTGCGGGCGAAGGAGGAAGAGGAAGGGTGCGTAGCCGATCAGGCCGGTGTAGGCGAGTGAGATGGAGAGGGATTTGAGCATGATTGGGTGAGGAGGGGGCGAGGTCGATAAGGAGAGGCGCGAAGTTGAGGGAGGGGTCGAGGGCTGGACGAGGAGTGTAAGGTGGCGGATCTGGTGGAGGGACAGGTACGGTTCCAGATCAAAAGCGATCGGATGCGTCTGAGCGTTCAAGAAAGCCCAGCCCAGGTCAGTATGAAGGCCTGCGCTGTTTAACCATGCTCGAAGGAGCGATGCGTACCCTTAGGAGGAACAGCTCCTCGAACGCGCCGTGCCGCGCGATAGTCACCTGCTCGTACAAGAGCGGCGAGGCCTCCTTCAGCCAGCTCCAGCACACCCGACTTGCGACGGCTAGCGTTGCAGAGTCGGCAAAAGCGAGGAAGCAAGCTACGAGTTCGAGTGGCAGATGAGGGAGTGGCGTGGTCGGAGTTGTGGGTGAAGCGGCCATGACATGCGAACGACGAATACTGGGTGATGGTTGGATTTCGAGCGTTGGGAGTCCGTCCGTCAGAGACGCAAGGTCGATGGACCATCTAGAAGGAGCTGCCGTAAGAGTCATTTGGGCTAGAGGTCGGTAGTAGTGCAGGCTAGCGGAGGCGTGCGTGTTGCGACTGAGGAGACTGCCCATCGCAAGACGCCCAGCGAGTCAGTCGCTGAAGCAGAGGTTCGAGGGGATGAGAGGAGACTCACCAAGCAATGGATGAAGCGCTGCCTATGGAGGTTCGAGCAGGCGCGAAGGTGACGAAGGGCGGCGAAGCAAGGGTCCGGAGTTCGACGCGTGGCAAAGAGCGAAGGGCTGTGGGGAGGGCCAGGACTGGACAGCCGTACGACGATGCAGACAGTGCAGAAGAGCGACGATGATCCGAGCTGTCAGGAGGACGTGGGCTTGGAGTGAGGGTGGGAAGGAGATGGAGATGCCTTATCGCGAGAGAGGGACGTTCAGCGATCAGATGAACCGACCAGCTCGTCAGCATCGACCTCGCATCGCAGCAGCAAGAAGTAGTTGAGGCTCGGTTGAGACGAACTGGTGGGAGATCGAGATCCGCTATGAGTCCTGGGTGGCCAGAGCGAGAGTACAGGCTTGAGGAGGGGAGTGTTCGCGGGTAGGGTGGTCAGGGTTGAGCAGGCGAGCACACGATCTCGAGTCGATGAGTGGGGTTAGCAAGGGCAGAGGCAAAAACTTATAATGACAAACTGCTTGGAAACGGTTTAGGCTAAGGAGTAGTAATCAAGTGGTTAAGATGCTTCCCTGCTATTACTTGCATCCCAGGAAGTGCCCTCTGGGCGCGCAGGTTCGAATCCTGTCTACTTCGCTTCCTTTTGGCTTTTTTTGCGCAGGCAACTCTCGACGCAAAGCGCTCCTTTTTCCCAGACAAATGCGATCATATCCTTCCTTCGTCAGGCATCCTCGCTCAGGACAGAGTGAACCGATGCAAGAAGTGGGGTGAAGTGCTGCTCGAACGACTGAAAGAAATCAAGACGAGCTCGCGCGTCCGGTTGTTGGCTCCCTCCGAACGACCAACAAGCATCTTGCCCTCCAGGACACCCCTTCTCCCTTTAGACCGTCAGTAGTTTCTTCCGCTCGAACGTGACTGTATCATCTCCTCTCAGAACGCTGACGTCTACTGTCCTTCACAGCCTAGAACAGCCGGAAGGAACCTTCCTCGCTCCCCCCTCGGCTCTCCCTCTCTCCTCTGCGTCAACAGCAGCAACCGCCTCTTTCCTCGCTCTACCCAAGACATCGACTAAGCTCGCCTCCACCGGAATCACACGGAAAGATGCCCTCCAAGGTGCGTTCCTAGCTCGAAGGGCTTTGTGGCGGGTGTGGGGTGCGGAAGCTGGCCTGCGAGCTCAGCCCTCTGCGCGCGGACAGGAGGCTCGAGAGTGAGGTCGCTGCAGGCGAGCCAAAGGAGCGTCGACGACAGATCGCAGCCCTCGTAGCCTTCTCTGTGCTTCAATGTAGTTTATCTGCCGCTGCTGAGCTGCTGTTCTGTCTGAGGGGGGTCGCCGGGGCGGAACGGGGCTCGTGTGATGATGACAGGCTTGACTGACCCCCTCTCTACCCACTCGCTCTCCCCTTTCGACGTCACTCCTGGCTGGACCGCAGGACCAACCCTCCCAGGACCCGGAGGACCTCTACGTGAGACAGAACATCATTGGTGCGTTACACCTCTTGCGATCCCTCCGCAGACACTGCAGCACTCGAGTGTTGACGGACAGGATGGGCCTGCTGCGGGTCATCCTTCCCTGCTCCTCACAGGCAAAGGATCGTTTGGTCAAGTCTACAAAGGGTACGTCATCCTTCTTGCCCTCACGTCTGTGCGTTTGACTGATCTGAATATTTCGTTGTCCACAGAATTGAAAAGAGGACGGGCAACCTGGTCGCCATCAAGATCATCGACCTCGAGAACGCCGAGGACGAGATTGACGACATCCAGCAGGAGATCCAGATCTTGAGTCAGCTCGACAGCCCTTGGGTCACCAAGTGCGTTTCCTCGTCTCTTCTATCCTTCAACGCAGGGTCTCGGCTGACCCTCTCTGGATGGGCCTCTAGGTATCATGGGAGTTTCTTGCGAGGCGCGCACTTGTGGATCATCATGGAGTTCTGTTCGGGAGGATCCTGCTCAGACCTTGTTTGTCTCCCAACTTTGGTCGTCCCTCGTTAACCCTCTCTCGACTGGTCCTGACGCGCTTTCCTTTGTGACCTTAGCTGAAGTCTGGAGTCTTCCGCGAGGAGTACATTGCCATCGTCGCTCGCGAGCTGCTGAAGGGTCTCGAGTACCTGCACTCCGAAGGAAAGCTGCACCGAGATATCAAGGGTCCGTGCTATCTCCTGCGCTCGCTACTCTCTTTCTGATGGCGATTAATTGGCCTGACGTGTACGTCGCCGCGCAGCCGCCAACATCCTCCTCTCCTCCACTGGTGATGGTAAGCTTCTTATCACGCATACGAGTTCTTAGACACGTATTGACCATTCTTTCTCGACCTCTGCAGTGAAACTAGCCGATTTTGGAGTCTCGGGACAGCTTACGGCGACTATGACCAAGAAGGTCAGTTTTCCTACATTCATGACCTCTTTCGTCGAAGTCTGACACCAGTCATTCCTTCGCCGCGCAGAACACCTTCGTCGGCACTCCCTACTGGATGTCTCCCGAAGTCATTAAGCAGTCCGGCTACGACTTCAAGGCCGACATCTGGAGCTTGGGCATCACGCTGATTGAGCTCGCCATGGGCGAGCCGCCGTACGCTGAGCTGCACCCGATGAAGGTACGTGTCGAGTGCCACTCTACCGCAAGGGTCTGTTGAAAAGTCTTTTGAGGGTTCTGACTTGTCTCTTTCGCAGGTCTTGTTCCTCATCCCCAAAAACGAGCCTCCGAGACTCGATCCCAAGTTCTCCAAGCCGTTCCAGGAGTTTGTTGCCCTTTGCCTGCAGAGAGATCCCATCAAGGTCCGTCTCCACCGCTCGTCCCCGCTCAACAGGGGTTAATATTTGACCTCTCTCTGTTGTTGTGGCTCCAGCGTCCAACGGCCAAGGAGCTCCTCAAGCACCGCTTCATAAAGACGGCGAAGAAGGCGAGCTTCCTCACCGAGGTTATCGAGAGGCACCAGGTGTGGAGGGCAAAGGGCGGCGCAAAGGCCGAGGAGGCAGAGATCGCTGCGTACGATGCGTGAGTCTCTGATCACGCTGCACGTACCTTGTGCGCAACTGATCACGACGCCTTTTCATATATATATATAGGGCAACTATGGGAGAGCCTGGAGATCTCTGGGATTTCGGAACGGTCAGGAGGGATCTGCCTGGTCGAGGGACCGTTTCTCGATCGGCAGAGCCACCTCTGCCTCCCATGCCCAGCCATCGTGCCCCCCAACCTCACTCTCAGCCTCAACCTTACCCCCAGCTCAACGGGCATCAGCAACACGCCTCGGCAGCACTCCCTTCTACTTCCAATCGGTACGGTTCCGTTCGGTCGCGCAACTCTGACTCGCTCCGCGCCAAGTCGAGCAGCGCGTACGCACCGGCTTCGACCCAGAGCGGCTTCTCGGACGCGTCGACCGTCAAGAACAGCGGCGGTACGGTCGGCCGCAGTCAAGCGGCGTACGACACAGTCCGGTACGCACCTGAGCAGACGGTCGCGCGCGACTTGCGGGAGGACGAGGACGCTGGCTTGGCGTACGACCTCAGCGATGAGGAGACGAGTCCGAGTGGGGGTCAGCAGCGACCGCAGCAGGGGTCGGTCGATGAGCCTGCTGAGCTCGAGGAGGAGGACGAGGAGATTGACGACTCGAAGGCAATCTTGGAGGACGTCGTCATCCCCGTCATCGACTCGGTGAGCCACCGCTTCTCGTCCGTTTCGTTAAACTTGCGGGAGAGCTGACAAGTCGCCTCTGCTGAAATCTCGCAGATCATCCAACGGGTACCGAACAACGACGCTCGCCAAGTGCTGGCGACGCTGAGGGCTGCCTTTAAGGATGCCGAGAGATTGTGCGTTCAATTGTAGACCTCCGTCCCGCCGGCTCTCAAGGCTGACTCTTGGTTTTCGCTGTCGACCTCTTTTTTACGCAGGATCCCTGGAGTGACGAGTGCACTCGTGTCAGAGATCTGCGAGAACGTCGAGCAGGCCGATCCCATCGACGACTCCCCGGCGTGATCGCTCCTCCCGCCTTCATGTGCCCCTCTCCCTCGCTTTGCCTCTCCACTCTCGCTTCACCTCTCTCCCTGTTTGCACCTTTCAACACACCTGCACGCACCACCTTCTCTTGCCTGTCTTACCTCTGCGAAGTACTTTCACTCTACCATACCCCTTGCGCACCCCTTTCCCTTCCCCCTTTTGCCACCCCTTCTGCTTTGCGCTACATACCGCTCCGTCTTTTTTGACCTCCGTTTTCGAGGAATGTCTCTTCTCACTCTCAGACGCTCAAAGGTCCTCGCGAAAGAGTCGTTGACCCGTGGATGGTCTGCTAAGTTGGGAGAACTCGACGTTGCTGCGAAGAAGAAGGCATAATCAGGTACAAAAGGGGTGCGTTCCGGGCTGAAGAGAATAAAGACGAGCACACAGCGTCAGACGACAAGGACGGGAGAGGGTATAAAACAGGCAGAAGTAATGCCAGCCAGCAAAAACGAACCTACTACGCCCGTCAACTCCTCAAAAGTCCTCTGACCTAGCCCACTCCGAGATGGATCCTCCCTGCCAATACTGCTCTCCTCCCCTGGCCATCAGCGCAGGCGCCAACTCGACCCCGCCCATCTCCGCATCCTCGTCCTCCTCGGCGCACACTTCGCCCCACCCACCCGCGCGAGGACCGTATCCGTCCACCGGCCCGGGAGTGACGAGCGGTTGAGGTGGGGGAGCGGGCAGACTTTGAGTTGCGCGCAAGGGCCGCATTGGACGGATCTTGCGGTCGGTGGGTGCTGATGGTTGGAGGTTCAGGTTGTGCGGTTGGGGGGACGACTCGGGCGAGCCTGACCGGGCGCGCGTCGTCCGTTTGAGCGGAGACGGCTGGCGAGGCTGGTTGGCCGAGACGTCGAGGTCCATGCTCGACCCCGGGAGGGAGTTCGACGTGCTTCCGGTTGGGCAGTAGAACGGATTGGCCGTCTGTTGGGCGAGCAGGCGAGCGTCCCGGTCGGAGATGAAGCCGTTGCTGGGCGGGGAGGAGGCGTATCTCTGAGCGAGACCAGGAGGACGGGTCGGCGAGCCCTGAGCCGAGGGAGAGTTGAAGGGCACGGAAGCGCCGTACGAAGTCGAGTAGCCGACTGGCGAGTTGGAGGCCGAGGGAGACTTGTAGCCTTCGTTGATGCCTGAGGCAGGTATGGAGGAGAAGGTCCGGCGCGTGTGGTCAGCGGGTCGCCGAAGAAACGGGAGAGCGTCATGGGCCAGAGCAAACCATACGCACTCTGTCTGGCTCGACGACCGATGTTGGCACTGATGGACAGGCAAAAGAGGTCGCGTCAGCGTCCGTGGAGAGATGGGGACAAAAGGGGGCCTATTGAGCCAGGGAAGCAGGGCTCGCGGACTGACAGCTTGTTGGCCGTCTCCTCGTCGACGTCGCCGCGGACGGGCGACCAGGCCTGGCGCTGGGCAAACCTGTTTTCGGTCAAGCTGCGTTTTGTGGGCGAGTCGAACATCTGCTTTGTCTTTCTACGAAGGGCGGGACGAGGTTTGATAGGTCAGGGTTTGCAAGGTAAGGGACCTCATTTGGGGCTTGGACGCGTTTCGGTCAGATGCGTACTGACAATTTCACAACGCACTTGTCGCAATCTCCTCGTTCCCTCTGGAAGTTCATCTCTCATGCTGCGCCTGACTAGAGACTTCGCGCTGACAATGACTGACAAGGAAAGAATCAACATCCGTCGACTACCCTCGAACGGACGTCGGAGGGCAGGTTTGACACCCTTTCTTTCGGCCCATGGACACTCCTCTCTCCACCTCCCTCAGCACAGACCCAAGCCCCATCTCATCTCAACGCGGTGGATGCTCTATGTCCTGCTGTGGCTTCTCTTTCTTGCCAGAGAAGGAGCGAGCTGCCAGAAGCCACCTTTGCGCTGAGACGCCTCGGGCCTGTCGGACCGTCGCTCAGGGGTCCCTGCGTTTCGAAGGCGCAGAGGTCGGGCCTTTTCTCCCTCCTCTGAAGAAGACAAGTGAAAGGCTGACTCTGTCTGCCTTGTACTCTCACTCCCGTTCTGCCCGCCATTTCAGAAGTTGGAAGCAGGATGCCAGCTCGCACGGCCGACTCCTTTTTACGCACCGACTCGTTTCCGACTCTCTCCCCTCCCTCGTTTGCTCTGCTCGCAGCTCGCCCTCAAGGATCTCCCGCTTCACCCAGCCGGGCGCTATCCTTCCTCTCGACCGATCCCTATGCCACTGCTCGTCAACCGACGTGCGACATTCCTCTTCGCCCTCTTCCTCAAGCGGTCATGACGGCTACGCTCACTCCGCCTGTCGTGGAATTTGAAGCGGTGCCTCCTGCTCGACCTCGACCTCCCAAGCCTGTTCTGAAGGACTCCAAGATGCGACGTATGTCGATTGCTCTCAAGCAGGTCCTCACACCTCGACCAGCTTCCGTCGCTCCTTCAAATCTCTCCACCACTGTCGGTCCCTCCTTTCGTGCCCCGTCGTCTTCGAGTACAACTCCAGCGCTCGCTCCTCGATCTAGGACTCCGTCGCTCTCACCTGGGACTCCTAGTAGACCTCCTTCACCTCCCTACACGCCGCGCCTCGATGCCCGAGTGCTCGCTCAAAACCTTATGGGTCCACCTGTCCGTTCTCCTCGACTACGTCCAAACGCAACCCCTTCACGCACCGACCCACCCTCTTCAGCGACTCTTCACCCTCCCCCTCGGCACTCCAAACCTCGAAGTCTCTCGCACTCGCCAACTGCCGTTGAACAAGAGGCGCATACGGTTCGGGTTCGGGAACAACGTCGGATGCGCGAAACCGCAGAGGTGTTAGAAAGGAAGCGGAGGAGCGCTTGGTTTACCCAGCAAGCGGGACTCGGACGAGAGGGAGGGATGGAAGTGTCGAGTTCTGCCGATCAGTGGAGTGGGCTGAGAAGGGAGGACTTGGAGGATATCCTCGCTCTGCCTTCGGACCCTCCTCGGTCGCCTACATCAACGGATATCGATCCTGCTCAACATTCACCATCCGTCAACCGCCGGTCAACAGTCGCGTCTCTCTACTCGGGGTCGTCTCTCTTGACGGCCGAGGACGACGAGGCTCACCATCCAGCCATGCCGGTCTCCCCACCTCTTTCACCACCTACGAACACCCTCTCTTCCCACTTGTCAGCAATCATCCCGCCCCTCGACCTGACGCTTTCAACAACAGACTCAACCGTTTCAACTCCTTCATTGCAGTTCCGCAACCCTTTTCCACTCCAACCTTCACCCTCTCCCACTCGTCGACCCCCCAGAGCACCAAAGTCACCTTTCAACCGCCTCACGTCCTTCCTCTCCCCGTCCGACCGGACACACATCCTCGTTCCCGACCTCCCCATCCGAAGGACAGGCGTACACGCAGAGGTGTTCACGCGCGAGACGCTCGGTCGGAGATTGCGCGAGACTGACTTTCACGGGGACGAGGACAGTCGGCGGACGACCGAGAGCGTCTACCTTGAGTAACTTCAGCCCGGTTCCGTCTTGCATGTGTTTGTATTGTCCCTTATCCCTTTCATTGCGAAGGTGGTGGAGGAGAAGGAGCATGGTAATGACCGAAAGGGAAGAGATGAGAACAGACATGCGGAGAGGGGGGGATGGAGAAAGAGAGGGCGTGGCAGCGAGAGGTTCGAAGAAAGAAAGGTGAATAACGAGAGTGGCAAGAGCGGAAAAAAGAGGGAGGAGGGTACGGAAACAGTCCTTAGGAGAGGAACGAAAGCAAGGCTGGTTGGGAACAAAGACAAGGCAGGAGGAGGAGGGAGTGGTCGAAGAAGGTGAGGAAGGCAAGAGCGGAACCCGCAAGAAAAGCAAAGCGGCGGCTTGTAGAAGATGGTGCAAACCAGATGTTGGAAAGGGGAGGAAAACGGGTATCACTCAACCGACGAAAGATGCTACGACAAATTTGTTCCTTGATCGGTATGGTCTCGGAGTTTTTTTTGAAGGAGATGCAGGAGGTCCAGATGGGAAGGACTCCAAGGTTCACGCCGGCGGGTCCTGCTGAGTCTCGTCGACCATCCACGAGGAGAAGTCGAACTGACAAGAAGGAAGCCGATGGTCAGTCAAGGCTCTCCCTTGCAACCAGATGAGGATCGAAGCAACTCACGTCCGTCCCGAGCTCGGCGTCAAGATCGAGCATGTGCTCCCCGGCGTTGCTGGCGAATAGGGCCATCATGCCCGGGTCCGACATGTCCATGGACGAAAACTGGTAGTCGCCGCCCTCGCCCGCCTGCGCAAACACGTTTGGGTCGAACAGGTTGGGGTCGGCCAGCGAGCTGTTGTCGCCCTGGTTGGGGTCCTGCTGCATGAGCTGCTGGGGCGGAGGAGCTTGCTGACCATCCGAAGGCTGCTGATCCTGGGGGATCGGGTCGTGCATCTGTTGAGGGTGGATCTGCCCCATCGTCGACGGATCCTGAGCGTACTGGCCTTGGGGCGTAGGGGCAGTCGGCGGCAGAGGAGATCCTCCGGGCCCTGCGGGCGAAGGCTGGACAGCAGGGTGGGGCGACGTAGTGTTGGCTGGGGTCAAAGCGGTCGGGAAGACTTGGGGCGAGGCGTGATTCGACGAGGACGCCTGGGCGTTCTGAGCGGGCGACGGAGGCAAGGGCGACGCGGGAGCCTTGCTCTGTGGAATCGATCGGAAAGGACCGTCAGTCTCGTGCATCAGACAGTCGGAGGGAAGAAAAAGGTTCAGTGAACCAACCTTTGCCTTCGCCTTCTTGGGCGCAGCCTTGGCCTTGAGTTTGCCAGCGGCCTTTCCAGGCACCTTGGTCGTCGAAGGCGAAGCCGCGTCGAAGCCAGCTTGACCCATACTGGGCGTGGCGGCATACTCTGCATGGCCTCCATACTCAGAGCCCGAGTGGCCCATCATGGGCGGCGGACCTCCCGCCTGGGGCGTGTAAGCCGAGTGGTAGCTCATCTGCGAGGCCGGTCGAGACATGTCGTACTGCGAAGGGTGAGGCGGCTGGCCGACGGGCGACGCTACGTAGCCTGGAGGAGCCGGAGGGAGCATCTGAGGACCACCAGTGGGGGACTGGCCGTTCTGAGGCATCTGCTGCGACGTTCGACGGTGCACCATAGCGGCACTGCGGGAGGAGGGAGACCCAAGTCAGCAACGAAACGGAGACAGGCTGAAACAAGCGAGCGATACGCACTAGGCCTTCTGACCCTCGTGGTAGTCGTCAGTGTAGCCAGCTTGCTGACTAGGATGCATCTGCTTCGGAGACGGAGAGGAGATATGTCAGTCTAGGACCAACGCAGGTGCGAGGGTGGGGCGCAAGATAAAAACTTCGTCACACACCTGCATCGGACCCCGGTTTCCCTGCTGAACCTGCCTCAGCGCCAGCTGCTGCTGCTGCTGCAGACTGAGCTTCGGGACGGCGCCGCCGGGAGGAGGGACGGGCGTGCCGTCCATCTTTACTCGTTTAGGGCTCGGCTCGCCGTTGTCGTGTCGGACGTTGAGCTGCGTGGCTAGACCCTCGGCGATGCTTGCCAGCTGAGGAAGGGGAGATCGGATGTAGTGAGCGATGCGGTCCGGAGCGATGTTGAGCCTGTGAAGGTGAGCAAGGAGGGCTGATCAGCGACAAGAGCAACGGACAGACAGCAGCAGAGTGAGCAAGACATACTGAGCACCCATCTCTTCGATGCGCTGGATGAGGTTGCGATGCTGAGCGACGACGGCAGGATTGCCAGGCGGGCCGCCTTGTCGAGCGCCGTACGGTCCACTTTGCTCTGGTCCGCCTGGCTGGCCGTAGTGGAGCACCTGCGACTGGGGAGGTCGACCAGGCTGGGAAGCGTAGCGCACGAGCTGCAGAAACAAAGTGTGTGGTCGGCCATCAGCGCTGCTGCAGAAGAGGGGTGCGTGAGAAGTCAAGACGCACCTGAGGTCCGCCCGGCATGCCGTTGCCTAGAGGCTGTTGAGACTGCTGCTGGAGCGACTCGCCGTCCGAACCGTTTCGAGCACCTGGAAGAGAAGGACGAGATAGAACGGATGGAAGTCGGCAAAAGCAAGCAGTGACGTTCGAAACGACTCAAAAGACGCACCAGGATGAGGTCGTCCACCTGCCAAGCTCCCTGTCCTCCCAACACCCACTCTCGCAATCGACCCATGGAGGGGCCCGTTGATCGGCTGCTGGCCAAACGAAGAAAGGTACATTTCGGCGTCGGACAAAGGGGGGTTGGCGGCCAGGGTTGCGGACGTTTGGATCTGGCGGAAGTCGCTGAAGATGGTCCACCACTGGGTGGGTTGACGCGTTGAGTGGAGGATTTTCAAAAGGATTGTGGCAAGAGGAAGAGAGAAAGGAAGGTGATTAGGTTCAAATCAGAATATCAGCCCGTCGTCCTGCCTTCCCTGAGATCCGAGCGAATTTATCTAGGCCGGAAAGACAAAGGAAGAAAAAAAGTAGAATGCGAACCTCATGCAGCAAGCCCCGCTCGCTTCTCTCGCCTCCATCCACATCGGGTCGTCGGAGCTCCGGCCGGTCGACAGCTTCCTTCCTCGCCTTCGCATAGTCCCGCCCTCGCGTGCCTCCCCCGCCAACCGACCCTTTGTCCTTCGCCTCAGCGCCTCCCGCCTCGTCCTTGGTCTCGTCCTTCTTGTCGCCGTCCTTGCCTGCCTCGGTGTCGGTCCCGCTGACCGGACTGGGCAGCTGCTGGCCGTTCTTGGAGTCGTCCTTGTCGTCCCCTCGATCCGACTCGCTCCCGTTCGACCGTTTGCGCTTGGCAGCAGCGACGGCGCCGGTAGGGTCGTCCTCGGTCGGCCGGGGGGACTCGCCCATGACGAGCAGCTCACGAGGGGACGAGTGGACCGATCCGGGAGACGGGAGCGCGCCGTTGGCCAGGTGGCTCTCGCCCACGGACGAGGACGAGGACGGATCCAGCGTCGTTTCGGCCAGCAGCGCCCGGGCAGTCGAGAAGAGGCGAGCCTTGTACAGGCTGTGTGATAAAAGGAGGGGCTGGAGTTCAACAAACTTGAGCACGGAACGCGCAGAAGGAACATTACACTTACAACTCGTACACAAGCTCGACAAAGTGCTTCTCCTCGTCCTCCTTGCTCGCACTGAAGTCAGCTACCGCCCTTGCCCTACCCTTACCCTTTGGTCCACTCCCGCTTGCCGTCTGAGCCGAACCGAGCGAGGCGCTCCGCGGCTCGTCGACCAGGCTCCCCTGCCGCAGGTGGCTCGCGAACGACGGCGGACCCTGACCTGGCGCCGAAGGAGGAGCGCCTTGAGGGGACGCGCCGCTGACTGCAGGAGGGCCGAACTGCGGTCGCTGGTGGGCCTGGGTCGTCAAGGGAGGTTGAGTCTGGGGAGGCTGTTGCTGCTGCTGAGCGAACTGTCCCTCGCCCGACCGACTGGGTCCCGGACCCATCTGGTGCGTCTGAGGCGTCTGTCCCTGCTGCTGTTGGGGTTGTCCTTGTTGTTGACCGAGGTTGAGCGCGACGGGACTGATACCCGCTGTGGCCATGGACGACTGGGACGCCCCCTGGGCCATGAACGACCCCGACGGCATCTGGATGTGCATGTTGGATGACGCCGACCGCTGGAGCTGAGGCCGAACGCCCGCTGGCGGCTGAGGCGTGTGCGTTTGCTGCTGGTGGGCGGGTTGAGGCATCGATTGCTGCCCGCCGTGCGAGGGATGTTGCTGGGTCGGGTGCGATGGGACGGTCGACGTGTACCCGGCCTGCTGAGGAGGTCCTCCTCCGCCGCCGTTGCCGCCTGGACCTGGATGGCCGCCGCCGTTCGGATTGGACGGGGGAGGGGGTCGCTGGGTCCTCATCATCTGCTGCTGCTGCTGGTAGTGCTGCTGCTGCTGCTGTTGCTGTTGCTGCAGCGTCGCCGGATCGCGTTGGCCCGCCATGCTCGCCGACCGGCGCATGCTCTGTTCGTCGTACTCCTGCCCGGGAGGTGGTTGCTGCTGCTGGGTATAGGACGCGTACGATGGCTGTTGTTGCTGCTGCTGAGAAGGACCCGAGGGAGTTGGCGGGGCGGCGTGGTAGTACTGCTGCGAGGGATGCGAAGGTTGGGGAGCGTGCTGCTGTTGCTGCTGCTGTGGAGGCTGCTGCTGCTGGGGGTGACCGTAGGCCTGCTGGGGGTTCATGTGGTGCGGAGCGGATGGAGGCCGAGGGATGCGCACAGTTTGCTGCTTTGCGAAAAATCAAAAGAGGGTTGGGAACGAGCGAGGAAGGAAGAAGAGGCACGCAAAGTGGAGCTAGAAGGGTCAGTCGGGAGAGACGCGAGATTGGAAGCGGCCGACGCTCGTGAAGGGGTCAGACGCACCATTGCTCAACGTTTTTCGTTTCCCTTTCAACTCGAAGCTATCGTTCTCTCGAGGAAGATGGGTCTACCGGAGAGTTTCGCGTACGCGTTCGAGTTGGGTCTGGGCAGGATGGCAGAAGGAAGGAAGAGCGGGCGAGGTGGTCAGCAGTCGTGTTCCTCGAGGAAGCTGTCGACAGCCCCTTCGCCCAAACGAAACCCCAGCCGAACGCAACCTGCTCACACCAACTCCGTGCCCTCAGCTCGAGCGTGCGTCGAGCGATGGGAAGCGTGAGGACGGGAAAGAACAGGGGAGCGAGCAAGATGAAGCGCGGCGAACCGTCCCTCCATATCCGGCCATCTTCCGTTCTTGGGCTAATCACCCGCCCGGCCTTCCCAACCCTGGCTCCCCTCCCAAGCTCGCAAGGAAGAGATAGACGTACCTGGGTGTCGAAAGCGACGTCCTGACTCTTTGGTTCTCCGTGCGGGATGAGTCCGTGACGAAGCTCGAGCGGGGAAGAGGGAAAGATGTACTTGAAAGGGGGGGGAGCCGAGCGAGTTGAGAGCGCGCGAAAGGACCGACCGACCGAAGGGAGCCAGGGAAGACTGAGCTCGTCCGAGATCCAGCGAGCGAGAGTGTGCGCGTGTTGCCTGCTTGGAGTGGTAGGATGTATGCGGTCTGACAGGGTGTATTCGTCGTTTCTGTCCGAACACGATGTCTCGAGTCCGGGGAGCTCGCCCAAGCCTTACTTGAATTTTGCTGCCGCTTCTTCATCTGAGATCGCTTCTGTCTAAGATCTGAAGGAAGTGCATGCATCGACAGCCGAACGGGAAAAAAAAACAGAAGCGAAAGCAGGACACACTGGCCGAGAGAGAAGAAAAAGAGAAGAGAGAAACGCCCCAGTCTGTGGGGGCAGATGAACTAGAGAAGATGCAGCAAGAAAGATGGAAGACAGCCGGCGCGCGCAGGGTGCGCGACGGACACGTTTGACCGAAGGAGGACGTGGCTCGTCGTCAGAAGAAAGAGAAATTCACAAGAAGGCATTACCTGTTACGACAAAAGGGGAGTGGTGTGTATTCTAGGAGTGAAAGCAAGAAAACAAGAACGAGAGATGAAGCAGTGCAACAAAACGAAGAGAAATCGGAAGGGGGGGAGGAGGGGGGGGGGAGCGGTCTGCACGAAGACGAGTTGTTATCAGATCGTCGCAGAAAGCTCATTGCCAGTCATCTTCGTATCGGACGTCGATCCGTCGGAAGGAGACGGCGTGGCGGCCGAGCTCATCGACGGTCCGCTGAACTGGCCTTCGCCGCCGTGCGCGATCCAGAGGGCCTGCATCTCGTCCACCGGGTAGTCGAGTCCTGGCAAAAGCGAGTTTTGGAGCGTCTAGAGTGTTCAAGTAGAGCGAAAGGTCAGTGCCGGAGGGACAGGGGTTCGGGTGAGAGAAAAGAGGGACGGGAGGGCGAACTGACTCGAAGGTAGACCGTCTTCATGTAGTCCTCGACCGCCCGTTCCAACGCGTCGAATCGCGCTTCTATCAGCGGGATCTGTGTGCCGTTTGAACAAAAGCGCAAAACCGGTCGTCAGCGCGTGCGAGGAAGGCTCGACCAGAAAGAAGGGACACAAAATACGGACCTTGTCCATCGCGCTACCTGGGATCTTCCGCTTGCGGGCTAGCTCGAGAGGACTCTTGCCCGCCCATGCTGAGTCGGCGAAGAAGAGGAGTTTTTCCAAGGGTGAGCGTCCGAACTGTTTGTGAGAAGGGAAAGGGTGAGACTGACGTCTAGGTGGCAGCTCCGTCGGACCGTGCTCAAAGGGCTTGTCCTCCTCTTCCTCGTCCGACTCGTCCGTCTCCCCCTCCGTCCCCGTCTGGACCTTACCCCTCCACTTCCCCCGTCCGCCAACCTCCGTCCCCACCGACCCTTCACTCCCGTCCTCCATCCCGCTGCTCGACGCCTTGCTCTTCGACCGCCTCGCCCGACCGGTCTTCTTGGGCGGCTCGAGCAGAGGGACGACAGGCGGGGGTCGACTGGACGCGAGCACGTGTTCCGTTCGAGCACCTTCTTCTTGCCGACGCTTTTCCAGTCGACGGCGGACGGATTTTCGGATTCGAGGTTTCGAAGGGACCCACTGGTAGATCGGAAAGGCATAGCTTGTCAGCTCTGGGGTCAAAGGGTGCTGGAACATGGATAAGAGAGAACGGACCTCTTGGTTGGTCTCGACGACGGGGTTCAGACCCTGGCCAGGGGACGCAAACCCGGTGCTCGCGCCCGGAATCTTGAGCGACCTCCGCCTGCTGCTCGCACCCGTCGAGCTGCTGGCCTCGGCCATCTGAACGTCCGCGATCGACCCTGGTGCCGAGCGTGTCTGCGCTGGTGGCCTGATGGGCGGCGTGACGGGCGGGCTGGCGCGGTGAGACGATCCGCTGGGAAGCGGTGCGAACGGAGGGGCGGGAACGCTCGAAAGTTCGTAAGACGTGAGTGACTTTGAGGGTGAGATGGACAGCAGAGACCCGGCGGCGGACGAGGAAGCGAACGACGAGCGCGAGTTGAGCTTTGGCGGTTTGGGGAGCGCCATCGAGAACGGACCTGATCGGGCGGGAGGGTCGTCGCCTGGCGTGAAAGGGAGTGTAGAATAGGAGATCGACCGAGCGAGAGGGAGCCAGGGGTGAGCTCCGGGCACTTGCGAGGAAGGTCCGGCATCGAGAGAGGTCATGAGCGGGCCTGGGGAGGGGAGAGGAGGTGGGAAGGGCGCCGCGTCCGAGACCGACTTTCTACGTTTCGAAGCTCGAGACGAGTCGATCGGGGACGGCAGGTCGGCCTGGAGGGTTTCGTTGTGAGGACCGACCGTGTCTTCCACCACCGGGCTCTCGGAGGCGGGTTGGGCAAGGAAGGCCGACCAGTTGAACCCTTCCTCGACAGCTCCACCCAAATTTGTCGGCGTTCCGCCCTCCGCTCCCAGGCCCAGTCCATCCGAAGTCCAGCTCTGCGTCCTGACCGACACCTGAGGCGGCTCCTCATCGACTCGGAAGCCATTCGCACCCGAGCGACGCTTCCTCGACGGCTTGCGCCAGTTGGCGTACTTGCTCCCCGGTCCTCCATCTCCGACTGAGCTAGCCGTCGAGATGGTCGATGACGCATAGCCTCCGTCCATGTCCGAATCGCAGGCCTCACTCGGGATCGACAAGGCCCGACGAGGACTCGGGAAGGAGGAGGGTGGGTCGAGGGTGCTGCCTGGCTCGTCCAAACCATCGAGGATGTCCTGCAACATTTCAACCGTGTTGTAGTTGAGCTGCAAAGTCTCTCGACGTGTTGGTTCAGCCTGGAATGGTGGCGAGACGATGGGGTGGCTGAGGTGAGTGAAGGGCGAGCTGAGGGAGATGGCGCCGGGCGACGCTGTCAGGAGCGGAGCGTCAAACGAGACGCGCTGAACCCTGCCGGAGGACGCAGATTGAACGCTCGATGACGAGGCCGGTCGGCTAGGTCCGTCGTGTTCGGTTGAGTGAGGTCGAGAGGGAGGAGTAGGTGTGGGAACTGGTGTCGGACCTCGAGTTGCTTGGCCTTGAGGGTACATCGTCCAGTACTGCTCGACTTGCTGAAGATGTTGAGTCTGAAGCATGTTGTACGTCTCGAGGTTCATGCCTTCGACGCCCATAAACATGGCGGCGGGAGGATAGCCTTCGGCGAGCATCTCTGCCAAATGGTGAGACAGAGGGCACGTCAGGTCAGGTCTCTGCCTACGTCAAGCAAGAGGGAGGTGTAAACGCACGAGGGTAGCCAGGCATCATGCTCGGATAGTAGCCCGATCGAAAAGCGGCCCAAGGGTTGGCGAGGACTGCTTTCTGGTAGGACGACATGGCGAGCGCGTCAAAGACGATCGAGGGCTGGACGACGACGGCATCCAGCATCGGCGCTTCGAGGGCAGGTGTCGAGTGGACCGACGTGGAGGAAGCAGAGCTGCGTCGGCTGTGAGAGAGGTTTGACGAGCGTCTGTTCACCTGTGGTGGAGGAGGCATGGCGGAGGAAGGGAAGGTCGTTGAGGGGTGGGCGGACGTGGGCGTTGGTCCGATGAAGTTGATTGAGGGAGCGACAGGAAACAGCGAGGAGCAGGGGTTGAGCGCAGTCGGCGTCTGGTCCAAGTCGACGTTGCTGAAGTCGGTTGAGATCTGAAAGTCGGCCGGCAGCGGAGCGAATGGTGCAGACACAGGTGGAAGGGAATCTGCGAGCGGAGCAGAGGAGGTGGCCAGTGTCAGTTTTGGTGGGTTCGACAAGATGACGGCTTCTTCAAACTAGAAGCGAGCAGGAGGACTCACGAGACCCCATTGTGAGCGCGTTGGGGAAGTCGACCAGAGAGGGATTGTCCTCACGTCGTCGTTGACGTCCAGAGGCGAGCTGGCATTCGAGGGACGTATCCGGGCGGGCAATCCGAAGCGAGCGCAAACGTTTGAGGGGCCAACCCAGGATACAGGAGAGCATTTATGTCAGCCAAGGCCATATGGTTCAGGGGAGATATAGAAGTGAGAGCGTCCTGAGGAGGAGGGACGCCTGCGAGCCTCATGCCACGCATGGCTCGATTCAACCCTTGTGGTCCCACCACCAGCAGCGACGCCCTGTAGAGAGGTAGGGATCGACTTGAAGAGAGATTGGTAGAGAGGGGCAAGGAGGGGCAATCTTCGTCGGTGTTTCCCTTTGTACTCCGTCTCGGCGGGCGGACGACCGTCCTGACACCTTCGGCGCGACCCTCAGAGCAACCTGTGGCTCAACGAAGCTTCTACTGGCCAGTCGACCCTCCTTCCCATCCTCCAGATCCACTTTGACCATCCTCGAGGATGGGAAAGCGGGCGGCTCCGCTTGTCCCTTCGCAGGTCCCTCCTGCCCGTGCCCCCACGCGCGCCGAGCAGAAGCAAGGGAGAGGAACTCACGAACGACGACTATTGCTCTCTCTTTGATCTACAGACAGACGGCGACCCAGGTATATCAGGGAAGGGTCGTCCGACGGCGTCGGCCTGGGAGTGGAAGGGGGTGGAGGGCCAAGCACAGGTTGAGTAAGGCGGAAGCGGCAGAGGTCAGACCGCGAGGCCGAAGAGCAGACGCACCTTTCTCTCTACGCGCTCCTTCCAAGCGAGAGCCAGCCCGGGGAGGTCCACGAGGCTTACGACGGGTGCTTGATGGTGCCAGGGTGGGTGGTGCTGCTGTCTGTAGGAGAATTGACCTGATGAACTCCCCGTCCGGATTTGGGCCTCGGAGTCCGACGAGGGCGACGCTGACTGCTGGTGGAGAAGGCTGTCGGGGTCGAGGGGAGGCGCAGACTACACCAAACGCTTCGCAAGGGTCGACGTGGCAGAGTTGGCGAGTACTGCAGAGATGCTTGTCAGGTGCTAGTCAGGGCAGGGCTGGCTGCATGGGCTGCTTTGGGGCTGACCGGACTTGAGCTCGATCGCTTGACGGGCCCGTTCCCGAACGGGAGAGCGGTTTCCCCTAACGACGACTCACTCGAACTCCCAACTCTCCCGGACCACTGACAGAGGATAGGTCGCTGACGAGGACTCACTCCATTGCTGCTTGCTGACCCTGAAGGGCAAGGGAGGAGATGCAGACTCGCCCATCGGCCTGACTTGGTGAAGATCCTCTGGACCAGGTCCAACACGTTTCTGGACGTCGGTCAACTCGAAGCGCAGGACCCAAAACATCTCAACAACAACGAGAGAGATAGAGAGAGGGAGTGCTGCTGATTGATCTAGTAAATATAGGAGACTAAGGGGGGAGGGGGGGCATGTCCAGCCTAGGTGCGCTCGGACGCCAACGTTCTATCGGATCATGGCCATCACTTCCTTCGCTGGCCGTTGACGACGGTCGCTGCTGGCCAGCAACCCCGACAGTCTCGTAGAGGATGCTACCCGCTCTGTTTTCATCTCCTCTCTTATTTAGACTTCGATCGGGACAGGATACAGTCGACGGACCGGGCTGCCCTGATGAGAAAGGGGCTGACCCTCTGACACGCCCATCATGCCCTGATTCTGACCATCTTGATCCCCAGAGCCAGCCAAGAGGTTTCGGTCTCGGTCGTTTCTGCGGACCCGATGAGTGCTGCCGATGCGAGAGGCACTAGAAAAGAGAGGAGGGGCTTCCTTACTCCCGTCTTCTCTCTTCATCGCACGCAACGCAACACCCATCTCTTCGGATAACTCTACTTGTTTCACCTTCGACTCAACTCGGGTACGTCCTCCCTCTCTCATTCGCATCCACAGAGAGAAGAAGCTGACTCGATCCACTCCCGTCTTTTCTAGCTGGCTCCGGTACGTTCTTCGGCCCATCCCCAAGAACGTCTTCCGCCCTCCCTGACAGTCATCCACCTCCTTCCTTCCCAGAAACCTACCCTCCTTTTTTACCCTTTCCATAACATCCCTC
This sequence comes from Cystofilobasidium capitatum, assembly GCA_014825545.1. Lineage (NCBI taxonomy): Eukaryota > Fungi > Basidiomycota > Tremellomycetes > Cystofilobasidiales > Cystofilobasidiaceae > Cystofilobasidium > Cystofilobasidium capitatum. The sequence goes on from MVAJ01000002.1 coordinate 417,417, forward strand.
TTCTCTTTGACATGAAGTTCCTCAGCACTGTCCTCCTCGCCTGCTCGTTGGCCTCCGCCGCTTATGCCCACGCTGTCCTCCTCGGCGTTGGAGGAACCACCGGTCCTCAAGGTCAAGGCTTCGCGGTCCGAGACGACGTTTCCAGGACGGAATCCAACAGGTCAGTCTTTCTCTTCCGTCTTCTCGCTCCGATAAACCAACATGTCAGACGCTTACGATCTTTGTCTCTCTTTGGGGTGGCTTGGGGATAGGGCGGCTCAGGTCGACTCGAGCATCATCCGAGATCGAGAGATCAACCGAGGCGATGTCCAAGGCTGCGGAAAGACGAACGCTGATGGACGTACGTTCCTATCCACACACCTCTCATCCTTCGTCGTGAGGTTGAGCGCTGCTGACGAGTTGGTTCCTGTCCCTTGCCCGCACAGCTATCGACATCCCTGCCGAGGTGTGCTTCTCCCATCCGCTCTTTTACTCTAGCTGCTCTGAAAGCTGACCCTCTGTCTCCCCTTCCGTCGTCTCTTCAGGTCGCCAAGGCTGAGGCTGCAGGCCCTCTGCCCACGATTGCGGCTGACGGCCAGATTGTCAGTCCTCTCACGCCCAAACGTGCTATGCTCTAGAACTTTCACTGACCAGGTGTCTTTCGATCTTCTCCTAGTTGATGACGATGCACCAGGTCAACCAAGACGGTACGCCTCGCCTGCCTACCCCACTCCCGACAACCCTATCTGACCCTCAACGGTCCCTCTCCTCCTCCTGCATCCAGGTGCCGGCCCGTTCGATGTCGACGTCTCTGCCGACGACGGGGCGACGTTCCAGCCCGCCGAGGTGACCAAGGACGTCCCTGGCCGATTCTCGCTTTCAAGGGCGACGGCGACCGACTTTGAGATGGTCGCTCAGGTGTGTCGCCCTTCTCTTTCCGCCTTTCTTTCGTGATGAGCGAACGGTCAGCTGACGAAGGGATCGTTTTGTTTCGTTTTTGTTTTTTTTTGTCTCTTGTCGAGGAGTAGATGCCCGCTGGAATGAAGTGTGCTGGAGGAGCGGGAGGAAACGAATGTATCGTTCGAGCGAGGAACGGAGCAATCGCCGGTGTTAGTCTTTCCCTTCTCCTCTCCTTCCTTTCCTCCCTCTCTACTGTGAGTTGGCTGACGCTTCAGACGTTCCTTTTTCTCGGCCAGCCTTTCGGAGGAGTACGTTTCCTTTCACTGGGGTGCTGTCAGACGTCGTCTGACTCCATCCTTCCCCTTTTCAGTGCGGACTCGTCGCTCAAGCCGCCTGATCATCCTTCCGAACCTCTCGAGGACTTCCTTTCCCCTCTCGCCTTTGATGGACATTCTGGATACCTTCTCTCCCCAACTCTCTCACTTGCGCGTTTCTGGCCTGGCGTCAGAATCTGTACCCCCATCCATGTCCATTTATTGCCGCTAGTTTTGCCCTGTCTGGAATGAAACTTGTGTTGAACAGGATCTCGTCGAAGGCCTTCGAGGTGCAGTTCGAGCGGTGGAGGGTCAATGATACTCTCGGGTTTGCCGCCTCGAATTTCGTCCTCCTTGTGCACCTTTCTTCTCCCCTTACGCCCTTTTTACTGGTTTTTTCCAAGCTTTGCCACCTTCTGAGTCGCAGCGTTCAATCTGTCTATAGCTGTCCACACCCTGGCTAAGGAGGGCCCGCTGAGACTATCAGGGTAAGAAGAACGGGTCACCCTGACTTGAAAGGGGCTGACTCTCCGCAGAGACACCTGCGCTAGAGCTCGCCAAGAGCTTTTCGGTCTAGACGGAGTGAATTCTGACCTCTGCTGACCCGACGAGCGCTGCCGGCCGGAGAGGCAGTAGAAAAGGGTTGAGGAGGCGATTTCTCCCTGCCAATCTCCACTTCTCGTTCCAACGTTGCGACGCAACGCAACGCAAGCTCTCGCTCAATCCTTGCCTCACTTTGACTCAGATCGGGTACGTCCCTCGTTTCTGCCTTGGCCACAGAGTCTTCAGACTAAAACGGTCCTTTTGGGCATCGGAGGCACCACCGGCCCTCAAGGTCAAGGTTTTGCTGTTCGAGACGACGTCTCGAGGACGGAATCCAACAAGTGAAGGCATCTCTGTCTCTCAGATCGATTGTCCACAACTCGCCGAGACTGACACCCCTCTTGATCTTCTTGGGTGCAACAGCGATGCTCAGGAAGACTCGAGCATCATCCGAGACCGAGACATCGAGCGAGGAGAAACTCAAGCTTGTGGTGAGACGAAGGCGGACGGTCGTACGTTTTCCAAGCTTTCTGTCCTTCGCTGAAGAAAGCACACTGATGAGTGGCCGTCTTTCTCTTTTGCGTAGCCATCGACATCCCTGCCGAGGTTCGCTTTTCTCCTCTCTTACACCCTTCAAACTCAGGAACCTGATGATTTCTCTCCCCTGCTTCACCTCCTAAGGTCGCCAAAGCTGAGGCTGCGGGCCCTTTGCCCACTATCGCGGCCGACGGTCAGATTGTCAGTTCCTCCGCTTGCAACAACTTACCTCTATGGGCTCTCTACCCTCGTCAAGCACGCGCTGACAAGCCTTTCCTTGTTCTTCTCTGCAGCTAATGACAATTCACCAAGTAACGGAGATGGTACGTTTGCTTCGCGACCCGCCCTCGCGACCTGATCCCCCTCCCACTCTATACACCTTTCTTCCCACGATATTCCAGGTGCGGGCCCTTTCGAAGTCGACGTCTCTCCCAACGACGGGGCCACTTTCCAACCTGCCGTGGTGACCAAGGACGTTCCCGGCGAGCGATCGCGATCGGATGCGGAAGCGACGGACTTCGAGATGGTCGCTCAGGTCCGTACCCTCTCCCTTACATCCAGAGGGCCTTCGACTGATGAAGTTCTGGTTTCGGTTGTGGGCAACGGCAGATGCCAGCGGGTATACAGTGTGCTGGAGGAGCGGGTGGGAACGAGTGTATCGTTCGAGCGAGGAACGGAGCCCGAGCCGGCGTCAGTCCTCCCTTTACCTCGCTTTGTTGTCAGTTGCGGGATTGCTGATATGTTTCTTTTTCGTCCAGCCTTTCGGAGGAGTACGTACATTTCTTCGTGCGTCGCTCAAGAGAGTCGTCTGACTACCCGCTCTCTCTTCAGTGCGGACTCGTCGTCCAAGCCGCTTGAACGCTCTCTCGACTACTCTCTCAACGACTTCATTTTGTCCTTTCTCTCGCTGGCCGAGTTGGCCACCTCCCCTCCTTCAACGCTCAACCTGGCCTGGCGTCAGTACCTGTACCCTCCACGTCCTCTGCTCGTCGTGTCAATTCTGCTCCGCCTCCCGTTTTGAAATGAAACACGTCTCGCTCTGTCGTTCTTGAGCGCTTGGATAAGGGAGAGACTTCGTGAGAAGAGCATGCAGATCGTTAGAGGAGACGTGAGGAGGTTGCACAACACGTGGGGGGAGGAAAGGGAAGAGATCTGCGAACGAGATCGAGACGGTGATCAGTCACGAACCGGAGGATGAAAGCTGACGAGAGCAAGAGACGCACACAAAGAAAGTGAGGAGAAAGTTGTACGGAAGTGGGGACGCTAGAGCTTCGACCGACTAGATTTCTCCTGGTTGACGGTTGCTGGAGGTGAGGCGGGGTTGATCTCGGAGGCGAGAGGCGAAGGAGCGATGGTCGAACGTCGACTCTGCTTGAGTCGCAGCGGTTCGAGCTGCCAACAAAGAAGGTACAGCATGAGTGACTGTTAGTTTACAAGGGAAGCTTGATGTCAGGAGACGTACCTTCCGACGCAGATCCTTCATCTTTTGAGTTTGCGGGACCCACTTGTCAAACCCTGACCGCAGCTCGTTCAGTTCCGCCCCGAAGAGTTCGAGGACGAGAGGGTCCTCCATGATGCCACGCTGGATTTTAAGAGTGCTTGACGTCAGGACCCTTCTCAAAGCGCAGTGAAGGCAAAGGAAAAATGGACCAGTATCCAGGGGACCTCATAAGAGTTCTTGTGCTCAGAAGCGAGGAACTCGTCCACATGGAGGCTGCCCTTTGGGACAGGACTGTCGCCGGTCTCGAAGAGGTAGCGCACGACAAGTCTGTAAAATACAACATGTAAGATCAGCGTGATGTCTGGCGGATGTAGGGTGAGTGAAAAGACTGACGAGTAGCTCGCATCCTCCACGTACGCCGTCGAATGACCCACACCCGTCAAACCATGCGCAACCGACTCTGACAGGTGGGAGACGAGGCCTCCATCGTCCAATCCGGCGTTGCGAAGCTGGAGGCAGAATACGAGGAGGTTGGTGACAAAGTCCGACACGTCGTAGGCTGCGCCGTCGATGTGGAGGACTCGCAGGATGTTGGGGTGGTGAGCGGCCGAGAAGATCGCACTGTAGACGGGGACAACTCTTGAAGCGGAGAAAAACAAAGGCAGGAGGCCGTCAGGTCGGTGACGCAAAGGAGAGGGTGGAAGAGGACGAACTGGTCGTTCAAGGACGCCACAAAAACCATCTTGCAGCCATGATCCAGGACGGTGGTGAGGCTGGCGATGTACGATTTTGAAGTTTCGGACTCGGTGTCTTGAAAGTCGAAGAGTTCATGGGCGGCGGCGTTCTCAAAGTACTGGATGTAAGGCATGACGACCGACGACTGGCTCAAAGTGGTGAGTGGACCGGAGTGTACTCCGCAGAGACCGAGGAAGGCGACCTTTGGGTACTCGCTGTCGACCAGGGAGGTCGACTTGAGGATGTCGTCGAGTTGGTAGACGGCCGAAGTGTTGTGCGGTGACCTGATGTACCCTTCGTCGAAGAGTTTGGCGAGGAGATGGGTGGAAACTGGGCATCCTTGCGAGTGCGTACCGACAAAGATGGCGTCCGCCTCTCGGAGATCTTTGACCCAGCCATCATTTCCTGTCAACTCTTCGAAGAGCTTGTCGACCCGGAAGCGGACGGTCCCGTCGCCTTCGAGGGGGATGACCGTGAGGCTTTCGAGCGCCTCTATTGGCTCGTCGCCGAGGTACCGTTCGAGAGCAGTGCGCATCTTGTTGGCGAAGACGATGGAGGTTCCGGTCGGCTCTCCAGCAATCTGTTGAGAGAGAAAGAAGAGTGCACGAGTTAGAGAAAGCAGATCGGAAAGGAGAATCGAGAGAACTCACCCTCCTCGTCAGACCAGTGGGGAACCAGCCATGCACACCCAGGATGACCACCTTCCTAATACCCTTCCTCCGTTTCTGACCCGTTACAAGGCTCAAGGTCTTGGGAAGAACTCGGCCTCGCTCCCTGCCCAGCGCGATCCGCTCTTCCGACGGCGTTATGCCTCTAGCCTCTTTCTCGCCTCCGAGCATCGAGCCCAGGACGGTAAGCGTCTTCTTCGCCAGACCTTTCCGAGAGGACGACGGAGGAGGTGTCGATCTCGGAGCGTGTTTGAAGACGTCGTCAAAGGATGGGAGGACGAGGTTGGGTGGAGGCAGGGCCTTGATGCTTGACGGCCGGCGAGAGGAGGCGGCCCTGAGAGACTCTGCGGCGGAGACGGTGGAGGGAGACATCTTCTGACCGACGAGACTCGACGAGGAAGGCGATTTGGAGAGGGCGGAAAAGAAAAAGGAGGAGGACTTCTTCGACCGGACGGAGCTGGGAGGCGACCGATTGCGCGGCGGTTGAAGACCCTCTCTGCTCCCTCTCGATCCTGGCAAGCCAGGCTGCTCCTCCTCCATCCCTTCAATGTCCATGACCTCGCCGACATCCGCTCCCAGACCAATCGTCTTGACGTCCGATCGAGGCTGTACGGCTTTTGAGGCGACACTCGTAAGCCAAGTTGAGTAGGATTTGGGTGACGGGACGGGTGAGGAGGAAGAGGAGGTAGGGTTGCCCTTCGTGGCCGGAACTTTAGAAGGAACGGCCATTGGAGCAGGAGGTGCGGGTGCTGAGCTGGTAGGTGCAGGTTCGACGACCGGCTGAGTTGGATCGGAGAACCTTGAAGTTGTCGCGGTCGTGTAGATCCAGGAAAGGGGTGCGAGGTAGGAAGTCGTTGGCGGAGGAGGGACAGAACTGAGTACTGACGCGCTCTCATCCTGCAGGGGTGGAGGACCTTGAACGGGTTGAGAAGGAACCTCCGAAACTGCGCAAAGCCAACGCGGAAAGAGAGATGTCAGGAAACATTCAGGAACAAGCCGATCAGATATCGAACACACCTGACTCAAGAGGTGCAGGTCGACTGCCTTCTCCCACAAGAGGAACGTAACTCCACCACGACCCTCCGCCTTGAGGCGACTGCGCAACCTCCTCGTCGCCCTTGAATGCCGCAGTGCGAGCCACATCTGGGACCGGTCCATTAACCGTGGGCTGAAGGCTGGTATCTCCTAATACGCCCAACTTCTCCTCAGGCGGGTTATTCGGAATGGCTGGACCTCCGTAGGACCGAAGCGAGAACCAGGAGGGTTTTGTCGAGAGGACCTGCAGAGATGTCGCATCCAGGGAAGTCGGTTTAACGGCCGTGGAAGGACCGATCGGGGCGTTCTGGGAAGGAGGGGGTGGGATGACCGTCAGAGGGCTCGGTGGGGAGGTTGATTCGGACGCCTGATGTGGGAGAATCGTTTTGACTGGAGTCGTGTTTGACCAGAACCAGGAAGAGGAACCGACTTGGCCCGGGAGGTGACCCTCATGAACGGCAGCGAAAGGAAGTTGTACAGGGGTATTGACAGGGTCCCTTGGCTCCTTTGGGATGTCGGAAGAGTCGAAGAGAGGTTGGGAGGACGTTGTAGGAGATGGCGAAGGCACGTTGGTCGGCCTTCCAGCATACGAACGGACGACCGGCAGCGCGGCGACGGTCGAGACGACGGGCTTGGGGATCCAGGCGAAAGCGGCTGAAGCGACGGCTGCTGATCGGCTGGTCGAGTCGACTGCTACGATTTCTGTCGACCTGTAATCGGTTTTTGGTGATGAGGAAGCAACGTCGTCGGGAGATTGGTCGACAGTTGGTAGAGCTGAGGAGGGGTGTGCTGCGCGGGAGTGTGTGGCCTCCAGAGCTGGCGACTCGGTCGAGGACGGACCTGACGACGTTGTTGACGACTTGAGGGCTCCAGACGGGGTTCGAGACCAGGTTCCGAACCAGAAAGAGTTGAATTGAAGGTGTTGTGGGACGGTAGCAGGGTCTGGGGGGACGGGCAAGGGTGGGCTGACCGTCGGCGTGGGGTGTGGCTCGACAGGACCTTCAGCCGTTCCTGTTCCCTTCCCAACGTCTTCAGGAGTAGCGACAGGATCTTGGACTTTCCTCCGCTTGCCCAAGAAGATGCCAGCCTCTCCGCCGCCCTCGCCTCCGAACTCGGTGGGGAGACCGACGACCTCCCTGCCCTTGCCCTTCCGAGACTCCTGCTGCTCCCTCCGCTCCTGCTCCATCCTCAACCGCGTAGCTTCATCCGCCTCGAGCGCCCGCTTCATCTCGCTCGTGCTGCTGCTTCCAAACGAGGACGGCGTGGATCTGGCCTCCTGCCGAGGGCGAAGGGTCGAATGGCTGAGAGTGACGGTGGGCCCAGCGAGCGTGGACGTGGGCGAGAGCGAAGGGGGCGTCCGGAACGAGACGATGGACCGGCGGGAGTACTGCGACGACGGGCGACGGCGGGTTGCTGCCAGGCGTGGGTGCGTGCTCGAGGGCGTAGGGCTGTTTGAGGAGGATGATGCTGAGGGAGGAGACGGGGTGGACATGCCGAGATGGCGTTGAGGGAGAGATCAAGCGGACGCAAGGACCCTGCACTCCACCGAATCGATGCCAGCACTCTTGCATCACAACTTTCCCTTCGACCCCTCAGAGATTCGTCTGGAACCTCGTCTGTCATGGATTACTCTCGGGCTTGCATCTTGCGCTGCGATGTGTAAGTCGTGTATGGGTGGAAGTCATGTGTAGGCAAGGCGCGTCGGGAAGTGCGTGGTCGTGAGTCTGATCTGTCGTACATAGGTTGGTTTGAGAAGCGCTCTCGGAGTCCGTGGTTTGCGTTTGAGTTACGAGAGATTTGCCAGGGTTGTGCTGCTAGATATGTCGAGACTGCGAAAGATTGGGCAAAGGGCTGATCATCAGTACTTGCCACGCAGCAGCAAGCAATCCCACACGAAAGACTTACTCTCAAGACAGCCCACCAAAAAATCGGTTCCAGGACTGCGGCAGACAAGCGTCTTGAAGGGATGCTGGCCATAGGGAGGCTCGCACCGACCGACCGACCTGTACAGCGACGGAACCTAGCGAGCCCCCTCCGCGTCCTCCAGCTCTCGTTCGAACTCCCTGACGATCGCCTCCTTCTTCCTCTCCCACTCCCTCATCTCCCACGCGTGTTTCTCTCGATCGACCCTCGCCAGACGTTCCTCGTTGAACGAGTACGTAGGCGACTTTGCCTCCCATCCTTCGCTCCCCCTCCTCAGTCGCCGAGGGAGCAGACCGAGAGGCACGTCGTCATCGTCCGATGAATCCCCGGCGAGGTTGACGGAGGAGTCGGATGTGTGCGACGATTGTGAGCCTCGTCGACCAGGAGGTGGGCGGGTGCTGGATGGCGCTGACCGAACGTTGTAGGAGGGATCCTTGGGCGGCCAGCAGAGAGACGTATACTGATCTGCAGCAAGATAAAGAGGAGCAAAGTCGGGTCAGTCGTGAGCGAGGAGAGAGCAAACAGCCACTCGATCCCAACATCCGCCGTCTTGATGACTCACAACGCGCTCTCACCCCGCTCAGACGGCTTCTCCCTCCTTTGGCCTGCGAGTGAATTCGACCCACTCACCACTTCCCTCGCCAACCTTGAACCAAAGTCCCCTGCCCGGATCCTGCCTCGCTCGCTTGTGTGCCCCGAGAGGCCACGCCCAAAGCCACCACTTGCGACCCATGACGCTCGACGCGTTTGCCCACCAGCCAAGGTCGTACGGGTATTTGAGCGCCTGGATGCGCCCTCGGCGGATGAGCGTCGCCACCTTGTCCTTCTCGTACGCCTCTATGGTGGTCGTGTTGGTCAAGAGCTGGTAGTAGTGATACAGTCTGGAAGGAAAGCCGAAAGTGGGTGTCAGGTTGGCGCAAACGCGCGATTGGGCTGAGGCCAGGAGGGCAACGCACGTGAAGATGCCGACCGAGATGAGAACCGGGACACCGAAGACGAGGTTGAAGACCAGCAGAATGATCTCATGAGTTTGAGGCGGGTGCTAGTAAGGGGTAGTTTACCAGTCAGTGCTGTGTTTGTGAGAGGGTCCTTGTCAGACTGGGACGCACAAAGTAGTTGTGCTCCGATCCTTGGGCGAGATCCCAGATTCTCATGCCCAAGATGCCGAGATGAAGGCAGACTGTAAAGGAGCTCAAGCGTCAATCCAGTCTGAATTCCAACTGCCTGCAGGAAAAAGAAAAGTTGCGGGGGGGGGGGGGGACGCACGCGACCAGCAAACGAACGAGAGGAACCGCAGAAAGTGTGGATAGTTCCAGTAGCCGATGCACCCGCCGACCCAGTTGCAGTGATGATCCATCCGAAGGACACACTTCTTGCACGTCTTGCAGTGATGAGCTGAAGCGCAGACAAAAGGAAGAGTCAGGTCTTGCGCGCAGTATGGGTGCGAAGGCTGGGACGCACCTCGAGCGGGCTTGGATGCCTGACACTTGAAGCAATACCGAGGACCGCCAGTCGATCGCTTGACCTCAACGCTCTCCCTTTCGCTTGGCGGCTCCCACTTGGGAGGGACCGCCCCCGGGTCGATCGTCACGCACTGCGCGTACGAGATGAAGAGGCCCGCCAGGAGGACATTGAAGGCGACCGTGAAGTAGACGAACGACCGGCCGTAGAGAAAGGTTGGCAAGATCCAGATCTGAGGCGTGAAGCCCAGGAAGGAAACCAGGAGGACCGTGGAGGTGATCCTAAGGAAGGAACAGAGGGAGGTCATCAGTCAGCCCTTGCGCGGAGCGAGAAGGAGGGATGAATACACACCAAAGTCGATCCTTGAGCGTTCGGGCGGCCATAGCTCAGACAGCGGCGCCTCTCGAAGACCGCAGTACGACCAGGTGATGCGAAAAGACCTGTAGAGCAACGCGTAACCAATTGACGAGCAGGGAGGAAGGTCTGCACGTCCCCAAAAGAACAGAGATGGAGGAGAGTCAGCCCACCAGCCTTTCCCTATCTCGAGACGAAGCATGGCCACGCACGCTTGACTGAACCTCACCGATAGCCTGGGAGATTGGGCAGACGCCAATGCTATCGTGCCGACGAAGAGACACTGCCTGAGGGGTTGCGACGGAGCTTGAGCCTGCGGTGAGGTCCTAGACAACCCTGCAGGAGCTGCACAGACCCCCAGAGATGTCGAGTCAGCATTGGACCAGCTCAGGGACGAAGAGGGCGAGCTTCTGTACTCACATTGGCTGAGTCCTGTCTGCTCCGAGTGCGAGTGGGATCTGGAAAGTGGCTCGTACTTGCTCGTACGGGGGTCCTGGTCGAGGGCTGAAGACGAAACGCCTAACTAGCTCGACGACCTCAACACCCACCCATTTTCTGTACAGATGCCCGTTCTCCCTGCCTCGACTCCGGCGTCCGTCATCTCGCGCGTCTGGAACTCGCGCATCGCCCCGCTCTCGCTGGCCGGAGGGTGGGACAACGTCGGTCTCCTGCTCGGTTCGTCCCGTCCCTGCCTCTGGCTTCCCCGTACCAGAACTGACCTTCGGAGGGAGTGTGTTCTCGTACAACAGAGTCGCCCATTCCTAAAGAGGGACACCGCAAGGTCCTTTTGACCATCGACTTGACTCCCGCCGTGATGAACGAGGCCTTGAGCCTGGGTCAGGTCGGCGCCATCATCGCCTACCACCCTCCGATCTTCTCTGGCCTCAAGTCCGTTTCTCGCCCTCTCCTTTACTTCTCCTCCTTGACTTCGCACTTCGTATAGGTCACTGACCTGGGTCTTGATGCTCAAATCTCGTTTAGGTCCTTGACCCTGGCCAACCCTCTCCAAAACTCGCTTCTCACATTGGCAGCCAACGGAGTTTCTGTCTTCAGCCCTCACACGTCACTTGACGTCGTCCCAGGAGGAATCAACGACTTCCTCGCCTCGGCCTTCAACGTGAGTCCTCACCCTGAACTCTCTTGTGTTCAGCAGAGGTCTGAGTTTTAGAGAATTTTGATCGTTTACAGCCTCTCGAAAAATGCGAGCCCATCACGCCGTCGTCCAACCCTCCTGTTGGGTTCGAAGGGTCCGGAGAGGGCAAGATCATCACCCTCGCCAACGCCCTGTCGCTCGACGAGTGCGTTCAGCGAGTCAAGACTCTCCTCGGACTCAAGTACCGTTCGTCCTTTCCCGTCTTCTCAAGGTCTTTCGCGAGCTCAGTACTGATCAAAGAGGTCGTTTCTTCGAACCAACTAGTGCAACTCGCTCGTGCGCCTGAGGGCAAGATGATTAAGACGATCGCCATCTGCGCCGGAAGCGGGGAGAGCATGCTCAAGGGTCCTGCCGACCTCTACTTGACCGGAGAGTGAGTTCATCCCTAATCGTTCTTGCAGGGCTTATTTGTTCCTCGAGAACCAGTGGCTGACCCACTTCGTACTCCTTCAGGATGGGCCACGTACGTCAACTTGGCTGCTTCCTGGACCCCTTGCGGGTATCAAAAGCTGATCATGAATCTTTGTCTTCATATTGCAGCACTTCATGCTCGCCGCCGCCGCAAAGGGCACGTCGGTCATTCTCTGGTGCGTTCCCCCTCCTCTCTCTTTGCACTCGCCCAAAACGGTCTCCCCTTTCGCAATCGCTGACCCCTGCTTCTCTTGGTGCTCGCCTACAGCGGTCACTCGTCGACCGAACGGCCATACCTCTCCAAGGTGCTCAAGCCCCGATTGGCGGACGAGTTCAAGAATGAGGACGGAGGAGGATGGGAGTTTGTCGTCTCGCAAGAGGACAAGGAGCCGTTCGAGATCGTATGAAAGCGACCCCTGGCGCTCTCTTCAACACTCCTCCTTGAGAGAAAAGGAGAGGAGAAGAGGCTGAAAGAGTGGTTGGGCCGTTGATCAATTTTGGCGGAAGAGAACTGGGGCGAAGGACTGCGAGCGCAACTCGGTCGAGTCGATGCCATCTTTGCTCGCAGCACGAAATATACCAAACGCTGGTAGGTAGAAAACACATTAAAGAGACAAGCTGAGAGAGAAAGGTCGAACCGATCAGCAAAGGTTGGCCTGGACCGCAGCGAAGCGTTCGACGTACGAAACCCACTCACCGAGACCGACTCGATGTCAAAGCAATGACCAGAGTCCGACTAGCCCACCCAACGCAAGGACGAGCGACCTCAGCCCGTTCAACGCCTCAAACCTCCTCAACAATCTGTCCACCTCGTCCCGCAAGTGCTTTTCCACACCGAGAATGCCCTCCTCCCGGGCGCTGTTGGCGAGATCGACCAGGGGCGAGCTGGCATACTGGTCGATGACGAAGAGGGTGAACGGCAGGCTAAAGACTGCGCTCAATGATCCTACAAGTGCTTCGGGTCGGCGTTCGACGAGGTAGAGGTACGTCCACAGCCCGGCGGAGATGGCTGCCAGCGGAGGGAAGGACCGGTTGGTTGAAGACAGGATCGAAAGGGTTTGGTCGAGAGCGAGCTGGGGCGAGGTGGAGTTTGTCGATCGGAGCAGGGGCGAGGTCCAGAAGGAGAGGGCGGCGTGGGCTGCTGCTGAGGCGAGCGTGACCGAGGGTGCGAGCAGACAGGCCAGCTGGAAGAACGTGACGAGCATGGCTGGAGGGAGTAAGGTAGGGATGTTGGGAAGAAGGGAGGAAGCGTACGCAGCTCGAGGGTTCGGAGTTGTCAGGTTCGGCGACCGCAGCTTGCAAAAAATAAAAAAGGGTCAAAGGCCAACTCCACAGCCCATCAGGTCGCCAGCTTCCCTTTCCTCTCCCATCTACCGTCTCCTCGTCCTACTCAGCACCCATGTCCTCAACCTATCAAACTGTCGCCGCCGTCGGCCTCTTCTCTTCTGGACTCGCAGCAGGTTCGTCGCCTTTCTCCCTCGTCGACCTCGCCTGTACCACTGACCTCCCTCCAACCCTGCTTCTCACACCTTCCTTCGCACCAGGCCTTACCCTCTCCTACCCTCTCCTCATCAACCCCCACTTCCGATCGATCGAGGGCGGCATCCCCATCAAGCACCGTCTCCAGATCTGGAACAAGAGCTACGACTTTGGAGTCAGCTGCATCCCGTTCGTCGCCCTCGGATCGACCCTGGCCTTCTTCGCAACGGCCTGGCTGGTCCCAGACGCTCCTGTTGCACTTAAGAGATCTTCCGTCCTCTCTGGAGTATTCCACATCAGTATCGTCCCGTTCACCGTGCGTTCTCTTCTGCTCTCGTGGGGAGCCTCGAGTGTGAAGAGCTCGATGGGCTGACGCCTGGCTGCTGCGCCGTCCGTTCGACCAGATCTTCGCCATGGTCCCCACCAACAAGACCTTGATGGGCATGCGCAAGAAGGCCAACGACCCTGTCGACCCGCAGGTGTACACCGAGGACGACGTTCGACCGCTCTTTGCCAGATGGGCGGCTCTGCACAACGTCCGGACCGGCCTGTCGCTTGCTGGTTTCGCCGTCGCCATCCTCAACTTCCTCGACATCTACCGCTTGTAGAGTTCGCAACTCGTCTAGTTTCTACGCTCAGCTGTGTATATAACTCTCACCTTAACTGAAAATACGTTGCGACGAGTCGGCCGTGCGAGAATGCGCAATCGAAAACGGGTGCGATCTGAACTCCTCAACGATGCCGCACGCCAATCGAGGCACAAACTCATATGTCTTGGTACTCCTGAGTCCTTTGTCGAGCAGAGAACAGCTTCGCGCTCGCAGAAGGAGAGAGATGAAGTGGAAAGTGCACTTTTATGAGTTCCACCCTAGGCGATTCCTGCTTCGTTCTCCGACCCCAGCTGCCAGACCCTCGAACGTCCAACTCGCTCCCCTGTCGCCAGGATGCTCCGTCTCCGGATCACCCTCCTCCCTCCGCTAGCGCCTCTCCGAGCGCTCTTTCTGGTTGAACCGGCAACGCAGTCGATCGGCGACCTCAAGGCTCAGCTTGGACGGGACTTGCAGCAGCTCTCGGGAAGGATACCAAACGACCTTGGGCTGGAGGTTGATGGCTGGGAGCTCTTGGACAGCAGTGGGGTTGCCTTGGTCAGAGAGGACGACGTGATCTCGTACGTCGCTGCTCTCCAAGCTTGGTTTCTTATCTTGAGAGGCAAGAAGGCTGATGAACGAGTGCTTTGGTCGAACCAGGGTCAAGCTCAGGGACGTCGACTCTCAACCTACGCCGACAGCTATCGCCCCTCCTCAAGCAGCCTCGACTTCCCCCGTCGCTCCGAAGCGCAAACGGACGCCCTCTCCATCCGTGTCTGAAGAGTCGTCGCCTGAGGTTGTTCCCGAGGCGGGTCTCTCAAGTTCGGCCCCTCCGACAAAGAAGACCAAGCTCACCCCTCCGCCGCCCGACTCCCAGATCGCTCCACCCTCAAGTCTCTCCTTGTTCAGCCTCCTTAAGAAGTCCGCCAAGAGTATCGCTCGGGTCGAGAAGCGCGGGAAGGCGCCGTCGACGAAGGCCGGCTCGAGCGAGGAGTCGGACGACGAGGAAGCGCATCAGTCGGACTCGTCAAGCTCGAGCGAGTCTTCTTCATCCTCATCAGCTTCTTCGTCCAGCTCGTCCTCTTCAGGATCCTCCAGCTCGTCCTCCTCATCCGGCGACTCGTCGGCACCTTCGCTGCGGTCCTCGAAGCCAACCACGCAGCCGAAACATTCAACTCAGCCCAAACCCTCGACAACCATCCGTCTCACACCCATCATCCCCTCGCAACCCCCCGTACCTCCCGGCGAAGGCTCGTCCGCAACCCGCGAGCGCAACCTTCGTCGGCGGAAAAAGGCGGCCGCTCTGAAGGCGATGGGCGCAGCGTCCGCATCCGCCTCCCCTGCTCCCTCCACCACGGCCAACCAAACCCCTCAACCAACCGATAGAGCGTCCTGCTCAGCGGACGCAGAGATGGAGGACGTCGACGCTGCTCTGCGAGTTCTAACGCCCGATTTTCTGCCCACGCAACCGGACCAGGAGGCCGTGACTGCTTCTTTCGTCGCTGCTGCCACTCGGGCCAACCCCGACCCAACGCTCGCCATCTCGTACACGACCGCGGCAAATCGAAACAAGAGCAAGGCGTTCAAGAAGGCTGCTGCGGGAGGTCTGGCGGGGTTCAAGACGCTCTTTGATTCTCCGGTCTCTGCGAGTGCTCCAGCCACACCCGCGAGCGCACCCTCGACGTCCACCCCTGCTCGCCTTGAATCGGCCCATAGTGCGCCGACCTACAACGCCGTCCCGCCCCCATCTTGTCTCTCAACCCCGACGACGTCGAGCAAGAAGCGCAAGAGCGGTCGATCGTCCCTCGTCCCCTCTCAGCCGTCGACCCCTCGCGTCTACCTGCCCGCCCCATCGGACCGCCCTCCGACCAGTTTGCCAAAGGCCATGTTTGTCAGCTCGGTCGATGTGGAGGATCCTGTGTGGGAGGCTAGCGTCGGAGGGGGCGTTTGGGCTGCTTACCTTGGGCTGGAGGAGGACAAGGTCAAGGAGCAGGTGTGGGAGAACGGGGCGATGCAGTTGGACTACGGGACGGAGGAAGCTGCTCCTGTCGTTTCTGTTTTGCAGAAGGGGAAGGAGAAGGAAGACGAGAGCGCGCAGGACGCTGGGAAAACGGAGGGGGGGTCCAAAAAGAAGGTCGACTTGACATGGGACGCTTTGGACGAACTTTACGAGGGCTCGACGGGCTCGCTGCCGTGGGAGAACCTCAAAGTCGGTTCCGCAGTCATCTACAAGGTCTGTCCCGACGCTCTCTTCTTGACGAACCCCATGTTCAGTTTGTGGACGGCCCGCGCTGACGTGGCGTTCCACTCGCCGGGACACAGGAACTCGTCTTGGACCCGAACGTCCTAACGCCGCACCTCGCCCTACACTACGGTCAAGTCGTCCACCTCACCAACCTGTCGGTCACCCTCAAGGTCTGGGTGCGCTACCTCGCGTTCGAGGCCGACGACGGCGAGATGTACGACGAGCTCAGGCCGGACGAGCGCGCGGAGGAGGACATGGAGGAGAAGACGGTTGGCTTGGACGAGTGGAAGACGCGTGTGTGGCGCGGCGTTTAGCGATGTTTATCTTGACCACACTTGGTGTCGCAAACGGAGTAACAGGCAAGTTGAGGGCAGGGACTCCGCCTGATGAATTGTTATTTGAATTGTTTGGGCTTGTCTAAGGGTCTCTCGCTGGGCTGGTCGTGCCGTTTTCGACATTCCATCTCGTTCAGCCCAAACTCGTCCTCCTTCCTACCCTACCCCGTTTTCCTTCTTCTCACCATGGCCGCCAACTTCATCGGGTGCGTCAGATGTTGCCTCTGCTCGTTCCTCGCGGTAGAACGGAACAGATCGACTGACTCGTGCCCCTTCTGCTGCCCTCTCCAGCGCCATCATCACCCTGACTTCGGTCAGCGACATCCGATACGTCGGACGCCTGCACTCCATCGACCACCAGGAGAGCACCATCTCGCTCGAGAACGGTCCGTCTGACCCTGCTCGGCTATGATGCTTGAGCCTAGAACTGACCCGGGAGCTGCGGTGTTGGGTGTGGATCAGTCTCGTCGAAAGGCACAGAGACGAGGAAGCCCGCGGACCAGTTTGTGCCTCCCAGCGACCGAGTGTACGACTTCGTCGTCTTCCGGTGCGTGCCTCTACTTCCCGATCAGTCCTGGAGATGCCGGTAACTGATCTCGAGTGGTCGACGGACTCTCAGAGCCAAGGATGTCAAGGACCTGGCCATCGAGCAGACCCCAGCTCCTGGCCCTGCTGCCGTTCCTGATGACCCCGCGATCATGGGTGTACGTACCTTTGCTTCTGCAAGGACCCTCCTGTGACTGTGCTTGATGATTGACTTTTGCTTCTGCAGGCTCAGTCACGCCCGCCTCCTGCTCAGCAGTCGCCCCAAGTGCCCGCCGGTTACCCTCAGCCTCCTCCCGGCTACCCGCCCTTCGGTGGTCCTGGTGGACCTTACGGTGGCTACGGCATGCCTCCTCCTCCCCCGGGAGCTGGACCTTGGCCTCCTCAGGGGGGTATGTATCCTCCCGGACCCGGTTTCGGTGGGCCCTACCCCCCTCCTCCCATGGGCGGCCCTCCCCCTCCCTTCCCCCAGAACGGAAGTCCCATGGTCCAGCGACAAGCTCCCAACGGCGGTTCTTCCGGCCCTCCTCCCCCTCCACCACCGCCATCTGGGTCTTCATCGCAACCTCCTGCTGTTCCAGCAGCATCCAAGCCCGATGCGTCTGCCGCGGACAAGGCTGGCCCTGGGGCCAAGCCTATTCCTACCGGACCTTCCGCCGCCTCCAAGCCTGCTGCTCCTCAAGCCCCGAGCGGACCCAGGGCTGCTCAACCCACTCCCTCGTCTTCCAGTGCCGCTCCTCAGATCGCTCTCAAGCCCTTGCCCACGGCACCGACATCCTCCGTCCTCTCCCAGAACACGGCCCAGACCAACCTCGACAAGATTGAGCGAGCGCTGGGCGAGATGAGCGTCTCCCGTGGAGGCCGAGGACCGGCCACTCTTGGCTCCAACAGCAGGCAGAACTCCAACCCTGCTCCCCTGCAGCAAGAGCAGCAGCAGGTCCAGCAACCTCGCAACAACCAGCGACAGCCCCGACCCCCTCAACAGCAGCAGCAGCAGCAGCAGCAGGCTGCGCCCGTCTCGGTTCCCGACTCTGAATTCGACTTTGAGGCCGGCAACAAGAAGTTTGACCGAGCGTCGCTGGCAAAGGAGGCCGGCCAGGTGCTCGTTGAGGACGAGTCTGACGACTCTTCAGATGAGGAGGAGTCCTCGACCGCGCCCAAGGACCGACGAACGTCGAGCGCCTCGGGCCAGAAGGACGCCTTCTACAACAAGTCGACGTCGTTCTTCGACTCGATCTCGTCCGACCTTCGACCCGACTTTGCGAGCACGTCGCGCGGCGGACGGGCGCCCAGGGGGAGCGGCGTCGTCAGGGGTCGCGTTTGGAGGGATGAGGAGCGCGTCAAGAACCTCGACACGTTTGGAGAGGTTGGGGATGGGTTGAACGGAAACGGACCTGGGCACGGAGGACGGGGTAGGGGAGGAAGGCGAGGTGGGGGAGGACGAGGTCCTCGAGGAGGCTACTACAACCAGCAGGGTGGACAGCAGCAGCAGCAGCAGTAGTAGACTGCAAACGTACGTCTCTCGGTCACTGAGCTCAGCATGACCGACACAAGTCTGACATCCATGTCTTCGTTCGCAGCCTGCGACCTTCGGGCGCGTCCAACTACTGACGCGCGACAGCTCGGACGGCTTTATTGACACACGTCCTCCAACTACACCCCTCAATCCGAACTCCTCATCTCCATCTAAGCACCTGAACAAAACTCGCGTCTCTACAAGTCGACCTTCAAGTTCCAACGCATCTGCCTGAGGGTCAAGGAGCGACTTGCGATCAAATCATGCTACCCCATCTCTCTCTGCCAACGAGCCCGAGCAAACAGCTGCTCTGAATTGCGAAGTACATCCTTGCCCCCCCCCCCCCCCCCTCCCGACCTGCGAACACTTCATCCACGGCGAACGGCCTCGAGCCTTCTGAAGGTGTTGGACGGAATACTCATGTAGGGGCCTGGCCTAGGGCTGGGCTTCGGTGTCTGTAGTCGCACGTCAGTCGCCCCTTTACTCCCTCCGAAGGAAGCCCCTCCTCGACAAAAAGCCTTACAAAGATGGACGGGGCTGACTGGCTTCTTCTTGCTGACCTCTCACTGCATCCATCTCCCCTAAACCCTCTCCAACCATGTCCCCTTCCCTGCCCAGCACCTTCTCGCGCTACTCCCTCAAGCCGGGAGCAGGCTTCGACGCCCTGAAGATCGTCCAGGACTCTCTCGTTCAGCCCAAGCGAGGCGAGGTCCTCATCGCCCTGAAGGTCAGTCTCGACCTCTCTTCAGGTGGGCCTGAAGAGCTTCAGCTGATCTCTCTCTTACTTCAGGCCGTGTCGCTCAACTACCGCGACCTCGTCATCGCCCTCGGTAGGTCCTGCTGCAGCTCCTGCGCGTTCTCCTGTCGCTGACCTCTGCTTGGTAACCTTCCAGGAAAATACCCCGGACAGCTCTCGGAGGACCTGACTCCAGCTTCGGACGGTGCAGGAGAGGTCGTTGCTGTCGGCGAGGACGTCAGCAAGTGGGCGGTCGGAGATCGAGTCGTGGTGCGTGCGTCCAGTCTGCTCTCCAGCCTCCGCCTGTCATCGACGTGACCTGACCAACCTTTTCTCGCAACAGGGCAACTTCACCCAGGCTCAGATCTCTGGACCTTACAACACGAAGGAGTACTTTGACACCTCGCTTGGAGGACAAGCGCAGGGCATGCTCACCCAGTACAAAGTGTTGCCCGACTACGGCCTCGTCCGAATCCCAGACCACCTCTCGTTCGAGGAGGCCGCCACTCTTCCTTGCGCCGCTTTGACCGCCTGGAACTCTCTGTTCGTTTTCAGACACCTTCTTGCACCTACTCAATACGTTGGTCAGGCCCTGACTCATGCTCTGTTGACGATTGCAGCTTCGGTGCCAACAACCAGGCCATCGGTCCTGGCCAGACTGGAGTCTTCCTCGGAACCGGAGGAGTCAGCGTCTGGGGAGCACAGGTGCGTCATCACCTTGATCGAGAGAAGTTTCTCCTCACTTCGCGTCACCTAGCTGACCCGCTCGGCGTTCTTCTCAGCTTGCCCTTCTCGCCGGCGCACGAGTCATCATCACCTCGTCGTCCGACAGCAAGCTCGAGACCGTTCTCAAGCACTTGGGAGACCATGCCGGCTCGCAGGCGTTCAAGCGTGTGCACACGATCAACTACAAGAAAACCCCCGACTGGGAGAAGAAGAGGGAGTCCGCGTCTGGCCTTCTTGCACTTGCGACAGTGCTGACATTTTGGCCTTGATTTTTTAGTCCTTGAGATCACCAACGGGCTGGGAGCCGACCACATCCTCGAGGTTGGAGGATCCGGAACGCTGGAGAAGTCTTTCCTCAGCATCCGACAGGGAGGCGTGATCTCCTCCATCGGGTTCGTCGCCGGCAAGGCCAACGCGCAACCCAACGTCGCTCAGTTGGCACTCATGACGGCCGCTACTCTGAGAGGCATCCTCATCGGCTCTCGAAAGCAGCTCGAGGATCTCAGTCTTGCTGTGAGTACGTCCGAGTTACGGCCTCTCATCACCAAGGTGTTCGACTTCGAGGACGCCAAGGGTGCCTACCAGCTGCAGTACGACGGAGGTACGTTTCCCCTTATCTCAGTGCCCGATTCACTTCGCTCACATTGTCGCGCATCTTCTTGACCTCCAGGTATCGTCGGCAAGGTTGTTATTAAAGTCTGATCTTCTCCCTTTCTCGAACAGCAATGTATCGATGCACTTCTTCAATCAACGAAGCCCGAGTCATGATTGCTCAAAAAAAAATCGTGCATCTATACAACTTCCCTCTTTGTCTACGTCTGCTCTCGCCAGTCTAAGTCTGGTACCTACTCTCCCAAACAGGCTTCATCCCAACTCTAAAGTTTGGCCTTGACGACGTCGCCCAAGATGAGTCCCCTCTTGGCCTTGGGCTCATCCCGCAGCTTGTTGACTCGCTCCTCGGTGATCTCAAAGACCGCTGGCAGACCGGTGTCGTCGAATGAGAGGGCGGGATCGAGGATCAGCTTGGCGAGCGCGGGAGAAGCGGTGAAGATTCTGCGGATGTGGAGAGAGGGAGGGAAGGTGTCAGTGAGATCCCAGGCGCGTGAGGCCGAGACGACCTACCGAGCCATTCCGTGTCTGTTGACGAGAGGAGATTGTCAGTATCTCGATTAAAGGTGGACAAGCGAGCGAAGATACGAACCCGTTGTGTCCAGCGCTGACGAAGTGGCCCTCCAATCCAGGCACTCGTCCGACCCAAGGGACTCCGTCCTTCGTCATTCCTGTTCAAAATGGAGCAGGGCAAGTCAGATTTTTCGTCAAAATCAGCAGATAAAGGGGAGAGCGCACCGATGACCCCCGACCAGTCATAGTCGACTCCCTCGCCGGCGGGAGCGTCCTCGAACTTGCCCCAGCCTTCGAATTCGTTCTCGGCGAGTTCCTGCAGAAGATCAAAGTCAGATAGACGCGAAAAAAAGGAGAAAGGGTCCAAGTACGCACGATGACGGCTTCAGTCTGCAAGACAAGTCGGAGAACATGCGCATCAGCGCTTGAAACCACGCGTGATCAACTTGGATGGAGAACTCACAACGGGCGTGAATCCACCCAGCCTGTCGTCAGCCTCGAGTTCAGGGTAGTCCTTGAAGAGCTGGGTGAGGTCCTTGACCCTTGGGTTGTCACCACCTGTCCAAATGCAAGATCCCAAAGTCAGCTACGCTTGGGGAATCGCAAGTGAGCAAATTAACGCACCGAAAAGAACGACTCCATCGCTTGACGTCCTAGGGTTGATGGAGTACATCGAGCCGCCGGGCATCAAGACTCCGTATGTGTTTTGAAGTGCCATGGCTCCGGAGAATGAGGGAGGAGGGACGACCTTGTTGCACATGAAGGCGGATGCAGATATTAAATTGTTCTTGAGGAGAGGCAGGAGGGTGGGAGCGAAGGCGTTTGTGGCGTGGACAACCTTGGATGTTTTCTGACGGTTTGTAAGGGGAGATGGGGTCAGCGAGATTGTTAGCAAATATCGAAGCAGAGGGGAAACGTACGATCGAGCCTCGAGGGGTGTTGACGCTCCATTCTCCCTGCTTACCCGCAGGAGTGATGCTCTCAACCCGGGTATACGTCTGGAAGTTAAGTCCCTTCTTGAGAGACTCTCGGATGAGATGGGCGACGACCTTCCAAGGGTACAGCGAGCCCGCTCGCCAGGAGATAAGAGCCTGTGCAGACTTCAATCGGGAGACCTGCGTAAGGAAAACTAAGACTTATCAGCAGGATGACGGTCGAGGGAAGCGCACAAGCGATTGAGACGGACCTTTGAAGCCTCCTTGGGGTCGGTGATGACCGTGATGTGGTCCGTCGGTCCTCCAGCTCGCTTGTACGCCTCAAACGTCGCCAGCTGGCCCTCCTTGACCTCTGCAGGCCGTGAGCAACGCTGAGATCAGTGACCTTCTTCTACTCTCCACCCGGTCGTTTACCCAGAGAAGAAAGAATACTCACCCACAGACATCGCAACGTCTAGCGTCTGTCCAGTCCAGAGATCGCAGTCGATTTTCTCCTTCTCGATGAACGCGACAGCAGCGTCAAACGTCTCCTGCTCGTTGCGTAGGATGTCGAGCGCCATCTGCTCGCCAAACTTCTGAGCATACTTGGTGAAACCTTTGTACTGATCCGGCTTGCAGTGGCCAGCGTTTCTGCAGTAAAGATGGGGGAAGCGGTTGTCAGTATCCGAAGGTCGGAGGTCGAAGAGGTCGAGCCCGCCAGCTCGCTACGACTGAGCGCGCTGAGCAAATAGGACTCACCGACCAGTGGCTCCCGAACAGGTCTCCCTGGCCTCGAGAAGGACGACCGTTAAAGGTGGCTTGTCCGAGTGCAGGAGCTCGTATACGACCAAGGCTCCCGTCATCTGGTCGCACGCCCCTCCCTCCGTCGGTCAGCTCACAACGGATGTCTGCGATGAGCAACGAGCTGAACGCACCCCGCTTCCAATCACGACGACTTCAGCCTCCTGAGGCAGACTTCCCTCTGTCCTGTAGTCGAGTAGAGGGTCCGCTCGGACACCTTGTAGCCAGTAGGAAAGACTTGGACGGTCGACAGGCCAGAGCCCGGTGGCCGGAGGAACGAACTTGTACGGCGCGTCGGTTGAGTTGGGCGAGGTAACGAGGGGAGACATGACGAGCGAGGCAAGAGGGAGCAGGAAGGCAGGCAGGATCATCCAGCGTCGTGGATCGTGGGGGGTAGGGTGAGGGAAGAAAGTCGAAGCGACTGGCCCTTCTTTCCTCCCCTTCGGCGTCGTCCGAAGTTCGATCTGCTCGTGATTCTGCACGAGTCCACCTGTCGAACTGACAAATTCCCCTTGCTGACACTGTCAAGAGTCGCCGTTGCTACAACACGATACATCTAATCCGTAAAGTGCATCTATGACGTCTTGGCAGCCTCAGCGGCCTGCTCTCGGGCATACGCCTCTTGCGCCTCCTTCTCACCCTCGTAACCCTCGACAATCATGTCGTTCAGACCGAGCTCCTCGTTCTGGTCGTGCGATCGCTCGTACGTCTCCATCGACATGTTGGGATCGGGGTCGGGTGCGTCTGAGGAAACCAAGAGATTTGATCAGACAAAGGATCACGAGTTGATCGGCGGGTAGGGGTACGCACAAGGGTTCTGGAGGTATGAGTTGGCGAGCGGGTCGTCAAGAATGAGCGTAAAGGGCCTCTCGGCATTCATGACCTGAACATCAAGATGAGGATTGTCAGCGTCTTTTTATTGAAAAGCAGAGCAGAGGATGAAGAGGACGAACCGCCTTGAGACCGAGCAGGAACTTCTCAAACCCTCCCATCTGAACCTCCTCTCCTCCACCCGCTCCTCCTCCCTTCAGCGAATCTCCTCCTCCGGCACCACCGCTGGCGAACACCTTCTCGTTCAGCTCCTCGTAGACCTGGGTGAGGATACCCTCGAGGGTCGTGAACCGTCCTCCGAGCGTTCCTGGCTGGAGGATGAGGTCGATCTCGGGGATCTCCATACCGCACGTCTCCGACTGAAGATGTCAAGGGAACGAAGAAGATAAAGTTAGAGACTTTATCATCATACGAGCGAAAGGTGGGGGGCAGGACTGACCTTGAGGAGATCTCGCGAAAGGTCCTCAGCGTCCTCAACCTTGAGGATGATCTTCTTGCCCTTCTCCGACACGGCTCCTCCGGACTTGACCTCGTTGTCTTTGTAACCACACGACTGGCAGTTGGTCGACATGATGATGATGTCCTACTCAGAAGGCAAAGTCGTAATCAGCGTCGCCTCTCGAAAAGGGGAGCTGTCAAGAGCCGACGAGAGGACATACCTGGAAATAAGGGATGTTGACCTTCTTCATCAAGGTGTCGAGCGCACCACTACAGCTCGAGCACTGGCCAGGGAAGCTGTACACCTCCTCGTTCTCAAACCTGCCCTCTCCAGGGTCAACGAGCTCCTCCTCGCCCTCCTCTCTGGGCGCGACAAGTCCGAGCTGCTCGTCCTGCACACGCGTGCGGACGTAGGTCCTGAGCGACCACTTGGGGTCCGAAATAGTCTCGTGAAAGGCCGCGAATGAGTTTCCGGAGGGGTCGTCGATGGTGAGCGTGAAAGGAGTGAAGGTTGAGGGCTCGGTGGCGGCGGCGGCGGCGTCTGAGGTTCGTCGTCGCTTGACGTCTACCCGGTCGATTCGACCCTCCTCCCCTTCCACAGACTCGTCACCCCGGTTCCTTCCCTCCCAGGTTCTAGCCCCCTCCTCCTCGCGTTCGTCCCCAACGGCGCCCCGAAGAGAGTCGAGCAGCGTCTCGATCTTGGCGTGCGTCTCCGGGTCCATGATCTTGCGGACGGGCTGGTCGAGCTCGAGGTCCCGGTAGGTGTCTCGGACAATTCCCTCCACGTTGGTGAGCTGACCCTTGCCTGGGGGAATGGTCAAGGAGAACTCGGGGATGGTGATGGTGGAGGTAGGCGACTTGACGATCTGTCGAGAGAGGTCTTGGGCGGACCGGATGTGGATGGTGTACGTCGAACCTCGCTCTACGTAACAACAAACGACAGAACATCAGACACCAGATCGACGCATCTGACCAAGAGGCGGAACAAACGTACCTTGGATCATGCCTGCGCTCTGGATCTCGGTGTTGGACTCTCCGCAGTGGTCGCATCGGAAGCTCATGACGACGACCTCCCTGAAGTACGGGATGCTGGTAAGAAGCAGTCGAGTCATACCCTGTGATGGGAAGGCAAAGTTCCACAGGCATGAAGCGAGACGTCAGTCCGGAGATCGAAGCTGCAGAGCTGAGAAGCAAGGAGGCGGACGTACGTTCTCGTGGCAAGACATGCATAGACTCTCGATCTCCTGGACGGCCGGTCCGTCGTCCTCTCCTTCTCCGGCCTCCATGTTTTCATCTCTAGCACCCTCCGCTGCTGCGACAGAGCCGATGGAAGGGAAGAATCTGGTGGGCGAGAACGTGGGCAAAGGTGAGGTCGAAGAGTGGAGGTGAAAGTCCAGGCGAGAAGGAGGGAAAGACAGACCGGCAGCGGTCAGCTCCAAGCAGCCTCAACCTGGACAGATATTTTAAAGGGACGAGCATACGCACGGGTCTGCTGCTCTGGGTGCGGTCATTTTTAGGATATCCTGTCTGGTTGGGAGGGAAAGCTCGCAAAGGGGTCGAGGGAGCTGACTGACGTCCGTCCAAAAACCTCTCTTACGTAACTTACAAGTACGCCTAACGACGGGGGTCACTTGCGATAACCGTTTCGCGTGGTTACGACAGAGATGCGCTTAGGTTGGACTTCTCAAGATGCGTGATATCCATCCAAAAAGAGACTAGAAATACGTAAGTGCTTTATGGCCCCTTGAACCCCTTGCCCCCACCCGACAAACTCTCAACCGCTGACCGCCCGCTTACTTGAGAAGAGTGGCCGATCTTTTAGTCGCCTTGTAGAAAGAGGCGTACCTGGAAAGAGGGCTAGTGGTCAGTTGGGGTGTTTTGGGCGGCGTCCAAAAGAGAGGAAGGACGAACATGTTGACGCGGTCGATGGCCTTCCCGTCCTCTCGGATGGCAACAGCCTTGACGTCGAATCCAGCAAGCGTGTACCTGAACGGGTGGCAGAGCAAGAGATGTCAGGTGCACGCACGCTTGTGTCCGGCGGGAAGGGGTGGGGATGGACGGACCTCTGGTTGTACCAAGGTCGCTTTCCAGCGCTCCGGTAGTAAACCTCTCCTCCGACTTTCATGACCCGCATCAGCTCCCGGATTTGAAGATCGAGCTCGTGCTTGAGCTCTTCGTAAGCCTTCTCGGGCGAGTCGGCGGCTTGGTCGGCCGCCGGAGACTTGAAGTCAAGCGAAGGGAGGGGGGTTGATGGGTCGATGGGCGAGAACCAGTCCTGCGAAGTGTGGATGTTCAGACACAGTCAGCAAAGAGAAGAGGGACAGAAGTGAACGGTAAAGGGCGGAACGCACCTGCGAGTCCATCAGGATGGCCTTGGTGAGCGATGCGTCGGGCAGTCCTCGAAGGACACTGATGGGAGATGGTCGTGGGACAGGTCAGCCTAAGTAAGGTAGGTGGACTCAAACGAAGGAACGCACTTCATGATGGTAGAGGTGTGCAGTCGGAAGGTGGAGACGGCGTTGTTCGAATCCTTTCGGAGCTCGTCGTAGCCTGACTTGGTCAGGTACAGAGGACACGACTCGGGCGTGTACTTTCCGTTGAGGCAGAGCAGGTAGTGGTAGGCACCGTTCTTGAGCGACGCGAGCTTGGCGACGGGGTCGAGAGTCGCGCTGACGAAGTCGGCCGTGGTACCGTCCTCGAGGAACATTCGCATCTGGAGACGGTAAGGGACGAGGATCAGCCAGCGGGATTGTACGAGGGATTGTGGAGGAGACGTACCTGGTTCAGGGGGACACCGAGGGCGTTCCAGAGGAAGACCGGGCTTCCTAGGATACTCATGAGCAGAGGATTCATGATGACCGGTCGAAGCTGTTGAGAAGAGCGCCCAAAAGCGGTCAGTCTGAGGTCTCGCCGCTGCGAGGGGCACAGGAAGACTCACTCGCTCCTTCCAGACCTTCTCCTGCTCCCACTTGTTGCTGGCGGAGCACATCGCCTGGGAGAGATGAATACTGGTCAGTCGGAGATTGTGATGAGACCGGAAGCGATCGAGCTCACCGCCGCATCCTTCTTGACGCCCGCCAACCAAAACGCCCACTGAGCGAGTCGGAGAGCGTGCCCACTGTACCCTCGAAAGTGGAAGTTGTCGGCGAATGAGGTCTCGTTGATGCACCAGTACTGGTAGGCGTGCGAGGAAAGGTAAGGGGCGAGCTTGTCCTCGAGGATCCGTCGGAAGTTGTCCACTCGACCAGCTGCGAACAGAGAATAAGCGCACAAGTCAATTTTCGTTTCGCGAATCAGACGTGTGGGAAGCTACAGACTTCCAAACAGAGCGAAGTACTCGTCGTAGGGCAACGCCTGTGCTGCGGCCAACTTGAGCTCGAGGATGTGACCCTGGCAGGGGTTCATGTCGACGCAGTGGATCCGCTGAGGCTTCGCGGCGATGGCGTAGTGGAGTGCGTTGTCTCCTGCCGAGGTGATGACCAGCATCGAGTCGTCCTTGGTGAGCTTGAGGGTCTTGACGTCCACGTCCGGATCCTCCCATGTGAAGCCGTAGACGTGCGTTCGAAACTGGCTGTGGATCTCCTCCTCCAGGTACGGGACTCGGACGGGAAGTCCGAGCTGAGGGGGATACAGGCGAAACGAAGAGATGGTCAGCGGTGAGCTTGGCACCCCACCACGCAGATTGGTCAACGCACCTGGTAGTGGAAGGCACTGGGAGGGGAACCCATGTCGACGATGACCTCCGACGTGCCCTTCTCGACGACAAGAGGCGTACCAGGGTGCTTCTTGATCTTGGGGGACGAGTAGGCCGCAGGTCCGAGAGCAAAGTCGGGAATGTCCTCGCCGGTGTAGCCGATCGTGTCAAAGGGAGTGGCAGGCGTTCGAAGAGCAGGGCTGCAAAGACCGATGGTGTTACCGGTGTCCTCGTCGAGAGCTTGAGTGAAGGGCGTGATGTCCCTGTAGAAAGCAAACGTCGAAGTGAGCGACTGTCTTAAAGAAGTCAAGCCCAAAAAGAACCTTACCTTTGTCGAGAGCATCCGATGAAGCAGTAGTAAGGAATCTTGATGATGAGGGGGACGATGAAACCATTGCGACCGTTGTAGCTCTTGATGGTTCCGAACCTGCGTGTGTAGGAGTGTCAGAGGTCGAGTGACGTTATCAAACAAACGAGAAAGAAAACACACTTGTACTCCAAGTAGTCTCGTCGCTCAGGTCCCAGGTGAACATGGTCAAAGTCAAACCTAGATAACGCATCGTCGAGCGTCAGAAGAGGAAAAGAATTACATGGAAGGGCCTTAGAACTCACCATATCTGCCAGAACCATCGTGCGAGCCAGCCGACCTGTCGCTTGGCCGATCCGATAGCCTGAAGAGAGAGAAAAAAGGTCAGCTGCAAAGTCGGTTGAGACGGCCGATCCTAAAGACCTACCCGCTCTCGAGCACTCCCTCCGTCCTTGCTGGTGTAAAAGTCGGCGACTCCAACGAGTCCGACGTCGGGGTCCAAGACGGCATGAACTCGGTCAAGGAGAGGGTAGAAGGAGGGAATCTGCGAGCAAGAGACGACAAATCAGACCGATGTCAGGGTGCAGAGGAGATGTCAACGACTGACCATTGAGAGAGAGTACGACAGGGTGGCAAGCGTGATCGATCCTCGAGGGTCCAGCCCTTCAGACCATTCGGGAAGCATGAACTCCCTGCAGAAACGACTCCAGTCGGTCAGCAAGAGTCTCAGCCCGAAGAGACGGCCGCAATGGCGCGGAAGGACACACGAAGCGTTCTGTCGAAGGCAGTGTACGTGGGTCCAGCCCTTGGCGGCGAACCGCTGTCGAGCAATCTCCAGCAGAGGCTCACAGAGGTCGATCCTGGGCGCACCGACGAAAGACTCGTCAGTTACTGAGTCTAATAGGGTGCAAAAAGCGACGCAAACTCACAGATAGATGGAGTCGAAAGACTTTATGTCCATGATCTTGCTCATCTCCTCAATTTCCCAGCCCGTTCCACCTCCAATACTGTGGAAGAACAAGAAGAGCAGAGTCATCAGCCAAAAGCGTCCTGCAAGGTGAAAAGGGCAAAGCAGATGTACCTGACCCAAATCTTCTTCCGCCCCGTCTGCTGGTTCTGCGCCTTAAGGTGCGACGCCGCCAACTGAAGCATCGCCGTCCGGCCCTTCAGCAAACCGCTGCGCGTCTGGTCGTACAGCGACGCTTGACCGGTATAGAACGCGTCGAGTCGGTCTGACTGAGCGTCCGACTTGACAGAGAGAGGCTTGAGGACTGGAGAAGATGGCGCGCAGCACGCACATGTCAGCATAGAGTCTCAAGTTCGACACACAAGTAGGAGAGATGGTAAAGCGCACAGCAATTCCAAGCAAAGAGGAGAGGGATTCGGACGTCTGCCCAGAACCTGTGGAGAAGACGAGCGAAAGGTCTAAATCTCATCACGTTCCCTCGCCCGGAAGAAAAGAGGTCGACGCACAGAGCAAGGCAGCCCAAGGCGGCCAGAACCGACAGGGCAGGTCCGAACGCCCACTGCGGTACTTGAGGGAGGTGTGATGCGAGTGCGTCGTGGATCGCACTGTCAAAACCAGACGGGAGAAGGGGTGTCAGGAAAGGAGGAGCTGAAGCAGGAGGACGCGTTGATAGCTGGACCCACTGCTGCGTGTACTTGTAGCCAGCTGCGAGCCCGAGGACGACGGCGGGCTTGTAGAGCATCGTTGCGGGCGAGGAGTGTTGCTTGAACTGAGTGTTAAGTGTGTTTTTTCGAAAAGGAAAGGTTGGTTTGCTGGTGTTGAGAGCTGGAAGAGGCGAGCTGTGAGATGAGAACCAGGAGCGAGCGAGATAGAGCGACAAGAGACGCGCGCGCGCGCACCAGCAGGGGCAAGGCTAGGGAATTAAAGGGGTCGCACGTTCCGTCGATAACTCACGTTCGTACAAGATCTCCAAGCCCAAACAGCACATGCACTTTCTTTTCAGGTTAGCCTCCTCTTGCCTGCCTGCCCGTATCGTTAGCCTTTTCGAGGAGACGGTCAGCTTCCGAAAAAGGACCCTGTGAGACGGGCTCGTCGGCTTCGACATGGTGTCCAAACGTGCGTGTCCAGTTGACGCTGTAGAGAACAAGAGATCGTGTACAGTGGTCGGAAAAAGGAAGAAGTTGCCCCGAATACAGTGAGAGACGAGCCCATAGACGGTCAGAGGTTGGGACATTAGTGGCGATGGGGAGGAGGGGTGGGGTTGTCATTGATGGAGAAGGAGAGATGGGGAAAGCGGCCAAGTGCGATCACGCCTGCTGGCGAGGACTTCAAGCCTTGGGAGTCGAAGCTTTCTTGACGAGCCAGTCGTGCATGTCCTGAAGGACTCGGTCGCGCTTTAGGATAAGAGCGATGGAGTGAGGTTCAGCGACTTTGAGTGCTTGAGTGGTGAATCTCGAGCACGCACCTTCTCCTCGTACTCAGGACCAAGGCCGCCGAAGGCATACGCGTGCATGACTGGAAAGAACAAGACAGTGTCAGAAGTAGAAATCGGAGCAAAGGCCTCTGATAGTGGACGAACCGTGCTCGTAATTGTCCCAAAGGTCAATCTCCTTGTCCGCATCCCACCCATCCTCATGCTCGCCGCTCTTCATGCGCTCGACAAATGCCTGGCTCATGCCCGGATCGCAGACCCGATCCTGCTTGCCGTGGACGACCCGGACGGGAGGCTTGATCTTGCGCGCATTGGCGGGCGAGTTGATCAGGTCGGCCATCCGGAGGAGCGAGATGCCGGTGCCGACGCGGATCTTGTCAGAGTACGTTTGGGGGTCGGCTGCAAAGGAAAGGAAGCCAGGTCAGCGAGAATTGAAGCTCTGCGAGAGGCTTTGAGAGCGTACCGTAGAACTCTGCGTCGACGTCGGGGTGGTCGCTGACGAGGCCGGTGACGATGTGGATCATCGGCATGCTGGGAGCGAGCATGTTGAGACCTCGTCCAACGGCCTGCACGATCGGGTTAGGCATGGCCTCTTTGCTTCCCTGTGTAACGCCTAGGGTCGGCAAGTTGTTTTAATGAGCTTTGAGTGAAAAGAGGACGCACACCGAGGTAAGGAGCCATGCAGTAGATTGCCTAAACGAGAGGGCGTGGTCAACCTCAATGAAAGACGGTCTGTCGGGCCAAGTACTCACAAAGATGGTAGGATCGGTCTCGGAAGAGTTGAATGGAGCGAGGCTGAAGGGCGCATTGTCAGCTACCGCAGCCTTAAGGGATCGAGGAGAGGAAGAACTGACATGCCGTACGAGATACTGCAGCGGAGAACGACGCGAGGTCAGCAGACCGAACAAATAGCAGCAAAAGCGAGAGCGCTACGCACACAGTCCATCCACCAAGCGAGTGTCCGACGAGTGCGACAGGGTGCTTCGCCTTGCCAGCCGCGAGGTCGAGCTTTGCGACGTCGCGCAGGACGGCGTCCACGGCGAGAGGGAGGGCCGTCTCGTCCTTGATGAAGCAATGTAGACCCGACGATCGACCATGCTGAAGAACAAGGGAGGTCAGTTCACAAGACTTGAAGTCCGGAGGAGAGGAGGAACGTACAGTGGGCAGGTCTGTCATGAGGGCAGGTGTCTCGGCGGAGTCAGGTCCGGGTAGTCGGCCACGCGAGGCTGGCAGCGAAGAACGCACCAAGAGCAATGACCCGGAAACCAGAGTCGAGCAGCTTGAGGGTGTGAGGTGCCCACCGTCCTCCGGCGTCGTACAGTCCTGAAAAATAGAACGGAATGACGAGGAAGGTCAGCCTCACCGCCTGCTGCGCCCCCCTGCTTGCTTCCGGGCACGAGGTGAACGATCAAGACGCAGAGCAGGACGAACCGTGGATGAGGCAGACGTCCTTGCCCTCTCCCGGTCTGGAAGCTGAGCTGTCGGTCGCAGTCTTGGACCAGGTTTTGTAGAAGATCCAGTCTCTGCTCTCCTTCAGGTCCTCGTCCGCTGGAGAGGGGCGAAAGGCAGGTGACGCGTCGAGAAGAGAGTGGGTGAGCACAATCCCTCTCTACCTGATCCATCCAAGCTCGCAAGCTGAAGAGGACGAGGACGAGAAACGCACCCATGCTGACCTCGACGCTGTCGCCCGTGGCCTTGCCGTTGCTGTCGATGAAGACCCTGCGCCGGGTCGTGCTGACGGTCGAGTCCTGCTCGAGCTTGCGCTCGTCCGCGTGGAGGGGTCCGAGGAACCGGCCGTACGAGATGTCCTTGACGGACGAGGATGACTTGGAGAAGAGTCCCATTTGGGGAGGATATACCAAGAAAGTATGCAGAAGGGAAGGGGAGAAACGGGTTGGTCGTTTCAGGTCGTGTGTTGTCGGACGATCAACTGGCACTTCTGCAGGCGAGAGGCGGTAGTACAATCGAAACAGCCACTTCTGCTCGCCTTTGCAAGAACACGTCCTGACACTTATGGGAGATGTGCGCTATGCCGTCCTCTTAAGTCTTGTCACCTCGCCTTCGAGTCCGGGTTCGAGAATGAAAGTACAGACCATGAACATCGACAGTACCAGAGACCCCCCCCCCTCTCTCCCTTCCTTCCCCTTCAGCAACCATACCCCTGACTAGCCGCTCCGTCCCTCAACAGCGGCACCTCTTCCTGCCCTTCCCTCCTCGAGCAATCATCACCGCCTTCGCGGACGGCAGAGTAGCGCACCAACGACGACTTTGAAGCCGACGGCGAGAAGGGCAAGAGTGGGAAGCGAGCGATCAAGGGAGATTGCCGAGTTCCTCTGAAAGATCGGAGACGGTTGAGGACGATGAGAAGCGCGATGAAGAAGAGGACGTTGAAACCGACGCTTGACCTGGCAGCAGGAACGCGGCAAGGAAAGGGCGTCAGAGTAGATCGCACAAGCGACATGAAGGTGAGTGACGTACCAGAGAACGACCCTGCTCTCTCGTTGGACGGTCTTGAGCGTCTCGCCTTGCTCTGGGCTGGGAGCATGCGACGGGGGCTGCTCTTCTCCTTGCCCACCGTCGGAGGGTTCCTTGATGCCAGTCTTGGCCACGTCCAGGCAGCCGAGCTTGGTTATCCAGCTGAAGTAATGGTCACCGTCTCTGGACCTGGTGAAAGTCGGGTCGGAAGGCTGACAAGAACATAGGGCCAGCGTCAGCAAATGAAATTGGGAGGAGGAGGAGCGAGACCCCATCGGACGCACCTCGGGAGCCTGAGGATCGCAAGTGAAGGTGACAATGGTCCTCTGCTTGATGTTGACGTAGTTCTCACCCAGGAGGACGACCTCGATATCGGCTGCAAGGGAGGGAGGGAAGCAGTCGGCGTCAGGTAAAACGTGAAGAGCGAATGGCAACGGGAGCGACTCACCGAACTCCTTGTCGTCTCTGACAATCAGCCTCGAGGTGGCCCCCTCGAGCGACGCAGCGACTACTGCGACAGAAATGATGCGAGGTTGTTCGGCGCGGTGACTTGGTCGGGTGTTGAGGGCAGAAAGGCAAATAAGTGAAGAAGGGGAGCACTACAAGCAAAGAAGGATGGTCAGCTTGGTTGATTAGAAAGGGAAGGAGAGGAAAGCGCACCTGCTCAAAGTCAGGCAAGGTCCCGTCGTGACCAACTCCATCTAGTGTGCCCATGGAGTAGGTTCGCGTGGTGAAGGATGGCGGAGTGTGGACGGAGTGGGCCACCTCCTTCGCGCGAGCAAAGAATGGCGAAAGATCGAGGACAGCCGAAGTTAAACTGGACCCCGAGACTGGAACGAGTGTAGACGAGTGAAAGAGAGGTGGGAGGGGAGATGTGGGCTGAGCAACTGACGATACGAGCTGGAGGAAGCCGGCGAGGAAGAGAGGACCGAGCTGCATGGCGAACAACGACCTCGGAGACCGGCACAGGAGAACCTAGATGGCCACAAGTAACGCCGTCTGTTAACCTTCGTCCGACACGACGCAAGAGGAGGACTACTTGCTTTGTTGAAGATCTTGACGAAAGTCTGGAGGCAGGGAGAAAGCACACGACAGCTCTCTGACCCCTCCAGCTGCTCACGCGTCCTACTGACCCAGCTCCTCGTCAGAATATGCTCCATCTATGCCGTTCGGATGATGTCCGGCCCGTTACGATCGCTCATGCTGGACATTAGCACGGAAGAGGACGGGGAGCGGTCGAGGGCGAGGTTGGGAGCACATCGCGCCTCCTCCCTCGTCCGTCCGGCCTGTTGTCAGCCCGACCGAGTCGATCAGGAACGAACAGCAGATCAACAGAGGATAAAGAAGACATGCATACAGGCCCATCTCTTTCTGTCTTCTCTCTTCCCACCTCATCGTCCCTGAATCCAACATGTCTCCTTCAGCCTGCCTTGCTCAGCCCAAGCCCCGAGCATCCGAAGGTGTCCAGCTCAAGTGGTACGTCTTTCGCTTCCCTCCCTTTCTCTTCCTCAGCTCACTGACAACATATCATCTGCTGCCTTTTAGGCTCGATGGAGTCCCTTTGGCCAACTCGCACACGACCGAGTTTGGAGCGCCTTGGGCAAAGGGAGAGGTCTTTAAGTGCGCTTCTTCAAACTCCGACATCCCTTGGTCTCGTCTCGCTGACCGACTACCCGTCCGTGCTCTCTCAGGTCGACGTCATTCGTCCTCACCGACTCAGACGGCAAGAACATCCCTGTTCAGTCGTGGCCGCTTGCTTACTGGCCAGACGGCTCTCTGAAGTGGTCCGGTCACTCCGTTCCTCCCAACGCCGGCCTGTCAGAGACCGTACATCCTCCTCGCTCTTGCTTTCGGTCTGAAGTGCCTCCTGGCTCACCCGCTCCTGTCTCTACCAGCTCACCCTCGCACCTGGAACGCCTGAGGAGCCTGCCGCACCTGTTTCGGTTTCCAAGGCCGACGACTCCATCATAATCGAGTGCGTCCTTCCGTGACCCCCATCCCCATCCCTTCCCTGACCTGCGTTCTGACAGTCTTCTTACTTGACCTCCCAGGACTGGCACCTTCAAGGCCAAACTCTGCACATCCGGATCGACCCTCATCGACTCGCTCTCCATCGACGACAGCAACAAGGCCCAGAGCGGCCAGCTGCTTCTGCAGTTTCAGGACGCGCCCGATTCTGGCGACAGCTCGACCAAGCCTACCGTCACGAAGGCGGTCGGAATGATCGAGAGCGCAATCGTCGAACAAGAGGGACCTGTTCGAGCCGTCAGTGAGTGCTGCGCTTGACGCTCTACGCTCTTTCTCCACCTTTCGCCTGCCGCTGACGCCCACCCCTCTTACTCTCGCAGTCAAGCTCACCGGACGATACCACCCCCAAGATTCCTCTCGAGCGCCCTTCCTTCCGTTCTCCATCCGATTCATCGTCGGCGCGGGAGGCTCCGAGCTCAGGATTGTCCACGTTTTCATCTTTGACGGAGATCAAAACAAGGACTTCATCAAGGGCCTAGGTCTGACGTTCAAGGTCCCTTTTACCGAGCCTCACCTTTGGAACCGACACGTTCGATTTGGAGGAGACAATGGAGGAGTTTGGGGAGAGGCAGTGAACGTCTTGACGTATGTCTTCCTCTCGCTCTGTGGACGACCCTCTCATTTACGCTCGATCTCGGTCTTCTCTCTCTCCTTTACAGCGGCCTTCGACGAGAGATCGGCACTGACGTCGACCAAGCTCAAGTTGACGGAGTTGCTACCTCCGACTCCTCCACTTGGCCTGCCACCGTCACCCCTTACCTCGACACCCTCCCCGTCTGGAACGACTTTACCCTTCGACAGCTTGACCCAGACTCGTTCACGATCTGGAAGCGCGTCAACGCCGACGGCTCATGGCTCAAAAAGGCCGGTCATGGGACGAGAGCGAGTGGAGTGGGGTACATTGGAGGAGCGACGGGGGGAGGGATCCAATTCTCGCAGCGAGACTTCTGGCAGATGGCTCCTAGGTGCGTTTTGGCTTGTTCACTTCCCTTTGTACCCTCCGTTGACTTACATGGTTTCTTGCCTGTCCTCCCGCAGGAGCATCGACATCGCGAATGCTGGGACCGACGCCGCCAATGTGACCCTCTGGGCGTACTCGCCTGCCGGAGACGCCATGGACCTTCGACACTACTCGACCATCGACCACGAGTTCGTGCCCATTCTGCCTATTGACGTTCTCTGCGGGCCTCACCTGACCTTCCTTCTTCCCTCCAGGCTCAACCTCGCATACGAGGACAACCCGGACCCGTCCGTCACCTCAACGCCCGTCGGCATGGCTCGGTCGTACGAGGTTCTTTCCTTCAATGTCTCTGTTCCTACAAAGAAGATGCTGAGCCCCTTTTTCTCCCACTTTCAGATATCTCTCCTCGCTCTCAGCACCACGCCCTCCCATGAGGCGCTCTCGGAGGCCAGCAAGACCGCGTCGACTCCTCCCGCCCTCTTCTCGACGCCCGAGTTCTACGCCTCGCATCAGCTCTTTGGAAACAGCTGGGCCGTCGCTGATCAGTCGGTCGAACTCGAGCAGAAGCAGGAAAAGCTGCTGGACTTCTACGTCAAAGAGGTCGAGAGTCGAAAGTGGTACGGCTTTTGGGACTTTGGAGACGTCATGCACACCTACGACAAGTGAGTTCCTACTCTCACCGTCCTTGAACGGGGGAGGCTGACGCATCTGCCGTTGTCCAGCTGGCGACACAACTGGCGGTACGACGTCGGTACGCCCCCCCCCCCCCTCCCCTCCCCTCCCCTTCCACATTGATGTTGACTCGCGCTCACCTCCTCCCTCACCGTACGCTCCCTTCTCAGGTGGCTACGCCTGGGATAACGCCGAGCTCGGAACCGACCTCTGGCTCTGGCTCTCCTTCCTTCGAACGGGTCGAGCGGACATCTTTCGAATGGCCCACGCCATGACTCGACATCTCAGCGAGAGCGACTCGTACCACGCTGGGACCTTTGCTGGCCTCGGAAGTCGTCACAACGTCAGTCACTGGGGGGACGGAGCGAAGGAGGCTCGGGTCTCTGGTTCGCACCTGCGACGGCCAATGTACGTTGCGTCTCTGTCCTATTGTCTGTTCCTCAAGTCTGACGCCTTCCTTCTCATTTCTCTCAAAAGGTACTACCTCTCTGGAGGAGACGAAACCCTCGGAGAACTTGCCCGATACGCTCTTCAGACCGATTGGACCATCATCCAGTACGTTCTTATCTCCTACGCGAATGTTGGCCCTCAGGACTAATTCTCGCTCATTTTGGAAGGTGGGAGTCGCTCCGCAACATCCTCCCCAAGCCCGCAGCACCTACTCGAGTCCGGATCGGCCCTGACTGGACAGCACTCGTCGGAAACTGGCTCTTTGAGTGGGAGAGAACTGGAAATACCTGGTATCGAGACCGGATCGAGACGGGGATGAAGGACATTGGAGGCTTCCAGTACGGTCTTTTCTCCGGATACACGGCTGCAGTGCGTTCCTCACCCATCCTTCTTTCTTTCTCTCCCACTGACGGCCGCTCTCATCTTCTTGCAGGTCGGCTTCGATCCCGAGACCGCCCACCTCTACTCAGAGGAAGAGACGTCCCCTTCCTTCAAGGATTCGTACCACCTCACAATGCTCTTCGGAGGAGGAGAGCTTTTGATGGAAATCGTCACCCTGATTGACGTCCCCACCTTCGATAAGGCCTGGATTGACTTCTGTTGGCTCTTTTCGGGAACCGACGCGGAAAAGATAGCTCGCTATGGACGGACTTGGAACTCTGGGGGTTTCTACCAGCTGTGAGTGCCCTCGCACTACTCCACCTCACTTTTCATGTTACTGACTTCGAAACCTGTTTTGATCTTCAGCTACGCCAAGTTGCTCGCCTACGCTGGCCAGAGGCTTCAGGACCAGTCCCTCATCGACCGAGCGTGGACGACCTTCAACGCCAACAAGACCGGGATTTGGCCCGACGCCGTCATGGTCGAGGCTCCCGACGTAAGCGTTTCCTCATACTCGGTGCAAGAGCTTCATAAACTGACGACTCTCACCCTCACAGGTCATCACGCCAGTCCAGGAGATCTCTGCCTTGGCGACCAATGACTCCGCATCTCTGTCGCTTACCCTCTTTAGTAAGTGCCAACACTCTGTACCTGAACAAAGCACCAGTGACTGATCAAGATCTTGTTCTCCTGCAGCCCTGCTCAAGATCTACCCTCAAGGCGCTGCTTCGACCATCAAGTCTGTCGAAGCCGCATCTATCACCTCCGCCGATTCGCACGAGACGATCGACACCTTCGTGGCCAGCTACGTCGCTCAGGCCAAGTCCGGCTCTGAGAGCTTGAAGGCTGTGAAGCAGAACCGGAAGCGAGGGCTTCTCGGATGGCTAGCTTGCGGAAAGGACGGGGATCTCGAGTGACGGGTCCTGTCCTTTGTCATTTTCTCTCTCTCTCCTATTCCCATCCGATTCGTTTGCTGGACTGCCCGTACATTTCATGACTTCATCCTTTCTCCAAAAGAACCAACCAAGACTTGCATCGGAAAGTCCCTTGAGCGTAGTAGCACGTCGCGCCTCATCCCAGCAGGCATGAGTCGACACCCAACATTTCAGCGAGAGAGACTCGTACCACGCTGGGACCTTTGCTGGCCTCGGAAGTCGTCACAACGTCAGTCACTGGGGGGACGGAGCGAAGGAGGCTCTTGTCTCTGGTTCGCACCTGCGACAGCCAATGTAAGTTGCGTCTCTTTCCTCCGCTCGTCTGTTCTCAGGACTTATTCTCGCTCACATTGGAAGGTGGGAGTCGCTTCGCAAGATGAGATACTCGGAAAGCTTGCTCGATGCGCTCTTCAGACCGATGGACCACCATCCAGTACGTCCTTTCCCTCGAGCGCGACTGCTAGCGCTCCGGTCTGACGCTTTGCTTGTGTCTGATATTCTCGCGCGTGCTGAAGGCAGCTCTCATCTTCGTTTCTTATGAACTCTTTCATCTCGCTAGTTTCTTTTGCTGGACTGCAGACGTATCGTGACGAACATCGAACGAGACCCTTCATCTGCCTTGCGAACCCAGCTGAGACCTCTGAATGACCGACGCCAGCCCATACACCAACCTCAGCGTCTTCATATCCTTCTCTTCGACTTCCATGCGTCTTCCAAGAGCAAGTACCGCCCCGACAGTCGCTGCAACCCGAGGCGGAAGACACGTTAGAAAATTGCAGAACCTTGAAAAGAGTGACGAAACTCACACTCCACCTCAAAAGGTCTTCCCGTCAGCACGTCGACAAGCGCACTTGGCCTGTGACGTCCTCCCTTCTGTCGCTGCTCGACCGTCGCGTCAAAGTGTTTGTGAGCAAAATCGGAAGGGAGCGGAAGGTTGGCCGTTCGTCCGATCAAAGCGACCTCTTCGAGGAACTCGAGCATTGAGGGACCAACAACGTTCAGGACGGGGAGGAAGTCCTCTAAAGGCGTTCGAGTCAAGCATGAAAGAGCGGCCCAGGTTGAGTTGAAGATCACCTGGCATCAAAGGAAACTCAGGGATTAGAACATGAGTAAAAGAACTCGACTGTTGATGTGGATGGCGCACCTTTTGAAATCGAAACAGCTCGACGTCGGGCTCAACCTCGATGTTGCCTCCTCCCGCGCGAATGACCTCGACAACCATGCTCAGATCTCTTTCCTGCTTGTCCGAGTTCTTGGGCAGCCAGTCAACCTTGTACGCTTCGGTTGGGGTCGGTCGTTGGAAGGAGGAGGGAGGGTGGAAGACGCCGAGGATGAGCCGTTCTGCATCGTCGAGGATCAGCTGGTCGCGATTGCCGACGAGGCTGCGCAACAAGAGGGTGGTCAGTAACCAGCACAGAGACGGAGGTACGGGAGGAGATGGGAAGCCGGACTTGGTGCTGATGTGGCATACACTAGAAAGGATCGTCGCCTCGACCTTGCGCGTCGCTTCGTACAGGCCACTCTCGATCCCGAGGCCGTTCTGAATTACAAACAAGAGTCAGAGGGAAGCCTGCAGAGGTCTTGAATGTGACGGAAGACTTGCCTGGATGAGAAGGAACGTCGAAGCCTTGCCAGCATCGATGATGGGCTTGAGGAGGACTTCCGTGGGCAGGACGTCGGGCAGCGACTTGGTCGTGACGACGACGAAGGCGTATGAGAAGTCTGCCGCTTCTTCGACCGAGTGGACGACTAGAGGTAAGCAGCGCCGGCTTGTCAGACAGGCGTTCGTCAAGGCAGAGGGAGGAGGGACGAACGACGGTGAGGACGGTAGCCCTCCACAACACCGAACTTGCCTGGCGAGTCGAGCCGGATACCGTTCTGCTGGACTAGGTCGAAATTGCTTCGAGCTACCGCCGTCACTCTGGCCTTGCCGCTCTGCAGAGAAGCAAAAGATGGTCAGTCGTAGCGGCCTCAGCAACAGAGGGAGGTGCAAGATGCGGACCTTCTCGAGTAAGTACGAGTAGACAACACCGACCGCCCCAAAGCCCAAGAGGAGTACATGCAGCTTGCCGTCCTCCATACCAAGAGCCGTTCAGTAGAGTGAAAGGGTGTCAGTGTTGAGCTCACTTCAAGCAGGTTGTCGTTCGCTCCCCCCGAAGGTCCGGCTCGTCTCGGTACGCTTTGGCCCGACGAGCAGGAAACGTCGACCCAACCTCAGCCCTCTCCACGCCAAAAGCAACTCGAGACCATCCGAACGAAGGGGGACCAGAAGCACATCAGCCAAGGATGCCATCTGCGCTCAACCTGTGAGTTTCCTGCTGCCTGCTAAAGCTGAGGCCCATGCCGCCTGCGACTGACGTACCTAGCTCCTGCTCTGCCTCTTGCCCCGACCAGCAAAGACACCCCTTCGGAACGGGCTCGCAAAGAGGACAAGACCTTCCGTAGGGCAGCTCGTCAAGCGCGTCGAGAGGCGAAATACGGCGGTCGGTCGACGTCCTCCCGCACGTCCTCCTCTCCTCGACCTCGTCATCGACGACCGCGCTCAGCATCCCTCTCGCCTGGCCCTCGACCGCCTCCTCCCTCGACAACGTCCCGCCACGAGACTGAGTTCGAGGAGCACCTTCGATACCTCGAGGCGCTCGACCAGGGCACCTCGTCGGCCTTCGACGCGTTCGACTACGGCAACTCTGGCTCGGGCGTCGGGTGGGGCGACGCGCCTTACGCAGGCTCCTCGACCGGCGGGACGGTCCCTCTCCGGTGGTCTAAACGACGGCAGGAGGACAACGTCTGGCACGATCCCGAGCTGCGCGAGCCGGGCGGGCTTGACGAGGAGTCGTACGCAGAGTCCATCAGGCAGGGCATGTGGGAGCGCAAGAATCCGGGCGAGAAGAACCGCCGCCAACGGCTGGCGGAGGAGGCGATCAAGACGGCCGAGCGACTCGACAAGGCCAAGGAGGAAGGGGCGAAGCTCGAGCGCGAACGTCTCCGGGAGCTGGAGAAGCTCAAGGGGGAGAAGAGTGAGACGAGGCAAAGGGAGGAGCGCGAGATTTACGAGCGTCGGTGGAAGGAGTTTGTCGACTCGACGTCGATTGTCGGGAGTGCCAAGGGTCAGGAACGGGAGTTGACGTTCGTCGACGTTCCTTGGCCAGTGTACTCGGCTGCGAGTGGGATCGGAGGGAAGCGGAGGAGGGGTGAGGAGCGGGCAGGAGTGGAGTGGATGACCGTGAGTTCGGTTGGCGAGTTCCTCGTCCCTCCAGCGGTTATGTCTACCTTATCCGACGACGAGAGCAAGAAGAAGAGGAAGGACATCTTGCGCGAGGCCATCAGAAGGTCCGTTTCCTCTTCTCCTCTTTGGAGTCGTCCCCCTCGCGCCAACGCTTCGCTTACACTCTCGCCTTGCGCCTCTCAACAGATTTCACCCCGACAAGTTCACTCGGTATCTTGCGCTCGTACCCGAGGGAACCGAGCGCGATCGCGTCAAGCAGGGAGTTGACCAGGTCGCTCGAGTGATCGGAGACCTGATGAGCCAGGGCGGATGATCAGATGCTCCATCCTTGACGTTTTTGCAACCTTACTTCTGATTAAAAGGCAAGCTGCGACGAGCGCGTTGAGGTTGAGTGGGTTTGTGTCATTTCAGTTTCGTACAACGTCTAGTCCTCGTCCCTGCGAAGCAAACAGGCCCGACGACAAAAGTGATCAGCGATCCGAATTCAGAGAAGACATGCCCAGGCAAGAGGCACTCACGGAGGCTCCTTCCTCATATACCCATCTATTGCAGTCGAGAAGACGGCGAATCCACCTCCTCCGAGGATGGCTGACCGAGGTCCACCTCCAGCTTGGAAGGCGAGGATGCCACCGGCGATGAACCCTCCGATCGCAGAATTCCACAGGTCATTCTTTGCACGGTACTAGCAGAAAGAAAAGCCAAAATAAAAGAGTCAGATCAAAGCGCGAGTGTCTTGGGGGTAGACTGGAAAGTGGGGAGGGTGGGAAAGGAAAGAACTCACGCCCTCAACGCAGCACTCAACGCCCGAGAACACCAAGCCGACCTTTGCAAAGCCCTTTCCGGTCGACACCATCTTCTTACCCATGTCCTTGAACGCTAGTTTGGTCTGTTGCATGGTCGAAATCTGGACGTTGGCCCGGTTGAGCGGGTCCTCGTACTGGAACGAGGTCGACATGAGGGAGAAGAACGCTCCAAGTCCGAACCTGTCCACGAAACAAGCCGAGCTCTTCGTCAGCAGGAAGAGCAGAGTACAAGAGGAAGAGAAGGGTACGGACCCCATCGTTCCTGCCATCGTTGCCTTGAAGACACACGACTCCATGCCGTAACCCATGTACTTTGTGAACAGCTTCATCTGGCGAGCCTGGTCCTTCTCCTCCTGCGTGGTGCCTACCGGATACGGTTCTGCAAACGGCAGCAACAAGAGACCGTCAGCGACAAGTCCAGGACTTGGAACAAGACGAGTGTGAAGTCACCCATGCCGTCCGGGTATATCGGTGTGAGGAACTGCTGGACCATGGTGGTGGGGGGTGCGGAGACGGAGCTCGGCTGAGAGAAGAGGACGAGCTGGAAGGAGAGTTGGCCGGCGGAATCGAACGCAAGTTGGAGGCCGAAAAGAAAGGGTAGAGTAGGGGCGTTCTGAGTCGAAGCAGAACGTGTGAACCGATACGATTCTTGGGGGATAGGGAGCTGTAGCGCAGAAGGTGAAGGGTGCAGTTTGGGGCTGAACGACCGACGCTCAAGCGGCCTTTCTAGAATTTCAGGAAACCACGAACTGGGTTTCATCAGATTCCCCGCTGCTGGGCTCTCCGGCAAGGAGCCCGCCCGCGCGCGCTCGCACGACCCGGCCGACCTGAACCCACGAGGCAGACAGCAAGCAACAACAGATGCCCGTCTTCTTCAAGCCTGTTGCAGAGCCAACGTCCATCAAGCCGCACAAGCTGCCGCCCTCATCCGTCGCATCGTCCGTCGTCCAGGCCGCTGGATCGCTCGCAGCCTTCGTCTCGGGCGCTGCGCCCTCCTCCGCCCCTGCTGCTGCTCCTCCCTCCGATGGTACGACGCCCGACACCATCCTCGACCTGCCCGTCGAGATCATCTCGCATGTCCTCAGCTACCTCCCGCTCGAAACCATCGTCCGACTCGCCCAGGAGTCACCGTTCGTCCAGTCGGTCTGCGTGTCTCCGACACTCCACCCTTTCCTCTCGCCCATCTCCGACATCCTCTCCTCCGCCCGCCCGTACCCTCCTGCCCTCGGCCGACTCGGCGCCTACTCGTTCGTCCCTAGGAAGGTCTACATCGACCTGCTGGTGAGGGGAAAGCCGGACTGGGTGCTGTTTGACTTTCAGCAGCCGTCGTGGCTGGAGGAGCAGGATTGGCAGGAGGTTTGTCAGAGGAGGTTCCTGCCCAGCTTTTACGGCAAGGAGTGGAAGAAGGACTTGACCTGGCGAGCTCTCTACCTGAGGTGAGTTTCCTCTGACGATCCTGGCTTCTCCCTCGAGTGACTGCAGCTGACCATCCACTCTGTCCTGCCTTCTAATCCAGGACGCTGAGTCGGATCAGTCACCGCTCTCGATCCTCGTGCTCGATCGACGAGCCCTACACCAGGTGGATCAACTTGGACCGACGAGGGACCGCTACCGTCAACCGTCTTCGGTCAAACGGTTTCAACCCTCTCGAGATCTACCCCAGCATGAGATCCCAGGTGCGTGCTTCCCACTCCCAGATCGGGCAGCAAGACTCGAGGCTGACATTCAGCCTTACTTGGTCTCTTCCAGAGTCACGCTCCGCCCCCTCAGACGACCGTCCGACCCGTCGTTCGACTCATCGACGTGACCATCTACGCCATCGGAGTCCTCGATCGGCCGACGTCCATCTTCGTCAACCCCAACGCGTTCGACTTCCTCCACCCTCCACTTCTCATACATCAGGTCGCCGAAGCACTCTCAGAACCCAAGAAGGTTGAGGTTAAAGGAAAGGGACGAGAAGGGAGGGAGAGGGCGTTTTCGGAGGGTGGAGCCGGGTTGCTGGACGAAGGGAGGAGTATCGCCTGGGCCTCAGCGCCGTCAGACCCTGCGACGGCCTCCCGACCCGCCCTTCCTTCTCACTCGGCAACGTACAGCGGTCGACGGTCTAGAGCTCGGTCGACCGAGAGGGAGGAACCGTCGTCGTTGATGACCCAGAGAAAACCCTTCTCCATCCCTCTGTCGAGGACGCTCAGCGGCGGCAAGTCGAGTTCGCCGCACAACAGCCTCAAGTCCGGCTGGAGGGACTCGATGGCCTCGGCCTCAAGCTCGCTTGGGTCCATGTTCCGTTCTTCGACGAGGAGGGAACCGACCTTTGACACCAATGTTTGGGTCGCGACGGCCGCTGCGCCTCCATACCTGCTCGAACTCAGTCCCGTCCCTTCGAGTTCGAGCTCTCCTCGGTCGGCCGCCCTAAGACTTCCCACTCGGTCTGCCGAATCTTCAGGTCGGTCGAGTCCTCGACGGACGAGTGCGC
The DNA here is from genome assembly GCA_014825545.1 of Cystofilobasidium capitatum. NCBI lineage: Eukaryota > Fungi > Basidiomycota > Tremellomycetes > Cystofilobasidiales > Cystofilobasidiaceae > Cystofilobasidium > Cystofilobasidium capitatum. The sequence continues at coordinate 461,948 of MVAJ01000002.1, forward strand.
CTGGCGGTCAGGGAGCGACAACCACGACGAGCGCCTCGTCGAGTGCTAGCACCACGCCCCCTTCGACCATTGCTCTCCCTCCGATCAACACCTCCCTGACGTTCGTCCCTCCCCAGGTGCACCTCAACTCCCAACCTCTCTCGCCCGTCCCTTCAGTCGCTACTCTCACCCCCTCGCCTCGACCTGCGCGGGCAAAACCTCCACGACGGATGGTCCTCCCTTACCGACCGCAACTCCTCCCCTCTCCGAGCGAGTCGTTCCGCCTTTACCCTAACCACACGCCCGGTGGGTTTGACACGCGGATGCGACCGGCCGGTAAAATTTGGGTGGACGAGGTGGTGGAGAGCAGGGAGGAGCGCAAGTGGGATGAGATTGAGTGGCCGGAGATGGAGGATGTCAAGCAGTGGGTCGGACCGCTGATGTGAGTCTTCCTCCTAATCATATCCTCTTCTGGAGACCTCTCGCTGCTGTGCTGACTGATCGCCTCGTTTGTGAATGGCATCCAGGATCGTTGCCGTGCTCAACTCGCCGGACTCGACAGCCCCCCCTCCCCTGCCCGACCCGACCGACGACCCCCACTTAAACTCCCTCTTCGGTCCGACGACGGCGTTCACGTCCTTTGACGCGCCCGATCTGTGGGCGGTCGCGCCTTGGCTGAGGGACGATGGGGGCGGAAAGGGTGTGACGGGGTCGAGGGTGTGGGGCGGAGTCGGGTTTTTGAGGGAGGAAGGGCTTGACATTGATCCTTGATAGAGAAGGTATTCGGTTTACGCCCCAGATCGTCTGTCTATGCTTGCTTTGAGCCTGAAGGAGGTGCGCTCTCTTTGAGGGGGATTCTCACTGAATCTTAGTTCGATCTCGGCTGAATTCTATGACCCCGTTGACCTGCAACAGATCGCACCCTCCTCGCCCACTCTCCTTGCGTCTACTTCCACGTCGCATCGTCGTTCTGGGGCATCTGGACTCAATCAAAGGGTTATTCAGATCTGTGTTCATCGCGCGCGACCAGAGTAGCCGGAGGACGCCGCCCGCCTTCGTCGACAACGCTGCACCTTCCCCCCCCCTCCCCTCTCCTTCCAGCGACAGACCGAAAACCTCACCTCCCATCGTCTCGAAGGAGGGCCTCTTATTTTTGGCCTTCGCTTGCTGTTCCTGGATGGTTGGCGGATTTTTTCAGCGACGCAAAACCGCAGATGGGCTCGAGCGTGTGCCATCTTGAGACTGGATGGTCAAAAGACGACCATCTCGCGAGTCCCAACGACACACATCTATCTCTCTAATCCCGATTGCATTAGAGGTGAGGGGCTGACACAAGCCCGTCGAGAGGATAAAGGGGGCTGACCAGGCTCCATCGCTCCCCCAGGTCGAGCTCTTGAGACTGACTTCTCCCAACTCTTTCCCTCAGTGCTGACACCAGACAGCAGAACATGATGAGACGCATCTCGACGCTCGCCGGATTCGTTGAGGGTCCCAAGTTTATCAACCTCAATTAGGTATGCTCGCCTTCACGCAAGCCCACTCTGTCCATATGAAATTTTGTTGTAGCCCGAAAGTGATCAGCGCTGGCATATGGCTCATTCCGTTCATCTTGTAGTCGCAACAGGTCATACTGTCCTTGTCCACCCCCCTACGTCTAGCACTCGCTCGCCCTTCAGGTCGTTGCTTTGGAGCGTCTCAATCAGCCGAGGGGTTCAATGGGATATCTTCATCGCGCGTTCGCGAGGTGGAATAGTTGACCGTCGCTGATGCCCGTACCTCTCCCTCGTCAACAACGTTCACCCTTCTCCCGCTCTCTCTCTCTCTCGACAGAAGGACGGACAATCTCGCAGAAGAGATGGGGAGCGTTCCTTTTGTTTGGCCTTCGCGTCTCTCCACTTGAGACACCTCCACTCGACACAACGCATGCGCGTCCTCTCCACCTGCCGCTTCTCCGTCGGACATCTCTGCTCCACCGACGCGCGTTCTCCCAGCGCCCGGTCGTACAAGGTAGTACCCGTCGAGCGGAGGTCTGGCCGTGCTGCGAGGCCACTGGTGCTGCTGCAGAACTCCAGTGAGTTTAGCTTCCTTTGTGTCCGAAAATTCCTCGCATCGAGAGTACTGATCTCGGACCCGACCTCTCACTCCTTCCTTAGGTCGCCTGAATCCGAGCGCATCCCTCCGTTATCCAGCTCGTCTTGCAGCGTGTGCCGTTCGAGAATAGCTGATTGAAGGGTGAGTTTCGTGAGTCGCACCCGACGCCTGCATTTTTACCTCCGGACACTTTGAGAAAGTGGAGGGCAGGATCGATCTCCGGCGAACAGAGATGGCGGGAGCGACTGAAGCCCGTGTAGAGGTTAAAAGAAGCTGATCAGGCGTCTTGTCACTCTTCCCTTCTTCATCCCTCTCCTCCTCTGCCCTGCCCCAGAAACTACCGCATCAAATCTGTCGTCATGAGCTCCTTCTTCACTCCTGCTCCCGTTCGTCTTGCCAATCCTTTCTTTTGGACAGCTTCACGTCGTCGCTGACAGGTCCGCTTGCTCTCCTCGTGTAGGAACCCCCTACCGCCCTTGGACGTCTCCGAGTCCTCTCGCCCAAGGCGGGAGTCAAAGTCTCGCCTCTCTGCCTTGGAGGCATGGTGCGTCCCCCAACCTCTGACTGCGCGCAGCTGGTGATGCTAACCAGGTCGGCTTCCTTCCCTTCTCACAGAGCATCGGTACGGCTTGGAAGGAAGGTATGGGGAGCATGGACAAAGAAGTGTCCTTCAAGGTGCGTTTGCCTGCAAGCATGCCGTTCGCAGGAATCCGTGCTGATGGCATCTGCTCTTCGCTTTCCCAGTTGCTTGACGCGTTCCTCGCTGCAGGAGGGTGAGCTGCGCCGACCGTTCACCCAACTCAGAGTCCAGTCCTGACTACTATGCTTCCCCACCGCAGCAACTTCATCGACACCGCTTGCGGCTACCAGGACGAGGAGTCTGAGAAGTGGATTGGAGAGTGGATGAAGGAGCGAGATGTCCGAGATCGAATCGTCCTCGCAACCAAGTACACTGCGTGAGTCTTTCAATCCCCTCTTCCTCCTTTGTCCCATCTTCCTACCTGACCCTCGGACTTGACCTTCTGGCACAGAAACTACCGCTCGCATGCGTCCGACAAGAACATCACGGCGGCCTACTCTGGCAACTCGAAGAAGGCCTTGCACCTGTCCGTCCGAGACTCCCTCAAGAAGCTCAACACCGACTACATCGACGTCCTCTACCTCCACTGTGAGTGTCCAGACTACAGGCTTCCCTTTCCGCCAGAACTGACGTACCGTCTCTTCTCAGGGTGGGATTTCACGACCTCGATCAAGGAAGTCATGGACTCGCTCAATGTCCTGGTCGAGCAGGGTAAGGTCCTCTACCTCGGTGTCTCTGACACCCCTGCCTGGATCGTCTCGGCCGCCAACACGTACGCCGAGGCCAACGGCAAGACTCCCTTCTCCATTTACCAAGGTCGATGGAACGTCATGATCCGGGATTTTGAGAGGGATATCCTGCCCATGTGCCGAGAGTTTGGGATGGCGCTTTGCCCCTGGGACGTTTTGGGCGGCGGCAAGCTGCAGACGAAGAAGCAGGTTCGTCACTCCTCTGTAAAGTTCCACTCTATGGATGGTGGAGAGCTGACTCCTTTGCTTTCTTCCCTTTTACAGCTGGAGGAGAGGCAGAAGAATAAGGAGGGTCTCCGCAATCTCCTCGGCAACGCTGGCCAGACCGAGGAGGAGGAGAAGTACTCTGCCACCCTGGAGAAGATTGCGTGAGCACTCGGCTAGCACTTCTTCCCTCCAGCCCCCAGCCCACCTGACGCAGACTTTCCTGCCATCTCTCTGCGGGTTCGAAGTACTGAACACGGAACGGAGAGCATTACCGCTGTGGCGCTTGCCTGTATGTGTCCTCTTGCTTCTGCTCCCTGATCCTTTGAGTACCGACGTTGACTCGTTCGATCCTTGCTCTTGCTTCCTGCCTCTCAGACGTCATGAGCAAGGCTCCCTGTTCGTCATGCACTCTTTTACATTTCGCTGTCGCCCATACTGACTCTCCACCCCCTCCCCATCCAGACGTCTTCCCTCTCATTGGAGGTAGGAAGGTCGAGCACCTCCACGACAACATCTCCGCCCTCACTGTCAAGCTCACGGCGGAGGACATCGCCGCCATCGAAGGAGTCAAGCCGTTCGACCTCGGCTTCCCTCACAACTTCATCGGAATCGACCCGTGCGTCTCAGACTCAGTTGCTCCCCCAGGTCGAGCTCTTGAGACTGACTTCTCCCAACTCTCCCTCCGCAGTGCTGTCACCGGCCAGCAGACCATGATGGGCGCCATCTCGACGTTCGCCGATTTTGTCCAGGGTCCCCAGTCCATCAACCTCAAATAGGGTTTGCTCACAATAACTGTCTCGTTGGAAGGATCCGCTCGCGTAGTTTATCAAAATGTATCGTTTTAACATCTTACATCTTCCTGGAAGGAATGCGAGACGAAAGAGCGGAGGCCTCGATCATGTCGTCTTTGCGAGGTAGGCCGTCCACCACTGCTCGAACGACGTCTCTTCCTCCCACCGCAAGCCTGCCTGCTCCAGGCAGTCCGTGCTGAGAGTCGTATCCTACGACGACCAGCGCTCAAGGGTGTCAGTCGTGCGCGCGCAGTCGCAAGGAAGAAGAGGGAGGGGGGGGGGGGGGAAGACGCACCTCTGGCCGGACGACACCATCGCTAGGCTTGTTCTTGTCCTCCTTGATGTGGTCAATTGACGCGCCCCCGAGAGCACGCGCGATGACCTCGCACATCTGGTACTTGTTATAGGGCGTATGGCTGGAGAAGTGGAGGATCGAGGGGGCGGGGGTGGAAGGAGGGAACTTGTGGGCGATCTGGAGGAGGAGTCTCGCCACGTCGGAGACGTTTGTCGGGAGTCTTGACTGATAAGCGTCCACTACCGAAGCGAAAATAAAATTAAGTTGGATGAAGTCGTCAGAGGGAGAGAAGTGGCACGAAGGCGAAAGGGAGGGGGCGAACTCTTGTAGGTCTTGCCGCTCTGATCTTGAACCACGTCAAGGAGAACGTTGACAGCCGTCTCAGAGTTGTACTCGGTTTTTCCGTAGCTGAAGACGAAGACCAAAAGCAGTCCAGGTCAAGCCAGAGCTTGGACAGGAGAGCGGGAAGAAGACACGAACAGGATGGGAACGCGTAGGATCAAACCCCTGTCTTGCGCATGATCGAGGACGGCAGTCTCCCCGGCTGCCTTGGTCTCTCCGTAGAAGTTGAGCGGGTTGGGCTTGTCCCCCGGCTTGTAGGGAGGCTTGGTGCCGTCGAACACATCTGCGGAGAGAGGCCCGAGTGCGAGTCAGAAACGTGCCCCGAAGACAGAAACAGTGAGGTTGGCTGCAGCTTACAGTCCGTTGAGATGTAGATCAGCCTGAAGTTGAGCTCGACGGCAAACTTGGAGAGCACCTCGGGCACGAAGGCGTTGAGTTGTCGAGCGGCGTCGGGGTTGGCAGCAGCGGCATCAGGGCGCCTGCAAAGGAGAGAGACCGTCAGTTCAAAGAGCCAAGACGTCCGGACAATGGTAAAATACGCACCTCTCTGCAGCACAGTGCAGGAAGACTGACCGAGAGAGAAAGTCGAGGGGTCAGTGAGGTCGTTCGAGGAGCACGATCGGGAGCTGCGCGGGGGACAGGAAGAACACACCTTCCGGCCTTTCGCTCAACAGATACGTTCGAACAGCGTCAGCGTCCAGCAGGTCGAGCTTGACAAGACCCGTAGACCGAGTGAATCCGAGGCCCTTGACTGGCGCAGGAAAGATCCATCGACGACAGGAGCAGGTCAGCCCGCCGCCTCGAGCCGTCGGAGAGAAGAGTAAACGCACCGTCGACGCCTTCCCGACTGAAGACCTCCATGCAGGCCCTCCCCAAGACTCCCGAAGCTCCAGAGACGATGACCTTCATGACCGACTGGAAATTACTAGAAAAAGAAGGGTCGGGTCGAGTGAAGGTCGAGTGCGAGCTGGCGTAGGCGGCTGAGGCTTGCCGCTCCAGGATCAATCTCTGCCCTGGCTCCCGTTCCACCGCACCAATCTCTCTCGTTCTTCTGCACAGGGACGGCAGAGGAACTGTATCGAAGACGTAGTAGCAGAGTGGTTCCGATAGGCATGTCCTTTGACCAGTTATGTGGGCTGAAAGCTCAAGAGGTTCAACGCGTGCCCCGCGGGCACGAGACAAATCCAACTCCTGCGTCGGTCCTCAACTCTCCACCTCGACCGCCATTACAAGGAGTAAAAAAAGAGAAGAAGTCAAGGTAGAGATGGTTCAGACGACGTGAGTTCTTAACGTCTGCTCGAGCTTGTCGTTCATGCTTTGAGGCTGACTTGCCTGCTCCTGCTTGCTCCCTCCCAGCTCTTCCCTTACGTCGCTGCCCTTGGAGGTCCAGAAGCAAATCGTTGCCGACCTGTCCTACCCTTCTTTCTGGCCCTGGATCAGCTCGCCGCAGAAGCTCAAGCAGATCAGGAGAACCCTCAGAAGCGTCTGCCTGGTTTCAAAGCAGTTCAGGGCGCGTCCTTTGCTCTCTCTGTGATTGGGCTGAAAGGAACGGAGTCTGATTAGCGCTTGCTGTTCGCTTCTCCAGGACCTGGCCTCGCCCGAGATCGCTCGACTGGTCCACATCGACGGCGACCACGACTACGAGCTGTTCAGGCGGTTCCTGTACGAGGTCATCAAGCGACCCAAGCTGGGAGAGGACGTCCGGTCCCTGATCTTCACCCGGACGAGCCTACGACAGACGCACCGGCTCGTACTCGTCCACATCCACCGGTTCCCCAACTTGCAACACCTCCTCGGCATTCCTCTCAGCGCCGCACTCTTTGACGACCTCCTCATACCTCCGCCGATCCTTCGACCTCGCCTTCGACACTTGACGATCCACCAGGCGGCCGAGCAGCCGTTAAGCGATTCGTCGACCATCCGACGGTGGCTGGACTTGTCGGCGCTGCGTATCCTAACCATTAAGGGCGAGCTGGAGATCCCCTTGGACGTCAGCGGGATCGCTGCCGAGGGTACGGTCCGGGATCTAACGCTCATGAGCGTCTTTCTCAAGCGACCGCTGGCTGCTTTCCACGCAACGCTTCAGAACGCCCGACATGTCGACCTCGAGTTCACCAACCTCGAACCGGAAGACGTCCAGCCTCTGCTCTACGCCGCGCCGACGCTTCAAAGTCTCGTCCTGCCCGACCAACACTCGGTCTCTTCCCTCGCCCGTCTGGCCCACCGCAACCTTGTCTCGCTCGCTCTGCCCGTATCGGTCTGTCTCCAGGACGCCGAGGACTTTGTCGCCCGGTTCTCGAGGAAGCACCTGCCGTGCTTGCAAGAGCTGGCGTTTGTGGATTTGGATCTCGACGAGGACACGACGGAGGAGGACGAGGACGAGATGCGCGAGGCGTTTGAACGCACGCTCAGGGCGGTCGACGTCGAGGTCGACTGGCTGGCGAAACCTTAGAAACCTATGTCTGTAGACTATATCATGCCGTGTTGAGAGTACGGGACGACGGCGTGGAGTGCACGAGAAAGAAAAGAAAGTACTCATCCGGCCCCGGGCCTGATGATGCTGCCAGATTCACCGCACCAGCGTCTCCAAAAAATCTCGAAGGAAAGCTCTCCTTTATCACCACAACACCCACCCATCTTTCTCTCTACAGACATGTCTTCAGACGCAGGCCCATATGTGAGTTGCTTGCTGCGTTTGGGAGGGGAAGAGGAAGGGAGGCAGGCAGGCATGCCCTGGGCGCAGCAGACCGAACGACAGGGCTGACCGTCTCAAACCCATCTCTCTCCTGTCCTCGACAGTACCTCGGATTCGACGTCGGATCAGGGTCAGCCCGTGCAGCTCTCCTGTCGCACACCGGAAAGCTCCTGTGAGTGGTTTTTGTTCTCGGCTCGGAGGTTCGGAGGGGCTGACCGCCTCGACATCTGCCCCCAGTGCCGAGGCGAGCAAGGAGACCATCACGTTCCGGGACCTTCAAGACCATCGCATCTTCGAGCAGTCCCTGACCGACATCTGGGCCGCCATCTGCTTCTGCTCGAACGAGGTCCTCCGAACGTCCGGCGTCGACCCGAAGGAGGTCAAGGGCGTCGGGTTTGACGCGACGTGCTCGCTGGCCGTCACGGACCTCGACGGCAACCCGGCAGAGGTCAGCAAAGGACCCGACCTCGGACTCGCCAAAGAGTGGACGGCCGAAGATGTGGGAAAGGACAAGTCGATGATTCTCTGGGCAGGTACGGCCTCTCTTTCGACTGGCTGGCGTGGACGAGGGCGCAGTGGGCTGACAGGTCGCTCGTTTGCCATCGACAGACCATAGGGCCGAGGAGGAGGCCAAGCTCATCAACGACACTGGAAGCGTTGTCCTCGACTACGTTGGAGGAACCATGAGCGTGAGTTGCTATCAATCCATGAGCTGCTTATGGGTCGCTTGGTCTGAAAGGCGCTCTGCCTCGTCAGAGGGGCTGGTTCGAGCGCTTGGAGTTCCCTCCAGGCTGGAAGATGGGGATCAATTGCAATGTCTGCCCGGTGCCCTGTTCAAACATTGTGTACCTTGGACTGACGTCTGACGAATCTTCGCTTCGTAGTTGGAGATGGAGATTCCCAAGACTCTCTGGCTCAAGAATCACATGGACCCCGAGCGGTTCAAGAACTGCATGTTTTTCGATCTGCCTGACTACTGTGCGTTCCCTGCGACGTTTTCTTGTCTTCGATTTCTGGCTAACCGTGCGTCTTTAACCTTTGCAGTGACGTACCGAGCGACCCAGCACCAGGCACGATCTGCCAACTCGCTCGTCTGCAAGTTCAGCTACATCCCGACGGACGCTCACGAGTCGGCCGGGAACCACCCCATGAGTGAGGGCTGGAACGCGGAGTTCTTGAAGCAGGTCGGTTTGGGAGAGCTTGTCGATCGTGGTCTGGGGCAGATTGGAGGTCAGACGGGCAAGAAGTTGAGCATCAAGGAGGGCAGTGATGAGGGAGAGGCACTCGTGCTTTCGGTTCGACCTTTCCGCCCGTCAAACTGTCAACCAACCGACTAACTCTCCATCCCTGCTCACGATACAGGCTGGTCTTCCCGTCGGCTCTGGTCTCAGCGAGAAAGCCGCCAAGGAGCTGGGTCTTCTGCCCGAGACGGCTGTTGGATCGGCCGTCATCGACGCCTACGCTGGTTGGATCGGAACTGTCGCAGCTCTTTCGACGGACGCGCACGACGAGAATCCCGAGGAGACTCTCAAGTCGCTCAAGCGACCTGCACTCGAGGAGTCTGGACACCGGTTGGCCGCCGTTGCAGGCACGTCCACCTGCCACATCGTCCAGTCGCCCGAGGGTGTCTTTGTCGATGGTGTTTGGGGACCTTACAAGAACGCCATCTTCCCTGGTTGGTGGATGAACGAGGGAGGTCAGTCGTCGACTGGTCAGCTCATCGACTTCATGATCAAGGTTCGTCTCGCTCTCACCCCTTGGGTTATCGGTCAACTGATATGGGTTCTTTCTCTCTCACTCCATAGACCCACCCCGCCTACCCTCGTTTGCAGGAGGCTTGCAAAGAGCAGAACAAGAACATGTTTGACGTTCTCGGTGAGAAGCTGGAGGAGATGCGCGTAGAGCGAGGATGCGAGACCCTCACGCACCTGACGAGAGACCTGCACTTGGTCAGTCCACCCTCCTTTGCAGAAAGGTAGCCAGCACTTTACTCATCCAATCCCTTCAATTTTCACAGTACCCCGACGTACGTTTCGCCTGCCCGCTCGAAGTGACCCTCTGCTGACCTCCACTTTTCCGCCCCCCAGCTTCACGGTAACCGAAGTCCTCTGGCAGACAACCGCATGGTTTGTCCCTTCTTGCCTGCAAACCCTGTGCTTCAGTTGACACCCTACCTTTTTTTTACAGCGAGGCATGATGACCGGCATTGCGCTCGACAGCAACCTCGGAGACCTGGCTTTGCGCTTCAACGTTACTCTTGAGGTCCGTTCTCAGCAAGAGACGCAGTCATCTTCGACGACGTCGACAGTCTGATCTGACGAGTTTCATTTTGCAGTCCATCGCGCTCCAAACACGACACATTTTGGAGGAGATGAACACGAAGGGGCACCAGGTCGACTCGATCTACATGTCTGGTGCGTCTTCACTTACAAATCATACATGTCGCCACAACCCTACTGACTGCTCTTCTTACCCCAACACCAGGCGGACAAGTCAAAAACGTTCGACTCATGTCGATTCTCTCCTCCATCTGCCGAGTCCCCGTCATTCTTCCTCCCTCATCCTCCGCCGCCGTCGTGTCGGGATCGGCCATGCTGGGTCGGTACGCCGCCGAAGTGCGAGAGCGACTCGGCAACAAGGAGATCACCTCGATGGAGCAGGCCAAGCAGGCCGGAAAGGAGATGAAGGAGCGACTTTGGGAGATCATGGTGCGTTCTCGCCTCACCCTCCTTCCTTTCTTCCTTTCTTTCTTTCGTGTACTGACGCTCATGCGAGTTCTAGATCGACATGACCCCCGCAGGCAAGCGCATCGTCCCTGAGGCTGGCAAGAAGGAGATGGCTTTGTTCGACGTCAAGTATCAGATCTATAAGGAGTCGATCGACGTCCAGCGCCGATGGAGGAAGATGGTCGACGACGTTGCTGGAACTGAGGGTCTCGAGGAGTAGATCCTGGCTCGCTGTGAAAGGGAGGACCGACTGTATCTGGATGAAATTTGTACTCGGTTTTTAGGACAAAGGACGGGACGGATCTTATCCCTTTGTCCTCTTGGCACCCCGCTCCGACCCACTGACGACTTTGGCCCTCCTTGCCATCTCAAAGAAGGGCCTCTCCGAGTTTGCTGACCATGCTCTCCCTCAACCCATCATGTCCGGCTGGACAACTCCTTTCGACCTCGCCCGAACTCACGCCAAGATCGACGCCCTGCAACGAAAACTGGAGACGGACGCGCTCAAGAAGTCAGAGAAGGACAAGAAGGCATTTGACAAAGCTGCTGCTAAGCAAGCCAAAGCACAGGAGAAAGAGCGTGAGAAGGTCCAAAAGGAGGCGAAGAAGCGGGAGAAGGAGCGGGTTAAGAGGGAGAGAGTGGATGAAGAGAAGAGGAGAAAGAGGGACGGCCGAAGGGTAGACGAGAGTCGAGAGAACCTTTTCGATCTGGCAATCAAAGACGTATGTACCATCTCCGTCCTTTTCCATCGCCTCTCATCCTCCTTTGATCGTCTCTGACGGCGACGAATTTGTCTTGCAGACCCCCGTCGTATCCGATTCGTCCTACGGCGGAGGAGGCTCTTCACTCTCGCGACGACGGCCGGTCCCATCGACGGACTACGATACTCTCACGCTTTCTCGCATGTTTCCGGACATGAGCTTGACGTCCGCGCGAGCGATTGTCGCTCTGGAAGAGGAGGAACGTCGGAGAGGTCGGGGAGGAAGATGAGGGTTGAGAGGGCCCGGAGTAGCATCCGTCTCGAGATTACACAGGTCCTCATCACGTCCGACCAACGAGCCTGTCGCGAGTCTGCGAACCTGTCATGTATGAGCGACCTTTACCTCCTGGAGGGGTGGGCTGGTCTCGGACTGGTCTCGCCCTGCATCGGAGTTTCAAGTTCGGGCATGAGCGACAGGGCCGGGGCGCACTTCTTGAGCTGCCCCTCCCGCATCAACAGCTGGCCTAGAACGGAGCAGATACCTGCTACCTGGTATCGTACATGACCTTCCGACGATGTGTTGAGGAGTTTTGGCAAAGTCATGGGAGGGACGCGTGTCTCATGTCCGGGCTGCCGCTTCGCGTCGCCCTCTGACGCTCCGCTGGCCACTCGAGACGTCGAGGCCTCCGCTCCTCCCAGACCCCAAACCACAACATTCCTCGCCAGAAAGCCCTACAGAACGTATAATTGCACCATGTCGTCCTCTTCCTCAGAGCTGCCGACCTCTCGGCTGCCCGATCTGTCGGACGAACGCTACCCCAACCTGCCATCGGCGTCCACCGCAGCATCCTCGTCGGGCTCGTCCTCGTCACTGTCCTCGCCGCCACTGGCCCGGGATGTGCCCACCACTTACCTCGGATCGATCTCTGCCTGGTGGGCCCACCAGGACGAGGAGATCCAGGTCGCTGAAGAGCGTCTGCTCAGGTCCGTCCCGCCACTTCAGGCGCTCGCTGGAAGCTCGAGGCTGACCTCCACACGTCTCCTTCCTTGCGCACGCCCGATTCCGTCCCCTCCTAGACGTATGCCCTCTTTTATCCCTGATGCCGCCACTCCCGACCCTCTTCCGACTCTTGCCAACCCCGATCCGCTCATCGCTCGACTCCAGAACTTCCCTCTGGCGCCCTCGCCGTCGACCAGCTCTCGCCTGTCGTTCTTCAGCTCCCCCAAGCCGAGGGAGAGATACCTCCATGGTCTGGCCATGTACACCCCAAAGACGGCCAACAGGAGTAGACACGTCAACGTCCTCCTTCACGGCTACGGAGCTGCGCTCGGGTTCTTTGCGTTTGGCAACCTCCAGGCGTTCGGGGAGGAGAGCGCGAGGACTGGCAGGAGAGCCTGTGAGTCCTGCCCTTCGCCACATGATCATTATTTCTCAAGGCATCGTCTCGTACAAGGCACTGATTTGTCTCCCTTCTGCTCTTACTTGATTCGCACAGATGCTCTAGACTGGCTCGGTATGGGATTGTCGTCTCGACCGTCGCCAAAGTACTTCGATCTTCCTCCGCCGGCCAAGACGAGCAACCTCACTTCCGAGCAGCTAGAAGAGGCTACCGCACTAAGGATCAAGGAGCGCGTGACGAATGCAGAAAATTTCTTTGGTGTGTTCCTTGGTCTTGTGCTTCAGGCGTTAGGACAAAACGAGCGACAGCTGCTGGCTTGTCTCGTCTCGTTCGGTTCTGACGACATCGGCTGACTTTTCGCATTTTTGTCTGGCTCAGTCGACTCCCTGGAGGAGTGGAGGAAGTCCGTGGGGGCCGAGACAATGTCTTTGACCGGTCATTCGTTAGGAGGATACTTATCGATTGGTGAGCCCCCCCCCCTCTTCTTCCTTCCACTCGCGTCATTCGAGACTGATCATCTGCATTTACTCACCCCTCAGCCTACACCCTTAAGTACCCTGAGCGAGTAGACAAGCTCATCCTCGTCTCACCCGCCGGTATTCCTACGGACACGACCAACGCCGCACTCCCGAAGCGGACGAAACGGTCCGACTTCACCAACTCGACCAACAAGGAGGTCCAGGATGTCGCCGATGCGGCTCAGCAAGAGCTGGGTCATGGTAGGCTGGAAGCGAAGTCTGGTGAGAGTCAGGGGAAAGCTGGGGGGGAGAAGAAGTCAGACGAGCAGAAGACGCCGCCGAGCCGTCTGCGACAAGTGTTGGGATGGGCTTGGGAGAAGAACTTCAGTCCCTTCGGAGTTTTGAGAGGTGCGTCCCGAGCATGAAAGCGGTTGCTGAAGCAGCTTGCTGACCATGTTCCTTCTCTTCCAGCGCTCGGTCCACTGGCGCCCAAGGTCGTCGGCCTTTACTCGACTCGTCGGTTCGAGGGTCTTTCGGAACTCGACGTCCGCGACATGCACCAGTACATCTACTCTATCTCGACCGCCAAGGGTAGCGGAGAGTACTGCATTACACATCTTCTCGGGAATGGAGCGAAGGCGCGGCTGCCGATGGCTTCGAGGATGGACAACATCAAGGTGCCCGTTTCCTTCATGTACGGCGATCATGGTGCGTCTTTCTCCTTCCTTTCCTCTTCTCAACTCTTCGTTCCCTTTTTTCCCCCTCTTCTTATGTTCGGGAAGGGAGGGCAAGTGCTGACGTTTTGTCGTTTCACTCGACCGTAGACTGGATGGACATCAAGGGAGGGCTCGAAGTGCAGGAGGCACTCAAGAGGGCCGGTAATAATCAAGTGAACGTCCACAAGGTCGACAACAGTGGCCACAACGTCATGATAGATAACCCTCCCGGCTTCAATGAGTTGCTCAAGACAGAGCTTTCAACCCTCCCGGCGAGCGACTAGGGCACGGCCGCACCTCCCTTCCCAGAAGGACCCCCCCGCCCCCCTCTTCTGATCTCGCAATCGTCCTGCACCATTGTAGACCTGACTCGTACTTAGAGTGACGATAGATGCTTCTCATCTCCCTTTCCGGAGTGTTGAGAGCTTAGGTGGCGGTCTCTGTCTTTTTCCTTGGCCTCGGCCTCAACCTTTTCTATCCTGCCACCTTCACAGCTAGGGCCGAAGCTCGACTAGAAAAGGGCAAAGAGCATGTGCATCAACCGCCTCTGCCAACTTCCCTCAGTACCGATACCTTAGTCGCATGACCTCCTCGCCCGCTCCAATCCGAATCTTGTCGACCCAGAGCGTTGTCGCTTTAAACCGTCAGGCGAGATCCGGTCGCTTGAGCTTGACCAGCTGCGTGTGGACCTCGACGATATGTTCATGATCGTCTCCTCGTGGTTGAAGGGAGCTCGACTGCCGCTGAGAAATCCGGTAGGACCCTTCTCTTAGCCGGGCGAAGCGAGGGGACCGTCGCAGCACTTGATGGACTTCTTGCACCACGAAACCCCCCTGTTGATCCAGACTCCCCGCTCCTTCTCCGTTACCTTAACGCGAACCAACGCAAACATGACGCAGCACCCCTGGAAGTAAACTAGGTCAGACAAGTGCTGGACAAGGAACGCGGTTGGAAAAACTTGCCGTACTGAGGGTGCTCGTCAAGGGCCTATTTCCTGTTTGCGAGTACGACATTCGGTTGGTGTCTGTCGCGTTCAGAGATCTGACGAGGTTGACGTGCTGGTTGACGATGTCGATTGGAGTGTTGGGAACGTGCTGCTTGGGTTCAGGATCCGCGACGTTGAAGACGGGCGGAGAAGGGTACTTTAGGACCGGCGTTCAGGAGCTTGAGGTAGTCGTTGCCAGGGGATTGTCCAGAAGTCTGACAAGAGAGGAGAAGGAAGCGATTCAGTGTCGGCCCCAGATGAGAAAGGAAAGATGGAAGCGCACCGAGCGATCACAAGCTAGGTCAACCTCCACTCGGTTGGTCGATCAAACTTGTCGTTATGCAGGCTCAGGCAGACGATGTTCTTGGCCCCTCCCAGCTCCAACTCGAACGACGATGCCAAAGGTCGAATTATCTTGGCCGACTGTTCCATCTTGATCTCCTTCGAAGCAAGCACCCCCCTACCTGCCTCCCCCTTGCGGCGCTGGACCTCGAGACTCGGCGGGTGAAGTCGGCAATGTCGACGTAGGGGTGATACTGCGAGTCCTTGAGGAACCAGACCCGATCGTACTCCCCTTCAATTCCTTGATCCTCTCCCTGACGTTATACAGCTCGGCCAGGTCCTGCTCGAGGTTCGGGTAGAGTCGGACGGTCTCCTCAAACATCTCTCGCGCAGGCTCCCAGAGCGAGAGCCGGGACAGGCACATGGCAGATCTGTAGAGGGCCTTGCAGGTGGTCCGAGGAGAGATTCTTGCGGTCAAGCGAGAGAACGTGGACGGCATCGACAAGACCAGCTCGGAACCGGCCAGTCTTGAGATGGAGCAGAGACCGGTTGAGTCGAAGAGGTACGTTGCCGGGCTCGAGGAGGAGACCCTCGGAGAAGGACCTTTCCGCAGACTCGTACCAGTTCTTCTTCATGTACGAATTGCCGACCTCCTTGTACTGCGCAGCCGTGAGTGAAGACGAGGTCGTCCGTCAGCGAATCGACTCGAACCAGCAATCGAAAAACCGTCCGAGTTCAGCAAATCGACTTGAAGAAAATGGGTGACATGTTCGAATGGATAGCGATCAGAGTGCTTCAGGTTGACGGTGGGCTCTCGGATGGCCAGAAACCTGCCGGCCGGTAGCGTGTTTGCCAGCTCTGATTTGTCAGGCAACTTCGTCCAAGGCTGATTCGAGACTCGAACGATGCACTGCTTGCCGGCGATGTCAACTCCGCATACCAAGATATGATGCGGCTGTCAAGTCCTGTCCCAGAACTTCAAGCTGAAAACAAACGACTGAAACGCCGAGCTTAACGCTGAGCGACTTGATGGGCGTGTTGACCGTTCGAAGTACGAATCACTGGCCCTGGGCCTACATGTACAAAGACTCAGCCTGTGCTCATCGCGACGTTGACGACTTCATACTCACATCGTGCTTTTTGATGAAGAAGAGGTCTCCAAGATTGACCTTCTCGAAAGCAGAGAGAGGGGTCGAGGAGAACCTTTTGTTGGTGACATGACAGAACGCGGCTTTCGGCCTGACCGTGTCCTGAGAGGCCCAGTCGGCCACGCAAAAGTGGATCTTCATGACGGCCTCCAACATTGGACTGCTGGTAGACAAGATGGGGTTGAGACGGACAAGAGACATAGATGCCTGTCAGAAACCGCAGTCAGGCAGAAGAGATATGAGCCGGGCCAACTCACAGTTGCTGCGAACGGCAAACCCGACAAAAGAGCAGGAAGATCGAGTCAGTTTGCAAGCCTAGTCCAGAAAGAAAGAGCAGACGAGCAAACGTATGTGATCTTGACGGCGGAGACGGCCCACCTTTCTCGAGACTCCTGCTTGAGTGCCGGCGTGAGCGAGCACGTTGATGCGCTTCGAGCGCTCCTCGGGAGGCAGCTCGCCGAACGTCGGGTAGAGGAGCGACAGGGACTCTGGCGATAGTTTCGACATCGCCTGCAGTTGGGTCTTTATAGAGGGTCAAAGGTGGGGGGGGGGGGGATTTAGAGGAAGAGGGTCGGGTTGCAGGTCGACAGGCAAGGCGCGTCAGGGGCTAAAGCGCGCGTCAGGACGGAGCTCAACTAGACGCATCTTTCCGGACACACGAGCCAGAGTGCGCAGCAGAAACGAGTTGAAGGTAAGAGGTCAGCAAGATGAAGGGGCGCTCTCGTTCTCCCTCGCTGAAGGCGCGACGCTCAACGGGCATCCCATATATACGAGGTCTAAGCAAGCGAGAAGCTTTTGTACAACGGCCGTCTCTACCTTTCCTCTACAACTCTGCTGCTAGACACTCAGTCGTCGCTGTTGATCGAGTCGTCGTCGTGAAATGGTCTGTCAATAAAGAAGTTAAATACGGTGTCAGCTGGTCTGAGAAGGGCAAAGCCGGCAAAAAGGGACTCACGCGAAGTCCACTCGAGCGGCCGCACCCATCCAACTCTCGTCCGCGTCCTCCCAGTACTCGAAGCCTTGACCCCCGAAGAAGGAAAGGAGCACGGGTAGCAGAACCAGCCCGTGCAAGGCTCCTGCGATGATGAGGGTGAGCCACATTCGGAAGAAGTACACCTGCAAAGAGCGGAGGGCACGAGTCAATGACGCTTCTTCTCTGTGGGCGAGGAAGGTGTCGACTCACTTCGAGCAACTTGGACCGCGTGAAGGCGAGAACGGTTACTCCGATGAGCTTCGTCAACGTGATGCCCGAGAAAACCTAAAGGAGCGAGGGTGAGGGAGCGTCAGCGTTGGAGTCCTCGCAACACGGGTCTCACGTCGGACAGAGGAAGACTCACAGAAGACCCAACATCGACCAAAGCCGCCCAAGCTCTCTCATCGCGGTCCTTGGCTGCCGAAGGATGGTCGTACGGAAGTCCACCCCCTCCAGCGCCCAAGAACGCCCTTGCGATGTGAGCGGTGAACTCGACGGCGATACCGAGCGAGATGACGAGGTTGACGAGCGAGATGGCGTTGAGGCTGATGCCCCAGAAGCCCATGACTCCCATCACGTTGAAGACGACGAGGGCGCAGGTGGTCGTCACGAGCGCGGCCGTCTGCCAGGAGCCGAGCAGGAGCGTCGTGACGAGCATGATGGCGCCGAGAGCGAGGACCAAGACCTCGACGAGGATGGAAGCGACGTGAGAGTACTGAAAGAAGACCAAATCGTCAGTACGCGTTTCGAGTGCATAAGAGACAGAAAGATACAAACCTGGTCGAAGAAGACGTAGAAGAGGGAGTAAGGGTAGACCTTGGCGCCAGTTCTCGCTGAAAGGTCGTCTGCGATGCGGTTGGCGGCAGCGAGGGCATTGATGAAGTCCTCTTGCGTCTTGAGCGGGGTGTGGTAGGTTCGGAAGTGGGAAGCGAGAACGGTCGACTTGTCGGAAGCGATCGACAAAGCGTTGCCGTAGGACGACTTGCCGGCAAGAGGGCACTCCTCGCCCGTCGGACTCTTGATCCACTGATCGAGGTAGCGTATGAACTCCTCGCCTTGGGGGAGACCGTTCATGGTGATGTCGAACGGCGGATCGCGGTCGAGGAAGCAAGGTTGACACCTGCGGTCGGGCTCGTCAGGCTCACAGAAGGTTGAAGCGTCTGCGATGCGGACACGGCAGCACGACTCGAGGACCGGGTTGAGCCACTGCAGGAAGTCGTCGACCCAGACGGCGGGAGGGTTGGCGAGGAATGAGATGTCCGGTCGCTTGCGTTCGGCATCGAGCGTGCTGGCGAGTGAGAGCTCTTGGCAGGTGGTAAAGCGTCCGCAAAGGGCCTGCTGGCCGTCCCGATCGGCGACATCGAGGTGGTCGACGATGAAGTAGACAGGTGGTCCAATCTGAAGGTACTTTTCGACGGCATCAAAGTAGGGCGAGAGGTACGAGTCGGACGGAAGGGCCAGGCGTTGGTCTATGTGGTCGGAGAGGCATTGGCGTCAGTGGAGGTTGCATCTACGAGCGCACTCGAAGAAGACCCACCAAGTCCAAGGTCGATCTTCTGCACTCCCAATCCAGCCAAAAGGAAAAGTCCAGAGAATGCTGCCAGGACGCCTACCTTGACCTCCCGTCGAAGGAGGAATGGCGCGTAGTGTCGGCGGATGAAGCGGGTAATCATGCCCTCCTCCGAAGCACCCAGGACGGTCGGCGAGTCGTAAAGGCCGATAGGAGGCTGCAGTCGAACACAGGGGAAGCAGTCCATGCGGGTAGCCTGTGCGTCGATGAAGAAAGTGAAGCGAAGAGGTCAGCGGGACGGCTTGATGGGAGCGGATGGCGAGACAACACACCTCGACACGCTTGAGATCGAGAGACATGGCGGAAACGAAGATGGTGACCTGGAAAATGGCGTCGAGAAGGACACTTCCTGCGGCGTAGAGGGCAAAGTTTCGGACAGCCGGCATCGGGACGAGAGCACCGAGAGCGAAGGCGACCGTCTCCGTTGCTGCACTGAGCAGGATCGAGGGACCCATCCTCGAGAGAGCCCGCGCCACACGTTCTTCAGCTGGCAGATAGCCGGGAGGAGGCATCTCGATGTCCTCGTCGTCTGCGCCTTCGAGGAGGTCGTCGTCGTACGAGTCTCCGCTGACGACTTGGTTCCGAACGCGACCGGCGGTCGAAGTCGAGGACGACGCTAGACCGTGGAGGGCGTTTTGGCGATCAAGCTCGTGGACGAGGATAAAGACGTTGTCGACTCCGACTGCCAGAACGAGAAAGGGGATGACCTCGGCGATGATGAGCGTAACTTTGACTCCCAACAGCGAGAAGAGGCCGACCGATGACGAGACGGCGAGGAGGACGACGATGATACCAAAGAGTCCGAGAGTGAACTTGGAGTTGACTGAGAGGAGGGTGGGAAGAAGGGCCAGAATTCGGCCAAGACGAGTGCGAAGTCGCCGAGAAGGTGAGGTGATCGAGGTGGAACTGGACCTGGCGGGTCCGGGAGGAGGCGTAGCGAGCTTGACGAGAACGAGCAGGTGCAAGACCTTGTCCCAGATAATGGGCACGATGCCGTCGGGTCCGAAGAGAATGCTCGAGCCGCTGGCAGCGCCTCCGCCGAGCATGAGGGAGACGTAGAGGAACATGAGGAGGTACGAGGCGACGATGGTTTTGTAGTCAGTGTTACCCGAGCGACCGAGCTCCTCCTCGAGACTGACGCCGGTCGAGTAGGCGATCCAGGATCCAGAGTCGTCCCCGGCCGTCTTTTGCAAGTTTGACAGGTACCCTCGCAAGGCTCTCTCCCACTCTTCCGCCTTGGCCAACTCTGCGCTTCCCTCCAACTGACCCGAAACGACGAACGTCGAGATCATGCTCTCGGCCTCAGACCACCGACCGGTCTCGCTCGAGCCGGGAATGTTGCCTCCGCCGAGGACAAACTTGGGTTCGATAGGCTGTCCGAAGTCCGGCAGACACTCGCCCGGGTTCTTGGCGCAGTTCTCGACGGTCTGCTTCCAGCTCACCTCGTCGACACCGTAGGCAAACCAGGCGCTGATGCTCTGCACGACGCAGGGCGTCTCGGGACCGGCGGGTGAGAAGCAGACGTCTTGGAATGTGTAGCCGTTCGGGACCGACTCGAGCGCCTTGATCTCCTCCTCCCGCTCGAGCCACCACGAGAGTCGCTCAAAGGTCAGGGCGGGTTCGTACGGGTTGGGGAGCTGTAGGTCCAGGCTGGCGTCCGTCTCCTCGCCCTCGACGACTCGGGAGGAAGCCGACGCCGACGTGATGAAAACTTGCTGAGGTCGGAAGAAGGGTCCAAAGTTTTGGTCGAAGTGGATCTTCTGCTCGGCGACCTCGGACCCGGGCGCGACCCAGAGGCGAACGGGATCCGTCTCGACGGCGAAGAACTTCCAGCCGAAATTGAGGATTCCGATACTGAAGGCAGCGATGGCGAGAGTGAGGACTGTGAAGGGAAAGGAGAGTCAGCGTCAACTCACCCGCGCCTTTCGCGGAAGGTCTTGAGGACGTACAGGGTTTGCTAGCACAGAACAGTCCGAGCTTGTAGAATACTTGCTTGAGAGCAACGTTGATCCTGCTCCTTCTCGGTTGAAGCTGTTCTCGAGGATCCAGCAGACTCGCCCCCCTGCCCACCAACCCACCGCTCTCTCCACTCTGTCCAGACGACGGATAGCCGACCCCACCGTTCGAGTTTTGGCTGCCGTCCCTCCTCCGGTGCGAAGACGAGTAGGACGACGCCTGCTCGGTGTTGAAGTACGGACCCTGTTGAGAGATTCCGGTAGGCGACATCGGTGCTGCCTCTCCCAAACCGTCTTCATCCAGCGCCACTCGCTCGTACCGCCGTGCTCGTGCTCGCATCGTTGCCTGGAGGATGTAGGCCGTCAGGAGAGCGAGGACGCCGACAGAGTAGATGAGAACGATGGTGAAAGCTCCACAGCTGAGGTGGCCGACGTGGCAGCTTGGTTGTTGATGAGCGGGTGGGGGAGGAGCAAGGGGAGGAAGGGAAGGGCAGATGGAAGGACAGTCGGCACAGGTACATCTCGAGTCCAATCTCGAGTAGTCCGAGCACGAGAGTGGCGATGGGTTGAGAGGGTCGAACCCTTGGTCGGACGGCATCGAGTCCTGGCGAGGGAAGTTGATCTGGAAGGGCGAGCCGAGTCCGGGACGCTCCTTGCCCATGTAGGACAGGAAAGCCTGGCCATCCTTCGCTCCTCCTCCTATGAGATCCATAGAGTAGCTGTTGGTAGCGCCGAACTGGACGTCCTTGCAGGCATCGAAGAAGCCGGACTTGAACTCGTCCGACACGAAGACGTCGATCTCCTTGATGGCCGTCTGCTGGTTGGGCGCTCGGCCGACGGGTTGGGTGGAGACAACCGAGAGGAACTCGGACTGGCGCGGAGAGCAGGTGAAGGAGCAGTAGAAAGACCGGAAGTTGTTCCGGCAGGCCGGACATGAGGCGATCAATCTGGCAGGGGAGCACTTGTGGTCAGTCAAGTGGTGGAGACGGGTAGGGCGTCGAGTGAAGGAACGCACGGTTCGGCACTGAGGAGGTTGTCTCGCAAGGCCGCAATCTGGTCCGAGGTGCAGCAGAGAGAGGACGGGATCTCCCACGAGGGCCCACAGACGGAGCTGAGCAGATCTCGCTGCTCTTGAGTGGTCTGGGTAGGCGCAAGGCAGACAGAGAGGACGGTCAGCCGACGAGTGGGACGAGATGGGCCAGCGAGCGAGCAGCGGCCGAACGACGCATCCCGACGGGTCGCTGATGGATCCCATGAGCCCAGCAAGGTCACATTCTCTCTCTCGTACCCACCAGGGAGGGCGATCGTCGAGAGGATGGAGAAGGCTGGGCTCGGACTCACCTCGTTCGCATCTCCGTCGTCCACGCACGGCAGCTCAGGGTCAAACGGGCTCTTGCGCCCACACCCGCCCCGCATCGCACACACGCCCTGGCCTCTCCTGGGAGGGTCATAGAAGGTCGTGTTCATCGAGCCTTGAGGGAGTACTTGTTCTGGAGGTTGGTAAGTGTGGCGTTGCTGATGGTTTGGAGGTCGAGCTGCTCCCTCCGAAGCCTGCAAGAGATGATCACACCGTCGACCTCCGATTCCAGCGTACCCTCCCTCCCTCCAGCACTTCGGAACAGCATCTCTCTCAAGTAGTACTCAGTCAGACGTCTCGGAACAGGGTCTCTACCGACGATGTTTGCTCGTTTGCGGTCGCTCCTTCCTTCTTCCTCGCCTGCGCGCGGCCCGTCCGACAACAGTAGCAGCATCTCGACGGCGCCCTACACGGCTCTTCCAGCGACATCGACGACATCGCTAGTGGCCGACAGCCCGCCGTACGCCCTCGTGGATGCGCCGACGCTGCCGTTCCTCGTACTGGGAGCAGCCACGCTGCTGCCCTGGAACTTGATCCTGTCCTCCCTGCCCTTCTTCGCCTCGCTCCTCCCGCCTTCCTCCGCCCTGCACACCTCGCTCCCCTCGGTACTCAGCTTCCTTGCAACGGGCACCAACTTCGTCTCCCTCGCAGGGATCACGTTCTTCGGAGGCAAGAGCGCCGGAGTCGCCGGGCTTGTCAAGAGCACAAAGTCCAGCCTGCTCTTCCTCCTGTGCGCGTTCAGCGCAGCCCAGTCGTTCATCGTCACCTCTCCCGCCGAAGGTCAAGCAGGCTGGTTCACGGTCGTCTTCCTCGCGGCTTGGGTCGTTCTCATGATGCTCCTGACGTCGTACCTCCAGTCATCCGTGATCGCCTACTCGTCGTGCGTCGCCTTCTCTTCTCCTTTGCCTGAGCGTCACTGACCACATCCATCATCCCTCTCACTGCAGACTCTTCGGACTCAAGCCCATCGCCGCCGTCCAGACAGGTCAAGGGGCCATCGCAGTCGCTCTCTCCATCGTTCAAGTTCTCAGCTCGGTCATCGCGACCCACTCGGACAAGACGAATGGTCAAGAGGGCACCGGAGGGTTCAAGTGGCCGACGGCAGGATTCTTCTTTGCGGGAGGCCTACTCCAAGTTTGTGAGCTTTCTGCTCGCTGGAACTCTCAGGCATCGTCAGAATCTGACAAGGCTGCGGCTTTCGTTCCTCCTCGTGGTGCCAGATGTCCTGCACGCTCTCGACCAGATCTCAAAGCACCCCGCACACACCGTTGCGCTCGCCTCCTCTCAAGCATCAACCGACGACGATGTCACCACCTCAAGAGTGGCTAAAGGACATGCCGCCGACATGCTGTCGCTCTTCCGGAGGAACGCCCTCATCAACCTGTCCATCGCTCTCGTGTTCACGGTGACTCTGTCGGTCTTCCCGGCGGTGACCGCGCAAGTCGTACCGGTCGGGAGGTCGGGCTGGTGGAGACGAACAGAGATCTGGGTCCCTCTAGGCTTCTTGGCTTTCAATGGTGCGTCTGCCCGTTTTTAGCGCTCAGAACCAAGACAGGACCTGGCTGACATCGGTTTCGTTCCTGGCAGTGGGCGACCTCGTCGGCCGAACGCTTCCCGGCCTCCTGCTCGTGCACTCGCCCTTCGCCCTCCTCATCATCTCCGTCTCTCGACTCGCCTTCATTCCCTTCTTCCTGTCCTGCAACCTCGCATCCCTGCCGTCCTCCTCCTCGCCCACGTTTACCGATCTGCCGTTCTTCTTCGGCGTCTTGGCCCTCGGAGCCTCCAACGGCTTTCTCGCCACAAACACGATGATTCTCGCCTCCACATCCGAACTTAACCCGGTCGTCAAGGTCGAAGAAAGAGATCTGGCGGGCAAGATCGCCGTCTTTTGTCTTGTGGGCGGACTCGTGCTGGGCAGCGCGTCGAGCTTTGGCGTTGTTGGGCTCGTCGTGTCGGTCTGAGGATGGTGACGATGACGGTCGACGAACGTGAGTAAATCAGAGGTCGTTGTATAGATGGCTCCTGCGCTATCTCGCCCGGTTCGGTTGGGTAGGGGTAGGGGAGAGTTATCTAGACATCGCTCCCCTGTCAAGACTGACCCACCTCAATCTCATTCGACTGAAATCTTCCTGACTGCCCCGAAAGCCCTTCCAGAGACCTCCGGACGAAGACCGTAGAACTGTATTATTGTTGATGTGGACTGTTGCTTTGGGTCCTCTGGGCTACTCCGCCATCTCGAAACGCTCGACCCTCTTACCCTCCGACCATCGCTCAACTCCCCACCCAAAACCTCCCACCCTGGGACCCCCTTCAGGATGAGCTACCCCGAGATCTCCAGTCCGCCAAAGGACCTGTTTTCGGAGGAAGTTAGGGATGAAGGCCACCGCTCAGCTTGAATGACACGCCCCTCCGGCCAAGCTCACATCCGTCCATCTCGCATCTTCTCCCTTCTCACCCATATGCTCTACCACCCCTCATTCCTAGCACGCGCTGTACTTGCGATGACCCAAAAGAGATGTTTCTGTCCTGTGCCTGTCCGTGAAACTCAGTCTGCATACGTGTCCTCTCCGAATTTCCATCGAAGGGCAAGGCTGATCCCTATCTTCTTTCCCCACCGTCTCCTCAGATTTTGTTGATGTCGCCGCAAGGCTGAAGGAGACCAAGACGGGGGAGTACGATTGGCTCGGTCTCATCGAGAAATCGCAGAAGATCCTCACCTCGGTCTCGCCGACGTCGTCTCGTCGAATCTCGAAGTCAAGGAGAGTCAGGGTCGAGGACGAGGACTGTTCGTCACCAAGGACGTCAAGGCAGGCCAGCTCCTCATGATGGTCAAACCCTTCGCCTCCTCGTACTTCTCAGAGAAAAATTCACGATCTGTAAGTTTTGGGCCTGATCATTTCTCGTGCGGAAGTTCTTTGAGGATTGAGGCGCGTTACAACTTTTTTGCCTCCAGACTTGTCGACGACCCGTCTCTCCTCTCCTCCCTCGACCTACTCTCGGCCGGTCCCAAGTATCCTTGCTGCCTGTCTTTCCCCTCTCGTAGCTGAAGCCCAAGGAGGTCGTCAGCTCTAAGCCCGCCAATGTGGACCCTAATCGGATCGACCTCGTCCGAACTCTGAACGCCGTTCTCCCTTATCGGCTTTCGCCTACTCGCGCAGACAAGCTCGAAGATCAAGGTTCGTTTCCCAACACGACGATCGGCAAGAAGTCACCATCTGCCTTGTACCTGGGTCACCTCCCTCATTAACCACTCGCGCCTCCCAAATTGGTGAGACTGTCCACCTTCAAAGAAGTGCACGAATGAAGAGCTGACTCACACACGATCGGCCAACAGCTTTGTCTACTTTCTGAAGAAGTCATGCTCGTCCGAGCCACGAAGAATTCTGCAGCTGGAGAGGAATGTGTGTTTATGATTTGACTCCCTATTGTCCTTCCTCGTTGACCGCCCTTTACCTACGCTTCGTTGCAGTCACCATCTCTCGGATCTTTTGGTCGAGCGCCAACGGTGCCCACCATCGACTACTCTCCCTGAGGAACATCGGCGTCGACCCCTGCGTATGCGCACTCTGCCAGGCCGACCTTAAGGACGATTTCGCGCTGCGACTCAAGAGGTAAAACTCTGGCATCGAGTTGCGTGTCAGGCTCTTTCAAACCTGTCATTCTTGCCCGAGTTGAGCGACCCCGTCAAGGCGCTTTTTCGGGCCTACTCCGCCGTCAACCACAAGATATCGCTCGACACCTTAGGATCTGAGCGTCCCTTGACACTGCGACCCGAGCTGTTCAACGCCCGAGATTCTTTGGCCGTGAGTCTCTTTCTGAACCGCCTCTGTTCTCCCAGGCTACTTTGCGCCTCAGAACGTTGATGAGAGTTCGTTCCCATGTTTCTCAGCAACGCATCTTAGACGAAGGACGAGTGGACGTGGAGACCGAAGCCATCGCGATCTACGAGCAGGCTGTCAAGTGCTCCGGCGTCGAACTCCACCCCGCTCTGCCACCGGTCCTATCAAGGCCGGCCTTCCATACGTCCAACACGAGCAATGCATCGAGGTCTGCATCGCGCTGTCGATACTCTGCTCACTCGAGGAGACGGCGGGCGTGACGGGGTGGCGGAAGGCCGCCATCAGGATGCACGACACGCTCTACTGCGGAGGTGAACGCTTCATCCGAGTTCACCACAGGCTTGAGGAGTTTGGTCTGTGACCGGCGGTGCGTTTCTTCCACCCGTCGGTTTGGTAGAGTGCTTGCGGGGGGGCTCTCAGGCGGACTTCCCGTCCTCCTTTCTTCCCCCCTCCCCTTTTCCCTCTTCTCTCCCTCGACTGATTAGTAGAGCTTTGCGGGCTGCTGGCGAGTCGGGCACGAGGGACGCGTTCGACGAGGCACAAGGAGGAGGTCCGTTCGACGTTTGATGACGCGCGCGATGGAGGAGAGTTCTACATGACCCATGGCTTCTTTCTCTACCATTCGCTCCTTTTCGTACTCCGTCGTCGCCGGTCGCAAAGAAGAGAAAAAGAAAAGGTTTCCCATCGATAGAAGTTTACCGACAGAGAAGAAACCCGACGAAAAAAACACCCTCAGGGCAGAAGCTTAACTACCCCTCTAAACAAATCCGCTCTCCTCGCCCAACCGCGACTCTCCTCACTCATCAACGCTCGCTCCACCTCTCTATGAGGGAAAAGCGACTCTGCCACCTTTTCATTGGCTTTTTAACCGACGGTGATGATGCCTCCCTCCTCGTCGATCGAGTACTCGGGGATCTCGAGGTTGAGCTGCAGAGCAAAACAAGAACGAAAATCAATCCTCACGTTTCCAGCAAAGAAGGAGAAGTGGAGAAGATGGGACGAACGGGTGCGGGTCCTCGTCGAATTCGGCCGGAAATGTCGTAGTGCGATCCGTGGCAGGGGCAGAACCATCCTCCAAAGTCTCCAGCCTCTCCGATAGGAACGCATCCGAGGTGGGTGCAAACTCCAACCATGACGAGCCTGAAGGATCGTAGGAAAGAACGAAAGTCAGAAACATGGACGACGAAGAGGAAGGCCTGAGGAAGGGGAAGGACGCACCACTCGGGCTGCTTGACTCGCTCAGAGTCCTGCTGGGGGTCTCGGAGCGTCTTGACGTCGACGGCATTGGCCTCGTCAATCTCGTCCTGGGTTCGGTGTCGGATGAAGACGGGCTTTCCTCGCCACTGTAGAAGGCGACCGACGCAGGAGAAAAAAGAAAGGCGGGGTGGGATCAGAGATCGGGATCGCTGCGAGGCAGAGAACGAGCCCTGCTAAGAGGCAACGAAATGCACCTTGACGATAACATTCTTTCCCTCGGGAATGGAGCCCATGGCAACCTCGAGCTTAGCGAGGGCGAGGACGTCTGCCGAAGCAGAAAGCGTCGTGACGAGGTCGACGACGGTCGACTTGGCGGCCGCGGCAGAGAGGACACCCATCGAGCCGACCATGAAGTACGAGACGTTTCGGGTCACGGCAGGGTTGGCCGTTCGGTACTTGGAGAAGTCGGGCGTCGCGACGGGGTCTCGGGCGGCGGGAGGGGAGGAGTGCATCGAGCGGCGGAAGGGCGAAGGGGCAGGGGCTGGAGCGCACGCGTGCGGGGCGGACAGGACGACAAGGAGAAGGAGGCAAAGGTTAGTCCCGACCGGATCCGTGTGAGAGCAGTTTCTCGACCCAAATGCGATAGTAGAGAGGACACGATGTGCGAAGGGGGGAGGGGAAGATGAGGCGACGTTTGGGCTCAGGGCTGACCACCTCTCTGGGCTGGCTTTGCACGCCCGACTGCCGTGCTCGAGCGAGTTCCCCGATCCCTGCCCTCCTGTGCTCCTCCCAACCAAGACCAAGCACGCCGGAGCAGTCTAAACTTCTCCCAAGACCTAGCAGTGCCGTCGCGTCCGCTGCCGTCTGCTGTTGAAGCGGACGGACGACTTTTTCGGCGGCGGGGGACGAGCCAGCCAACCAGCTCTTCCGCGAACGACCTCGCGAGCCGCCCGCCCTTCTTCCGTTCCACCTAGACTTCCACAAACGAGCAGTCCACGAGCAAAGGAGCGGGAACGAACCGTTGACTCCGATCCTGCTGGACGACCGGCCGAGCTTGAGCGCAAACTTGGAGGGGGTGCCGACCCTGTGCCCGGGCGTGGGGCCGTGGTGATCGTCGTGCCTGGCAGCGAGGTTCATCGACAGCTGCTTGAGCGAGGCCGGGCTCGTACCTCGGAGGGTCGAGGGCGAGACGGGGGCGTTGATGAACCTGGTGGCAGTGGATCGGAGGGCAGACATCCTGGCAAGTTTGGAGGGCAGTACAGGTACGGAGGGGCTGAAGGACGAGCTGGCGGGCGAATCGCAGAGAGGACGAAAGCCCACACTTAGATAATGACTTACTTGAATCTATTCATCTGACTCAATCAGGCTTGTCTAAGGTTCCCCTGCGTTCTGCTGCTGCACTGGCCTCCCCTGGACTACCCATTCTCGTTGCTGACCTCTTCCTCTTTTCTCGTGTGCTCACCCCCGTCACTGACAGAAACGGCGGCGACACAAATATTGGAGAGGATTAGACGATGACTGACTCTGGCTTTTGCTGAACCTCCTCAACCGTCGTTCCAAGGGGCTTTCAGATTGCCCCTGGACGGTTCGGAGTTACGTCCAACTACGGAGGAGATTCAGATCAAGATGGCTCGAGGTGCCAAGCCGGGAGAGGCTGGGAAGCTTCCCAGGGCACAAGGTGTTGACCTCCATCGCGCGAACTCGACACTCGACAGCTGGAGTCGGTCTCATCTCGCCTTCCCTCTCAACACGACTGCTACAGTATCGAGGACCTGAAGAGCTCTTCTACGATCTGAAGTGCTCAAGTGAGTCTTTCCCCATCAGGGGCGTCTTTGGGGGGTTCGGGTCGGACTTTGCTGGGTCAACTTTGCTGATGCCCCCCCCCCCCCCTCACCGCAGACCCACGCGCTCAAGTCACGGTCAGGCTCGTCTCCAAGGTCAGTGTCGGGATCGTTGCTTCTGGATGCGCAAAGGATCGAGCGGGCGTGGTCCTCTCTCTCTCTCTCTCGTGCAATGCGTCTCGACGACTATGTCGAGGTTGACTAAAAATTCCTTCCTTCATAACCCTTCCGCCCACTGTTCTTTTTCACCTTCCCATCTGATGATACTCTCATCTTCCTCCAGATAACATCCTCATCACGGACATGACATCGCGGTTGGTCAGCCCCGTGAAAATCGCAACCCTGACAAGACCCTTCACTCCGAGTCAAGTTCGTCTGGAGCAGATCGTGACTTTTTCTACAGCAGAGGAACTTGCGCCATCATGACCAGTCTTTTGTCAAACCGTGAACGGGATGGTTGGGCACAGGGCAAAACGATCAATGTCTTTACCGGTGGAAGCGAACGGAGGACCTGTATACCTTCCTGCCTTCTCAAACGCACGTCGCAAGATGTTTTGTGCAAGCGCGCAGGAACGTCCCATCTAAATACAGAAAGCGAAACGTATTTGAGGAAGAAAAGAAAGAAGATTACAATTCTGAGCCAAGGTACGAACTTCTGCTCAGGCGTTCAGGATGAGGAGGACGACGACGAGTTTCGCGACTCTCCATCACCCTCACGCCGCCCTACCTCCCGCCCTCTCCCCTCTTTCCCTCGCTCCCGAGCAGGAACGCCCCAAAGGACCTTCTCGGATGGACGAAGACGACGACGACGACTTCCTGTACGGAGGAGGAGGAGGAGCCGCTGGTGCTGCACCCACTTCGACGGCAGCTGAGCCCGCCGCGCTTGAGCCGTACGTTTGCCCTCCCCTCCGCTCTCCCGGCTTGACGCAACGACGAGACTCACACACTCTGCTCTCTTGCGCGTCTGATGCTGCTACAAGGGTCGAGTCGAACGACGTTGGGTTCGAACAGGCCAATGGGGACGGAGCTACGCCTGCGAAGGGCGAAGCTGCCGGAGAGGCTGAGGCTGGAGAGGACGAGGAGGACGACGACGACGACATGGAGGACGGAGAGGAGAGTGACGACGTGCGTTCTTCCTGATGACCCCTCGATCTCTTGAGCAGAGGTACAGGCAGCTGAACGGGCTGGGACTTCTTTTGTCTGGGTCGTCTACTGCAGGACTTTGAGATCGTCCTCGACCCCCATGCTGGCCGGATTCTCGACCTCAGGTACGAGACTTCTCCTCAACTACCTAGCATCATCCTGAGCCTCGATGACTGACAAGGCGCTCTGCTCGGCTCTCGTAGGAATCCGAACCCGACCAAGATCACGTCGGTGGGACATGGCCTAGGAGCCGCAAAGATCCAGCCCGTGCTCTCGCTCAAGCAGCTGTCCAGTGCGTCTTCCTACGCTCCCTCTCCGAACGACCGCTCTCCTCGACACTGACACTAAGGCCGATGTTCAGATCCTACTCCCAACATCTCGCAGACAACAGAGTACACACCTCCCGCTCGGCCGACACCACAGCAGCAAGCTCAAGCTGCTGTGGCCCAACCTCTCCCAACCCTCCCTACTGCTCCCCAACCGCAACAGGTCGCACAGCCCGTCGCTCCTACCTCCCAGCGGGAAATCAAACCTTCTCCTCTCTCCCAACCACCTACCTCCGTGCTCGACGCTCCGCCGCCGGCAGCCGACCAAGGAGGAGAGCTCCCGAATCACTTCGGTCGACTCAACGCGTCCTTCTCGACTCGGGCCTTCCCTGCCGTCCACCTCCCTCCGTCCGAACCAGGCGTCGACCTCTTCGCACCTCCTCTCCTGCCCGACGGTCGGTCGGTGTACGACATCGACCTCGACCTGCTCGACCGCAAGGACTGGCGCTTGCCGGGGGCAGACGTAAGCGACTGGTTCAACTACGGCTTTGACGAGTTTACGTGGATGGACTGGACGCGCAAGAAGCGCGAGATGGAGGAGATGCGGAACATGCCGCAACAACAGCCAGGCATGGGGATGATGGTTCGCTCTCTCGCTCGTCTCCTCAGTTGGCGCGTCACCCCGGCTGAACCTCTCGCGTTTGCATCACTTCTAGCAGCAGCAGAACATGTTTGCGTTCGACCCGATGCAGCAGCAGAACATGATGAACGGCATGATGTTCAACGGCGGCGGGAACGGCGGGTTCGGGATGGACAACGGTATGGGCGTGATGGGTGGCATGCCGACCGGCCCTAGAGGTTCGCCCCCCCCCCCTTCCCTCTTCCTTCATTGTGCTCGTCAGTCTGACCTTAGACTCCTTTGATTCTCCCATAGCCGAGATGCACCAGCAGTTCCAGCCTCCTCACGGATTCCAACAACAGCAACAGCTTCAGCAACAACAGCTCCACCAGGCGCCCCCCCATCTGCAGGCAAACCAACAATCGACGCTCGGTCCGCACGGTCACCTCCCAACGGGACCCAAGGGTGACCCGCCTCCAAACGCAACGGACGAGGCCTCTCCGGCGATGGTCAAACAGGAGTCGCAGGACGCGCCTGCCGGGCCTGCTGGGTCGACGATTCAGCCGGCAGACAACGGGTGGGGGAGCGTCGGCCAGCGGGGTGGGTTTGTCGGCGTGCGCGGGCAGAGAGGTAGGGGTGGGGTTGCTTTCCGAGGTGGCAGAGGTACGTTTGATTCAGAAGGCAGCGTCAGAGAAGGAAGGAACATTTCGACTGACCTTTGCCCTCCCTTGCTGCCTCAAGGAGGACACGTCAATGTCCTCGCTCAATCTTCCCCGCCCAAAATACCGTCTGGTCCTCGCTCTGCCATGGCACCGAATGTCGTCCCCACCGGCCCGCGCAAGAAGGACCTCGACCGACCCCAGGCGGGCGGAGGCGAGGACCTCGACTACGGCGGCGGCGGCGTCAGCGGCGGAGGTGGAGGAGAGAAGAAGGAGTGGGACGTCAAGGACCGCGAGAGGGAGCGCGATCGCGAGTGGGAGCGAGAGCGCGGAGGAGGGACGAGCTCGCGGTCGTCCTCTCGTCCCATCGAGGACCGGTCGTCCCGCTCTGATCGAGAGCGAGGAGGCGACCGTGACCGCGATCGAGACCGCGAACGGGAGCGAGACCGGTCGTCCCGGAGTTCGAGGACCGACAAGGAGCGCGAGAGGGATCGTGACGAGACGGGCTCGCAGTCGAGCGGGTCTGGCTTGAAGATCAGGGGCACGTCGAGAAGGGGGGACGAAGAGTCCAGGTGCGTCAACCTCTTACTCTTCCCACTCTATCCCTCAGCGAAGGAGTGACGAGGCTGACCATATGACTGACTCGGCTTTCGCTGGTCTTGCCAGTTCACGCAAACGACTCGCCTCTGGCGAGCCGGACTTTGAGGACGGCGAGCGAGGAGCCAAGCGTCGCTGAGCTCATCTTGAGCTACAGCACGCCCCATCTTTTTGCGATGCCCATGTAACCCATCACAAGCGTCTTTGCCCTGCTTTCGTTCTTCGAGAGAAAGTGTGTGATTTGAGAGAGCAAAGGTCTGCTTTTTCATTGAAAAACCTCCCCGTTCCTGTCGTCCACTTCTACAGCGACCGTCCTTTCCCCCACCCCGGACGCCTTCTTCCTCCCATTACATCGATAGTTGAGGTCGTCTAGGGGGTGATGTCTCCGGGGAACTGCAGATGGTGACAGAGGGAGGGAGACAGTCAGCTCGTGTTTTCTTTGGGCTTGCTCCGATGCTGTCCCTTCACCGACATCTTTCTCGCCTTCCCCCCCCCCCCTTCCTCCCGCCTCTAGTTCATACGTGACCGAGCGCAACTTCAGATGAGCAAGTGGAAGAAAACGCACCTTGCCAGCCTCGACCTGCTCGTTCCAGGTGTCGACCCAGTCGTTGGGGCAGAGCGACTGGTACGTGTGCTTGAACT
Source organism: Cystofilobasidium capitatum (assembly GCA_014825545.1). NCBI lineage: Eukaryota > Fungi > Basidiomycota > Tremellomycetes > Cystofilobasidiales > Cystofilobasidiaceae > Cystofilobasidium > Cystofilobasidium capitatum. Next base: position 494,750 of record MVAJ01000002.1, read on the forward strand.
TCTGGCACGGCTCAAATTCCTCTCCCTTGGCGGTGATGCACTTCTGGTAGTCAACGAAGTTCTGCCAGCTGGAGGGTTCGGGTGGGGAGGTGGTGGAGGTGAGCCGAGGCGAGGAGGAGGGTGTCGACAAGCCAGAAGAGACAGGTGACCGAGCGGCGAGGAAGCGACATGGACCGATTGACGAGCGGCGTTGGAGTTCGGAGTTGAGAAGAGACGAATCGTGAGGAGATGGTGCAGAGTCGGCAAGAGAGGCAAGAGGGGAGGGACAGGGGCAAAGGAAGGGAATCGTCAGCCCTTCCGTCCTCGAGCCCTCGCGGACAACCGACGACACAAGAAAACGAATCGACAAACGCACCAGTGCTTCTACAAAGTCCCAAGAGCATGCAAACACGTTGAAAGGGTCAGTAAAAGCGTTCTTGAAGGCAACGCTTGTGCTTGTGCGAGCTCCAGCGTACGGCACGTCGGAAGGGAGCGGAGGAAACGAACGGTCTGGTTGGTCTGCGCAAGTCCAACGTGTAGCTCGAAAGTCAGCATCCTACACTTTCAACAAGACAGCTAAGGTTAAGACGTACCTGTGGGAACCGGGCGCTGTGAACAGAGAAGGCGATGGTCGGGCAAGGTCAGCTTCGGAGCTCGGACGAATGGACGAGAAGATGGATGAGAGCGCGAGCTCGCTCGACCGGGACTCGTCGACTCGAGCAGAGACCTCCCGGATCGAGCTGAGACTTGAGGGTGGACGTACTCGAAGGCGGCGGTTTGGAGCTGGTGGTCAAAGGGTGCGTAGGTCAGCTTCGATGTTTCCTCAAGGGCAGAGGGCAGAGGGCGGAGAGGGACGAACGACAACCCTGTCGATTGAAGGCGGCGGAGCAGCAGTAAGGCGACAGAGACAGCAACATCAGCTCAACCAGCTCGACGAGCGCCACTCTGTAAGACAAGATAGGGACGGCTGATACGCACTGCTCAGAGTCGGACATTGCGAAGAGAAGAGAGAAACGTGAAAGAAGGAAGGGGAGGGGAGGTAGGGCTGGCAGGAGGGCTGAACGGGCGGATGCGCGGGCGGAGAACAGGCGCAAGTCGACAATCCGCCGGACTGTCAGAATCATGATTGAATAATGATCAGGCTTGATGCGTGTCACAAACTGTTCATGATATCAAGCTCGATCACAAGTTGAGCTTCATCGTGCCTCTTTTCTGATCGCTCGATCACGATCAGCCTCTCACAGCTCGACTTAGCAGGCCGCCCGCCTCCCGACCTGATCTCCCAACGCCATCCAACTTCGACATATCCCTAGCCACTGCCGAAGGAGCCCGCATCCGAAGCTCGCCTGCTTCTCCGCTGGCCATCCATCGTCGGTGCAGAACGCCAGCCCATCGCCTGGAGCATTCTCGACTGAGCACAACCCTAGCTCCCGCCTCCCGCCGGTCAACAACAACCCTAGCCACCCTCCTCCCCCATCGCGTCCATCCGAAAGCGGATCCACTGATAAGATGGCCAAGTCGACCCGGGCTGCCGCGATCTCATCCACCCTCGTTCCATCCACCCTCGCTTCCTCTTCGTCAGCGGACGTGCCTGTGATCGAGTTGACGGACGACCAGCTCGAGCTCGTCCAGCAGCCTGTCCAGGACGTGTTGGACCACGTTCTGCGGGTGTTGGAGGCTGGCGACGGATCGGACGTGCTGTGGTCCCTGGGAGGACTCGAAGGGACCGAAGATGGGCAGGCTTCAACCATCTTGGGTGCAGCACAAAAGGAGATTGAAAGTGTGCCTTTGCCTCCTCGTCCCACTCGCCGTTGTCCTCAGACGTACTGACAGATCCTGCCGCCTCATTCTTTCTTCTCGTCAGCCGTCCTCTCCACTATCGCACCTTCTCGACCTCTCTTCATTCCTCTCCCTTCTCTCGCCAAAACTGCCTCGGCGACCCTACACCCCATCCAGAAACTCAATCTCGTCCTCTGCTTCTTCGCGCTCCAGCGTTTGAGCGCACCTTCGCCGGACGCGGACGGATGGTCGCCGGGCGAGTCGTCGCTCGTGTGCGAGTTGCGGGACGGCGTCTGGAGGGAGGTCATGAGTTTGTTCTTGGCGGCTGGGCTCGAGGACAGCAAGGACGAGGAGGAAGGGGAGGACAACATCGCAAAGGCCATTCGGGGCGGGAAGAAGGAGAGTGAGATGAGATTGGCTGCTCTCAGGGAGAGACTCGAGGTGCTGCTGAATGTTTGCAGTCTGGTGCGTGTGACTCGCGTCTTCTTTTACCCTCGTCCGTCTTGAAAGGAGATCAGGAGACTGACGACTTGATTGATTGGTCGTTACTTCAGGCCTACACCGTCCTGCAATCACCCTCGTCGACTTCTGCGACGCAGGACGACGATCATCGACTGGCCGAGATCTTCCTGCCCACGTTCCTCGGATCGAATGACCAGGTCGCCCCTCCTGGCAAGCAAAAGGGACGCGGAGCCATCTTCAGGAGCAGGCGGGAGAAGGAGCTTTGCTTGGGTATCTGGTCTGAGCTGGTCGAAGAGCGAGAGGGAGAAGTTTGTTTTCATCTTGACCTCACTGATCTCTCTCAGACGCTGACTCTTATGCATTTGACCTCACCCTCCCAGCTCCAACGACTGCCGATGCCAGACCTGCAGCTGAGGTACAACGCCAACGTCGTCCTCAACGACCTGCTCAACTACCTCATGCACAACGTCTGGATTCCGTTCTCCGTCGACCATAAAGGGTGCGTCCCGTCCCTCTATCAAGACTTATATTTGTCCTGGCGGCTGACTTGAGAAGTCATGCCCGCGTTTGACCAGAACGGAGCTCGCACCGCCAACGTCCTTCGACTTCCTCGAGTCTCAAGCCGAGGGAATTCTTCTGACGGCCCCTTACGTTGCCTCCCTCGCTTCAGCCGGCCAAGAACCTTCGGACGAAGAGGACGACGAGCAGATCGACCACGACCTATTAATCTTGCAGGACATCTTGGCCGACGCGTCGGCGGCTGTTGACGAGCCTGAGCAGAGGCCCTCGTCGAAGAGGAGCGGCAAGGGGAAGGAAAGAGCTGTCGAGGAGCAGGAGGAGCAGGTGGACGAGTTGACGGAGTTCGTGATCGATCCAAGTTTGTCTGGGTACGATCAGGGTGAGCCTCAGGAGGATCAAGAGGGAGGTGTCAGCCAGGAGAGCATCTCGGCTAGTCTGGCGGAGGATATCTGGGAGCAGTGGAGGAAGGCTGGAGGCGTGACGGGAGGGGTACGTACCCGACTTACTCTTTCTTCGTCAGGGACCATTCCGCTGAGTTTTCACTTCCCTCTCCGAATCTAGTTCGAGCTACACCACGATCCTCAGCAAGATTCAGAGTACATCGACAACGACGAAGTCGCCGAGACCGAACACATCGTCGACCCTCAGCTCTCGCTCCCCTCTGCGCCCTCGTCCGCCACCCCCGCTAAACAGCCAGCCCGCAAGAAGCGCAAGCGAGCTTCCTCGTTCCAAGGACCGGCCGAGGACGAGTTCCGACCTCCCGCTCACGCTCTGGAACTCCAAGACGAGCCGTTCGCTCCCGAACCCGTACCTGCGACGCTGGAGGGTGTCAAGCAGAAGAAGCCGAGGAGGCCCTACGACCCGCTGGCGCCCGTCAAGAGGAAGGAGATCTCGGGACGGGGCAACAGCACGACGAGCGCCAAGGGATACCTTTACTACCAGAACAGGAACGACACGGGAAGGAGACCTTGTACGTCTTTCCCCCACCCTCATCTCCCTTCCTCACCTCGCACTAACTGACCTCTCTCGCGGCACTCCAGGGACGGAGGCGGAGGACAAGTGTTTGCTGGAGGCCATGGAGCACAACGAGGGTCAGAAATTGGTTCGTCCCGCCGGCAGCGTCCCTTGATACGCGTGCAGCGCGACCTGACGTCTCTCCCTTTCGCGCATCGCCTAGCTCTGGTCCACGATCATCAAGCAGCACGGTCCTCAAGGTTCGGTGGACCACGTTCTTGCCGAGCGAAACAGGTACGTTGCCGCTCTCGACCTCTGCAGACGTTGCCGGGGCCTGACACCACCCTCCTTCTTCGACAGCGTCGCGTGCAAGGACCGAGCTCGAAATCTCAAGGTCCTGATGGTGCGCGAGAAGAAGGACATGCCGTCGTCGCTGGACGTGATCACTGTGAATTCTGTGCTAGGAAACGTCCACAGCTCTAGCTGGCATTTCACTGACCTAGCTTTCTCGACTTGTGCCCGTCCAGCTCCCAAAACGACATCGATTGGCCAAGTCAAACGTCTCCAACGAGGATGAGCAGGCGGCGATCAACCTCCAGCATCTCATGACGCAATCCCACTCGCACTCGCAGGAGCACTCGCCCGTCGCTGGTCCGTCCCACGTTCAGGAGGAGACCCACGCGCAGGAGCTCGAGGGTGCAGGGACTGAGGAAGGGCATGGTCACGAGATGGAGGTTGACGTTGCACTGCTCGATGGATCTGCAGAGCGAGGGCACTGACGACGGAGGAGCGCTTTGATGGGAGGTCTTGCTGCGACTCCTTTCCTTAGTCGACGATTGTATGACATGAACATGAATAAAACTCAAAAGAAAACCCGTGAGAAAGAGAGGTGTCTAGTAATCGATACAACGTGTGAAGGAAACCCGAGTAGAGAGCGCGCAAGCATCTGGATGAAGGAGAGATCACCGCTGCTGCTTGTCCCGCTTTTCCGCCTGCCCATCCGCCTCGGACTCCGCCGCCCTGAACCCCTTCTTGTCTCCGAAATTCGGCACGATGTCTTGCTTTGGCGTTTCGAGGTTTGGTTCGGAGGCGGTGGAGAGCTCGCTGTGCATGAGGTTGGGCACACCGAGGCTTTCGAGGTCGCTTGGGGTCGACGTCCGACGATCGAGCGCGTGGTGCGTCGTGATCGAGACGAAGAAAGTGGAGAGTCGACCGACGCCGGACCCGAAGCCGTGCGAGCGGCGGATGGGAGGCAGAGGCGGACTGTTGACGGGGTCTGGTGGGGGGTAAAATTTGTGCCAAATGGCGATGAAGACGTCCGCTTGGCTTCCAAAAGTAAGAGCGAGCGTAGGCCCACATGACGCCTGGTAGAGTGCCGGAGCGTGCGACATGGGATCCGTGTAGCAAAGCAGGGCAGTTCTGAAGAGAATCGATGGCCCGCAGGAAGGCATGTCAGGGAGACGGCCTTAAGGATGTTTTGCAGCACCGCTCTCGGAAGCGAGACTCACATCAAGCCGCCCGCGTTGGCCAAACCAAAGACTAGTACTCGAATGATAAAGGGGTAGTTGAGGTTGGAGCTCTGCGAAGCGCCGATGATGCTAGTCTGACGGGCGATCTGTCGGTTCTTGAATACCAGAATGGCGGCCCAGACTGCAAAAGAGACTCGATCAAGCTCCGTTAAAGAGCTGAAGGGGAATAAGGTAGACGTACCATCGATGACGAGTGCAAAGCAGATGACGACGGCGACGACGAAGTGCCAAACGATGGTACTGAAAGGAGGTTGGCTGTCAGCATTTTCAGCTATGTGACAAAGGATCGAGAAGCAACGACTCACGGCGCGCCGTAGCTGTAGCCTCCCAGGAGCGAGATGTGCAGGTCCTCGGGGTGCTGGGTGTCCCATACGAATCCAAAAACCATGTCTGAAAGCGAGCAGACGAAGCAGGAGGTTTTAGTTCGGGAAGACTTAATTGGTGTCGATTTTCGGCTGGACTCACTTGAAAAGTAGAGCACCCAAGGAAATATGAGCAGCTAGAAATCGAAACGAGGAAGCGCATGTAAACTTATGCGCTAGTGCGAGACCACAAGACAAGGCGTGGAAAACTCACAATGTGATCCATGTGGGCGGAGAGGTACACCTTGCGTCCGAACGACCGCTGCAGAGTCGCCCACACGAAGACCGTTGTCGCGCACGAGGTGGCAGCAATCACGGTCGTCCCGCAAAGACTGAAGACGTAGCCGACGAGCGCGAGCGGACGAGGCATACTGTGGTCCAAGGTGTCGCCGATGCTGATTCGAGGGGAAGTATCGCTTCAGTCTAAGACCCTCCTACCGACTGTTAGGAGAAGCTGAGACTCACGCTATGAGGTTGGAAGCAGAGTTGATGATGAAGCCGAGGTACATCTGCGCGTTGCGAGAGAGGGCCAAGCCAGGGAGAGACCAAAGATTAGCTGCGAGCGGCGAGGTCAAAGGTCGATCCGGGTAGAGGAAGACACACCATGATGACCACGGGTGGTCGCTTGACCCTGGACCACCAGATGAGTACGCACAGTGTCGAGAGGAGGACGACAGAGGAAGCATGGAGTCCGATGAAGATTGACCACTGTTCGACCTCTGTTTCCACGGGATCCCATCCGGCGAGCCTGTTTGACGGCAGGGTGTCGTTGTAATTGGACATCCTCGGCGAGGCGAACGAAGGGCGGCCTGTCAGACAGTCGACAGTTGTACTGTGTTGGTGGGTGTAGAAGGGAAGGCAAGGTAAGAGGAAGAAGACTCGTGAGCTCCCGTTTCGAGCTCGCGGCAGCCTGTTGGACGAGAGCAGCTCCAAAATGATGGAAGAAAAGGGCCTGGACGCACGCGCTATGAGGGTCGGCAGGGAGGGCGGGCGATGGACCTTTTTGGAGAGCTGAAGGCCGGCCTCTCGTTGCTTGTTGATGGTTGCAGATCGACGACGGCAAGGAGCAGGAGTTGAGGGTTGAAGCCTGTTGGGATGGACACAAACACCTCTCTGCTGAGAGAAACCTGCTTGCAGGACAGGAAGGGGCAGGACGAAGGAGGGGAAGGAGTTCGTGGCGGCAACGGTCAGCTTCCAGTTTCTGTGCCCGTCAGCTCCCTTTCCCTTCTCCAGCCCACCTGGGCGAGGGGCTGCCCGGCTCCCCTGCCAGAAGTTGTTGCGCTGGGCCATGGCCAGCGGTCGCGTTCCCGACCGGCGCTGATGGTGGCGTGGCGGGATAGAGGCGTTCTAGCGCAAGGGAGCGAACAACCTCGTGCCCGCGCCAGGGAGCAAAAACAGACTGCTTAATTGAAGGGGGATGCAGCCAATCACGAGCCTGGAGCGGCAACTGCTGGAATTCTGAAGGTGAGGTGAGCAAGAAGGGAGGAGGTCCTGTCAACGTAGAAGGGGGGCGGGCAAGGCAGAGCAAACGTCGTGCAGCGAGCCAGCACTGTCGACTCTCCCTGACCGACCTTCCATGGGCAGCACTCAGATGGTCAGCTTGGTATCAGCCTGCTGAGATCAGAGTACGAGCGCCCAAGCAGATAAGCGCAGGTTGATGAGACTGTCGCAGACCGCCAAAAGAGGCCAAAAGCGTCCGACGATCCCTTTCATTACCGATCCGGGCGACGACGGGCGATGTGACTTCTGCGGTAGAATCGAGACTCGATCAGCAGAGCTCAGGCGCCAGCGGGGGTCCTGCCCGTACAGTCTTTTTTAGGAGACGCAGGTCAGTTCGCGGAATGGTGTTGGTCAGCAGCTTGAAGAGACTAAGATTGCCCCAACCAAACCAGCACCCCCGCCGTCCAGCGCCTCCTTGCCGGACTCATTCGACCTCAGAAAGCCCAGCAGCTCTTCGTAGGCTTTGGCAGGCTCCAGCAACAAGCATCTGCGGCTGCTGGTGATCAGCGTCTTCCTTCTGCTGACTCCCGAACAAACAGATCGTTGCTTCTCCGTCTTCAACTCAGTCTGTCATCTGCTTGGGCAGACTCGAAGCCTGATGTTGGGATCCCGGACGAGGGCACGTCGGGAGGTGCAAGGAGGAGGGGTAAGTGGGGTCGGCGCAGAAGGAGGACTGCGGTGAGGGGTGAGCTCTCATATATCCCGGCGATGTCAGAGGAGGCAGCCGGTAATTTGTTGTGGAAGTGCCGGAGGGGCTGGTTGTGAAGAAGGACACCCGGAAGGTCAGGTCAACAATTGTCAACAAGTGCCTCAACTCGAGACGTTGCTGTCTTCGTATCGTTAGCTGGAGAAGGACTGATGATGAACAGGTTATCAGCAAGAAGGGCTGGAAAGCATCCCGAATCATCGACTTTCTTGAAATGATATCGACAACTCGCCTTGAGCTGCATGAGAATCTCCCTCTACTCGAGCTGCACCCCTTCCTTGTTCTTCGACCGACCCTCCATCTCCACGTCCGTCGTCGCCTCGCCCTTCGCGACCTTCTCGAATTCGCCCTCGTCCTTCTTCCCGCCCTTCCTCTCCCTCTCGCGCGACTTGCTCCGCTCCCTCTGTGTCGACTTGTCGTCCTTGCACACGGGCTTCCAACTGCGGACTCCGAGCCGCCGTCGACCGGGTGCGGTGCCTGCCAAGGGGACCTCGAGTGTGGAGGAAGGGGCGTCCGAGAAGGAAGCGTCTTGGAAAGACAAGTTGGTTGGACGGGCCGTACGTGCTTGGACAGGGTAGGTGAACGGTCCTGCGTTGGAGCTGAAAAATCGTCGACGTCAAGGTCAGCTGGGGAAAAGGACTGTCAAGAAGAACTTGGGCAGCGCACCTTGGGAAAGGGTTGAACAAGGCTTCGATGATGGCTTCCGTCCCTGTCGGCAACACGAACCCCTGCTTGACTCTCGGATCGGCACCAGCGCTGATGAGATTGACGGCCGAGGAACTCTGCAGTGGTGTAGAAGAGCGGGACGGATCCGGCGAGGGGTTGGCGGAAGCTGCCGAGGAGAGGTTTGCCGAGGAGGCGGAGGGAACGGGCGTGGTGACAATGTTGGATCCAGCGACCAGGGTTTCGAGTCCACCATGAGCGAGTTGTCCCTTGGTTATTGGAGGTCTAGTGGCGAGGAATGGAAGAAGTCAGGCTTGAGCTACAGGAAGTGGCCGAAGGCGAGGGGACGAACGCTGTCCACTTGCGCTGGCCGCCGATTTGAGTAAGCTCGATCTCCAACTGCACAGAGAGAAGGGTAGATGAGATGAGCTGGGTTGCGCCTCGTTTGAGGAAGCGAAACTGGGAAGCCGCGCACCTTGAGCGTCGCGTTCGTCTTGCCCGAGTCCAGCAGATAGCGCCGAACGACCTTGCCCTTCCCAGCGTATTCGGCCAGGTTGAGCGTCAGGTGTCCCAGGCGAAGGATTCGATCTGGAGACTCGACCGAGTGGTACTGTGGAGATGGTTTCAACGTCAGCTGGATGTCGTTCGGTGATTTGCAGGCAAGAGAACGAGACAAACCTGATGCACGGCCAGGTGAAGCTCTCTCTCGCCGAGCCGACCAACAACCTCTCCCCCCTCCCCTTCTTTCTCCTTGCCCTTTGAGCTGCTACTTCCGCTCTCGATCGGCATCCGGACGTTGGCAACGATAGACTGGTTCCACCGGCAGAAGTGGTCGTGGATCTCGACGAGCGCCGTCTCCCCTCGACCCTTCGTGCTGACTTGCGGTCCACTGGACTTACGACTGATCTTGGAGACGAGATGCGAATGGTTGGGGCCGTGCTTGTGAGGGTGCGAATGGTGGGATGACACGGAGGACCCGGACGAGTGCGAGCGTGAGGAGGAGGCGGAGGAGGACCGCGTGTGGGCTGTCGAGCGTGAAATCGTAGGACGCAGCGACGACGTCGAGAGAGTCCGATGGGCCTTGTTACCTGAAGTCAGAACAGAGCAGACAGTGCAGAGGTATAGGTCAGTCCATTGTCGACGACGAGAGGGGGGGCCTGCCGGCGTCGTACGTGCGTCAGCGGACGAGGAGGACCAACCTGAAGACACCTCCTTCTCCTTGCCTTTGCTCTTTGTTCCGCTCCCACTCGACGTCTTCCTGAACTTCCACTCGGTCGCGAAGGCGCCGGTCAGGACGGGGACGTTGGCGAGGTCCTGGATGTCGAGTCGGAGCTCAAACAGGGCGTTGCGCGACGGCAGGAGCGTCGTGAAGAGTCCCATCCCAGCGGCGTAGTTTTCAATGCTTCCAGGTATCGACTAGATGAGATCTGATCCGAGCGTGTCGTCCGAGCGTAGTAGAGTCGTCGTGTCGCGAGAGAACGAGTTTCTGGGAATGGAAGTTGGGTCTCGCAGCGCCGTCATCTCGGGACTCGCCAAACGTCGACCCTCGATACCCTTCCTGCGATACCCTCCCATCCAGCCCTCGCACCTCGATACAAGTACCTTTCGTCGCTCTCCTGATCCCATCTACTCGCCCAACCATGTCGGAGGAATCGGTCTCGAAGCTTTGGAGCCTCGTCGGCGACCTCTCGGACCAGCTCACCCAGAACAGGGCCGTCACCGCGGCCCTCCAAAACCAGATTGCAGAGATCAAGGTCCGTCCCTCCCCTTTGAGTCGTCTTGGAGGCTAACTGTCTGACAGACTAGCTGCTTCCATCTTCGTCTGGCTCGCCTTTCGTCAGGAGCAAGCTGTCCATGCCAACGCTGGATTCCCTCTCCGCCGGTTCAACACAGACCTCTCCCAGGGTTCCGTCTCTCCCTTTTCGCGCTCTCCTCCTCCCAACCAGGCTGACTCTTATCGACCTCTGCTTGACATCGCAACAGAGGAGTACCAGTCTGCCATCGAAGAGTTTTCGACCAAGCTCGTGCTCGAGAACCGGACGGTTCAGCACGAGAACAAGCAGCTGTCTATCCTCCTCCGAGAATACGAGGCCACGCTCGAGGGTGTCATGTGCAAGTTTCGGAGTCTGGCTGTTCGTCCCTTTCCTTCTTCTGTCAGAGATGATCTGCTCTTCTGATGGATCAGGGGGGCTGACGCTTGAGGGTTCTGGACGCTATCGACAGCACGCGAACGCTACGCACGAGCTCGAGCTGCACCAGCACTACTCGAAAGCGCTCATGGAGGTCGCCCACCAGCAAGGTCAACAGTCCCTGCTGGAGAGCACCCAGATCAACACTGGGCTGATGAAGGTGGGAGGGTTGCTGAGGAAGGCATTGAGGACCGAGATGGGCGAGTCGATAGAAGCGGACGGAGCGCAGTACGTCTCTTCCTCTGCCTTACCACCACCCTCTCTTCTCCTGCGCCTCGCGTACGACATTCTTCAGGGAACTGATCACCGCTGGGACTATTGACCTCCCAGGTCCACCTCCGAGATCTCGTCACAAGGCGGCTACCTCCCTCCGCCATCGTACAGCAATTCCATCTCGCTCGCTCCTTCCTCGTCTTCTGCCCACGCTTCCAGCTCATCATCGTCGTCCAAGAAGACCTACTCGCAGATCGGTGACTCGAGGTTGGATTGGTCGCTGGAGAGGGAGGTAGAGTTGACGCGGTTGGAGGTGGAGAACCGACGGTTGAGGGAGATGATGGGCCTCGACGTCGATCTCGCATCGATGGACACTCCTCAGGAAAAAGTTGGAGGAGGGGGAGAGTCGTTCGATCAGAGTGTGAGCTCAAAGGAGACGACTGTGAGTTCGGAAGGAGGGTCGACAGAGGGTGTGGATCTGGAGGAAGACGAAGCGCCGCTGCCGCCCCCAAAGCAGGTGTTTGGGCTCATGCCTGGCCTTCGGCTCGGGCGTAAGCCAGACTCGGAGATCGAGTGAGATGGAGGGTTGGCACCCGGCCAACGAAAGCGACCTTTTACGATTTATGACCCTTCTCTCAATCTGGCTTGCTCGTGCGCAAGGACCGAGAGCAGGACGCACGAGCCATCCTATCGCAACGATACAACGGAATGGAAAAGAAAGGAAAGAGTATGAGGTTATGATTCTGACGTTCCGAGCGAGGTCGTCGTACAACTTTCGTTTGCTTGCTTTTGGGTACGGAGGGATGACTCAGGCAGCGACCGAGATGGTCTGCGCCGCCTCGGGCAGAGGGACGGTCTTGGGCTCGACCTTGTCCTCGAGCATGAGCCAGTCACTGGAAATAAAGGACGTCGAGTCGTCAGTAAGATGTCGCATCAAGTCATGGCGGAGGGTTGAACGCACCGCTGGTGGATACCTCCTCGGAAAGGCAGGTTCGTCTTGCCCTGCGACAAATAACGGTCGACCTCGACGGCAGCAGATCTACCCTCTCGGATTCTGAAAGCCAAGGAGAAGCGGAGCGCGAGTCAGCAACCGCGGTTGAAGATGTCGATGACTTGAGAAAGAACGCACCCCCAAACGATCAGAGACTGTCCTCGGCGAGCGTCTCCAGCGGCGAAGACTCCCTCGACGGACGTCTCGTATTTCTGGTCAAGCGAAAGATAGGTTCAGTCATCGCGCTGAAGTCTACGCAGAATTGGGCAAAAGACTGACATTGACGGGAGTCTTGATGTTGGATCGACCGTCGACCTCGACCTCGAGAGACTTGATGAGTTCCTGTTCGGGTCCGAGGAAACCAAGGGCAAGGAAACTGAGAGTATCGGAAGATGGATCAGTTCCGACCTTCGTGTTGCGACAGAGGAGCAGGCGTTCACTCACCAAAGGTCCGCAGGGAAGAACTTCTCGGAGCCGATCTGGGGAAAGAACGAGAACGCGGCGTCAGCAGACGAACGACGAAGGACAAGTGAAGCGGAGTGGACGAACGATCTCCTCCATCTTCCAAGCTCCACCAGCGTCCTTGATCCACTCGACTCGGACGGTGTTGAGACCCTTGAGGTTGCCGGCCTCGTCCTTGACGAACTCCTTGGTCGAGATGCAGTACTCCCTCGGGTCGCTTCCAAAGTGAGCCGAGACCTCCTGGTGGCCGTAGTCAGACCTGAAGATGCGAGGCCACTGAGGCCAAGGGTTGTCATTTCCGCGCGAGGCTGGGGGCTTGGGCAGAAGCTCAAAGTTGACGACCGACTTGGCTCCGTGTCGCATCGACGTACCGATGCAATCTCCACCGGTATCGCCCCCACCAATGACGATCACGTCCTTGTCTTTGGCGCTAATGTACGCGTTGTCGGCGTGCTTCGAGTCGAGGAGGGAAGCGGTGTTCATCTGGAGGAACTCCATCGCAAAGTGAACACCGTTCGCGTCTCGGTTGGGGATGGGGATGTTTCTGGGCCAGGTTGCTCCGGTCGACAGGACGACGGCGTCGTTTTGCTGTCGGATCGACTGGGCGTCGACATCCTTGCCGACGTGGGTGCTGGCGATGAAGTTGATGCCCTCGGCGGCCATGAGGTCGATTCGTCGCTGCGATCGCGATCAGAGCGAGGACAGTGAGGTTAGTCAGGGCCAGTGCGTTCTCTTTGGTATTGAAGGAGCGAGTCTTAAGCAACGTACCTGGACGATGGCCTTGTCGAGCTTCATGTTGGGGATCCCGTACACGAGAAGGCCTCCGAACCGGTCGTTCCTCTCGTAGACCGTGACGGTATGCCCGGCCTTGTTCTGCAAAGATCGAGCAAGAAGCAAGGATGAGCGTGAATTCGCAGCGCAGCTGGAAGGAAGAGGGGTCAACGCACCAGCTGGTCGGCGGCAGCAAGACCGGCAGGTCCACTTCCGATGATGGCGACGCTCTTGCCGGTTCGGCTCTTGGGCGGGTTGGGGACCATCCACCCCATCTCGAAACCCTTGTCGATCACCGCGCACTCGATGGACTTGATGCCAACTGGCGCCTCGTTGATGCCGAGGACGCACGCCCCTTCGCACGGGGCAGGACAGACTCGTCCAGTAAACTCGGGGAAGTTGTTGGTGAGAAGGAGTCGGTTGAGCGCGTCTCGCCACTGGTTGTTGAAGACGAGGTCGTTCCACTTGGGGATGACGTTGCTGGAGAAGCGTTCGGGGAGGTTCAGTATGAGAGACCAAGCCGCTGAAAGGTGAGAACATTGAAGAGAGGAGGGGACGTACCTGATCGGGCAACCAGAGTCCGACTGGCAGAAGGGAACTGAGGAGAGAGATAAAGGGGACAACGTGAGTCAAACATGGACCTCGGCTCTATCGTCGCGTGAGAAACTCACCTCCGCAGTCCATGCACCGAGCGGCCTGGACTTTGAGCTCGGGCTCCGTCAACCTGAAGGATGATGTGGCGTCAGATCATGCCCAACGGAGATTCAGACGAGGTAGAAGCATGGAGACGCACCTGGTGCTGACCTCGTTCCAGTCCTTAACACGCTTTCGCGCAGGCCGGTAGCTCTCATTCAGTCGCTTGTACTTCATGAAGCTGTGACAGAGGAAGGTGAAGTGGTGGTCAGCTCGCTCAAGGAGACGAAAGTGATCAAAGACTGTGAAACTCACCCTCGAGTCTTGTCGAGCTTGGACAACTTCTCTCGTGTCGTCCTCTCATCCATCATCGAGTCCTCGAGGTCGATGAGAGCCGGCTCGTGAGGCTTGGCGCCTGGGGTGGGCAAGTTGGAGTCGAAGCCGCTGACGGTTCTGGAGAGGGGGTTTCGAGAGATGAGGCCGTCCTTAAGACCTTCGGCGAGGAGGTCGACCCGGCTGGCAGTCTGGGAGGGAACGAAGTCGATGGTGGACAGTCGCTTCTTCTCCTCAATCTCCTTGGCCTTTTTCTCCTCGAGGACCCGCTTGTAGTCGAGAGGAAGAACCTTGACGAAGAGGGGGAGGATGTGGTGGAAGTCTCGAAGGACGCGGTCTGCGATCTGAGAGCCAGTAAAGTGCCGGTGGTCCTCCAGCATTTGTCGCACCTCGGCGATCTCAGCGGGGTCCTCGATTCGTCCAAGCTCGACCATCTCCATGTTGACCTTGGAGGCGAAGGAATGGGCGACATCGAGAACGTAGGCGATTCCTCCGCTCATGCCGGCCGCGAAGTTTCGTCCTGTCGTGCCGAGGACAAGGACCCGACCTCCCTGCAAAAACGAGCTTCGTCAGGTCATGCAGCAGGCGACTGAGAACGCAAGAAACCGACTCACGGTCATGTACTCGCAAGCGTGGTCCCCTGCTCCCTCAACGACGGCGTTTGCCCCCGAGTTTCGAACGGCGAATCGTTCGGCGGCGATACCGCTGAAGTAGGCGTGTCCGCTCGTGGCTCCGTAGAGGGCGACGTTGCCGATGATGACGTTCTCCTCTGCCTTGAAAGGCGACTCCTTGGGAGGGTAGATGATGAGTCGACCACTGCAAAGGGAGGACAACGAGTCAGTGCAGGCACATGACGTACAGTCACGGACAGACGCACCCAGAAAGACCCTCTGCGTCAAGAAAAAGAGTGACAGCGTCAGTAACGAGATTGGAACACCCCAAAGAAGAGGCAAGAGGACGACACGCACTGCCGGTGTAGTCGTTGCTCTCTCCCTCCAGCTCGATGGTGATTCCTGGAGCGAGAAACGCTCCGAGCGACTGACCAGCCGACCCCTTCATGTTGATGTGGATCGTGTCTCGAGGCAGACCCTCCTCTCCATACTTCCTCGAGACCTTGTAGGACAGAGTCGTGCAGAGGGCTCGGTCGGCTGCCAAAGCAAAGCAAAAAAAGTTGTACTCTGTCAGTGCACTAGCGAGAGACGTGTCCAAACGAGACGGCCACGCCAGCTGTACCGTCTTGCTCGACACCGCTCGCGCAGCCCGCACAAATATCTCAGAAAAAGACGAGACGCGATGAGGAACGCACTGTTGAGGACCTCGGTATCGATCTGGACGGGAAGCCCCTGCTCGAGGGCCGGGGTGCTCTCGTCGACGAACTTGTTGTCAAGCCGGATGTAGAGCTTGTGGTCCTGGGCTCGGACCCGGTAGGTGGCGGCGCCAGGTCGCATCTCGTGTGCAGGCTTGAGCATGTTCGAGAGGTCGATGTGCTGGGTCTTGGGGGTTCGGAGCGACTCGTTGATCTTGAGGATTTCGCTGTGACCGACCATTTCGTTGACCGTTCGGAAACCGAGACTGGCCATGATGACTCGAAGCTCCTCGGCGACCATGTAGAAGAAGTTGATGACCTGCTCGGGCTGTCCGGCGAACTTGGCTCGAAGGAGGGGGTCCTGAGTGGCGATTCCGACGGGGCAGGTGCTGCGAGGAGGGAAGCACAGATATATCGGTCACCGTGAGCAGTCTGCGGTAGACTTAGAAGGGGACAAGATGAGATAGGAGGGGAGAAACAGTGCAGAGGGGGAAGAGGGTGGTGAAGTGGGGCTTACTTCAAGTGGCACTCTGAAGGGAGGAAGAGAGCGATCGTCAGTTTCAAGAACGACGAACAGAAGGTTTTCGAAACGCGCACTCCTCATCATGATGCATCCGAGAGCACTGTTGAAGGTAGAGCGAGTCAGGCTTGTCAATCCGAGAGATCGTACGACGGGAGAAGCGCTGAGAAGGCTTACATGAGCGGAGTCGTCGCAAAACCAAACTCCTCTGCACCGAGAGCACAGGCAATGGCGACATCTCGCCCCGTTCGAATCTGACCGTCGGTCTGGAGGGTTACTCGGCCTCGGAGGTTGTTGAGGACGAGCGTCTGGTGGGCTTCGGCGAGACCGAGCTCCCAGGGTGCTCCGGCGTATTTGATGCCCGTCCATCGCGAGGCACCCGTTCCTCCGTCGTGCCCGCTGATGAGGATGTGATCTGAAGACAATCAAGGGATGAGTAGATGGGTGAACGAAACGGTGAGAGGGAAGGGGGGGGGGGGCGTGGGGAAAGGAAGTTCTCGTCAGCTCTGCAGCAAACGCTTACACGCGTCGCCGAAGAAAGAAGGACCACGCACCCGCTCGAGCCTTTGCGCATCCAGCGGCAACGATACCGACGCCGACCTCGGAGACGAGCTTGACCGAAACTCGAGCGCGAGGGTCTGCAGAGGAATGAGAACGGTCAGACGGTCGGCAAAGTCTGACCCAAACCCCTAACGACGCCCTTATGAAGAGACTCACTCGAGCATTTCAAATCGTAGATAAGCTCCTTCAGGTCCTCGACACTGTAGACGTCGTGGTGAGGGGGAGGTGAGATGAGACCGACTCCGGCGGTCGAGTGTCGAGTCCGGGCGATGGAGGTCGACACCTTGTGGCCTGGCAACTCCCCACCTTCTCCCGGCTTGGCACCTTGAGCCATCTTGATCTGGAGCTCGTCCGCGTCTGCGAGGTAGTTGGACGTGACCCCGAACCGTCCAGAGGCGATCTGCTTGATTGCCGATCGCATGGTGTCTCCGTTGGGCAGGGGGTTTGATCGCTCAGCGTCCTCTCCTCCCTCTCCCGTGTTGGATTTGCCGCCGAGTCGGTTCATGGCAATTGCGAGAGTCGAGTGCTGCAAGAACCGAGGTTGCTTGACTCAGAATGATGTTCTCTCAAGGGAGAGGAGGAGAAGAGGACTCACCGCCTCCATCGAAATCGAACCGTACGACATGGCACCCGTCACGAAGCGTCGGACGATCTCACTCCACGGCTCAACTTGCTCAATGGGGATGGGCGTCCTCGACTCGGTGTCGAACTCTAGAAGGCCTCGAAGGGTGACTTTCTTGACCTGCTCGTGGGCGTTGGCTGAGTAAGCGTCGTCTGCATAGGGGCTTGCGCGTCAGTAAATGACCATGAGCCGACGAACGAGCCGAAAGACTTACAAGATTTCTGGTTATTCTCTCGCACAGCGTCCTGCAGGTTGGCAATGCCGGTCGGGTCGTTGATGTGCGCTTCTCCGCCGGCTCGGTAGTGGTACTCTCCCGATTCGGGCATGCCAGGAGGAGTGGGCACGTTGCCCTCGGGATAGCCTCGGTGGTGGAACTCAAAGGCGTCGAGAGCGATGAGATCGAAGGTCGTACCTTTGAAGGCGGTGGTAGGGTCAGTCTTGGTTTGGGTCAAGCTAGACGGAGTAAGGTCTCACCCTGAACTCGCGAGGCAGTTCCAGCGAAGCAAAGCTTGACGACCTCCTCGTGGACTCCAAGTATCTCGAAGATCTGAGCTCCCTTGTAACTGGCGAGGGTGCTGATTCCCATCTGGAGGTATTCAAGGAGGAAGAGAGGTCAGCTTCAAGATGAAAATGAAAGGCGAGGTCCGAAAGAACGCACCTTGGACATGACTTTGAGGATGCCGTTGTCTGTGGCGTACTTGAAGTTGTCGAGCATCTCCTCCACCGAGATCTCGTCTTTGACCAGGCCCTCCCTGCCAATCTTGTGGATGATCTGCTCCATGAGGTACGGGCTGACTGCATCGGCTCCGAACGAGACGAGGCAGCACATGTGGTGGACCTCCCTCGCCTCACCCGTCTCGACCATCAACGCAACCTTGGCTCTCTTCTTCTCCCGCACGAGCTCGTGGTGAGCCCCTCCGCATGCGATGAGCGCCGAGATGGGGACGCGATCGGGTCCAGTCGCTCGGTCTGAGAGGACGATAATCGTATACCCTTCGTCGACGGCAGCGGAGGCCTCGGCTCGGACTCGGTCGAGCGCAACCTTGTAGCCCGGCAAACCCTCCTCCTTGGGGAAGGTGATGTCGATCGTCTTGGTCTTCCAGCCTCGGACGGCCAGGTGGATGTTCTTGAACGCGACCATCTCCTCGGTGGTGATGACGGGCGAAGGAAGAACGATCCGGTGACACTGTTCGGGTCCGACGTCGAGAAGGTTGCCCTCGGGACCGACGTAGCTGCAGATGGGGCACGATGTAAGTAGCCGAAGAGAACAACACGAAGGATAAGAGGACGTACCTCTCGAGCGACATGACCATCGACTCTCGGATGGGATCGATGGGAGGGTTGGTGCTGGAAAAGAAAACGCAACAGTGAGCACCATCCAGTGAGAAGAGTTCAGCCCAACGAGGGACTCACACCTGAGCAAAGAGCTGTCGGAAGTAGTCATAGAAAATTCTGGCAGAGGTGGCCATGCACGCGAGAGGAGCATCGTTACCCATCGATCCGAGCGCCTGTCGACCGCAAGCGAAAGAAAAAGGTCACCCCAACACTCTGGAAGTAAAGTCGAGGTGGAGTCACGCACCTCCTTTCCGTCCGAGATCATGGGCAGCATGAGAAGCGAGAGCTGCTCGACCGTGTAGCCGAACGCCAGCAGGAGCGGGTCCGACGCGAGGGGCGTGTTGTCGACCTTGACCCGAAGATCGGCGCTTCGTCCAACCTTTCGGATGATGTCGGGCACGAGAATCTGCTGGTTGTCGAGCCACGACTGGAAGTTGCGCTTCCTCGCAGCCGTCATCTTGAGTTCCTTGTCGTCGACGATCCGTCCTTCCTTGGTGTCGACGAGCAGCATTCGACCGGGCTTGAGTCGTCCTTTGGCGATGATGGTCGCGTTGTCGAGTGCGATGGCTCCGACCTCCGAGGCGGCGACGATGATGTCGTCCGAGGTGAGGACCCATCGGCAGGGCCGGAGTCCGTTTCGGTCGAGACTGGCACCGCAATATCGTCCGTCGGCGAAGGTGAAGAGAGCAGGACCGTCCCAAGGCTCCATGAGGTTGGCCGCCCACCGGTAAAAGGCCTGGGAGAAAAAGAAAGAGCAGGGCGTGCGATGGTCAGAGGCAAGGCTTATTTGGGAGGGACGAATGGGGAAGCGCACCTTCTTCTCGGGCTCCATCAGGTCGTTGCTCTGCCACGCTTCCGGTACCAACATCATCACGGCCTCAGGAAGTGTCAAGACTCCGTTGACGACGAGCAGCTCGAGCACGTTGTCGAACGCGGCCGAGTCGGATCCTCCCTCCTCGACGATGGGGTACAGCAGCTCGAGCTCGTCGCCAAAGTTGCCCGACTTGAGAACGCCCTCCCGGGACCTCATCCAGTTCTGGTTTCCTCGAACGGTGTTGATTTCTCCGTTGTGGGCTGCCCACCGCATCGGCTGAGCTCGATCCCAGGAGGGAAACGTGTTTGTGCTGAAGCGGGAGTGGACCAACGTGAAGTGCGACTGGAGCGGAGGTCATCAAAGTCAGGACTTCTTTCCGCCGTCGGAGGCAGGATAAAGGTACACACCTCGTAGAGGGCGTGGTTGAGGTCAAAGTAGTAGTTGTAGACTTGCGGGGGCGAGAGTTGACCCTAAAGCAAACGAAATTCACAAAGGAAGTCAGTAGACAAACGGTTCCACAAGAAGGTCGAAAGACAAACCTTGTAGACGATGTTCTTGGACGACAGCGAGCAGATGTAGAACCACTTGGTGGTCTTCTTCATCGTGTGCGTCGAGTGTTTGCGCAGTACGTACAGCTGCCTCTCGAACCTCTTCTCGTCAAACCTTCCCTCCTTGCTCTCCTCCCCCTCACCGTAGTGCTCCCTCAGGACGACAAACGGCTGGAGGATCTTGGGCTCCTTGCTCTTGGAGCTTGGTCCGAGGATGCTGCCGTCCGTCGGGACCTCTCGCCAGCCCAGAACTCGCAGACCCAACCCGTCCGCCAGCTTGGTGAACGTCTCGATGTGCTCGAGTCGGTCGGCCTCGACGGGCGAGAAGAAGAGGTTGCCGACGGCGTAGTGACCTGGAGTGGGGAGCTTGTGAGGGAAGACGTGGCTGATCTCGCGTCGGAAGAACTTGTCGGGAACGCCCGTCATGACTCCGGCTCCGTCTCCGTCTCGAGCGTCAGCACCGGCTATTAGACAGAGCAACGAAAGAGATGAAAAGGTCGTCAGTTGACTTGTAGCTGGGTGAAAGACAAAGTGGAGGGTTCTTACTGGCTCCTCGGTGAACGAGATTGCAGAGGAGATCCCTGCCGGAAGAGACGATCTTGTGAGACTCGATCCCCTTGAACTGACAGACGAATCCGACTCCGCAGGAATCCTTGTCTCCCTCCGGGTTGTAAAGTCCTGTCAAAGGCGAAGAAGGCACAAGGATCAGTTGATGGTCTGTGCACGTCGGAAGACCGGGTCACGCAGCAGACGGACCTTGAGCACCCGGCAGACCATCTCCGAAGCTCCCTCCTCCCATCAGGACTTGATCGAGTCCGACCTGGGTGTCCTCCTCCTCATCCTCGTCGAAGCAGGACGACGGGAGGTCGAAGAGTGGGAAGGTACCCGCGTGGACGGTGTCGGAGGGGTACCGGGCGAGAGGCGAGGCGTTGGAGCTGGCGAACTCGGCGGCGGGAGGCGAGAGGGTGATGATTGGAGGAGTGGAAGAAGGTGGGTCCGGGACCATGGCAAACGGGCTGTCTTGATGCCCTTGGATGCAGCGATGGAGAGATGTAGGAGAAGAGTAGGGAATGCGAGGGATGTGGTTGGGTGGGCTGAACGTGGGCTGAAGTTCGACGAGATAAGGCCAACCTGACTCGCCCGAAACAAAGGGCTGCACCCGGCAGAATCACCCGCAAGAGCACGGTCGGAGAGCGCGAGTCCGTCAGCTATTGTCGGACTCTCAAGGCTTCAAGAAGAACGTACAAGATCGAAAGGATAGGGTACGGAAGGAGGGCTACCAAGGTGCGCAAGAGATGGGCCGGCGCGCGCGACTCGGCTGCTGCGCCTGTTCGAACTATTGGAATTCATCCCACTCGCTCACATGTCAAAGGGAGAAGGGTTCGACGAGACGCACTCGCTTGGTTTGTTAAATTGGAACGTACAGCATCGTATACTTGACAGCTGGTGAAACGGGGGGAAAGCGTGCAGCAAAATCCGGATCCGGTAGTGTTGGAGAGAGGAAGACGATCCAGCGCCGAGTGTGCAAGAGGAAGACCAACAGGCCGAAGGGAGATGGAGGGACGTTGAGAAGAGGGGGGACAAAGTCGGATGAGGGGGGATGTGGGAGACAGGTCAGAACTCCTTCGATGTCCGTCGGAACTTGTACTGCAGGAACACAACAAAAGACATCAGTTCTCCGACGACGATCCTTGAAGAGCGAGCGACGCACCTTGTACGGTGTACCCTTCCTCATCCTGTCCTTCCTGCTCCGAGGTCGCTTGTACCCGTCCTCGCCCTCGCCGTACGGCGCACCCCCACTGGCCTCTGCCTCCAACCGCTCCCTCCTCAGCTCCTCCCTCGCACTAGGTCGCTTAACAGTCTCCTCCACAGCCGCCTTCCTCTCCTCCTCCGCATCAATCTCAGCCTCGAGCTCGTCCCGCAGCTCGCTCGCATGGTGGGCAGCGTCCGCGGCCGAGTCGTGCACCCGCACGTCGTGCTCCGTGTCGGCGTGCGTCTCGGTTTCGCCCTCCATGAACTTTCGCGCGCGAACCTCCTCCTTATTCTCGAGCTGCTCGTGCGAGGCAAAGTGGGCAATGTCTTCGGGGTGGTTGTAGGCCTCGTCTGTCTGGGTCTGGTTGGGGCGGAGGACAAAAATTATTCGTCAGTACTCGGCGATTTCGAGCGGACCTTATGGAGAGGACGTACTTCGGGCGTCGAGTGGTACATCTCTTCGTGATGAAGAAAGCTGGGAAAGAGTGGGTTCGCTAAAGTCAGTTTGAGCGCGCAAGTGGGCAAGGAAGGAGCGCGACTCACTACTCGCTCTCCTCATCGTAATGATGACCGAGCTCCTCGTACCCCTTGAAATCCGGCAACCCACCCATTTCGCCCGTCAAACCCTCCTCGCCCTCCTTCGCGCTTCCCTTGACGAATTCTGCGAGCGTGAGGAAGCCGTCGCCGTCCGTGTCCATCAGCTTGAGGACCGTGTCGACGATCGTTTTTGCCTTGGCGGCGTGGGCGTCGTCGTCCGATGAGGCTGCTTTGGACGAATCGTGGTGGACTCCATCTGAAAAACAAGTTTTGAAAGGGATCAGGTGGTTGAGGGACGAAAGGATCTTAGGGGGCGGAAAAACGCACAGATAGCTTGGATCTCTTCGACGTCGAGGACACCGTCGTGGTTCAGATCGTGCAGGTGAAAGCTGATGACGGAAAAGAGACGGGTATTGGGTCAGTCGGCGTGAAGGGAGCAGAGGTGGACGGGCTGGCTCGGTCGGACGACTGGGCGGTCCCAGTCGCGTCTGTTGAGGGACCAGAGAGCAGGAAACGCACAAGGACTCCGGGTCAAAGGCATCGCTGAAAAGCGAGAAACGAAGACGCGCGCGGGTGAGCAGAGAAGAGCACGGTCAGCCCGAATTCCCGAGAACAGGACGTTTGTGTGGAGGAGAAACGGACATGTGGTGCTCAGACCTCATCTGTTGGCCAGATGAAAGGACGCAAGCCCACATATTGAGATCAGCTCCTGTGCCCCTCCCTCAACCTCATGAAAAGACACGACGTACGTGTCGCTCTGCGTAGCTCATGCCCGACTCCTCGGCGCCGTGTGCGTCGTAGTTCTCGCCGTGCGAGTGTCCGTGGGCGTGGACGCCTGCGAGCGACAGGAGCGAGGACGCGAGCAGGAGCGAGGTCGAGGTGAGCATGTTGCGTCGGTTTCGACCGCTGGTTTCGAGTCTTGAGAAAAAGGACGGCTAGAGAGTGCAATGAGGGCTGCTGTCGATGCTTGTAAGAGTTGGGAGGGCGTGCTTGTTTGAGAGTGGGGGGAGGAAGGATATTGTCGTCGGGGGAGACGGTCAGAGGGTGCACAAGTTCGGTCGGTTTCACCTCCTTCCCGTCCTGCAACGCCCTTCGTCTCTCTTTTTTTCTCCCCCACTTCCTTACGACAGACATGGTCAGTCTTCTCCGGGTCCTGTCGAGTGCGCAGACGGACAGTGAGCTGAGCTGATCTTGTCTGCGCTTTGGTGGGATCCGACCGACAGCCCACAGCAGCAGACATCCGCAGACGGAACGACGCGTTCCAGGCAAAGGCACGCCCTACCTCAATCATCCTCGCTCTCGAATTGTCAGACTGACTACCTTGGTATTGTTCTGAATCCCAGGCCGGAACCCGACAGCCTGCAAAGAGGAGCACGGTCGACCGCAAGGCGAAGGAGGCAGGCACCGCAGGCGCAGCGTACACCAAGTGGCTCGCCATCGCTCTCGTCGCCTTGCTCTCGGGAGGATGTGAGCTCTCCAACCTCCAGCCACCTCGCAGGTCCTCGAGCTGACGGACGTTTACCCTTGAACAGTCTTCCTCCAGATCCTCTACATGTTCTTCGGCGACAAGAAGAGCAGATGAACGACCCGTCTCTCTTCCCACCTGCCAGCACACGACCACCAACCTCCATCCCCGCACTCTCACCATGGTAATCCTCAAATCCAAAATCGCCTGATCGTGCCTACTTCCTCCGGACTGACTTTTCAACGTCGCTTTGATTTTGCACTTTCCTGTCTCTTGCCGTCCATACTCGGCATCTCTCGCCCAGTCAAACTCCGGCCTCCAGCTCCGATCCTCTCTCATGCTCCTTCACAATCAACCACACTTGCTCGTCTATCAAAAGTCTCTGCATCGACCTCGGCAGTTCTAGATCTCTGCAACGCAGATCCGGAAAGGATCACCTAGCTTCGGACTCGTTGACTTGCTGACCAGCGCAGCTCTCGCTTTCAACACGCTCACGCTCACCCTTTCGCTTGCCCAACCGTCTTCTCCGAAGGCTAAAGTGCTCCAGAGAGTTCTTGAACTGACTCTCTTCATTGTTGTCCTAAGTGCGGTACCCGAGATCGTACCTCCTGATTCGAAGGGTCCAAGCGACCCCTTCACCCGACCACTCCCGTTGCTCCTGTCTCCTTTGTTCTCTGACGATCCCTTTCTTTTCATTCAACACATCCGCCACCCCTTCCAACGACCCCTTTCTTCTGCTTTTCCTGGCATTCTTTGACCCTCCCTGGCCTTTCGCCTCTTTGCCTGCTGACCACCACCATCTCCTCACTTACATCTCTCCTGCCTTCAAGGCGCCTAAAGCAGGCAGTCTTCCTCTCACTCATTTAGCTCTTCGGTCAACAACAGGTCCTGGTGATCTACTCCTCCACTCCTCCTCTTTTCGCCTCGACTTCCTTCTCTCGACTTCCCCCCTCTCCGCTTTCAAACCAACGCCCCGCCCCTCTCCCCAAACCTTCAACGATGCTCCTCAAAGCAGCCCTCATCTCCATTCCTCTCCTCGCTCAGCAGGTAGCTGGTCATGGTGTGTCCCTATTTCCTCAAGACGGTGCTCCGACGCGTTCGACACTGACTTTCTCGCCCCTCTTCCCTTTCAGCTGCCATTATTCGACCTTGGACGCGAGCTGTTCGTCTGCTTTCCCTGCATTGCAATGCATCACTTCTTGACGCTCTCTCTCAACTTACTACAGCCCGGCGACAAGTCCTCGGAGGTCTGTGGATCGCAGTTTAACGAGGATCGAAACGGCATCCCCAACGCAAACACCAGTTGAGTCCCTTCCTTTCTCTTTTCACCTGCTACCTCGTCCCCTGACTCTGAGACGATTTCGCAGAGATGTCGCAGATCGCAGAGAAGGATTTGGCCGGCAACATGCTCCCCGCCGACTGCAACTGGCGACTTTGCGGTGGGTTGCAGTACGACGACAACAAGGACCACGTCTACACTTGGGAGGTGCTTCCTTCGTCCCTCTGCCCTCCGTCTGACTAGACTGACGAACCGTTCGTGGATGAACAGGCCGGGACGGAAGTGCCCATCGACGTCTTCGCTCTCAACCGACACGGAGGAGTCGCCAACGTCTCCATCGTCGACACGGCCACCAACACCGTCATTGGGTCGTCCCTCAAGGAGTGGAAAGATGGCAACTACCTCCAGTACGATTTCAGTAACACCTGCCCTTCCCACCCGCCACTTGACGAAGGTATGTCGTCGCCCTTTGTCCTGGCTGAGGGTGGAAACACTCAAGCTCACGCCTTCTCGCCCCCTTCCGCAATAGTCTCGTTCAACATCACCATCCCCTACCTCGGTGACAAGTGCAAGAACGGAGGAGACTGCGTGTAAGTCCTTTCCTTCGGCACATTGTCTTTGGTCGAGAAAACGCTGAAGATGACCTCGTCGTCTTCACAGCGTCCAGGTGCGTTTTAATCCTCTTCTCCTCCCAACCCACGGTTGCTGACCTTTGCGCCCGAAACTCCAGTGGTACTGGTACTCTGAGAAAGCCAACAACCAGACCTTCGAGTCGTGCATCGACTTCGTGCAGCCTTACGAGGGGTCGTCGCCCGCTGCTGCCGTGACGGACGAGCCTAGCACCACGAGCTGGTATAGATACTGCTCCCCTTACACGACGTTCGTCCTCCCCACTTCCTCCCTTCGTTTCTAACTTTGGCTCAAGCGACGTGTTTGGTTGCTTCGACAGGACGATCGATTACTGGAACGCGACCGCGTCCATTCCTCTTGCCATCAACACCCAGTACCAAAATTTCGCGACCGACGTCATCCTGACCGCTTCAGCAGCCGCCTCGAGCATCTCATCGTTCGCCTCGTCCATGGCTGCATCCTTAACCGGCTCGGCTTTACTCTCCAACTCTGGCAGTCAAGGAGGGTCCTCGTCGAGCCCGGCGATGATGACGAGCGTCTCGAACGACGGATCGGCCAGCGCGGTCGTCTCGTCTGCTACGTCCATGGTTGGATCAAGTGCCACATCCTCGGTGGCAGATATGGAGCAGGCCGTCAGCTCAAACGTGGTCATGTCCGACGCTGGCTCTTCGCTCCTTTCCTCGGCTGCATCCGTCCCTACCTCCATCGCCTCGATGGCTGTTTCCGCCTCTGTCGAGACGACTTCGACCTCGCCCGTCCAGACCCTCGCTGCTGAATCCACAAAGGTGTCAAAGACGGCCTGTCGGGCAAGGACGTCGACGGCGGTTGGCGGATTGAACGCCATGAGTGCCTCGGGCGTCGCTACGGCTGATGCAGTCGCTCAGTCTGCTTCGACCGCGGACGTTCAGAACGCTGCTGCTGCTGTTGCTGAGACTTCTTCCGTCGGAGGTGGTTCGTGTACCGAGACGACTGTGAGTCTTCTCCTTTCCTCCGTTTTCAGTCTTCTGTCAGATCGCTGACCTCTTTCACCTTCTCCTTCCGATCAGGTGACGGTGACCGAAACGTCGACAGTGACGGTGTACGTCGAGGTCGTACCCGTGGGAACAACAACGGTCCTCTCCCAGACGCTGTCTGCCGTCCAGACGAACTCCTCTTCGGGTGGTATGAAGAGGGCGCTCAAAGGTCGGGGAGCGCACAAGCGACGGTCCATTCCTCTCCCTTCCGCCCTCCTCCCCTGTTCTCTGCACACACAGCTGACACTCTCCTCACTCTTGGCTCTTCCAGAGCTGCCCACTGATCAGCTTGAAGCACGTCCCATCGTCCGAAAGGCGAGCTGGTCTGTCAGCCTTTGCGAGCCTCGGCATGCCTCGACCCATCTTTTTTTTGCCACTCGACGAAGGGGCACGCCGGTCGTCCCCATCCACCAACCTCTGGTGCCTTTATCCTTCTCATCCAAACGTACATTTACCTTCAGCCTACCGGTCTTGGCTGCCCTTCTTAATCTGGAAATCCCATGGTTGTTTCTTTCATCTTGATGGCGCGAGGGGGGCATACAATCTGCGACGAGATCGGGCTGAAGGGAGCTTTACAAGAGTAGAGGATCGTGAAGGAGAGGAGTGATTTCGTTTATCCCAGCTGGCAGAGGAGAGAGGAGGGGAGGGGAGGGGGGGGGGGTGGACTAGCTGATGGTGCACCCATCGGCGTCCATCCCTTCTGGCAACTTTGGCATGCCGTCCGGACCCATTTCCTGCAAGAGACAATCGAGAGGACGGTCAGCGGGCTAGGACAAAGCAAGCGAGGAAGATGGAAAGAAAAAAAACGCACGAGATCAGGCATATCACCCATCACTTCCTTCGGCGGACTGCCCAAATCCTGCATCTTACCCATCAACTCCTGAATCTCCTTGCGCGTACCCTCATCGTCCTCCGAATAGGTGGCCGCTTCGAAGAGGGCGACGATTTGGCTTACGAGGTCAGACTGGGCGCGGTAGGAGTGGAGTTGGGCCGGGTCGAGTTGGCTTGCTTGCGACGAGGCGAGGTAGGGCGGGTACTGCAAAGTCCAAAGAAGCAGGCGTAGTCGATCAGCATGACTGACTGACTTCATTTGCGGGTCAAAGAAAGAGAGAGAAAGGTGGGGGGGGGCGGACCTTCTCTGCGAGGTCCTTCATAGGCTCGTACAAAACGTCCTTGGACATGAGCCCGTCCATCATCCGCTCGAGCACGCCCTCCTCACCTGCTCCTTCCCCACCCTCACCCAGGCCGAGAGACGCCAGCAAGACTTCTAACGGATCTGCTGGTCCGGACTTTCAAACGAAGAAACGAGACAGGTCAGGATCACGAGGGGTCGAGAGCGAGGAGGAAGGGCGAGAGACGGGCACGCCGAGCGACAGCCTAGGGACGTACCTGCATGTTGGACTCGGACGACGTCTTGAGCCGGTCCATCGTCTCCTTGATCGTATTCTGAAAGTCACCCTTGCCAGCGTCTGCCGTACCAGCGGCTTTCGGTGCGGTCGAGTCTGCCGAGCCTTGCTCTCCTCCCGCTTGGCCTCGAAGGGCAGCTTCGAAGGCCTCCTCCCATGACCGCTCGTCTGCCTCCTTGGTCTGCTTGCCCGATGCAGAGGCCGACGGAGGAGGAAGGTCAGACAGATCAACCCCGAGATCGCGCAACATGCCTTCCATCCCTTTGGCGAGCTCTGCAGCGAACGCCTCGTCGTCGTCGTCGTCGTCGTCCTTTCCATCGGCCGCGGCGCCGTGGTGGGCTGACGGGCCTGGTTGAGAGGCTGGCAGGGCAGGGGCAGGGGCAGAGAAGGACGGGAGGAGGTCGTCGAGGTCATCGAGGTCCGAGTCGTCGTCTGCCACGGTCGGAGGGGCCATCCTTACTATGCTGCTGGAGATCGTGGGCGGAGATCAGCGGCAGCCCAGGAGGAGGAGGCTAGGCGGGGGATTTCCAGGGGTTTCCCTAGCTGGGTTCTGAGCCCAATTTGGGTCTCGGTTAACTCAAGCAGCCGGGGCCGATAGAAAAACTCCGACGACAGTTCGCCCTGCTGATCTGGTTCCCCCTCCCTACTCCTCCTTTCTCCCCCAATACGCCTTATACACAACACGACAGCATGCCCGACATCATCCCACGCACAGAGCGGTACGCGACGCTCGGAGACCTCAAGCAGCAGGGCAAGCTCCAGTACGACAGACTCGCCTTCGTTCGTCCCTCCGTCCCTCCGACCTTTCTCGTTTCTCTTTCTCCTCCGCTCCCTCCCCAACCCCACTTGCTCACCCTGCCGTACCCTCCTCGCCTCTCTACACTCTGCGCCTGCGTCCCTCGCTGCGAACCATCGACTGGTTGCGCATCTCGCCTCGTCTGTCCTTCCATGCGACGCCTCTCCTTGTGCTGCAACTCCCGTCCTCTTCTTCCTCCTTCGGAACCTGTAAACACCGCGATCTGCTCCCCCCTCTTGCCCCAACGAAAATAGGAAGTGCCCGGTACCCAGAAGCCAGGCCAGACAGGTCCGTACCTCCTCTTTCGCTCTCCTTTTGACGCGCCACTCTCCTCAGCCTCTCGCAATTTTGGCGATCCTTTGTGCTTTCGACTCCTGTTGCTGGGCTGAAGGACCTAAATTGACCTCCTCCCCTTTCTCTTCTGACCTGCGTCTACAGGTCACTACCGAAATGGTTCGCAAGCCTTCCGGTGCACCTCTGTCGCTCGGTGTTGCATCAGTCTGGATACTGACGACGTTTACGTCTGCAACAGCAATCTGGTCGGACGCGAGCATCCTCGAGAGCGGAAGGAAGCCTCGGACGCTGTACCAGCTCGTCAAGCAAGGTCAGTCCCTCACCCATCTCCCCTTCAACACTTTTCAATCACTGACGGTCCTGCTCTTTTTTTTGTCTTCTCGCTCGGACGGAAAACAGTCACGGACGAAATACCCAACGATAACGCGTTGGGATACCTTCCCGTCCTTTCCAAGCGGGGAGAGTTTCCCGTCGTCTATGGAGAGGAGTACAGGTGGTTTACGTACGGCGAGGTGGAGATCGCTCGGATGGAAGTGCGTCCTAACTCCTCTTCTTCTTGACCTTGGGGTGTTTTCGGAGGTGTTGCTGATCGCGATGCGTAGATTGGGAGTGGTCTGATGCACCTCTACAGGAACGGCGCTCTGGGTAAGACGGACTCCATCGAGAAGATTGATGCGCATGCTGGGCCCGAGCAGGGCTGGGGAGTTGGGATTTGGTGTGGAAACCGACCCGGTGCGTTAGTCTTCCTCTCGCGCCGTGCCACAACAGGTTTCCGCAGACTGAGCGTCCGTCTTTGTTGGATGCAGAGTGGCAGATGATCGACATGGCAACGCAGGCCTTTGGACTGGTGTCTTGTGCTCTGTACGATACTCTGGGACCCAACACGACCGGTGCGTTTCTTTGCCTCTGCTTCCTCGGTCTTGATGCCGACCCTGAGCACTTTCCTTTGGTACACAGTTTACGTTTCCAACCACGCCCAGCTGCCCATCATCTTCCTCTCGCTCCACCACCTGCCGTCAATGCTCAAGATCCTCCCTTCCTGTCCAACGGTCAAAGTCCTCGTCTGCATGGACTCCCTCCCGGCGTCCTCTTCCGAAGGGACGCTCGCTCGAGATTGGGCCGCATCGCAGAACGTCAAAATCTTCGACCTTGCTGAGTTTCGCCAACTGGGCAAGGAGAAGCTCATTGGACCGATGGAGCCTAGCCCGGAGAGGGTCGCGACTCTGTGCTACACAAGCGGGACAACGGGCAACCCCAAGGGGGCCATCCTGACGCACAGGAACATGACGACCGCTGTCGTTCGTCCCTCTCCCTCATCCGGAAACTCGAAATGATGTATGAACTGACAGAACTACCCCCTCTTCGTCGCAGATCGCCAACGCGTACGGCACCAGCTTCCCCGACCGAGGAACGATCGAGTGCTCCTACCTCCCGTTCGTCCTCCTCCCTTCCTCCCATCTTTCCTTCCTCAAACACCTGACTGACTCTCGAGAATTGTGCTGGAAAGCCTCGCCCACGTCTATGGCCGGTTCATCGACCTCCTGACGGTCTACATTCGGGGTGCGGCGGCGTACACGACCGGAGACACGTCCAGGCTCCTCCAGGACGTCAAGCTCATCAGGCCCAATTTCTTTCCGAGCGTTCCGAGAGTACTGAATCGGATCTACGGAGGTTCGTTCTTCCCTTCCCCTTCTTCTCACGCACAAGTTGTGACCGTGTTCGATCCTTTTCTGCGCGTCTTTAGCCATCAAGATCCAGGCCGAGAGTGGAGGACTCAAGGGCAACCTCCTCAAGCACGCGATTGACGCCAAGGTGCAGAGGTTCCGGCAGACGGGCGATGCGACGCACGCGCTGTACGATCGACTCGTCTTCTCCAAGGTGCGTTCTCCCTTTCGACCTACACCTGCTTTCGACCGAATTGTTGGGTTGAGCGTTGATGTGAGTGTCTTGGGGATGCAGGTCCGGGACGTCATGGGTGGTCAGTTGCTGTACCACACGTCTGGCAGCGCACCGATCGCCAAGGAGGTCTTTGAGACGCTAAAGGTGGCCTTTGGAGTCGACTCGATTGAGGTACGTCCACCTCCACACGCTCTCTGTCTCCCAAACAGTCGATCGACTGACCGTTTTTTCCAAAATGCCAGGGGTGGGGTATGACTGAGGTTTGGCCTTTTGCGTGCTTCCTTACTCGACCCTCTGTGTGCTGACCACATCGATTTCGTCTCTCATTCTTTCCTTGTTCAAAGACGGTCGGAACGGGATCGACGGGATGGCCCAACGATCCAGGAGCGACGGGAACGATCGGCCCTCCCAGGCTGATCAACGACTTCAAACTCATCGACGGTCAGTCCATTTCCTCCCTTTTTTTTCGACAAAGGAGGCTCAATGATCTAGATATCTTGCTTTAACAGTGCCGGAAATGGGTTATCTGTCCACCGACAAGCCCGTCCCCCGAGGAGAGCTGTGTGTCAAGGGATCCAACGTTTTCGTGCGTCCCTCCCTTCTGTGCCAACCTTGATTCTTCGCTGATCGCAATCTCTTCGTACCGCACCAGAGTGGCTACTACAAGGACGAGAGGAACACCAAGGAGGCCCTAGACGACGAAGGTTGGCTCCACACGGGAGACGTCTGCTTCGTCGACAGCGCTGGGAGGTTCAAGGTGTGTCTTTTCCTTCTGTGGTTTCGTCGTCTTTGACCTGACAACGCTGCGCTTTGGTCCGACAGATCATCGACAGGAGGAAAAACCTCGTCAAGCTCAGTCAGGGAGAGTACGTTGCCATCGAGACCGTCGAGAACCTCTACCAGATTTCGCCCCTTTTCAGCACGTTCTTCCTTTACGGCAACAGCCTCAAGTCACACCTTGTCGCCATCGGAGTCGTCGACCCTACCCAGCTGCTGGCCTTCATCAAGAAGCACCACGGGGCGAGGTTCAAGATCAGGAACGAGGAGGAGTTGGGGAAGGTCATCAACGGGGGCGGAACGGAGGCCAGGAGGCTAAGGCAGGCCGTCGTAGAGAATTTGAAGGTGCACGGAAAGGCGAAGGGCCTGAACGGGTACGAGCTTGTCAAGGGGATCCACTTGTAAGTCTATTAGCCTCTCTCTCCTTGTCGCCGCGTGGGAGACTTTTGATTGACCGAAACGCTCTGGCGACTTTTGTTGCAGGATGACGGACCCCTTCTCTCCGGACCTCATCACACCCTCGTTCAAGTTCAAGCGACAGGCCGTGCAACAGCATTTCAAGGACCAGCTCGAACAGGCGTACGACGAGTCGGAGGAGCCGCTCGAGGACGACCCAGCCAAGGCCAAACTTTGATCTATACCTCCATTTTTTGCAAGCTTCTCATCTCTTTTGTACAGCCAAGAAGGGTTTCTTCTCGCAGATCGTTCCAACAATTGCTAGCTTTTCTTTTCTATTCTTTTCTTGCCGACCCACTGTGTCACCCCTCTGCCCTCTTTTGCTTTGGAACCAAAGTATGTATCGTTCTCTTCTTGCTGCTTGCTCCGTTCGGCACTGGATCGCATGTAACCAAAGTGACGCCATTCAAGAGAGGTCAAGAAGGTAGTGGTCCTGGTTGTCAACGAACACCGGTCGGTCTTCCTCGTCCTCCTCTTCGTCGTCCTCCTCCACCCAACCTCCGATCTTGATCTTTTTGGCCGGCTTGGCGTCCTGCTCCCAGCCAAACTTGTCGCTCACTAGCGCGAGGAGGGCAGTCCAGCGTTCGTGGACCTCCGACCAGACTTGAGAGACAGCTGGGTTCCAATGTTCAGCGTGCGAGGAAGCGGCGTCGATGGTGATCTGGAGGTCGTCCATCAGAGCACCCCTGAACCATCCCTCAGACTCTGGGAGTTCGACCGAGAAGAAGTCTTGTTGCAGCCAGTTGAATTGCGCATGCAAGAGCTTGACGATGGACAGGTGGAAGTTGGCGAGGAGGAGCGTTCGGTCCGGCGAGGAAGGCGGGAAGTACTGGCCACCTGCGAACGGATCGAGGTGGAGGTGAGACTGGGAGACGAGAAGAAGCAGGCGACGGTAGGTGTTGAGGAGGAGAGCAGGAGCTTGAAGAAGGACTCCAAGGGGAAGGGCCAAGGCGAGCTGAGTGACGACTTGCGACGGATCTGGAAGTACAAGCACGCTCTGGTCAGTCTGCAAAACCATTGGCACAATGACAAGATGCGGTCACGTACCTCCAGAGAGTTGCGAATCGACGACGTGCCAGAACAACCAGCTTTTATCCCTGGCGAACAGGCTGACCTCCTCGCCAACGGCTCCCTCCCTCCAGCTCTTCCTCAAGTCGAACTGCGCCCACTTGGACGCCTTCTCGACACCCTTCGATCGCTCAGCGTCGTACTCCTTCCCTTCGCGCTCAGCGCGATGTCGGAGGACTCGCTCTGCCGCCAGACTAGACGACGCGTCTTGTCCTCCAGTCAGCTCCTCAGCCTCCCCAACCTCAAACCCGTCGATGTCCCAACTTCCCAGTCCCTCCCCTCCAGGACCTAGTACGCGCTCAATACCCTCTTTGGTGAGACCTTCGAAGAGGGGCTTCCACGACGGCCAGAGTTCGTAGGGGTAGGGGGCGAGTTCCTTGTCGACCGTCTTGAGGACTTCCCTCGAGATGACCTCCCCTTGAGCTTGAGCAAACGACTCGATCGATCTGGCCCATGACCGACTGACGATCTGCTTCGGCTCGGAGAAGTAGAGCGAGCCTGTTCGAGGAGCTGGGACGGGGCTGGATGTGTCGGGGGGAGGGGAGATGACGAGCAGGTGCAGCGACGGAGGGACGAGCTTGTACCCAGAGAAGGCCAGCGTCTGGTGGAAGCTGCAGATCGCAAGGATGAACACGAATCAGCAAAGGTCTTACCTGATCGGGTAGTAGAGAGACGCACCTACCTGCCGTCGATACCGGCTATCGAGCCGCGAGGGACGTCTCGGACGAGGAAGAACCCAGCTGAAGGAAGCAGAGGCACTCGATGGTCAGCCCAACTGACCCCACAGCACCAAGCTCCAAGCGACTCACCCTGGTCGTATAGCATCTGCTGCTGCTCGAGCGTCAGATCTGACAGGAAGGATGCCATGCTGGAGGAGTGTAGATCAAAGATGGCCGTTGACGGTCGCTCTCGACGGAGTCTTGCTCTTCCCCAAACGGCCATGGACTGATCTGTCAAAACCTCCACTTACGACCCCAGCTCCTTCGGGCTGACAAGCTCGACACGCTGACAGCATCAGAGATGGACTAGCATTTGCAGTCGAGCGATTCACCCAGGTCTGGAAGTCACTGACGGCCGTCTTGCTGACCTTCGGCTTCATCGAAAGGCCCAGATGATCCCAGGACGTCGTGGACAGGCCACCTCAGCGTCTCCCCCCCCAACTCGTTGGTTCCAGCACATCAAAGCACGAGATCTCGGAGGCCTTAAAGGCTGGGCTTCAACGAGCGTTCCTGTCTCTTCATTCTATCGTCCACCTTCCCTCATCTCCACAAAAAATCACCTTCCCACTTTCACCCTCACCACTCCCGCCATGACCACCCCCTTCTTCAACTCCTTCAACCCCTCCTCTTCGACCTCTCAAGTCCCCTTCGACATCGCGTCGGTCATGCAGGGTCTCGCCCACTCGGACCTTCCGTCTTTGATCAACGACATACTCGGCAATCTTGCGTCTGCCGCTCAACCGCAACCCCAAGGGGAGGCGTCCGCCGACGCTTCCGCCAGTAAGACTGAAGGACCTGTTCTCACCAAGACGATGATACCAAGGTTCGTGCTCTCTTTTCCTGGGAGTGTAATCACGCGCTGAATTTGTTCCTCCTTAATTCAGGCTCGACCACTCCACAACCGCGTCAACAGTCACGGCTGTGCTCGACCTACCCGGTTTCGCTAAGTCGGACGTCTCGATAGCTGTCCAACCCGGCAAGATCGTCGTCAGTGCCGAGCGAGCTCCCTCCGCCTCCACCAAGGGCAAGGAGAAGGAATTCGAACAGCCGGAAGAGATCAAGTGGGAGGTGAGGGAACGCCCGGAAGGCAAGTGGGTTCGGGAGTTGCCTCTCGCGGTTGGAGTAAAGGTACGTTCTCCCCTTCCCTGACCTTGCTTCAAACCTGAATTTGAGGCTGATCGAATCGACACTTCTTCTCTGACTCTACAGCCCGACGAGATCAAGGCGTCCATGGCCAACGGCGTCCTCACCATTACTTATCCCAAGCAAGCGGCTGCCGAAACCATTCAGCAAGTGCAGATCCAATAGATCTTGTCTCTCTAGTCCCCTTCTCTGTCTTTCTTCCGCCTGGTCACTTCTCTGTCATTTGTAGTATCGCATGATCTCCCTAATCAATCTTCAGTCGAAGCAAAAACGCATCGAGAGCAAAAGCAAGGGCAGAGTGATGGTGGCAACAGCTAAAGGAGCAGATCAAAGAATGAGAAAAGTGGATGAGAGGGGAGTTCATGCCGGATGAGCTTCAGAGTGAGTCAGCTCGCGAGGCGAGGTGTAGAGTAGATCGGGGGGCGGCATGAACGAGTTTTTGGCCACCCACGCGGGTTCACGGGGGACGGCCGAGACTGACTGCCGAGCGAGTTCGGAAGGTCCTGGAAGCTCTAAGGGTTGATTGGGTGATTCACGCTCGGCGTTTTCGAGCCTCTTTGACCACTCGAGAACCTGCGGAAGACCGATAGACGAGCCAGCGGTCAGGCCAAGGCACAGGAGCTCGATTGAAACGAGAAGGACGAACCTTGGGATGACACCTGATCTTGCGCTCGTCAAACCCGACGACTTCGAGCCTGTCCGTGCTTGTTGCTCGAGAAAGGGCGACGTACTGGAATGGAACGCAGAAAGAATGAATCAGATAGTGCGTCAAAAGGACTCGGTGATAGAGAGAAAGAGAACGCACTGCTTGGCCCATCTCGAAAATGCGCGTGAGGTCGACGCGAACTCGGTCGAGAGCTGCGGACGTGAGAGCAAGGTCAGATCACAGCAAGGAACGAGTCTGGATAGATATCGAGGCACTCACTTTGTCCTTGAGATTTGTGGATGGACATGGCCCAAGAGACTGTAGAGACAGGAGAGGGTGTGACTCAGTCAGAAGATGGCCTAAAAGCTTCGTCTCAAGACTCTAGGGTAAGCGCACGGATGAGTGGAAGCTGTTCTCGCTTGACGAGGGCCTTGCCCTCCTGGTCGTCGACCTGGAAGAGCTCTGGCGTCATGAGAACGGCTCGTTCGCCTCCTCGAGGGAACGAAAACTGGACCAAAGGATACTTGACGCCGGGCTTGGGTACCTTGGACTTTGTAGGCGAAGCACCAGCATCCCTTGCGAGTTCTAGCGTGTCCTGAGCAGCAGAAGCGACGTCCGAGAAACCGATGACCCGACCGATGGACCCGTTGACGAGCTCTTCGTCGATGTTCTTGATGAGCATTACCTGCGCGTCCAGCTTGAGTTCGAGCTGAGAGACGGCCATCATGTTGGCCAGGAGCGTCTCCGCGGAAGTGGAACCTTTGAGTTTGCCCTCCGAGTTGTTGGTGTCCTTGGCGTTGAAGACGAACGAGTCGCCCGGGAGCGCGTTCAGGCGAGCACGGTTGGCGAGTTCGACTTCTTCTCTCCGTGGGTAACTGAACGAGCGCGTGAGAAAGTCAGTACAGTGCAGCCCCGCAAGAGACGTGTCTTAGCTTGAAGAGACGTACAGCTGCGTGGGCGCGAGCCCATCCTCGTAGTGGACGACCCTATTAAGACTTTTGAAGCGCTCGATAGCTTCCTTGCTCAACCTCCCGTAGCGCATCTCGTTGAGCATGTCGATGAAGCCCTGATCTGTTTGACGATAGCTAGAGGGGAGCAGGGTCACGGCGATCAGCACCTGACATCAAAGAGGGAATAGAGGAGAGACATCATCGCTACGCACACAGTGGTGAGATTGACCATCTTCTCAATGCACTTTGTCCAGCTTTCGGCCTCAAAGGCAAACCTAGCAGGAGCTCCACCCTTCTTGTTGACTGGCGGAAGTTGGTAGAAATCTCCACTGAGGATGATCTGTGTGAAAGAAGCAATTCGTCGGTAAGAGCCAAAGGAAGGCTTTCGGTCACGCGAACGGGACTGACCTGGATGCCACCGAAAGGTCGAGAGTCCTTGCGGATGACGGAAGCGAGTTGAGACAGCTTGTCGAACAGCTCAGCGTCGAGCATGCTCACTGCGAAGGCAGAGCGAAAAAGGGATGACGAGTCAGATCACGTTCCCCTGGGAAGCGAGAAATGGGCAGCAAGAAACTTGCCTTCGTCGATGATCAAGACCTTGAGCTTCTTCCACCGGTTCAGCTTGCCTCGGTTCTTGACCATCTTGGCGAGCTGGTCGACCGTCCCTTCGCCGAGTCCGATGGCACCAAAGGAGTGGATGGTGTGTCCTCTGCGTGGGTCCAAGATGAGAGCGCAAGGTCAGAACAGCACCAGGGCGAGCGACGAGAGACGAGAGTCGCAGAGGTAGACGAACCCGATGTTGAAGGCTGCGATACCGGTCGTAGCAGTGACGGCGACAGCTCCCTCCTTCTCGTGGACAACTTTCAAAATCTGGATGAGATTTCGCAACAAGAGACTCTTGCCCGTCCCCGCCGAGCCGGTGAAGAAGAGGTTTTGCCCGCCTTGGACAGTCATCTGGAGGACCTTGACTTGTTCTTGCGAGAGCGCTACCTGTTGCTGGATGTTCATCTCGGGAAGTCTTGCCATGATGGCGTCCAAGTCTGGCTTAGGTGGCACGGCCTTAGCCTTCTTCTTTTTGGCTCTGGAGGGCAGTAAGAGCGAGGCTTGGGCGTCAGCCAGGCTTGAGATCGAAGGAAGGCAAAATAGATACTAGAACTTACGGCGGAGTATCCTCCCCCCAAGGCCTCTTCGTCCCCGTCTTGTACTCACCTTCGCTGACCCGACTCTTCCTCGCCTTCTTCGGCGGGGTGACCGAGGCGTCCGAGGAGCCGTCCAGTGACGCTGCTCGCTTCTTGGCCGAAGGCACGAAGAAAGCAGGTTCAGCTGCCGATCTTGAGGTTGCAGCTGTGGCGACAGCGTTGAGAGCGACCATAGGAGGGACGTTCTCCTTGTTGGCGGTGTCCAGGGCAACTCTGTCGTCAGAAGTCTCGGTGGTGGTTGTAAAGGGTGCGGCAGAGGGGAGGGAGGGAGCCTTGTCGGCGGTGTCGCGGACGACCGCTTTGGCAACTTTCGAGGTCTTTGACGGAGTAGCAGACACCGTGTTCTTGTTGAGTCGAGCAATCGCGTCCTGAATGGTGTTCGGGTCTGGAGCCATGGGTTGAGCCTTGACAGCGGCCCGGCTCGAGCTTGCGCGAGACTCTGGGGGTTGGGTGGATGGTTCCTGAGGCGCCAGGGCAGGATCTATGTCAACAGGGAGAACGGCCGTCGAGTCGGCCAAGGGGTGCTTCGTTTCAGGCGTGGAAGCAACCGAGGAGGCTACTGAACTGTGCGAGGTCTCTTCGGTCTTCCCAGTGACGAGTCTGATCAGAGACTCATCAAAACTGACAGCAGGAGTTCTCGTTGCGGGTTTCGGTGTTGGACTGCGCGATCGGGTGACTTTGACTGGAGGGGGGGTGGGGTCGGCCGTGGCTTTTTGAGCGTGAATGGCCTCCGAGCCCTTGCGCATCGTCTCCTTCCGATCAGCCTTCGAGTCGTTGTAAGACCGCTTCCACTCCGTTCGCTTCCGCCTTGCCAGTTCTTTGCGTTCGAGTGCAGTGGTCTCTGTGACTTTCGAGGGCGCCGGAAGGGACGATACACGGACCACAAGTTGTGGAGGTTGCTTCGTCGATGAGGGATTGGGTGAGGGACGCCGTTGGTGATTGGCCACAGGCACACGCAAATTTGATGCTGGAGGTGTTTTCTCTTCCAGCGGAGAGGGTCTGGAGGGATGGGCGGATGTCGGTTGAGGTAGGGCGGAGGGGGCGGCTAGCGGAGGGTGTGGGGATTCGACAGTCGGAGAGTCACCCAACTGCTGCAAGTTCTTCCTCGCCGCCCGGATACGTTCCGACAGGTTGGCGGGCATCTTGGCCGTCTGCGGTCTAGTGAGAGGTGTTCTGGTACCCCAGGCTCTATTGAGCGGCACGTCTTGCAGGAACGACTGGTCGGTCTGGAGGGAATGAACGGCGCCTGCTGACGGATGGGAAGTGGTCGACACATCGAAGAGCTTCGAAGGCCCAGTCCAAGGAATGCTTGACGGTCCGGCGATAGGAGAGCCCAGGTGAGTGTCGACGGACGTAGCTTGGAGGGCGTTCTGCGTGGCGAGGTGCTCCTGACGGAGAGGAAGGGTAGGTCGGAAAGCTGTCGATGTAGTGGGAGTGGCTCCCATCTTCGACTGGGACGTAGACTGTTGTCCGACGTTGGGTGTCCGAGCTGGAACTGTCGAAGTTAGCCCACCCTGTAGTCGCCTGAACGGAGGGGCAGACGAGCTCGACCCCGCAGCTGACCCTCGATCAACCTGAGCCTCCCGCTTCGACCCCGATCCTCCCAGAACAGCGAGCCGTCGCCTCGCTCGTCCGTCAAGCGAGTTGCTGTGGATATCCATGTGGTGAGGTGCGGAGTTGAAGGGAGGCGCTCGAGCGTTGACGGCAGACGTGTTTGATGAGAGGGGGTGAGGATCCGAGGGCTTGCTCTTAGAAGTGCTGTTTGACGGACAAGACAGAGAAAGCAGGTCAGCGTCGCGTTCTCGGACTGTTGACTAACAGACAGGCCCGGAACCCACAAGTCGGGAGGAGCAGGGGGCGACGACGACCACGCGTCAAAGTCGATACCAGTTGGGTCGACGTCCCGGGAAGTGCTCGAGCCTGCGCGCGCGAGAGGAGGACGAAATGACGACGCGGGACGACCAGACTTGGGCGGCGAAGACAGGAGGGCCATGCTGGACCTGCGCATCGTCCGTCTCGTCGTGAGCGTCCGGTGTTTGCTCCTGGGGCGAGGAAGGTCGTTGCGTCGACGCGCTATCTCGTCTGCGCGACGGACTTTGGGCGGTGATGAACCCTTCCTATTGCATGACTTGCGATGCAGGACGACAGGCTCGGTCGCATGTGCGGAATATCATCAAGGGTTCGTCACAGAGAGAAGGGAACCATTGTGTTGAGCCGGAGAAGAAGGAGGGGGAGGAAGGATCGTGAAGGTCGTGACGATGTGAGAAGAGACTTTGACGGTGTAAGGAGAGACTTTGTTGCGAGTCGTTCTACGAGACGTTCTGGAGGTGCTTCTCGCTCCAAGCGACGACTCGAGGGTGACACGTGACCTTCTCAGGTCTGAAGTTGAGGACCTGCAGGGCGTTCAGATTGGTTGCTCGAGACAAAGCGACGTATGACTGTCCCTTTTCGAAGACCTTGCCGAGATCGACCTTCACTCGCTGGAGGGCTATGGAGATGTGGCCAGCTCGTCAGCAATCGGCTGTGAGCGCAAGGTAGAACGCAAAGTATGTACTCTGTCCTTGAGACTTGTGGATGGACATGGCCCAAGCGACTGTTAGGAAGGGGTAGAAACGGTGATCAGTCGCTCAAAAATCGCACCAGAAATTCAGGTAAAAGGAAACCAACTCACGGATCAGCGGAATTTGGGACCTCTGCGCAACGACCTCCCCGTTCGGTGCCTCGACCTTGAAGCTCTCCGGTCCTAAAAGGACGTCCTGCGTGCCACCCTCCATTAACCGAAACCTGACCAGCGGCAGTCGATCGCCGTCGTGTCGGAGGTTCTCGTGGCCGTACTCGTCGTCAGATCCCCACATCTCTGCGTCCCGCAGCTCCTGCACCGACCTTCGCTTGAATCCCTTGCCAGCGAGCATGTGATCCGGTTCGGCAGCGAGCGGACCGTACATGGCGGTGGTGTACGTCCTCTTGTCCGAGTAGGCCATGATCGTCCCGATCGAACCGTTGACGAGCTGCGGAGTCAAGTTCTTGATGAGCATCACTTGGGAGCCAACCTTGGTCGTCAGAATCGGAATGGCCATCATGTTGTCGAGCAGCTTCTGCCGGAACTCGGGCTTCATCGTTCCAGCTTCAGAAAGAGATAAGAAAAACACGCGGTCAGTCGTGTGTTCTCAGGGTGGAGCACGATGCAAGGCAGCAAGTTACAGTCAACTGAACGAAAGATCATCTCCTCGGTGTGCAGCGCGTCAAGTCGACGCTTGTTGGACTGCTCAACCTGCGATCTCAGCGCAAACAGCTCCTGCCAGGCGGAAGGGGGTCAAAGAGTCAGCAGGCGAGAAGAGCCGCGAAGGAAGGAGACAGAGACGAACGGTAGGCTCCAACCCATCCTCGTAAACAACCTCCTTCGTCAGCCGATTGAAGGTCTGCGTCGTCGACCACGAGGGCTTGCCGTACCGCATCTCGTTGAGCATATCGACGAACCGCTGGTCCTTCTGTCGGAAACTAAAGGTCGGCAAAGGACACAGACGTCAGATCACGGAGGGAGGAGGACGAGGGGAAGGGCACGGACACTGTGGTCAAGTTGACGCATTTCGAAATGACCTTGTTCCAGCTCTTGGACTCGAACGCAAAGACAGCGTCAGCGTTGTTCTCCATGACGGGAGGAAGCTGTGAGAACGTCAAGAGAGCCGGTATCAGTCTGAGTCACAGAGAGAAAGGAAGGGGAAGCTCGCGAAGTCGTCGCACCTGCAAGAAGTCTCCACACACAACCATCTACGAAGAACAGCAAGAAAGTCAGCGTGAGTTTGCAAAGCTGGAGGACGAAGGCTTGGAACGCACCTGGATGCCACCGAACGGCTTGTTGTTGCCTCTCAGTGTTGACCCCAAGGTAGCCAACTTGTCAAACAAGATCCCGTCCAGCATGCTCACTGCCATCCACCGAAGTTCAGCCTGCTTCTGATCCGGAGGAAGACTAGAAAGGGACGCACGCTCGTCGATGATCCAAACTTTACACTTGAGCCAGCTCTCCAACTTGCTCTTGGCCTGGAGTCCACGGATCTTCTTGACCAGCACTGGCACGGAATCCTTGCCCAGACCGATACCTGCAAAAGAGTGGACAGTCGATCCTCTACGGAGGAGCGGATCAAGTAGGTGCAGACTGAGGAGGTCAGCGTCATTTAACAAGCCCTTACCGCAGGAAGAAGAGGAGACGCACCCAATATTGCACGCCGCAATCCCCGTTGTAGCGGTCACAGCCACCGTCCCGTCGTCCTGGTACTTTCTCCTCAGCGCCTGGATGAGCGCTCGCAGGAGGACCGACTTTCCCGTTCCTGCCGACCCGGTGAAGAAGAGCGACGTGCCGTCGTTGACGATCATGTCGAGGACCTTCTGCTGCTCGGCCGAGAGGACGATGACCGCTTCCTTCGCCGGCGGTGCCACGAGTTCGGGTTTTCTTGAGAAAGAGGAAGGAAGCGTGCGAGCTCAGCGCAGGTTCGCAGGTTTCGTGCCCTGAAGAATGGAAGGCAGCTCACAGCGCCGGCTTGACGTCCTCCTCCGAGTCGGTGTCGAACACTTTGCCTGTCTTCGGGCGCTTTGCCGGAACGGGTAGTGCGCTGCAAGACGAG
Source organism: Cystofilobasidium capitatum (assembly GCA_014825545.1). Classification (NCBI taxonomy): domain Eukaryota; kingdom Fungi; phylum Basidiomycota; class Tremellomycetes; order Cystofilobasidiales; family Cystofilobasidiaceae; genus Cystofilobasidium; species Cystofilobasidium capitatum. The sequence goes on from MVAJ01000002.1 coordinate 537,149, forward strand.
AGTAAAATTAAATGTCAGCGCGCAAGCAGCGGCACAGTGCGCCGTCTTCAAATAAAACGCACGCAGACGTCGATGGCTTGACGTCCTCCTCAGATTCAGGATCAAAGGCATCCCGCTTCTTGCGCTTGACCGGAACAGAGGCACTGCAGAAAGGAGGAGAGCCAGATGATCAGCACCTGATTCGAAGAATCCCGCTGAATCTCTGTGAAGGGTACGTACATCGTTGGTTTCACCTCGAGACGGTCGTCGTCCGACGACTTCGGATCAAACCCTCCCCTCGCCATCTTCCCCTTATCCTTCCTACCTTCCTCCGCCTTGATCTTGACCTCTCTCTGCTTCTGTTCTTTAACGTCTCCAGGCGAGGGTGGGAGAAGCGGCTCGGACTTGATGCTAGCAGGCGACGAGTTGGACGTTTTGACGACTCTCGACGACAGGCCTGCAGCCGCCTCCTCCACGTCCGACGACATCACCTCGATAGGCTCGTCCTCCGACCCGCTATTGAGCCAGTTCAAACTCTCTGCTTTGGGCGTGATCTTGGGTACGGCCTTGATGACCGGCTTGACGTCTTCGGCTTGAGAGGCAGGCGGAGGAGGTTCGAGCGGAGTTGGGACGGCCGGGGTCGGAGCAGGTTTGGGAGCGACGATTCGGTAGATGCCGGCCTTGTAGAGAGACAATTGTGACTTGCTGAGCTTGGCCAGCATGTCCGACTCAGCCTTGAACTTGGTAGGCGATGCGAGTGTCCTGAACGACGGTGCGCCTGGCTGGGTCGGAGAGGAGGACGACGAGCCGGACGGCTGAGATGCGGCCGGCTGCTGCAACAGAGCGACCTGAACCGCCCTTCGACGTCGGAGCTGGGCCTCGGTGAGTGTCTTCTGACCGAACGACGGGGACGACGAGGCCATCTCGTCTGGGTTGGCTGGAAGAGGTCGGTAGGGAGAGTGTGTCTGCTGGTCGCGTCCTCTGCGTACACACGCGCCGTAACCCTAGGTCCAAGGGCCAAACGTTAGTACGAGGACGACTCCGACGAACCCCCCGAACTCTTTCTTAGCAGAGCCATGGCACGACTCGTAAGGCAAACCGTCGCATCAGGATCGAGGTACCTAGCTCGGTCTACTGCGTCGAACGTTTCGGGCAACAGCAGCGCTTCGTCGGCCGGCGCACCTTCAAGTCGCCCTCCTCCGACCGCCCCTCCTCCAGCTCGACCATTACAGGCGGCAAGACCAGATGGTACCTCAAGTCGCCCAGCACGGTCTGATCTCTTCCAAGGTCGATCGTCCGAGACCTCGTCGAGTCTGGAGGCAGCGTCAGGGAGCAGCTTTGCCCGAACGAGAGGCTTGCTGCTTGAACACCCCTCCGCCTCGACCTTATGCCACTCGTCCTTGACCCCATCGAGACCCGATCATGACACGCGAACACCCTTTTCTCCCCTCTCTGGTCGTTCGCCGTTACCTCTCCTCTCGGCACTCTCGTTCTCTGCCTCGCCAACTCGTCCAGGACACCGGTCGTCACTCGTCTTCCATGATCGACCGCCCCCCTGTCCTCTTTCAACTCCTCCTACGGCCACTTCGAGTCGCCCTTTCTCTTCGACTCCTAGCTTCGGTCTCAGTCCTACGAACTCTCTACTCAAGAAAAAGTCGAAGAAGGCCGCGGCCGCCCTTGAGCAAGGTGTTCAACCCAATTCATCCTCCTCAGCCCAAACTCCGCCCTCGACTCACGCCAACAGCAAGAAGCGGGCCAAGAAGCCCAAGTCCACGAAGGACCTGCTCGCCGGACCGGGCCGAAAGTCAACCGCCGCTCCCTTTCTAGGGCCGGTCAATATCAAGGTGGACCTTTCGCCGGAGCAGAGGAAGGTGCACGACATGGTCGTCAAGCAAGGCACCTCGCTCTTCTACACCGGATCAGCAGGTGCGTCCCTTCCCACTCCTCCGAATCGCGATTGCGCTTTGACCGAAACGCTTTGCTTGAATGATCAGGGACGGGAAAGTCGATCCTTCTTCGGGCTATCATCGCGTCGCTCAGGACGAAATACCAACCGGACGAGGTCGCCGTCACGGCTTCGACTGGTATCGCGGGCAACAACATCGGAGGTACGTCGCTTCACGCTCGTTGGTGTTCATCTCATTTACTGATCACGTTTTGTATACCTCTGCTTCTCCAGGTCAAACGCTTCATTCCTTTGGTGCGTCCGCCCACTGTATCTCCTACTGCGCAGACCCTAACACCTAATCACTGCCTACAGCGGGTATCGGAAGCGGCGAACGAACCGTTGAGTCACTCATGGAGTTCATCTCCAAAGACGAGGACAAGCTCGACCGGTGGTTAAACACCAAAGTGTGGATCATCGATGAGATCAGCATGGTCGACGCCAGGCTGTTTGAGAAGCTCGCGACGATCGGCAGTTTTCTGCGCAAGGACGACCGGCCTTTTGGGGGGATTCAGATGGTACTTTGTGGGGACTTCTTTCAGGTTAGTCCCTGTAGGGCGATGCTCTCTTTTTTCTCGCTTGACTGCTGACGTTGCTGTTGTTGACACTTCAGCTGCCGCCAGTCGTCAAGCGCGGCCAACCAACAAGCTTTGCGTTTGATGCACCTGTCCGTCTCCACTCTTCCATCGTCAGACTCTCAAGCTGATCGTTTTCTCGCTCCGAACAGTCATGGCCTCACGTCGTCGAACGACAGCTCAACCTCACGACCGTGTGCGTCTCACCCTCGCCTCTCGCTCTTTGTAACCCAAGGCTAATCTCACTCCGTTGGTTATGACTGCAGCTTCCGACAGTCGGACCCGAATTTCATTAGGATGCTGGATGAGATGCGCTACGGGACGGTGTCGCCCTCCACGACGGTCGCCTTCAGACAGCGCAGCAAGGAGATCGTGTATCCGGATGGTGTGAAACCTACCGTTTGTCCCTTCCAGCCCTCCTTGAGACTTTGGCTCTGCTTTCTCACACTGCGGTCTCCGTATTTGAGCAGGAGCTGTATCCGCTTCGGGCGTTGGTGGAGGAGAGCAACCTGTCCCGCATGGCCGCCCTGCCTTCGGAGGCGAAGACGTTTTACGCCTCAGACGGTATGTCGCCCTTCTTCTCACCTATCCCTCCGGGCTTTGACTTACCGTCCTCTGTTGCTCGTCTCGCTTGGTCAACAGAGGGCTACTGGACGGGTCAAGATTTTGACGCGAGCCTGCGCCTGCACCTCATCAAACAACTCATCGCACCCGCCTCGATCGACCTCAAGGTCGGCGCCCAGGTGATGCTCATCTGTAACCTGCCCGACATTGGTCTGTTCAACGGCAGCGTCGGGATCGTCGAGAGTTTCGAGGGCGGGTATCCCCAGGTCGCGTTCACGAGGAGCGACGGGAAGAGGATCGAGCATCTCGCCATCCCGCACCAGTTTACGGTCGAGTCGTACGGCGGAAAGCAGGTGGGCTGGAGAAAGGCGGTCCCTTTGATTCGTGAGTCTCCTTTTGCGAGGGCTTCCTCACTGTTCCCGCTGACCAAGCTTTATCTTCTTCTCTGCAGTCGCTTGGGCTCTGAGCATCCACAAGTCGCAAGGACAGAGTACGTCTTCCACGTCACCAGAATTTGTCTCGCGCTCTGCTCACAACTCATATCTTCACGCTATCCCAGCCCTCCAACGTGTTAAGGTCGACCTGGCGACCGTCTTCGAGTCAGGGCAAGCTTACGTTGCCCTCAGTCGTGCAACTTCTCTTGATGGACTGCAGATCATCGGTTTTGACCCCATCAAAGTTCGCAGTCATCCTCGAGTACGTCCCTTCCTTTTTCTCCTTTCGTCGTGTGTTGTTGTTTGATAGAGTCGACGCTGACGACCACACGATTTCATTTCGCAGGTGAAGGAGTGGTACGCGACTGAACTCGAGGTTGTGCGCTAGCAGACTAGCCTGGACGTTTCTATCGATACCCTTCCCAACACTAGATACCATGCCGCTCTATACGTCTCCGAGGTCGGGTGCGCTGCCGTGAAAAGACTCGTTCGCCCTCTTTTGAAACCGAGCTTTGCCGTTTTCCCCTCCCCTCGACCCCATCCTCTCTTCTCTCTTCTACTCAAACGCAGCCTCGACGTCGGCAGTCCTTCTGCGCGACCATCGGCCGTCAGCCGTCCTCGAGACCCAGCCTGAAAAGTGTCAGCGCAAGTCCTGAAGTCCATTTCATCAGAACGACAACAGCTGTATCCTGCCCGTCCGATGTTGGTCAACAAAGTGACCTGGTCCTGTCGGCTGCGAGCGTGAGATCAGCAAGTTGCACTTGCACTTTTGAGCCGAGCTTGGGAGGTCCGACCCGCTCAAGCACCCCCCGTCTTGCAGCCAAACCGCACCCATCTCGCACCCTCAACCCAATCGGAGGGCACTTCTGAGCATCTCAACACGATCTGTGAGTTTCTCCGTGCCCCCCTGTCAAGCTTGAACGCTGATCGTACATGCGGTTGCTCCACAGGAACGCAAACCCACCCTCAACCTCCTACACACCTCAACCTCAGCCCAACTATACCTCTCGACATCGACAAACGGCGCTTCTCTTCAGCTTCGGACCCCGCTCACCGCTAAATTTCAGACTGGAACCCTCCTCTCGTCGCCCGCCATCCGTCCGACTCGATCTGGCGCCTCTCTGCCCTGAGCTTCTTAGCCGACCGTCATGGCTGCGCCTCCCTCTGGCAGCCCGAAGCTCAACCTCCTCAGTCTACCCATCTCTGGTCGCACGCCTCTCAGCCCGGGTCTTGACTCAGCGTTGAGTAGCGGGAGAAGCACGCCGACAGGTTGGAGAGGGGCGGACACGCGTGAGTTGTGCCCGCTGGCTTGGATCAAGCGCACGACCCGTCTGACGTCCCTGCGCCCTGCGCACTTGAACACGTTTCAGACACCAGCAACGCCCTCTCGGCCGATCCGAAGTGGAAGAAGTACACCTCTCTCGTCGACAAGTCCCTCGCTTCGTTCGACAGCGTCAAGGAGTGGGCGGACTTCATCTCGTTCCTCTCGCGCCTGCTGCGGACGCTCCAGGCCAACCCGTCCTTTGACGAGATTCCGCGGAAGCTCGTCGTCGCGAAACGGCTGGCGCAGTGCTTGACTCCGGCGTTGCCGAGTGGGGTCCATCAGAGGGCGTTGGACGTCTATGGTCACATCCTCAAGACCATCAAGGTGCGTGCTCGCTCGACGTGCACGCTTTCCTTCGCTTGTGCGCTGACGACACCCCTCTCACCCCAACTTGCAGCCTGAAGGACTTCGGAGGGATCTGCTGATCTGGTCCTCAGGACTGTTTCCTTTCTTCCAATACGCCTCGACGTCGGCAAAGGTCCGTTTTTGTCGTCCTCGACTTGCGGAGATTGCAAGTTCTGACGCTTCCCTCTCGACAGCCTCAACTTCTCGACCTGTACGAGAAGTTCTACCTTCCACTCCAAGACGGACTGCGGCCTGCAACAAAAGCCCTCATTCTCGCTCTGCTGCCTGGGCTGGAGGAAGAGGCGGGAGAGTTCTTTGACAAGGTGCGCCCCCTTCCCCCCAATTGCAGCTATGGAGATAGACTGATCAGACCCCCGCTCAACTCTCCTCTTGAAAGGTCATGTACTTCCTCGATTACCTCTCATCAACGGTCTCATCACCTTTCTTTCTGCAGAACGTCTGGTTGATCCTCATCTCGACGCCCACCGCTCGACCGACCGCCCTCACGTACCTCGCCCGACGGATGCCAAAGCTCGGACCGGAGGACGACATCACACAGATCGTGGGAGCGGACGTGGGGCTGATGGTGAGAGCGTTTGCGAGTTGTTTGGACGACAACGTCGTGCTTGTGCAGAGGGGGACTTTGGACTTGCTGGTGACGACTTTGAGGTTGGACGGAGCGGCCTCGTCAAGGTTCGTACCTCTCTCAACTTTTGGCCCAAATGTAAAGATGCTGACGATGCCATCTCGCTAATTTCAGTCATACGTCACACTCGGATCGCTTGATGCTCATGCGAGCGACCTCGTCCGTCGTCCTTAGACGAGACCTTTCGCTCAGCAGACGCCTGTACACCTGGCTGTCGGGAACAGGCGAGACGCCAGAAGCTCAAGTTTCTTTCCTCAAGGAGCATGGGCTGAAGCTTCTCCGAGAATCTTTGGCGGTGAGTTTTTCCCACTTGCAGCCTGGAGGAAGCCAGACTGACTCGAAGATGATACTCTTTCGCAGATCGGGATGACTTCCGAGGACGAAGTAGAACGGCTCAAGTCGTACAAGATCTTTAATTCGCTTCTCGACAAGTGGGAGATTGGGTTCCCGCTCAGCGAAGTGCTCGTCCTCGACATGCTGCCCTCGTTCCGACATGTCGACCTCAGCAGCCAGCAGGAGACGCTTTCGGTCGCGTGCAGCATCCTTTACGAGTCGCTCGACCCGTTTGTCATCTGGCAGCAGCTCTTCCTTGCCGTCAGGAGTGACTTTGACCAAGCGCAGTCAATGGGAGAGGTATGTCTGCCATCTGCGTGTCTGTCAAAAACTGAAGCTGACGCTTCCCCATCTTCCAGAACCTGGACCTCCTCGACTACGTCTTGAGGTCCTTACCGCTTCGAGATGAGGAAGTTCTGCACTTCCATCTCCCCGTGCTCTTCGCTTCGTGCCTCAGTCTGCTGCGGGTGAGTCTCCCTGCTTGCGGATCATCTTCCGTTCCCCGTGCGCGCACTGACAAGCAGCCTTTGTACTCTCAGAAACGGGGTTTGACGTCCTCCTCTTCATCGAAACACAATATTCGAGCACTCAACACCCTTTCGCACATACTTTCGTCCATTCCGTCTTCAGTCTTCGCCTCGAAGGCCGACAACTCTCCCTTAGCCAGCTCGGATTCCAGCTCCGACGATCCACTCTCCCACGCCATCGCGCTCTATGCCGACCGATCAGATTCATCCTCAGCTGCTTCAGCAGAGTATCCTGGTTTCGCCGGTCTCCCTCTCCTCAAGGCAAGTTTGGACACGCTGCTCGACATGAGCAAGGGCGTTGCCCGGTCGGTAGAAGGTGGAGGACCTGAACTGGTCGCGGCTCTGCGTCTAGTGGAGCAACTGCTGGGAAAGACGGCTTCGGTGCGACCGGAGAGTGTTTCGTTGCGGTGGGAACCAAGTTGTTGGGTGGGTGAGATGATCAAGGTTGCATCGCAGGTTGGCCCGCCCTTCATTACCGAGTTTAGTTGGGACGCACGCTGAAACCGCCCTCCTCTCCTCCCAGACCCACAACTTCATAGTACTTCAGCAGATCATCGCCACGTCATTGGAACTCGCATCAGTCGACGCCCTCCAACCTCCAATAGCGTTGATGGAGGCCTCAGCCCTCGAGTCTCTCATGCGTGCAGTCCGTCTAGTCCCTCTCTTTCGCTCTCTTGTGCCGCCTGCTGACATCCTGAGTTTCCGCGCAGACTCTTTCTTTCCTCTCCGAGTCGGAAAGCCTGCACCATCTCGACGCCGTCCACGTCGTCTGGGACCTCGACCGAATCTCATCACGTACCGCTCTGCAGTCGACACTCTTCGCGGACCTCAGCGGCTCGGCTGCGCAGCCGAAACGTCGTGCTCTCTCAGCACTTGGAGTTCTCTGGCGTCATGAGAGTGAGAGCGGTCTAACCTCAAGTCCTGTCAGCACACCTACTGACGAGCTCCCGACTGCTCTTCCACCCAGATTTATCGGAGTTTCCGGGCGACCTTGAAAAGGAAGCAGTCTTTCATGTCCTCGAGGCGCTGTCATCTAAGTCGGTTGCCATCAGACGAACAGGAGAGAGCTGGATCCGAGCCAATGTGGACTCGCAGATACGGTCAGTCTTCCACCTTCTTGACAGAGTGGACCCGAAGTCGGATCCTGATCGATTGTCTTCTGCAGCTTCATCTCTCCCATCCTGACTACTCTGCTCGAACCTCTCGGTTCGAGAAAATCAGCATCTTCGACCCATAACGGACGAGACTGCGACGAACTTCAGTACACCTCTTCATTTGACGCCCGAGCAGTGGCTGCCGTCCTCGAGCGACTGGGTGCTCTGCAGCGCTTCCTGGGCCAAAGTCTCCATCGGTCTCTCCGGTCAACGCTATTTGTTCGAGACGCTAATCCGAAGTCCCAAGTGCGGTCGCGAGACGGTGCGTCGTATTCCAGCTGCAAAGAATGACTTTCGTGGACTGACCAGCTTGCTTCCTCTCAGCTCACCTCGATTTCTCTGATGGCTTGTTCTTGGACGCTTTAGTCGAGATCCTTCTCATGTAAGAGCTTCTAGCCCCCTTTTCATCCTGACCTTGGCTCTCGCTGACTTAACCTTTGCTTGTCGACCTTGCAGCTTCCTCCAGACAGAAGCGCCCCAGACATTGACCGGAGAATGGATTGAAGACCTTCCAGCCTTGCAGCTCAATGCTGCTCTCATACTTCACGCGCTCCTCATCGAACCCAACACTCCTGTCGTCACTCTGCAGATCGCACAAGCTGGCATCTTCAACAAGCTTTTCTCTGACATCCAGCACGGCCTTCTGGACCTCCAGCCATCACTCCTCCTCATCCTACACGACATCATCCGCTTAGCCGACCGTGCGCCGTCCTCGCCAGAGAGCAGCGAGGCTGCTTCGCGGACATCGGCCTCCTCCCGGGCCGAGAAGGCGTCTCCCCAGACAGCTCTAGAACCCCTCAACTCGGACAAGTCTGCAGCTTTCCTCCTACAAATGGTCATCGACGGAATCTCGGCGCAGACCAACCTCCCCGTCCTGTCCGAGTGGATCGATTTCATCCTCAGGACAACTCCACTTCTCCAAGGTCCTCTCAAAGGCATCCTCATCCCTCTCGCCGATTCTCTCGTCGGTCGAGTCACCTTCGTCGGAGACTCTCTTCGGGCAGCGCTGCAAGACGCTAAGACGCCCGACAATTCACCAGCACGACTGCCAATCGACCTCCAGGTGGTCTCACACCTCAAGGCTTTGGAGCAGGTCACGACGCTCGTCCTTCAATCTTCATCTGAGAAGATATCATCAGCACAAAACTCCAAGACCGGCACCGACACCTCCTCTGGTCTGCGAAGCTACATGTCTGGCGTCTTCGGGGCGGATGGGGAGAGCTTTGATGGATCAGCAGACTTCAACAACCTTGTGCGCCCCCTCACTCGGAGTCTAGCTCCAACGATGAAAGCTTTCTGATTACCCTTCTCTTTACTTGCTAGGATCTCACACCTGGGACTCGCACCCTCTTCAAGACCGTTCGGTCGCTCCACTCTCTCTGGGACGCCACCTCCGACAGCGAGCGCTCAGAAACGTCTGGAGGTTTGCGGGCTCTGACCTCGAAGACCCAGGATCGAGTCCAGGAAGTCTTTCGCCACCTTTACGGTCTTAAGCCGCTCGACGTCGTCCAGGATCTAGCAGAGCTCTGGTTCGGACTCAGTCTCAAGAACGATGTCAGGCCCATCCTCGATCTTTCGACTTGTGATAGGATTGCTACTGATACACGAGTCATTCTGCCCTGCAGACCTCTTTTGAGTTACTGGACGGCCTCGTATCCAGCTCTCAAGCCTCCGTCGCTGTCATCGTCCAGATCCTCTCGGCAAGGGCACCGACGGGCAACGAGAAGGGTCCGCAGCGAGGCAGTCCTTTGCTCGACGAGTGAGTGCTCTGCCTTTTGAGAATTGTCGATGCGGCAAGCTAACAGACGTCTTCGTGGCTGCCAGACGCGACCTCGTAATGTTCGACTTCCTCGAAGCATACATCGCACGCCTTGACGCCCCGCTGGCCGTCCAAGTCTGGTCAAGCGTTCTCGGTTTCGCTCGGGACGTTGGTCTCACCTCTTCCGACCTCTCGTTCCGGAGCTTCGTGTACCCCACTCTCAGGTGCGCAGCCAGACTTCGATGTCACTCCGGCCTAAACTCAATCTCGCTGACTCATTTTCGTCTCCAGGTCCGTATTCGTCCTCGCCGACAAAGTCGCCACCACAAGTGCCTTGCAGGACCGTCGACTTCGAAGGGAGCTGCAGGTAAGCTCTTTTTCAGGACTCTACTTATTTCTGGCCGAAAGACTGACTCTTCTGTTTGCACAGGAATGCTTCTCTCGCCTGGTCGACATGGTCGCCACCGTGGCCGGTCGAAGGTACGACGCCAGCACGTCAGCCATCAAGGGCCGATCTTCGCGTCCCACTACGGCCAAGTCCAGCTCCACAGCTCAAGTCACGTACCCGAACGTGAGCTCCTGCACACCCTTTTGGTGACCGTTCCTCCCGGTTGACCGTCGTCTTGCTTCTGTCCACCCTCAAAACCCACAGATCGCCGTCTTCATCTCGGAGTCTGTCATGCCTAACCTTCGACGGTTTCTCGTTGACAACGAACGAGTGGTCGCCGCTTGCAACGTCGTCAACTTGCAGATGGTCGTCCCCGCTCTCCGATCCAAGGCGAAGTAAGCTCCTTCCTTTCCTGTTCCGTTTCAATCTTCAAAGACTGACGCTCGTCTTTTTCTTGCAGCCCGGCCTCTGCAGACCCGCTTACTCTCGGCATCCTGCAACAGATCACTTCGGTCGCCGGGACGATCAAGGGCTGGAGGAACCTCATTGGCGACCCCTTCACCGACCCCAAGTTCTTCAGCATGTCTCCCTCGGCCGGCAAGGCTTGGGAGCCGCTCGTCATCGCGCTTCTGGATGCAGAAAAAGATCGATTGGTGGAGCTCATTGGTGAGTCCTGTAATCTTGCCTAGCACAGTCCATTATCTGACTCCCAGCTCCCTCATTTCTCTTGCAGCTCGCATCTCCGCACCTCCCTCGGCCGGACTTTTCACCTCCCGCGACGCAGAGATGACGCTCCGCTGCCTCTGCATCCGCCGACTCACGTTTGTCCTCCTCTCCGCCCCCAAGAACCACTTCCTGCTCCACCTGCCCACTATCCAACAGAACCTGGTCGAGGTGCTGCGGACGACGGGACTGGCCGCGAGCGTGCACGCGGAGGTGTACCTCTGCTTGAGGGTGTTGATCTGCCGGATGGGAGCGAACGTACTTGGCAACCTGTGGCCCGTCATCTTGACCGAGCTTGTGCGTCTCCTTTCTCGACACTTCCTCCAAAAAAAGTCCCTATCTGACACATATTGTTATCCTTTCCTTGATCTGTGTAGCTGCGCGTGTTCGAGCAGGCGCTGGAGACGCTCCCGGCAGACGAGTCAGACGCGTTGACGCTCGTCCTCGCGGCTGTCAAGTTCCTCGATCTTCTCCTGATCCTGCAGCTCGAGGACTTCCAGATGTGCGTCCCATCTCTTCTTTTCAACTCTCTGACTCCATCTGATCAGCTCTTTGTTCCGTTGACCACAGACACCAATGGATGTTCGTCGCCGACACGGCCATTGACCAGACGCTCGACTGGGAGCCGGACGGGTTGCTCGACCGATTGTCGTCGATCATCTCCGAGTCGCCCAGTCTTGCTCGCGTTCGTCCTCTCCTCTCTCTGCGTGGACTCACCCTCCGTGACTGACTCTCGCAGCTCGGATCCCTGAATCGCTCGCAGACGACCTACCCCCCACTCGACCTTCCACCACCGTCCCACTCGCCCCTCCGCCGCCCGCTCCTCGCATTCGTCATCCGACTAAGCTCGATCACCCAGCTCGGCCCGTTCCTTGCCCAGGCAAGCCTAACGGCGTTCGAGGCAAACTACGTCTGCACGGGCGTCGACTGGGCTGCCGTCGAGCGCGGGTTCAGGCGCGAGGTGTTTGAGGGTTGAGCTCGTCTTGTGTACATGGTTTCTTTCCGCGACTGTCTGCTTCGTCCTTTGGCGCAGAGGGAAGCAAGGAAACGTGAAGAGAGACCCTTATGATACACGACCCAAGCAAGAATGCGGTGACCAGCTCAAACCTCCGCCTCGCTTTCTAATGTCCTCCTCCCCCCATTCCAGTGATCCCCGTCTGATCCCTAATAAGCGCCACCTCCCCTTCCTTGAGATACCGCTTCTGGCCCAAAAGCGTCGTCTCCCAGAACTCCTCCGCTCCTTGGACCTCGCCAAATTGGCCTTTGAGGTAGGCGTCCAGCCCGGTCCAGAAGGAGGGTTGGGCGATGATCGAGTGGTAGTGCGCTTGACCTGGAGGGAGGGTTGTAGAGGGGGAGGAGAAGGCTTCGAGAGGGACGGCGTGGGAGGACGAGGAGGATGGGTCCGAGAGGGTCAACGAGGGCACAGCTGTCGATGCTGCCTCCGTCGTCGTCTCCGCAGTCGGTGCCACCCACCCAGGCTTCACACTAAGCGTCACCACTCCTCCCTCAGCGATTTCATACTCCCTCAGCAACCGATCGTCACCCAACGCCTTCCCCTTCAGCAACCACCTCTGATGCGAAGCAGGCGGCACCATCCCCGCATGCGCTTTGTGAAGCTGAGTCTTGAGCGAGCTGATGGAGTCTAGAGGTGAAGAGGGGAGGGTGCAAGAGAAGGCTGGTTTGAGGGATTTGACAGTTAGATTGATTGCTAGTTGCAAGTCAAGCAAGGGGAGAGGTCAGGTTGGAGGTGTGGGTATGACGTGAGACAGGCGTGGAGGGGACGGACTGGAGGAAGAGCTCGCGGGCTTGGATGAGTCCTGCTCGACCGTCGGGGGGTCCTGCAGGGGGATCTTTACGAGAAACGAGGGCGGAAACATCAGCTCTTGCTGAAGCTGGAGTAGGAAGAACGATGAGATCGAGAAGGAGGAGAGCGGAAACGCACGTCCACCGTGAGCGGCTTGCGAGGCTTGTGCTCGGCCGGAGTGACAAAGTCGTCTGGTAGACTGACTGGTTGGCCAGCGAGGCGGTCGAGGTGTGCGCGTGCGAAGGAGAGTTCTGCGTCCGACATGGTGGGCTGTTGTAGATTGTAGATTGGAGGGAGGAGATGAGGCTGAGAGTTCTAGTGCGAACAAGTGGAGTGAACGCTGATGCGTACTCATCCTGCTCTGTCCTCGGACCGCTCAGAGTCCGCCGGAATTTTCTGGCTCGCTCCGGCGCGCGCCGCTTCCTCCGCCAGCTACACCCGATCCCTCTACAGGAACTCTCAACAGCAGCAGATCGTCAAACATGGCTTCCCAGACCACCAACGTACGTCCCTCACCCCAGTTATGAGGATGGACGCACGTTGACAGTCCTCTTCCTTCGGCTTTTTGCTGCTCTCCGGCAACATCACCCTCGCGCTTCTCACCTCGCCTCGACGCCCGCTCCCTCCGTCCGAACCCCTCCCCCTCCGGCCAACAGGTCCTTCGACACACGGCCCTCGTCACTGGTCTCTTCTACGGCATCTTCCACGCCCGAACCGTCCAGCAGGAGTACACGGCCACCCAAACGCTCGCTCACGAGCAGCACAAGGACGACCTGCTGTCCAAGGCAAAGAAGGCTTTCGAGGAGGCAAAGGCGCTCAAGGACAGCCCGCAAACCAAGGGTCAGTCTTTCTACCCCTTCACCACTAGCCTTGGTTTTCGAGGAGAGTTGGAGAAAGATAGGACGGTGGACAAGGGGCTGCTTTGGAGCTGGGGAGGTCTTCTGAATCGGAGGGAGTCGACCGGCAGACGACCATCCCGATCCTTTCATCACCCATCACATCTTCCTCAACCACTCCTCCCTCTACCTCCTCTTCTTCCCCCTCCTCTCTAGCCTTCTCTGCGATTCACAGAACAGGGCTGACCATTTGAACCTCTTGCGATGTCTCCAGGACCCATCTCCGACCCCGAAGACCCTAAGTTCGTCCTCCCCTCCCCCCTTCTCCCTCCCCCACTCCCCCTTCCGCAAGAACACCCCCACTAACCCTTCTTCACTGCGCAGATTCGACCTCGAGGCACTGATTAACTACGCCGCGGGGGAGACGATCAAGAACTAGACGACTTTTCCGTCTTTAGATGTTTGGGGTGTGGTTCGGAGCTGGAGCTGAGGGGAAGGGGAGGGACGACGAAAAAGTATCTCATTTCTCAACCAAGCGGAAAAGGAGCGGCTGGTAGGAAGGGACGATGAGCAAGGGTAAAGAAAACAAGCACGGGAACGGGGTGTGGTCGTGCTGGAACACCTAGAGCGCCTGCTGATCGTCTCTCGCTCGGGAGTGGCTGACGAGGCGGCGATGATGCCGTCCCAGCTGACTGGAGGAAGAGCGATCGTGCCAGATGGACAGGATGGAGTGGTTATGGATATTTTAGGGCGCGGCGCGGAAGGGCAGAGATTACGACTAAGTGAAAGAAAGGGAAAAAGGGTGAGGGGAAGAAGCTGTCTTTGCTGAGTGAGGTGCGTTTTGGGAAGTGCGGCGCTGCCCTAAACACCTTCTGCGCCGTCGCTAGAAAAAATCTTCGCTCTACGTTCCTGCGTTGCTTGAGGATGGGAGGTGCGGCGCAAGAAAGTGGCGTGTTCCGTACGTCCGCCCTCCGCTGAGGTCCGAGCGTCGAACACTCTCCTCTGCCCTCCGCCCTTCACCTGCTCCCGAGCCTTCCAGACCCACCTTCTCGTCCTAGCCTCCCTCTCCAGCTCGAATGTCTGCCAGCTTGACGAGGTGCGTTTGAGTCTTCGCGTTCTGTGCAACGGACCCGCGCCCGAGATCTTGACACTCTCCTTTTCCCTCTTTCGAGCTCTACGCGTGCCGAGCTCTACGCGTGAAAGCGCAAGCCTGCGGATGAGAAGACTTCGTGCGATTTACCGCATTGCTCGAGAAGTGGAGAAAGGATCTGCATTCCGACCAGGTCATCGGTCCGCACGCTACGATCAGCCCACCGCCCAACTGCGCCACGCTCTCGTACGTTGGACTTTGTCTTCTGCGGTAGTCTCCTTCATGAAGCGAGGCTGACCCGCTTGCTCGCTTGTTCGTAGAATGGATGCTGCACCACGCCACGATCATCCTCGTCGATCGGCCGTTCTCCTTCGGTGGATGGGGACCTCACATCCAAGTCAGTCACGAGTTGAGGAAGGAGTCCAAGCAGAGGTGTCGAACAGGTGCGATCAAGAGTGTTGCTCCTTCTTTTTCCGCCTCGCACTAGCTAACGACCTCCACCGCTTCGTCCGTCGCAGCCGCCAATGAGATCGCTCGACTGCTCCAGCTGTACGACCAGACCTTCCGCTTCTCCAACATGAACTGGTGTAAGTCTTCTTCTGCAGCTTTTGGACGATAATAGGGATTTTCTGACCAAGCCTCCGTCTTTTCTCTCAGTGATGGGCTACTGCTCATACATGGCCGCCACCATCATCGTGTTCGACATGCAAGCTCCTGCTACCGCCGAGGACGCTCTGCTCGCGACCGGGCGACTCAAAACCATCCTCGCCTCGCTCTCAAGTCAGATGACCGTCACCCCGAGCGTCCAGCGGTCAATCGAGACCATCCGACACTTGATGGACAATCCGCCTTCGGCGAGCGGCACGACGATTCCCCATACCTCCGGTCCAGCCAGCAAGCGTCCCTGCGGTCCCTCGTGGAACCCGTCCCTCGAGACCACCCAGGAGGACGTCGGCTTCGGCTGATCGCTCGACCCGTCCGAACTCTCTGCAGCGACTGCAGCAGCAGCGCCCTATAAACCCCCTCACGAATCCTCCTCGACCATCTTCACGAACGCCTTTGCCGGTCTGCCCAACGATGACCTGCAGGACGTCACGTTCCCATCACAGTTCTTCCTTCCGGGCTTTCCAGAGGCTGGAGGACCTCTCTCGTGGATTGGGGCCAAGACGCCGCCGGAGGACCAGGTCGACTGGACCGGGTACGACTGGACGAACTTTGGCGCGCCGCAGTGAAAGACAGAAGATGAACCGCCTAAGTCAAGGATCATCGACCCATCTCTCGTCGCTCGCGTACTCTTGACGATCTCTCTCAGTGATGACGCTCTCACTCACTCTATGCACATGCCCTCTCCCTCCTTCTCGCTCAGCTCGACGCGTCTTTCTCTGTACAGGGCCGTGGGAGACTGAAAGGGAAGGAAGTGTAAAGTGCCTCGGGTCGAGACCGTAATGAAGTTTCGATCTCCGCCTCTTGAGCTTAGGAACCTTGAGCCCTTTGACCTCTTTCCCTCCCCCCATACCCTCCTCCTACTAAGAACCCCTCGCAGTCGCCCAGATCGAGCCATCTCCTGCCCTTCAGGTCCCCGTCGTCTACTCTACGCTCCTGTCGGACACCTGCCCGGTCGAACAACACTCGCGCAGCTCGTCGACCGGCGCCCGCACCATCTCCTCCGCCGTCCCTTTCCGCCGTCTTCCGTCCGTATGACTCGGAATGGCCTGATCCAGCCTACCCCGGGAGGTCCAGAAGCTCATCAGCAAGGCAGTTGCCGAGGAAGAGGGGCTGGGGTACGAGCTGACGTGGTATGGAAAAGACGCTCTGACTCTACGGAACGCCAGGTTGACAATGATGAACTTGGTGTGCGTCGAATGGAGGGTAGGTCTGGTCTTCAGACTCGGAGATCACAGGAAGTCAAGCTAACGTCTTTCTCCTTTGATTCTCTTCTTTTGTCAGGACATACAACCGCTACTTCACTCATGGGTCTTCTCAGGGGACGGCATGGCTGCCACAATACGCCCCTCCCCCGATCCCTCCCCTTACTCGCGTTGGCGACGTCTGACAATATTCTATCACGACTAGACTCCAGCTCGTTCATAAACTTAGCATTAAACGGTGGCCCATGGCGTCAACGCCCAACGCTGAGCTTCTCCAATCGATCTCGACCCTGTCATCCCTCCGTTGCCTTGAAGGACGGACGTGGTCGATCAGCCTGGTCTTAGCCTTAGGAAATGAGAGTAAGGCTCGACAGGTTGGTCTGAGGTCTCTCGAGTTGAGCCTCAGCTGGAAAGAATTCGCGACCCACTTCAACCGTCTTTACCTGTGGGAGTTCATCGACCCGACCTCGCTCACGGAACTTTCGTTCTCCGGGCATGCCATCGTTATCGATGCCTACCTTATGAAGGACTTCCTTGACCACCTCATGGCCGTTATAGACCTCCGAACCAACATTACCGTATCTGGCTCGAGCGACACCGACAAGGTGCGCCAGATCCATGGCCACATCATCTCCTTCCTCTTGTCCAAAAGGCGACCAGATCCGGACGTTTCATCTCCACTTCGAAGAAAAGGCCGAGTTCCACGACGAGTTCCCCCTGGACACAGGGTTTCTACGCCTGCTACCTAACGTCGAGACGCTGAGTCTCACGCCCACGTCTGTTTTTCGACAACCCTTCCCTCGCCTCCCTCTCCTCCGCACCCTCTACCTGGGACTCTTTGACGACTACCCCGAAGACGAAGAGATGCCAATTCCCAAAGTACCCGACTGGTGCTCGGACCCGTCTCGTCTTTAATCTATCCTCACTTACCTCGCTGGCGCCCCGATCCGAAGAAACGGCCTTCTGAGATGAACGAGCGACAAGCTGCCTCTGTCGGAAGCGCTAGGATGTCGGTGGCTCGACCGGAAGCATAAACGACCGATGTACGGGTCGCTCCTCAAGTACATCTCGTTTGCTCTCGAGTCGTTTAGTCTTGCCTTTCTTGATCGAGTAAAGAGAAAGTTTCATCTTGCCATCCACCTCGTAACAAGCCGGTCTCCCCATCGGTCTACCTCACGGCACATTCTTCCTTGACGCTTGCCTTCGTCTTGCCTCTCCCTCTAGCCACGACTCTCTCCTCTCGCCTGCCATTTTCTTCCGAAAAAAACGTCTCCACGTCGCTTGCCTCTGCCCATGACTTTTTCACTTCTGACGCACTTTCTTGCTCTTCTCCTAAGCCTTCGCGAAGGCGACAGTGAACACTCGACGAGTCAAGATCACGTCGTCAATGCAAAAGGGATTGAAGCGGATTTCCTATCTCGATGCGGCTGTTGCGAAAGAGTGGGGAAAGTAACCGATTTTTCGACCGACAAGACCTCACTGAGAAAAGCAGAATCAAGAAAAACGGGCCCGCGATGATCTCGCACACTTAAAAAGACGACGGACTAGTTGGGGTAGAGGAGTGTTCAGACGTGAAGGAACGCTCTGTTGCCTCTATCCTCTTCGCAAACCGAGCAGATCGTCAGCACTTGACAGTAAGACGTGTCAGAAGCAAGAAATCACGTACGGAAAGACGACTACCCAGACCATCAAACGGACTTGCTGCGAGTCGACCGAGAGGGAGACGGACTCGGGCAAAGCGACGATGTCGTCGGCCTGCCTCGAGGCGAACCTTTTTGTGGCCTCCAGCACGTCCTGCACTCTCACCCCCGACTCCCTCGCTAGGACCTCGAGTCCATGATCGTCCAGTTGCTGTAGGTCTGGTGAGAGAAGTCGAGGCGAATCGTGACGAGAGGTGGGTTCGTTGCCATCTCTTCGACGGGCCCGAAGTTACGCTTGATGAAGACGAAGGGCCACGGTCCAAGTAGCATCGTCCGATGGAGCTGGACGTCTCTTGCTGTATTGATGGAGTGGATACGTTCGACGTCGAGCCGGGCGGTGAACGTGATCTGGTCCAAAGGAGTCTTGCAGAGGATGGTGAGAAAGGACGCGTTGAGGAGCCGGACTTGACGGAGCTGAAAGTACGACAGGTGGGAGAGGACGAAATGCCAAATCTCTAGCGGCAGGGAAGCGCTCGACATGAGGCGAGTGTCAACGTCGTCGAGCATGCTTGAGGACGAGCTGCTGGAAGGGCTGGAGAGGGAGTGGTTGTTTGAAAAAAGGCGGCGTAGTTATTTCTCTCGTCAGGCGACGAGGTCGACCGTGTTGACTGCAAAGTGGAGTTGAAGCGATGGTGAAGTCAGTCAGGTGTGCGGGAGCGAGAGTCGGAGTTTGGGGCGTCGTCGTTGACAGGCGCGCAGAAGGAGGAAGTACCTCCAACACCCTGCTTCGACAGGACCCACACTTTCTGCGAGCGTCGCAGGTCGGCCGACGGGATAACCTTGGCTCGGTTTCAGATGCCGTCTGCCTCCTCGATTCAGTCGAAGTAGCCCTTGTCCGAGTGGACGAGGACGCGCTCGAACAGGGTCCGGGCGTAGGCGATGCCGTCGGCGTGAAGTTCGTCCGCGAAGGCGACAGTGTAGGGAAGCTTGCTGATGATCATGCCCGTGAGAGTGTAGTCGAGTTTTGGGAGAGAGAGAGAGAGACCTTTGTCGTGTCTCCACCTCTCGAAGGGCTGCGTCGCTCTCTCCGCCATGGCCTAAGGCGTCCTGGCGATCTCCCCGACCCGCCAACCGCTTCTCGCCCCGGGACCCTGACTCTCGTCGGCTAGGATACCTTGAAGACTGACGCTCGTCCAGCTGCTGACAACGTCCATCTACTCACAATGGCTGGCTTCTATCCCATCCCTCCCGTCATCGAGCCCACACTCCTCGTCCAGCTCTCGTCCGACCTCAAGGCAAAGGGCATCCACTCGGACTGGCGAGGCGGCTCCGGAGCTGTCCCGGACATCTTTATCGAAGGTCCTGCAACATCTTGCACCCTCTCCCTCGTTCGTCTTCTTTTGCCTTTGACAATTTCATGCTTTCATCTTGCGTGTGCGGTCTGAGAGAGTGACTACACCAAGGAGAAAGAGCGAGAACGCGAGAATGAAGGTCAAGGGTTATGAGCAGAGCGGGCAACCTCAAGTTGCGCTTGTGGAGCAAGCAGGCAAGCGAGAGGCGGGAAGAGGAAGGGCAGGAGGAACTTTCTGAGGATGGTGAGAAATGGAACCTCCGGATCTGGCCTTCTTTGGACGGGAGGATGGAGATGATGTCGCCTTCAAGCTTGTCACCCGCAACAAAGTCATCCGCGTGTCAAGTGGATACGTAGATCCTGAGGTCGTTGACGGCCGTGAGGGATTCGAGAGCGCCCTTCTTGAAGTAGAGGAGTAGACTGAGTACTCTCCATAGAGGGAGACTGACTTGAGCGAGGTTGGTTCGATGCACCTCCAAGCCGAAGACGTTCGAGGTCGTCGCCGACTTCCATACTACTGATGAAGACATTGAGAGAGCTGAGACGGACTACATTCGCGTGTACAAGCGTTCTTGCCATAGAGTCACCCCAGAGCAGTCCTTCGAGGCATCGAAGTGAGGACAGGGTCGTGATCAACCGGAAGAGCTCTGCAGTGCACCACGCGTTCGGAGGACGCCCAATCTGGAATCACTGCACGGCCTGGCGTCGAGTCGTGTTCAGATTGATGAGGACGAGGGAGCGCTTAACGGCCTGAAAAGACAACAGCAGGACCGAAATAGCATGGAGATGAGTGATTCAAGAGCGGGAGGACGAGGACAAGGACAAGGACAAAGCGCGTACCGTCCAGAATGTGGCCGACGAAGCAAAGATGGATGAAGGTTATCGGCTCCCGAGTCTCCCAGTCGGTCGACCAGTCTCCTAACACGGCGAGGCGGGGAAGCGTTTCGCTCGTCCAGGCTGAGAAACCAGACTTGTGAATCGGGAAGCTGGCGAGATGATTGAGCGTTGACTGAAGTCGAGCGGGGCTTGAGCACCAGGTGGGTAGTTCAGGAACCTCCATATCGCTAGAACCGACCTCTAGGCATCCGAGGTACAGCGTTCGGAGGCTCCGGGGGGAAGGGAAGGGTTGTCGAAAGAGGGAGCCGTTCGCGATGTTGAAGAACTTGACGTTGGGATGAACCGGAGAATTCCTGAGTCGAAGGGGTACTCTTCAGGGTCTTCTCCTAGCCCAGTGATGTGGCGATGAAATCGCTTGAGTCGAAGACTGTTGACAGAGAGAAAGGAATTGAGCCTCGTTCGATCTGGGCGACGTCGGTGTCCTCCGTGAATCATACGCAAATGTAGACCCGGAGGTCCTGGACGTTGACCAGGCTTTCCAGTATACCCGTCTAGAGCTCAGGCAAGACGCCATGACCGACGCCGGTGATGGAGGAGGAGGTGAGGGTCGACGGTTCGATGAAAGACCAAGGACTGGGGTTCGAAGGTGTTCCCGGATCCGTCTCATCTTTCAGACGGATGTCGAGAGAACGCAGACCATTGAAGCTTGAGAGGGGCGCTGGTTCTTGATGTTCGTAGGTACGGCCATGGTAGACCCTCCAGGTGCGCAAGGGACGGAAGAATGCGATCATCTGAAGCAGCTCTCGACTCCAGACCGCGCGAGGGGTGTCGACCCTGACTTGCCGGACGAGCTGTTGGGCCTGGCCCAGCCAAATGGAGCTTAGCAACCCCACAAACGACTGGAAGTTTCACAAGGAGAGTACGTGTTGATGAGCAGGGTTGGAGAGCAGCCGAGCGCGGAAGTAGATGTCGGAACTCACGTCGTTGTTGCCCATCACCAACGGCCGTGGTACCTTCGAGGTGGACCTGATCGTACATCAACGGCATGATTTCGTCCTGCAAGATACGATCACAGAGAGAGAGCGTCAGCAAGCGAAAAGGCCTCTGGTTTTACGGAAAGGGGACGCACGCTCCACTGCGACGACACCGGGCTCATCGCCGCCAACGTCTTGAGTCGCCGTTGCAGGGCATCTTTCTCTGTGAAAGGGTACTCCCACTGGCCCTCCTCGGCCGCTGCCTAGTAAATTACCTCTGGAACTCTCGAGGAAGCGTAGACCAGGACATGACGTCTGGAAAGGAAGTGCTAGGGGAAGGCGGAGGAGAGGGGTGGACGAGAAGGGAGGGTTGGCCGGCTGCGCGTAGGAGAAGGGCCGGGACGGTCGTCCGAGAGCAGTCGAGAGGAGCTGAGCTAGTGCCGGGTGCTACTAGAGGTGGTCGTCTCTTACTGCCCTTGAAAGGGTAGGGTCGAAGCGGGGCGGGGGGCAGGAGAGGACGTCGGAGGGTTGCGCTGACAGGCGTTGAGAGGTCTCCCCGAGCTAGCAGTACTTGTGGACCCATGGCAATCTCAGCGACTCGCCGACGACGTTTGCAGTACTAGAGAAGATTAGCATGCGTATCAAAGAGCTTGGCTATGTACGAGTGGAAAAAGCAGGTCGGGGTAAGGGCAGGTCGTTTAGCAAAAACAGTAAGGTGCAGGGGCGTCAAAGCGCAGGACGAGGGAAAAGTTGAGGGAGAGAGCGTTCGCTTTCTAGATCTTGTGAGGAAGATGAGTGCGGCGCGGAGGAGTCTAGGGAAAAGGTCTAAAGTATCTTGAAGCCTGGGTGGTAGTCGGGTCAACAGGAGGGGTAGAATCGAGGAAGAAGAGAGGGAAAAGGTGTGGGGTCGGGAGATGGCGAGAAGAAGGAGTGGCGAGGCGAGACCGAATATAGACGCGCACTACGTGAAGGGCGAGTCGGGCCGAGCGCAAAAGAAGACGAAGAGAGCGAAGATGGCCGGCCGACAGGTTGTTGTCGAGAGAGGTTGGGATGTCGTTCTTGGTCTATCTCCTTCCAGACTTGACGCACGACTTGCCGTCCGATCCAACAACGTGTCCCTGCTTGCACCTCTGGACGACGCAGACTCCCTGATCGCAGCTGACGTCCCTCGTGTTGGGGATCGCCGTGCAGTCTTGTCTGTTGATCCCAAGCAAAAGAGCCCATCCGTCGTCAGCACACTGCAACCAACTGAACCGACGTCAAACGAAAGAGACTCACCCTCGACTGAGAGAGATGCATCCACCACACGAAGAGAGCTCCTCGAGAGGCTCGATACACTCGAACCCGACCTTGAACCACGTCGCAAGATCGACCAACTCGTCCTCCTTCACGCCCGCCAGGACGGCCCCTGACGCCGGGATCGGACAGGCGATCGCGTTGTCTGGGCAGAGGAAGGCCGAGTAGTCCTTTCGTCCACCGGAGGAGAGAATTTGTTGGCCCTTCTTGCCGTCGGCGGGAGAGCGGGACTTGAGACCCATCCGACGGGAGGGCTGAGGGGCAGGCGTGCGGTTGACGAGG
Source organism: Cystofilobasidium capitatum (assembly GCA_014825545.1). Classification (NCBI taxonomy): domain Eukaryota; kingdom Fungi; phylum Basidiomycota; class Tremellomycetes; order Cystofilobasidiales; family Cystofilobasidiaceae; genus Cystofilobasidium; species Cystofilobasidium capitatum. The sequence goes on from MVAJ01000002.1 coordinate 559,823, forward strand.
GCGGGTTGAACAGGTGCGTGCTGAGGAGTGGCTTGAGCGAAGGCGACTAGCGACCAGAGGGAGAAGAGGAGGGCGAGCAGGGTCGATGGGGAGCGCATGAGAGGCGTGACGCGTCGGAGGAAGATGGGTCGCGCAGAGGGGAAAGGGGGTGAGGTTCTGGGATGACGGAGTGGGCCGATGAACGAGAGTGAAGAGGCGTTCTGTTGGCGACCGGAGGGCAAGGCTGGATGGCTGTTGGGTGGGCGTGAGCGCTGTGGCTGTTAGCAGGATCAGTCTCTTCCCAGTCCGTCAGCTTGGGCCTTGCTGTGGGGTTTTTCATGTCAGCACGGTGCTCCGAAGGGGGTTCGTACTGAGAGGGGCGGGTGACGGTCAGGAGGGTCAGAGCGCACACGATCTCCAGCCCAACCCTCGACCCATACTTCCACCCAAAGTCAGCAGCAGCACTCGACAGCTTCGGATACTCCGTCGCTCTCACTACCTCTTCTCATCCTCTGTTTGTCCGGCGTATCTTGTACTCGGTCACCTTCCCGCCCGCTTGGCCGTCATGTCGAGTCCCCGCTCGCCCAATGCCAGCTCTTCGACCTCGTCTGCGTTCTCAAACTTCCTCCCTCGCTTCCGCAAGGAACCCTCGTCCTCGTCGTCTGCAGGATCACCACCAGACCGCTCTCAGTCGCTGTCGCCGTCAAAGTTTCAAGAAGGAGCGTCCGCAGAGTCCAGCAGCAGCAGCGGTCGACGCCTGTCCATCTCGAGGAACCGCAGAGATCTCTCGCCTTCTCCCACTTCGTCATCTTCTCAGACGATCTCGCCTCGGACGTCCCTCACGAACATCGGAAGCTACGCTCGGCAGCAAGCCATGAGCAACGTCGACACTTCGGTCTCGACGGCGGTCAAGAGCACGGTCTCTCCTCCCAAGCTCACGCTGTCGCACGACGGCGAGGTGGCTGGCTCGGCGCAGTCGATCATCATCCCGTCCCCTATCGAGGCCTTCCCTCCTCGCGGCGGACTCGCAGCGTACGGCTTCAACGACACGGACGACGAGCTGAGGACACCGACGGCTGAGTCTGGTATCGGTCTGATCGGCAGGGACCTCAGAGTCGGCTCGGGAAGCCTCTCCCTCAACGACGTGCCCTCAGGAGTCGCCCCCTACGCCGAGCGGGCAAGCACACCTCGCCCACCTTCTCCTCGCAGAGAGTCCAATTCGACTGCTTCTTCCTTCTCTGTCGGGTCTTCTTCTAGTCGGAGCTCCTATCACCAGCAACACGCAACGGAACCCTTCCCGCCGAGCTCCTCCTCCCTCGCCGCACCCACCTCCTCTCCTTCTCTCCTGCCAGACCCCTCTGCGTCACCCGATTCAAACTCCAAACGACGCCGTCGAGGTCTCTCGGCTTCCTCCTTCCACCGCAAACCCAAGCCGTCCCAAGGGATCGCAGGCGCGCTCGCAGGAATCAGCAAAGACCTTGTCAACCCCACCCAAGGTCTCGTTCAAGTCAAATCACGCTCGTCGCACGACGGTCAAGCTCGATCGGGTCGACCTCGAGGAGACACGGGCGAGTCCGTTCCGGCCAGCACGACGTCGTCCGGTTCGAAAAAGTCAAAGAAGGACAAGAAAGAGAACCGCAAGTCTGTCGGGTCGGGTCGCGGAGAGGAGGTCAACGAGGGCGGTATTTCGAGGACGAGAGCTTCGAGCATCTCGTACTTGAGCAGTACGGACGGCCTGTCCGACTCTGGGTTCACGGACGAACGCGCGTCGCCTCGGATCTCGCAGCGCGAACTGTCGGCCGCGCTCGGGGTTGACGTTGATCCGTCGGAGTTTGAATCGAGCGAGGACGACGATGAGGGCTTGCTGGATGGGAGCGAGGACGATCTGGACGGTTTGCATAACGAGGAGGAGGGTTACGACGTGGACGATTTACCGGTGACGGGCTTCGCTGTCGCGAGCGTCAAGCGCAACGCAGAGTTTCACGCGCTGTTTGAGAACGCCGTGCCGGAGGACGACTACCTCATCGAAGGTGAGTCTCTGCGAAGTCTTCCTCGCTAGTCTGCTTGTTCAGTTGCTGACTCTTGCCTCTCTGGTTCCGTAGATTACGGCTGTGCGCTTCAGCGAGAGATCCTTCTGCAAGGCCGTCTCTACGTCTCGGAGAACCACATCTGCTTCCACGCCAACATCTTTGGATGGGTCACTAATGTGAGTGGCCTCTGCGATCCTGAGACCAGTCGATCACTCCACTGACGCTTTCCATTCGTTCAACCGTGCAGCTCGTTCTTCCCTTCTCGGAGATGGTCCGCATCGACAAGAAGATGACCGCACTTATCATCCCTAACGCCATCCAAGTTTCAACTCTGCATGCCAAGGTTTGTTACTTGTCCAGAGAGTGCCATCTGAAGGTGTCGTCCTGACTGAATGCGCTCCTGTTCGTCTGCAGCACACATTTGCCTCCTTCCTATCCCGCGACACGACCTACGACGTGATCCACAACATCTGGCGTCTCTCGCACCCCCACCTCTCCTCCTCCAACGGCGCGCCGTCCGACGGCGGCAGCGCACGCCAGTCCAACGCAGGCGACATCTCGCTGGAGCGGTCCGTCTCGCCCGGAGACGCCCGCAAGGCGAGAAAGCAGCCGACGACTTGTGCGTGCGGGACGAAGGGCGAGCACTATCCCGAGGTGGCGATGGACGCCGTCTTCCCTAGTGCGCCTGAGAAGGTGTACAACCTCATCTTTGCGAGTGGTTTCGCGAAGGACTTTATGGTGGACGATCAGAAGCTCATGGGTGCGTCCGATCCTCTAGATTGCTTTCTGTCCCCCCTTCCCTTACTGACAGCCATCTTCTTCCCTTCTGATCAGATCTCCAAATCTCGGACTGGACCCCCCAGAATGCGGCCTCCTCCAACCTCCTCCACCGGACCATGTCGTACATCAAGCCCCTCGCAGGCGGGTTCGGTCCCAAGCAGACAAAGTGCGAGCTCAAGGACGAGACGCTGCACGTCGACATGGACGACTACGTCAGCATGCTTACGACGACGAGGACGCCGGACGTCCCTTCCGGAGGTGTGTTTTCCGTTAAGACGAGGACGTGTTTGATGTGGGCTGGTTCGAACAGTACGAGGGTGCTCGTGACGACCAAGGTCGAGTGGACCGGCAGGAGTTTCATCAAAGGTGCATTCTCCTTCGCTGGACTTCCGCCTTACAGACCGATCCAATAGTCTGACTGACGACCCTCGCCGCCGCCCGTTCTGCTGCAGGGATCATCGAGAGCTCTGCCCTGGCTGGCCAGAAGGAGTTCCACGGCGCGCTCGAGGCGGCGATGCGCAAATACATCTGCGACCACCCTACCGAGTTCCACGTTGAAGGCATGGAGGATTCCGACGAGGACGCCTCCCTCAGTTTGGCCCAAACGGCCGGTCCATCCTCGCCTGCCCTCGGCGGAGGACCGCACGGGCTTGTCGATCGCTCGGTTGACGAGGCCAAAGCCAGAGCTGAGCAGGAGGGGTTGGTGTTTCAGTATGGGATCGACACGCTCGGTAAAGGATCGCTTGAGATCCTCAAGGGAGGGTGGGCGTTGATCGAGAGTCTGTGGAACGCGTGTTCGGTCCATGGCGTGTTGACGCTCGTCATCGTTGGATTGGTTGTGAGTAACGTGTGGACGTTCGTTTCGCTCAAGAGCAGCAAGAAGGTGGCGAGGAGGTCGCCGCCGAGGATGATGCCGAGGGCATCGGTCGTCGGGAGTGGTGTTCGAGGAGAGTCGCCAGATTCGGTCGCGGATGCTGTGAAGGGTGCGTTCTTCTTTCCTCTTTTCCTCCCCTAAACCCATTACCCCTCAACAACTGACTCATATAATCACACCTCTGACCTCAGACTTCCTCGAGCAGTACATGCTTCGCTCGGAAGACGTCGAGGGACGGTCGCCAGCGGACGAAGTGGCCGCGATCGGTTCGGCCCTGGATGCGCTCGAGACTCGGGTCGGACGGCTGAGGGCTGCGCTGGCGGATGTGCGCCCGGTCGTGGGGAATGCGCTCGACAGTCGATCTTGTCTGGAAGAGGTGGACTAGAGGAATGAACTGTATTCATCGTGTCGTTTTGCCTTCAGCAGAAAGGGTGGCGAGTCACAGACAGTTGCGAAAAGTTACGAAGAGTTACCAAGTTGGCTTCCTAACCTTCTGCGCCAGCACTCCTCCCTTCCGTCTCTCTCCACGACACCTTCCTCCCAAATCAACAGCAACAATGAGTGACAACGACGGTACGCTCCCTTCGCACACACCTGGACCAGCATCCCAGCACGCTCGACCCAGCCCGTAGAAAACCACACGCTTTCGACCGTCGCCCTGTCGCCTGTTCCGCATCTCCCCCCTCCCCCTTCCTTCCTCGCGCTCTCGATGCGCCCACCACCGCTTTCGAAGCAGACGTCAACTCGCACGACTTGATCTCGCAGACGGCATCTCCAGAAACTCGACTTACTCGACTGGCTGAGACGTGGGCGCTCGGTGACGGTGGATCGCGTTCGAGGTCCACCCGCCTTGTCGCCTCTTCATCGTTCCTTCTCTTCGCTTTCCGCCCTCTCGTGGACCATCCCTCTTTCTTTTCACTCGCTCAACTGCTCGCCGTTCCCGCCCTTCGTCTTCGAAAGAAATCAACGCCTAACGATCCTTGCCCTCTCGCCTTTCGTCTCGACGTCCCTTTTGATCCGTTCCCTCCAGCCTGGTCTACCCGCCCCGCCGATTCGACGGATGCCCCCGCTCCTGCTCCCAGGGACGCCTCCCCTCCTCCCCCTTCCCGAGGAGACGACCGACGACGATCGGCCTCGCCCGGAAGGGGCAGGATGGACGTTGACTCCCGAGAGCAGGGTGGTCGAGATGGAGGTCGAGACGGAGGTCGAGGCTTGTACGTTCCAACCCCCCCCCCCTTTTTTCCTTCCCTCCTCTGGGCACCTCTGACTTCGTGTGTGCGTGCTGGGTATAGCGAGCGAGATGGAGGAAGGGAGAACCCTGGAAACAACATCCACGTCTCCAGCTTGTCCATCCGAGTCGAGCAGCGAGAGCTCGAGGAAGTCTTTGGCAAGTACGGACAGGTGCGTTTCCTCTTTCACCTCCTTCCTCTCGTTTCTTCCCCTCTCTGACACGCTTTCTTTCGCGCTGCTTTTCGGGGTGAACAGATTGACAAGGTCCAGCTTATGTACGACCCCCACACGCGCGAGTCGCGAGGGTTCGGGTTCGTGACGATGGTCACTGCTGAGGAGGCCGACGCTGCCATTGCCGGTCTGCACAACACCGAGCTCCAGGGCAAGGTTATGCGAGTTGAGAAGGTGCGTTCTCTCCTTTCCCACGCGCCACTCGTAAAAAGTCTGGCTAAAACGCGCTGCTTTGCACCTCGGTTCAGGCCCGACGAGGACGAGCCAGAACTCCTACTCCTGGACGATACTTCGGTCCTCCCAAGGACGACCCCCGAGGACCTCCTCCTCCCAGGTCGTACAGGGACGACAGGTATGAGCGACCCTACGACCCCAAGCCCTACGACTCAAGATACGCCGGTGCGTCATCCTCCTTTCTCTTTGCTGTCTGCGCCCTCAACTTTGCTGACCTCTTCGTCTTATCGTTTGGCAGGTGAGGACCGACGATACGACGACCGACGAGGCGGTGACTCGTACCGAGACGACAGATGTGGGTCCTCTCCGCATCTCTTTCTCCCCCTTGTGTGACATTTGGTCAGCGTGAGAGACAGGGTAACTGACCTGTCCAAGCGACCAAACCCTCCTCCACCGCAGACCGAAGGGATGACCGAGGTCCTCCTCCTCGAAGGTACGACGACCGCTCGTATGACCGACCGAGGTACGACGACCGGGCCCCGCCTGCGCGAGGGGACGACCGGTACGACGACCGGTACGGCGCGCCTCGATCGGGGGGTGGGTCGGCTAGCGGAAGGAGGGATGAGACGTACGCTACTCCTGCTCAGGGTTATGCTTCCAGGGGTGACGACAGGAGGTACTGAGTGGGCGTGAAAGTGTCTGTTTAGGGTTGGGGAGAGAAGGAAGGGTGTTTGTGACGCGAAACGCTTCGCTCTCTTGGAAAGCTTTGCCCCTCCTTATGCCAATGTATGACCATGCGTCTTGACTTCCTCTCATCTGCCCTGACCTAGCAAGAGAAATTTGCGGTAGTGAGTCTGAGCAGTGCGATGTGGTGGCATCGTGTAGTTCTTGTCGGGCTGGATCGCGTTCGGGCTTGCTTCGTCTGGCCCGAGCTGCTTCTCCGATCCGCTACCCACAACTCCCTCCATTCGCGTAAACCTCTCTCCCCCTCTCATCTCATGTTCTCCCGAATCGCCTCGTCCTCCTCCGCAAGAGCTGTCGTCCGACGGTCGTTTGCGTCCCTCCCTCCGACCCCTCCTCCAACCGCCACTACCTCTCGCCGGGCGGTCAAGCTCGGGACGACGTTCGTCGCTGGACTCGCCCTCGGGGGCTACCTCGTCTCGAGCTCGGATCTCGCTCGACCGGTGATGCTTGACTCGCCTGCTTGTGAGTCGTTTGCTGCTCTTTTCGTTCGAGCACGAAGGAGGAGGAGGTTGGCCAGAGCTCACTGCTGACGAATGAACCCCCTGCTCTTCACGCCTTCTCCTCCAGCCACGCCAAAGTCGACAGAAGAACCCATCCCCTCCCTCCCCCCGTCGACCGAGTCCGCCCCGTCCGACTCGTCCTCCCGCATAGGTCAAGGTCCAGCCGTCGACGGTTCGCCAGAGGCCGACGCCGGCCCAGTCTCGGAGTTTGCAGACGTCGACACTGCCGGCGACTCGGTCGGTGGGTCGGAGGCTGGTGCGGCTAAGGTGCAGGATGTCGAAGGTGGGGAGACGGAGGAGGAAATGAAGGGGGGGGAAAGGGATCCTAAGACGATGGGTGCTTTCAACGAGGAGACGGGTGAGATCAATTGGGATTGCCCTGTACGTTCACCCGCCCTTCCCTCTCTTTCCTCATCTTGCACGAGGGGCTGACCAACGAATTCCCCTCGCTCTCGCATCAGTGTTTGGGTGGTATGCCCCACGGCCCGTGTGGCGAGCAATTTCGTGCTGCGTTCTCGTGCTTTGTCTACAGCGAGCAGGAGCCAAAGGGGATCGAGTGCGTCGAGAAGTTCAAGGACATGCAGGAGTGCTTCAGGGCCCACCCCGACGTCTATGGAGAGTGTGCGTCTCTCTTTCCTTGCTTAAGGTCGGACGATAGCGGCAACTTACTGACGACTTTGTTGCGCCTGTGATCGTTTCCAGCCGACTATGAGGACGAGGACAAGGACGGCTCTGTAGAGGCCGAGCAGGCCCAGCTCGAGCCGCTCGTAAAAGACCTCAAGGAGGAGCCGTCCAAGCCGTTCAAGGGCGAGGACGACGAGCGGGGCGAGCTCTTTGCGCAGGACGGCGGCGTCACGGGCGAGGGCATCGGTACGCAGACCGAGTAGAGCCCTCATCAAGGCAGGGGGAAAAAAAGAACAACTGGACACGCCTGCTTGTCGTCCTGTTCTGTTCCGATGCGGTAGATGGCAATGAACATTTCAACACCAGCTTCTGTTTTCGAGTGTGCTCAAAGCGAACGGAGTCGGCAGCGACTCGCGCGCATACAGCCCAGGACTCCGCCCTTTTTCTCTTCTGCATACACCCACCCCATCTTCTCTCGCAAGACCTCTATTCATCTCGTAGACATGTCGACACAGCAGCCAACGTCGTACACGGTCGGTGTTCTCGGTGCGTGCCAGCTTTCGCTCGAGTCAGCAAGGGCCTCGTCGGAGCCCTTCCATCGAGCTGACCTATCCACCGCTCTTCCTTTCATCCTACCCCCCCCTGCTCGCAATGCAGCCCTCCAAGGCGCCTTCCAGGAGCACATCAGTATGCTGGCCAGGATCAGACTGCCGAGGGAGTGCGGCGAGCCGAGGTTGAGGGTGCTCGCTGTCCGGACCAAGGAGGACCTCGATGCGTGCTGTGAGCTTCCTGGCCTTTACCTCCATCCTGGACATGTTGGAAGGCTGACCTCGACCATTGACCTTTCCTCGCAGGCGCTTTGGTCATTCCCGGTGGTACGTCTCGCCTCGAGCTTGCCTGTTTGTAGATATTTTCCTTGACTGACTCTGATCCCACTCCTCCTGGCCTTCCTCGGTCTCTTTATCTCGCCTAGGCGAATCGACCGCCATAGCTAAGATCGCCGAACGCTCAGGCTTGCTAGACGACCTCGTGGCTTTCTGCCAGGACCCGCTCAAGCCCGTGTTTGGGACGTGCGCGGGGATGATTGTGCTTTCATCTCGGGCGGAGGGGGCAAGGAAGGGCGGTCAGGCGCTCTTTGGGGGCATGAGGACGACGGTCGTGAGGAATGGGTTTGGCAGTCAGGTGCGTTCGCTTGTTCTCGCTTGAACTCTTGCACGAGGTCAAGAAAGGCTGACTTTGATTCATTTCTTTGAAACCTCAGCTGGAGTCGTTTGAGAGCGAGTTGACGGTTCACTCGAGCAATATTCGTTCGCCCGAGATCCCTTTCCAAGGCGTGTTCATTCGAGCACCGGTGCGTTCCTTTCCATTAGCTTCTCTCGCCCATCGCTGAACTTGCACGTTTCTTTCTTCTCGGGACTGCAGATGCTCCTGGCGACGGACACCGAACCGGAATTCGCAGCACTCGCGCCTGCAGAGAAGGTCGAAACCGTCCTCGCCTCGCCCGCAAACGAGGTCTCTTCCACTGCTCCCAACGGGACCCTTCCTCCTCCGGAAACGGAGATTCTCCTCACTCTGCCCTTCTCTCCGTCGTCCTCCAACCCGTCCGCGACAAGCTCATCGCACATCGTCGCCCTCCGCCAAGGTCTCAAGGTCGCATGCTCATTCCACCCCGAGCTGTCGCAGAACAGCGCGGCCTCGTCGGGCGGTCGGTCGGGCGAGGTCGGGGTGTTTGGAAGAGGGGGCGAGGGTGGAGATGGCAGGATTCACGAGTTTTGGGTGCGCGAGTGTGTCGTTAGATCATCATGAGACTTAGAGGACGAAATTAGGTAGGAGAAGGGGTATGGAGGGAAGGAAAGGGGGTATCTGTCGGACAAGAGGACTTGTACAGAGTTGAGAAGGCGGAAAATAGAGAGAAAGAGGGCGGCTGAAAGTCTTTTTCGTTGTCCCTCAGAGGTCGCTCTCAAAGAGCCGAGCCGACTCGGCCTTGATGAGGACGCTCGCGATGAACGAGAGTCGCCGGACGACCTCCTTGCGAGGCTCAGTAACCTCGTGGCACATGTGCAGGTAGGGGACACTGATCAGAGTCAGGGGGTATCGTCAGTGTCGGGTGTGGGGACTCACACCAGAGGAAAGTGCTCTACGCACCCGAGAGACGAGAGCGTCCGCAAGAGCCGGTCGAGGGAGTTGTTACCCGAGGACAAAGCGGCGAAGGGGTAGAGCTCCGCGCCGAGCTCGAGACTCTTCTCGCTGTTGGACGTCGCCAGCGCCTCCTCGAGATGGACGACAAGGAGATCTTGACTGCAAAGGAGGGAGAGAAAGTGAGGGGAGAGGAAAGTGGCGGAGTTAGGATTTTCATTCACTGCAAGACCCTTACGCTTGGACGACACCTACCAGGTTGCCAGAGTGGCTGGAGCGGTAGAGATAGCTCGGGTCAAGACCGAAAAGGGAAGGACGCTTGAGTCATTGACCGGTTGTACTCCCAGACGAGGTCCAGCCGTGAATGCAAGGCAGGCAAGGCTCCATTTTCCCTCCTGCAAGTGCAAGAGTGTCGCAGGTCAGCGCTTTGAGATGATGGTTGTTGGAAGGAGAGGAAGGACTGACCGGAATGACCAAGTGCTCGACATCGACGAAGGATCGACCGAGGGTCGAGTAGACCTCCTTACACCCCGCCAGGTCATCATCGACTAGGCTCAGAGCAACGAGCAGGGTCAACTCTTCGAGAGGTTCGATGTGGTCAGACTGGAGCAGCAGTGACAGCACGAGAAGAAGAGCTTCTCGCGTCTGCGGCATGGTGGAAGGGCATCTGCAACGGCCGTTCGAGAGTCAGGACGTCACTCTCGTTGAAAAACGGTAGTAAAAACGCACAGGAGTCCCTTGTAGAGCTGAGAACACGACAAAGGGTCAAGTCCGTGTCGGTATATCAAGTGAAGACTCACTCCTAGTTGAAAGAAAACGTACCAAAGCGAGGACACCGAAAGCCAACGACCCATCCGTCCCGAAACGCACGCTCCAGTCGTCCTCCAGGTGCTCGTACAAGAAGCTACATCTCGGCAGCTCGAGGAACGCGTACAGCTTCGAGGGGGTGACCAGGACGCCCTTGTGAACGAGGGCAGCGAGCGACGATGCTACGAGACCGACGCCGACGGCGAAGTAGAGTGAGCCCACTTTGGAGATGCCGAGTCCGATCCAGAAGAGACTGATGACAGACTCTTCTGAAAGAGCCCCAACCATCGACTCGAGTAGTCGAGTGAGACCGACGACCTGATGAGGCCGATGGCACTGCTCGAGTTCCTTTGCGAGTTGCGAGAAGATCTGTTGGGTGACGAGCAAACAAAAATCAGCACATGCTCTGAGCAACGCCTTAGAAAAAGACCAACCTGCAACACGAAGTCGGTCTCCGGGACAGCCTCGGCCATCAGGACTCTCAAGGTGGCCAGAGCGGCGACTGATGTGATCTCGTCGGAGGATGCCATGACGGTCGCGGAGAGACCGAGCCATCGACGGGTCCAGACATTGCGCTGGTCTGAAGGGAGAACAAGGTCAACCCGATCAGCTACCAATGTCGAAAAGCAGCGTTCGGACGTGACGGACCTTCATTGGGAGAGACTAGGACCACGAGGCGTTGTAGCAACTGGGCTGCGTGATCCATTCGTTCTGCCAGAGCGAGTGGCGAGACACCGCTCTCGAGCCTTGGGAGGAGTGGGATGACCAACGAGCTCAGTTGGAGAAGGATGTCGTCGATCTTCGTGGCGTGGGTGTCGTTGCCCAAGGAGTGAAAGATATTGGCGGTGATGGCAAGTGCCGCGTCTACCTCCGTTTCGAGGCCGGATGCAAAAGAACGCCTGAACAGAGCGAGGATAAGGTCAGTCAGGCGGTCTTCGGCTTGTAGCAAAGGCGAGGTCACTCACAGCGAGCGCACGAGTACCTCTGGTAAGGATATTGCCACGTGCGATGGTCGGGTTCGACTGGCAGGCAAAGAAGAGGACGAGACGTGTCAGTCACCGACAGAGAACGCTCTGGCTGAAAGAGACCCACGAGTAGCTGAGTTTTCCCAAGACTTGGAGCGCTCGAGCGTGATGCGAGACTGCATGACTGAAGCTGGAGTCTGTGCTCTCCCGAACAGTCGCAGCCTGTGACCCACAAAAGCGGATCAGTAAAGGAACAGAACACCAACAGTTCACGAAAAGACTGCCACTCGCCTTGCGGTCCATCGCAAGAGTGGCGGAAAAGGTGCTGGACGCCGACACCGCGGACATGATCTGTTGGTCGAAGGCAGGTCGGTACAATTGTCAGTCCCTATAGTTAATCGAGAAAACGGCTGGGGGAGGAGTGTACTTGCCTCTGCAAACATGTCGACGTGATCGGCAAACGGAGTCTCCATCGCTCGAGCCAGCAAGACTTCGGATGCAGTGGACGCGAAAGACGGGTCCGCCTTACCGACCGACTCCCAGATGCGCAGCAGATCGCCTCCCAGAGGACCAGACGTGCCGACCTTGAGCGTCATGGTGATGAGGTCCTCAACGACTGCCTTGAAGGGGTCCTTCTCCGTCAGGCCCACAGTCGATCCCGAAGCCGAAGCCACGTTCCGAAGGAAAGGCTGGAGATACTCGAGCAGAAGGCGAGAGTCGGGACAGTCGGGACCGATCGACAGACAAAGCTCCTTGAGGAAGAGGGGTGCAAGCGGGGGATTGCATCGGGCAGCCTGCTCAACGAGAACCGCGATTCTAAAAGACCGGAAGAAGGATTGGTCAGGAACGGGGCTGTCGGAGATCAAACGGTGAAGCAGACTAACTCGCTGTTGACGGCAGCGGGCAGAACGAAGCCTGCACGCAGAAATGAGTGCGAGCGTTAGGGCTTTAGACCTCCGATCGGAAGCGAATGTTGCGCAGACGCACCTTCCAGCCGTTTCAGATCTGGGCAAACGATCTTGCGAGACAACCGACAGAGAAGGGCGAAGCCTTCTGACCGGACGGCGTCATTTTGAGCCGACATGCTCACCAGTCCGAGGAAGAAGAGCCGAACGCAAGCTTGGTCGTGGTGCAGGACTTCGAGCGCGGACGGCCGAAGAGACGCAAGGAGGAGGGTCTCGAGTCCTGAGTGCTCTGCACAATTTCAGATCAGGCGATGATCAGTCAAAGGACCTTCCTGCCATAGACAAGGGACGAAGGAGACCGACCCTTGGAAACAACGTCGACAACGATCTCGCGCTTGAAGGTGAACCGGAGCCCTCCTTGGTAGCGAGAGTCCAACACCAGCCGAGTGACTCCGACGAGTTCGTCCAATCGGTACTTGTCCTTGACCACCGTCTGAGCGTGGCCGTGCTGGTTGTGGAGGCTTTCGGTCTTGACGTGTCGAAGAACGAGCGAGGTATCGTCGACCGACAGAACGACCGGTCGTCTCTGGCCGTGTTGGTCAACCACCTCTGCGCTCTCGTCGGAAAAGACCAAATCATTCTCACGCAAAATCGCTGGGAGATCTCGCCCACACGTCAGCACAAACGCAAGCTAATGTTAGAGTTGAACGACGAACAGGACAACATGAGTTCGTCCTCCGCGACCTCCAGGTGATGTGCAAGGGCAGGAGTACTGCTGCAAGCGACGACCTTGTCGAAAAAGCCTTGACCTGCAGATGAAAGAGTGATCAGCCACAAGCAACCATTATTGAAAAGCGAGAAAAAGACGCACTGCCAGACTGCGACACCAGAGCGTGGATGTGACGGAAGGTCTTGATGATCCAACTGTTGGGCGACCACAGGACAACCTTGCGACACATGGTCGCAATTTCGTCCGGGATGACCTGGAGAGCTGCGAAGATCCATGTGGTGAGGTTTCTCTGGACTCCGGAAGAGATGACAGGTAGCGTGCTGCAATCGAGGACGAGGGAGAACGATCCCAGCGAGTCGTGCACGGTCTGGGAGAGAAGTCAAGAGTCAGTCTTGCAGGCGTCAGGGGACGACGCAGCTGAACAGCAAAGAGACGTACCCGAAGAGCAGCGTAGAGGAACATGTCGAGCTCGACGGAGGGCAAACGGCTAAAGTCGACGGCGTAGATGATCTTGCTGGGAGTCGATACATCCTGGATGGAGTCGAGCGAGGGCAGGGCCATGTTGCTGCAGCGCTTGAAGAACTCGTTGGACGTACGCCAACGACTAGCCGACGACATGTGTTCAGATGAGAAGACTCGCCCGAGAGTCATGGTTGAGCGCTGAGTGCCCTGACTGAAGATGGTTGAGAGTCTCTCCTCCAAAAGGTTGCCCTTGGGTGCGTTGTCGAGAGCGGCGATGTTGCTGGAAAGGTAGAGTCGCAGGAAGAGCTCGTCCGCACTACTCTCGGAGGCAGACAGCGGCGTGAAGACTGCCGGAGTGGAGCTCATCTGAAGAAACAGATTCAACATTGTAGTAGTCAAATCAGAGAAGTGAGCAGAGCTGGTTGAAGAGACCCACCTGAAGCTGATTGAGGAACTTGATCATGGAAACGATGTTGGACGACGAGAGGAAGTCGGCGTACTCGTCTGCATCGACGGCCTTCCCAAGCGAAGCGTCGTTGGCCAGATGGACGAGCAACTTCGACACTTCGACCAACGTCCGACGTCCTCCTCCGCTGATGTTGGGGTGACTGATGTGGATCGAGGCTGGACTGATCATGGCGGGTGACATGACTCGCAGGATGATGAAGGATGAGACGGCGCGACGACGGAGGCCCTTGAACTTTTTCTCGACTGCGTCGCCGAGAATACGGCAGGCCTCCTTCAGCACACTTCAGGGGAAGGGAAGAGGGCGGTGGGTCCTTCAGCTGCGGATGTAGGAAATGCATTTGAAGTGTGGCGTGGGACGCACGGGGGGACAGTGGCAGCACTCTCACAGATGCGGTCGAAGCATGTCTGAGCAAGGATCTCGATGGCTCGAGCGTTTGTTGAATCGCTAGACGATGACGATCTGGAGTCGCTGTCGAAGCGAGAAGGGTGACCCTCGCAGACGGCCAGGATGAAAGGCTCGAGTACGGTTCGGAAGTAGTTCCTGTTGGGGTCGCGCTCAATCAGCCGATGAAGGTTCTAAAAGTCTGCTATGTGAGCACTCACAAAGCATGCCGTTTCGCGAGCAGAGTGAAAACCTTTGTCGTCAAGGTTGCGCTGCGGAAGATGTCCGTCTCTCCGTCTGAAAGGCAGCAGGGACGGTCAAGTCAGTCACAGATCTTGGCTCAGCATAAGGTGTTAGTAAGGACTGACTCGTGTTGGCGACCTCGACTTGACAGAGGATCTAGAAGGAGAGGAAGAGAAAGGAGATACTCAGCCTTCCAAATGAAGAGACGTCATGTCGCGACAGGTGGAGACGCACCTCAAGCATCTGGAAGAGTTGGCCTTTCGACTCGGACTGCCTCAGCAGGAGTTCAGCCAAAGCATCGTTGTCCGTCGAAGAGCCCGAGATGTGGTAGAGAATCGATGGCGAGAGAGAGACCTATTCGGATAGGAGCGATGGGGTTAGTGAGAAATTGCTTGAGGCTGGGGGCAAGAACTAGACCCACGCCGTTGTGGTCATTGAGAAGCCGAAGAAGCCCAGGCTCGGGTTCGACAGGCCGTGCTAGCTTTGGAGCATCCGTTGGCCAATGCTGCCTCTCGAGAGCATCGCTGAAAGTAGCCAGAGCAAGAACTCGACGAGGTGGATCCGGTGAACTCGCCGCAGCAAGTAGAGGGTCCGCAGCGATGTCACCGTTGGTAGAGAGAAGCTCGGAGACTAGATAAACGGATGCGACAGATTGCTGAGGAGTCAGCTTAGCGTGTAGATGCGGCAGGAAAGAGGGAAGGGTGACTCACGAAGCTGGATCAGCAACGGCTGCAAAGTCTGCTGCAGAGTCAAGGATCCAATAAGTCAGTGCGCAACCTCACTGTTGCGAGTCGTTGGTCGAGGGACGAACCTGCGAGGCTGCTCCGAGGACTTGCTGTCGCACTCTCGACATGCCAGAAGTCGCCAGCTCGAGGCAGACGCCGACCCTTCAATCCAGAATGGGAAGAGGCACGTCAGAACTCGCGTAAGAGGGTTTGAAAGGCAAAGGAACTGACCAGCGATACACCAGCTTCACTCGAGATCGGCCAGCTCGATGCTCGTCCATCAATGGGGCTGCTCGGACAGCCGTCAAAGCTGCGCTGAGAGTTGAAAGGTTAAGCTGCTGAAGGTCGGCAGCGACGATGGGCTCGGCGAATCCCTGAAAGGCAACGCGCGAGCATGGTCAGCTTTTCGCCCTGGCGCAACTTCAGGTAGAGATGCAGGCGGACTCACGACAAGCGTCACTGAAGTCCAGTTGGCGAGCGTATCCAACGCTACCGATGCCAGCAGCCTCTGCTCTGCTTCTGCCAACTTCAGAGTCGCTTGAGCGGCCAAGGAAGCGCGCAGCATGCGAGCGACTTCGGCGAGCGTCTGGATGTACTTGCCCATAGCGGCAGTGGTGACTGGAGGGTGGGCGTTCGTCGACCGATCGGCCGAGATGGAGGAGAGATGGTCAATGAAGTTGAAGCAGAGGTCGGAGAGGAAGGGCGGGACGGTTGGCTGAATCAGATGCGAAGGCTTGAGGTGCGAAAGGAGGCTCGTGAGGGCCACGGCGGATGAAGCGATGAGGTCGAGGAACGAGTCATCTCGAACTGGAGCTCGGTCACGGTCCAAGAGTTCCCTCGAGAGTCTGCAAATACAAATTGAGGTAAGCCTCTGAGCGAGCTGAGTGTCAAAGCGTCGATGAAGACGAGAGACGCACTCGTGTAGGGAGGACACAACGCTCGGAGACAAAGCAGGATGCAGACCGCCAAGCGCGACCTCAACGCTGGCCCGGATCTGAGAGTCGGGGTGCCGAAGAAAGCTCGTCAGTCCATTTACGACTGTGTGAGAAAATCGATGTGTGGAGCGAGTCAGTAGGAAAGGGGCGCTGAGCGTCGGTAGGGAGGAGCGCACACTCGTTTGCCACTTCCGAGAGGGCGGAGCTGCGGTTGATCTCTTTCGCCAGGGCGCGACCACAGTAGGAGCCCAGGAAGGACGTAGCGTGCCTGGGGAAGAAAGTGGAGAGTTAGTGTTGAGGCGATTTTAGCTCAAAAAGGGACTCTCTGCGCACCTCCAGTCCTCCAACTCCGGTGAGTCGAAAGGCATGATGTCGATGTCCCGACCTGTCGATCTCCAGGTTTCTAGCGTCCCAGCAACCACGATGTCGACGAGGACCGGTCTCGGATCTGACGTCGATTGGTGAATCCTCTGCCTAAGAGCCTCGGCGTCTGCGAGAGAGTGGGTGGGGGTTCTTGATCAGCAATGCGTCCAGCCAACAAAGCGCGTTCAGGCGAACTGACCAGCGACTTTAACCTCCCAAAGACGCGCAAGTCGGGCCAACTCCTTCCCGTCCTCCGACTCCCTCTCCTCATCCGACATCCCCTTCAAGACACTCTCCATTCTAGCTCCCCTCCCCTTGAGCCCTTCCAACCCTCGCGCTGCCAGACTTGGGTCCGTCGAGAGTGCAAGGAAAATACATGCAGCTTCGTGCAGAGTGAGAGCCTCCAGCAAAGCGGTCCGAGAAGCAAGATACTGCGAGGAGGGAGTGTGAAGTGTCAGATTCTTGAGCGCTGAATGACTAGGCGAAGCGAAGTGAACGAACCCAGGTGTGCTTGGACGAGTAGGCACAGGCGAGCTCAAACATCTCGCTTACCGCATCGAACGACTGCAGGAGGTCCGCTTCGTCCGACAGCGAGGGTTTGAAGATGGGTAGGGCGGCGTGCGTCAAGGGTGCCCATCTGAAGTAACCAAAGACGACGAGATCTAGTCAGTCCTTCCCATTCTTGGTTTCGTAGTCCTGGAGGACTTTGGAGATGACCGAACGAACGCAGCATTGCCCAACACTCGCCACACGTCTTCCCCACCTTGGCCCTGATCACTGCTCAGCTTCCCAAATACCTCCTTCAAACACGCTCTCGTAGCGTTCTTCACTTCCTCCCCTACAGGCGCTCCAAGGACACTGGAGAGGGCGTTGATGATCGAACCCAGTTCGAGATCAGACGATGGCGACGAGGGAGGGAGGATGAACCGGACGTCTCGAGTGAAGAACGTCACGATCGAGAGCAGCAAGTCCAGCTCGATGGAGGTGAGGGTCGACAGCTTCTCAGACGCGAAGGCTGGAGCGTTTGGTTCCTGTAAACAAGAGAAAAGGACGATACGTGGGCAGAAGTCTTCAAACTGGATGAAGAAGGTTGCTAGGAACGCACCGGGCCCAGACTCCTCACAAAGTCTCTCCAAAGCGCCGCCACTTCCTCAAACAACAAGTCTCCATCGAAGAAGACGCCCGGCATTTCCTTCTGCAGTCGCAACAACGCCCTCGAGAGTGTGACCTTCTGCCAGGTGATCTTGGACGTCTTGACGTTTGGCAGCGACGAGAGGAGAACGTCGCGGGGGTTTCGACGGATGAGGGCGTAGAGTCCAAAGGAGACAAGTTCGAGGTCCTGTTAGGGCAAGAGAGGGAGTCAGTTCTTGTCCCTCCAAGTTCAAGTTCAAGAGAGACGCACCCTGTTCGACTCCTCCGGACTGGTCAGTCCCTCCAGCAACTCGCCCGCAAAATCCGACACCATCAACTTGAGACTGTACTCGTCCCCTCGCGGTAACAGCGTCGACAAGTAGACCAGGTCAATGCAGACCTTCTGGGCCGTCGATGCGAACTTCGGAAGGCGGATCGACGTCTGCAGGGATTCGAACCAGATGATCTAGCGAAAAGCACACGGAGAGGCAAGTGTCCATCAGTACTCTTGATCAGAGCGGAGCGAAGAGAAAGGGACCTCACCTTCTTTGCGGCGTTGCCCACCCCACCTCGTTCGCTCTGCTCGACCAGCCTCGTGCAGACTCCCCCACTCAACCCAACCCACATTCCCATGACCGGCCAAAACTCCCTAGCCAACGCCGGGCTGACAACCCCCTGATCCCTTGTCGCGTTCAACGTCATGTCGAACAAACTCGACAGGTCGCCCTGGTTCGACAGGTGGAACGCCGTAAACTCCTCTGGCGAATAGTGGAGAAACGACCAGATGGCTCCGTACGTTGCTCTTGCGAGCACGATCTGGGTCGACCGCGACACGTGCAGAAACACCGTCGTCAATTCGGACAGGATCTGACCGACTCGCGTCCGGTCGACAA
The DNA here is from genome assembly GCA_014825545.1 of Cystofilobasidium capitatum. Classification (NCBI taxonomy): domain Eukaryota; kingdom Fungi; phylum Basidiomycota; class Tremellomycetes; order Cystofilobasidiales; family Cystofilobasidiaceae; genus Cystofilobasidium; species Cystofilobasidium capitatum. The sequence goes on from MVAJ01000002.1 coordinate 578,134, forward strand.
ACGTGTGTCCCAGAACGTGGAGTTCGGTCAGGTCGGACGAGGAGGAAGGGAGATCATTCTCCTGAGCGGCCGACTGGAGTTTGGATCGGAACGAGGCGAAGAAGGCGTCCCAGCGGAAGTACGAGATCGTGCGAACGAGGTCGGAAGCGGATTTTGAGAGTGCCTGCTGGATGTCGAACGTCGTTAGGAGAGGAGAGGATGTGTCCTGGGAAACGAAGGATGGGTTCCCTCCTTTTGTCGGTCGAGAGCTTCCTCCGACGCTGAGAGATGAGACGGAAGGCGACAACGCCCCTGGTCTGGAGAAGGGTTCGTTCTTCCTTCCCTTCTTGAAGCTCGACATGGAGCTGAGGTCCCGAGGCCTTGACGACGAGTCCTCTGAAGGACGACTGATAGGTTCCGACGACCGAGCGGGGTTGCGGAAAAGGACCTTGCCCGCCAGAGCGAGCAACTGATCGGCCGCCCGTCCGTCCAGCTCCAATGGATCCGGATCATCGTCGAACGAGGTGGTGGGTACGGTAGGAAGACATTCTTGGGCCAGTTCCAGTAGGAACAGGAGCACTTGATGGGGCGGAGAGAAGGGTTCAGCGACCGGAGGAAGGTCAAGGTTGACTGAGCTGGCGTGCGTGAAGACCGTCCCTAGGACCTCGTTCGGTTTCGAGGTAGCCAGCTGGCGGAGAGTGGAGACGAGTCTTCTGAAGCTGGGTTCCGAATTGAGAGAAGCCAGAGAGCGATACTGGGTCGAAGGAAGCTGAGGAGAGATCAAAGGGGGAAGCTTCAGCCCACCGCTCGGAGGGAAGGACGACCCAACGAGAGAAGCTCGAGACTCCTCTCACAGGCACGCACCTTGTCGTAAAGCGTCTGGAGCATGAACCCGACGAGCCCTCCATCTTCTGCGTGCGCCCGGGTCTTGTGCAGGCTCGCTCCGGCAGCCAGGCTGGAGGCAGAGAGGGCCGAGCGGCGGTCGGACGAGGGCCGTCGACCTGCCGACAAAGGGCGGGCGAGGGGAGCCATCGTCAAGCCGTTGCAAGCAGCGGTCAGAGGAGAGGTGGGCGATAGGGTTGCCGACCAAAAGAGGCTTGTTGCGAGGGTCTGGTGGTGGTGCGATGGGTCGACCTGGTTGCGGTTGGCTTGCTTCCTCGCTCAGCTTCGCGTACACGCATCCCGCTCAAGGGGCGCGCAGCACTCTAGCATCTTTCCTTTTCAATTTTCGACGGAGCTTGGGCAGGAAATCCAAAGAGGATGCGGGAGGGATGTAAGACGTAGAAGTTCATCACGAAGAGATACAATCAACCGAAAGGGTAGCGAGAAAGATGGACCAGATGTAACCGACGAAAGGAGAGCGAGCGAGGGGTGCAAGAGGCGAGCAGGAGGGTTGAGCAGAGTTTAAGGTGCTGGGACGAGACGATCAACGAGACGATCAAAAGAGGAGGAAGGGGGTGGGACGACCGAGGTTGAGGGGTGTGGACGCAGTAGAAGGCCGTCGAGAAAGGGGGGGGGGGGCGACGAGTCGCCGAAAGGAACCCGAGGCGCGCTCTACCTCGTTCCAACGACCGGCTGGGTCCAAAGTGCCGGGCGGTCTGCGAGGCGAGAGCTCCCGTAGTCCTGGACCTCGGATGCACGAAAGGAGCCTTATCAACAAGCGCAACCTGCCTTGTTCGCCGCCTCACCCAACTGAACCCCTCCGTCCCTCCTCGCACCCCCAGCAGCACCCCCAGCCCCCGCCGCTCCCCGAACCAAAGGCGCAGGTAACGCCTTGGCAATCATCTCAAACACCTCCTTCACGTTCTCCCCCGTCTTTGCCGACGCCTCGAGGAAGAGCAACCCTTCCTCCAGCGCGTACTTTTCGGCCATCTCCTTAGGAACTCGCCGGTTTTCCGGGTTGGAAGTTGCTAGGTCGAGCTTGTTGCCGCAGAGGAGGATGAGGAGGGCAGGGTCGGCTTGACGACGGAGGGACGCGATCCACGTCTTTGCTTTCTGCAGCCGTTCCGAAAGGCCGGCGCGGACAACGTCAGCTCATCCGATCTCGAGCCGGGAGTCTTGTTGAGAGCGGACGAACCTCGAAGGACGCTTCGGGTGCAGACGTGATGTCGTACGTGACGATGGCAGCCTGCGCATTCCGGTAGTAGATAGGAGCGAGCGACCTGTTCCAACCAGATACATCGCGCAAGGTCAGTCCAACTGCTACACCCACTCCCGAACAGGGCAAGAGGATGGGTGAGAGGAGAAGGGAACGGACTTGTATCGTTCTTGTCCTGCCGTATCCCAAACTGCGTCAAAAGCCAACCAAGCAACATCAGTCACCTTGAATTGCCAGGGAAGACTAATCAGCAGTAGAAAGCCGCTACGCACTCTCGAACTGTAAACCAAGAAGTGAGGCAAATCGACCGTTCGTCAGTAATCCCGTCTCCCGTCCCATGTCGAGACGCCGAACTAACAGATTCAGAGCAGAGAGACGTACCTTGACAGTCTTCTCCTCAACCTTGCAAGTCTGCGTCAAGAAGGCAGCACCTGCACCACCAAAAGCCGAGCCCCAATTGCTAAAGGTCAGCTTCCGTCCAGCAGAGGGAGTCAAAGGGTTGGCCAAAGCAGACGCACCGATCGTGCTCTCCCTAAAGTCCGAGAACTCATCCCTTACGAACCGCAGCACGAGAGAAGACTTTCCAACTGCCGACTCGCCTGATGGACCGACCCGTCCGTTTGTGATGCACAGACGTAGTTGATGATAGGTGGGGGAGGGGAGAGGTTGGCGTGACGTGGGACCGATACCGAGCCGGGGTGGAGTGGTTGGTAAATCGCGCCAGGGCCGGGAATGGGATGGTCGAGCAGGAGCAAGTCAGGCAAAGGGCGTTTCAGGCGGCCAGGTTGTGCGACAGAGGAGCGAGGAGGGCGGATTAAAGGCCAGACAAAGGCGAATGGAGGGTAAGAAGGAGGAGGATAGAGAGGGTCAGTCTCACGAGCTTTTCCCATCCAGCCATCTCTCCCCAGACAGCTCCTTCGGTCTTCCTCGACGTAACAAACGACCAATTCCAGCTCCTACTCTCTCGACCTGCTTGAGGTGGGACGGCTCCTTCCCATCCCGGCCGGCTGGAGGCTATGAAGACCCCCTCCACCCCTAATCAGCACGCCCCCCCTCGGACCCTTCCCTCCAAACAAGAGAAGGACGCACCTAGCAAGACCAACTTGGCGCTCTGTGTAGCCATCCTGACCTATCTTTCGTTGTTGTTGAGTGTTTGAAGAGAGGGAGGAAGGAGGGAGGGGTGGGTGTCAGGGTGGATCACAAGGCCCAGCTGCTGCCCTCGCCCACCCTCGCTCGAGGTCGGGAATCTCGATCGCTTTCTCTCCTTTGAACACGCTCAATTTGCAGCCTCCTTCCCTTTCGCTCTGAGGACCGGCACAGTAGTGTCAAGCAATGGCATGGTTCATGGCCAGAGGTTGTGGTATCCCAAAAAGAGAGCGCAAGAAAGAGTGAAAGGGGGTGTTGGAAGAAAAGAATGAAAGTGTCCCCGAGAAAGGAAAAGAAAACGATTTGGTCTTAGATTTCCTCTTTTGTATAAGTTGCCTCTCTAAAATGATACAAGCGGTACGGTTGCGAGCAGTGATCAGGAAAGATGGGGATGCTGGGGAGTGCAATGGAGAGTGTAGGGCTCCGATTAAAGGGGCTTTCGGACGACGTAGAACATCTGTAGAAAAAGCGTTGCAGATCAGAAGGATGTCAGCCACAGCAGAGAAACACGAGGAAGGGATGGCAAGTTTACCATCGGCGTGAACTGAGCGTTGCAGGTTTGAAAAATGTCAGTATCGAAGAATCTCAGAAAAGAACGGAGGAGGGAAGAGTGGAACGCACGAGCTTCTGCTGTCCTCCCTCAACAAGAGCAGCACCAGCCAACCTCAACGTCTCTCCAACCTCAAACGTTCCCTTAGGAACCAACCCGACCTTCTCGAGACCCCAAACGGCGTTGTGAGTGATCATCTGGCCGAGCTTGGACGTGCGGAAGCACGTGAGGTAGTCGTACACGGTCTGGGCCTTTCGGAGGTCTCCCTCGAGGGGGTAGTACCAGGGGACGGCGTCGGGTCGCTCGGCCAGGTCCTCTGCGGTGATGACTGCAGCGAGGCCACAAGATAGTGCGAGTGTCAGCAAGTTGCCAAGGTAGAAAAGAGTAGAGTGAGTTTCGGACTGACTCTCGAAACCAGTCGAAACCAGCGCGTCGTACGCGTTCTTCGCGTTCCTCATCTCGGCAATACCATCTCCAATCTCGATAGCATGCGCGATCCGCTTGTGCTCGGGGTTGCTAGCGTCCCACTGGTCAGTCATGACCCACTCGTAGATGCCCGCAACTCCTCCAGGCTTGAGAACCTTGAAGATCTCGCCGTAGATGCCTTCGAACGTAGGGGCGTGAACGGTCGCCTCGATCGCGTAGACGGCGTCGAACGAGCCCTCGCCAAACTGCTCAGAGAGCTTCATGAAGTCACCTGCAAGCAGCAAGCAACAACGAACAGACTCTCTTATCAGCCGTCTGCAGCATCGATAACGAAAGAAAGGGAGAACGTACCCTTCTGGAAGGAGACCTGGTCCGAAAGTCCAGCCTTGGCGGTGTATTTCCTGGCTCGGCCGATCTGGAAATCGTTGTTGTTCTACAAATGGTCGTCGAGAGGCCAGAGGGTCGTCAGTGAGTCGGGGTCTTCAAGAAGGAGATACGGAACGAGAGAGAAGAACGCACGAGACCAACGATGGTAGCGTCCGAGAACCTGGCGATCTCTCGCGCGGGTCCTCCGACTCCACATCCGACGTCGAGGACCTTCATGCCGGCCTTGAGACCAATGTTGGCAGAGAGGTAGTGCTCGTGTCGGGCGAGCTTCAAGTGCGCAAACGGACAGAAAGGGAAAGGCCAGGAGATGTCAGTTTATACCCTTGTGAAGACCAGAGAAGAAGTGCAGGTAGAGGGGCGGGAACGTGGTTGGATGAGGAGAGACGCACAGCGGCTTTGAATGCCTCGCCAACGTAGAATCGGCAGAAGTGAAACGACTGGGCCCAACCTACACAAGCGAGAAATCAAGGAGGTCAGTTTCAAAAGACGCAGTCGTGAAAAGGTCGATGAGAAAAGGAGGACGCACCGTACTCGTAAAGCTCGGTGGCTGTCAGGACGTGAAAAAGGAACGCGTTCGTGACAGGACAAGAAGCAAAGCAACGCGCAGAAAGAAGCAAGACCATCAGCGTGCAGACTTCTTTGGAGATGAGCGGGGAAGGTACAAACCTCCATCGTAGTACTGAGTGTCCGAAGAGAAGGAAAGAGAGGCAGGGTGAGCTTGGGGCGCTTCGGACGCGATTTGATGAAGGGGGAGGGTGAAGGGAGACGCGCGCCGAGGCAAAAGGCTCTTGTCGCATCTCTTCCCTCGTCCTTCCCCACCGCGCAAATGGCAGCTCAAGCTCGAATGAAAAAGAGACGTACACCTGCAAGAAGAAGAAGTGTCTGGATCAGGAACCTGAACTAGCGACAAGGAAGGGGAAAGGGCACGGACCGTTGACAACGTCCTTGTAGTTGTCGAGTCGGTTGTCGGTGTCGGTCTGCGAGTCCTTGGCCGAGTCCTTCTGCCAGAACTTGGCGTAGGCGTCGATGCGGTTGGGAACTCGGGCGTCGGGAGACATGGTAGTAGATCTGTTGAAGAAGGGTAGAGGGGTAGAGAGTAGGATGTCGGAGGGAGGAGAGGCGTGGGCTGAAAGTGCACGCGAATCGAACGACTAACTCATCAGCCTGCATAAATGCATAACATGGCCTGTAAATTGGACCTGTTCAAATGCATTGTCGCCAGCCCCTTCCTCCCTGACACGCGTCTAGCTTCCTCCAGCACCCCTCTACCCTCCCTTACCCCAAGTCCCAGGACCGCACGCCATGTCCGACATCGCTCTTGACACGGGTGCCTTCTACGCGCGCACACGCCAGCTCATCGGCGCATGGAACGTACGTCGTCTCTGTTCTACGCGTCCTGCCCGTGCTGCTCCAGCCGGCCTCGGATCTGACGTTCTTGCCTTTGCTCTGAGCTCCTCCAGGACAACACCAACGATGAGTGGGCCTCGCTCGCCCAGGCAGACAAGGTCCTCATCCTCGCAGGTGACCCGGACGAGGAGGGCAGCTACAAGAAGTCGACAGCTCTCCAGGTACGTCTTTGGCAGCTGGCCTCTAGGCGATCCTTCCACCCCGCGTTCTCCACCTCCCTCCCTTTCCTCAATCGCTGCAATGAGGTACCCGTTATTGAGCTCTCTGGTGTGGGCTTGGCTCTGCTGAGTGACCCTGCGAAAGACCGGGTGCGGACGGTGGAAGCCTTTTCGGTGGCACGTGAAGCTGACCCTCGCAACCCCTTCTCTGCCTGCTTCATCATCTCCTCCTCAGACCTGGTTGCTAGGCTACGAGTTTCCCTCGACTCTCATCCTCTTCTCAAAGGACGGAACAGTCACTTTCCTCTGCTCACCTTCGAAAGGTCCGTCTGAACCAGCACCCTCTCACGAGCTACCCTTCTCTCTCGCGCGCACCCTGAACCCGACTTTACCTTTCTACCACCTTGCCATCGCGCCCTTACCACAGCCAAGATCCTCCAGCAGCTGATTGACAAGAAAGTCAAGGACGAGGACGAGGAGGGGCTGAAGGTGATAGTGCAGTTGAAGATTCGGAACCCAAAGGATGCCGCTGGGGCTGCTGGTGCGTTTTGTCCACTTTCCTCCTACCTTCAGCTCTACAGGCTTCTGCCCTCCCTGCGAGCCTGGGTTGTCGTTCTCCTGTTTAGGTTGGTCTCCTGTCACCTCAGCTGCTGACTTTGTGTCTTTTGACAACGTCCTCGTACCTCGATCCTACCCTCGTCTGCGATTCCCGGCCCTTTCTCTCCCACCCCGCCCTCGTCCGTGTTCAGCCGCCGTCAAGGAGACGGTCGACATCCTCGTCGAGGGAGGTAAGAAGTCGGTCGGAAGTCTGATCAAGGAGAAGCACCGGGGAAAGTTCCACGACGAGTGGAGCAAGGCGTACGTCCCCCACTTTCCCTCCCTCTCCCTCCCTGACCCCCACGCGTCCAAAGGGTCTCAGAGGCCGAGATCACACCGGTCTGATTCTTGGACCATCTTTCTTCGCTTTGTGATGTCTAGTGTTGAGAAGGAGAGCCTCGAGTTTGTCGATGTCGCCCCTTGCTTGAGCTCAGCGATGGGTGTCAAGGACTCTACCGAACTCGTTCGTTTCTCTCTCCACCCTTCATCATCGTCTCTTCTCTATACTGACTCTGCCTTGGGTTTTTGTGGTGATGAAGGGTCACTTGGCAACGGCCGCGCTGCTCAACTCGACGCTGATGTCGAACTACTTTGTCGACAAGATGACGTCGACGATTGAGAACGACAAGAAGTTGACGCACGAGAAGGTGCGTTTCTTTCAATGCTCTTGTCTGGAGTGACTTCGGATGGTCATAGGGTTGTTTTTTTCGCTGACGGTGGTGCCTGAAAACATTGTCAGTTCGCTGCCCTTGTCGAGGCCAAGATCGGAACGGAGGAGCAGGGACCGGAGGAAAAGCTTTGGTCCAAGGAGAAGAAGCTGGCCAACGTACGTTCCCCCTCCCCTTCCCTTCTCAAATATCCCGGCGCAAGATCAGCCTGAACTGACTCATTGTTGCATCCCCTCGTTGCAATTTTTGCGTGGAACAGGTCGACTTCTCGTCCGTCGACTGGATCTACACGCCCATCATCCAGTCGGGCGGCACGTACGACCTCAAGCCATCGGCCGAGTCGGACGGACGCAACCTCAAGGCTGGAGTCATCCTCGGTACGGTTGGCTTGAGGGTCAGAAGTTACTGCTCCAACATGGGCAGGACGTTCTTGATTGACCCTGCGAAGGTACGTTTCTTTTCGCCTCCGCTGTTCCATCTACCCCGCGTCTAGAAGCAGCAGGCTAACTGGAGTATCATCGTCTGTGGGGAACACCAGGCTCAAGAGAAGAATTACGCCTTCCTGCTCGAGCTGCAGAAGTACGCGCTCACGCTCATCAAGGACGGCGCGGTCGTCAAGGACGTCGTCTCAAAGGTGGCGGACTACGTGCGGGAGAAGAAGCCCGAGCTGGCCGACTTCCTCGTCAAGCCTTTCGGAGCGAGGGTGAGTCCGGTTTTATTCTGCAACTCGTTGAGCAGATCACGTCCGCTGACTTCTGATCGCCATCTTACCCCTACCCCCTCCGTCCCGCTGGCCTTGTTTTTGCGTCCCAGACTGGACTCGAGTTCCGGGATTCGACTTTCCTCCTGTCGGCCAAAAACGGCAAGACGTTCAAGGCGAACGAGGTTGTCAACCTTCAGCTGTCGTTTGCCGGCCTGCCGACGCCAAAGAGCCAGAAGGACGAGACGTACGCGCTCCAGCTGATTGACACGGTCAAGGTCGGCAAAGAGGGCGGGGTCGTCTTGACGGCCGGTTGCAAGAGCTTGGATGAGGTCGTCTTCTACATGAACGGCGTGGGTTTCTCCAGTCTCCTCCATCGCCGCCGTCGGCTTCCTCACGCCTCAACTGACAAATTTTACATTTTTGCTCGCGCGCAGGACGAGGAGGAGAAGAAGTCAAAGTCGCCCAAGAAGAAGGCCTCGCGGCCGTCGCCGGTCAAGCAGCCGTCGGGCTACCAGGTCGGCAACAAGGTCCTCAGGGGCAAGACGCGAAACGAGGGCGTCGAGCTCGACCAGTCGGCCCAGCAGCAGCTCAAGGAGCACCAGCGGATTCTACACGAGCAGCGCCAGGAGCGGGGGTTGGAGCGGTTCGCGGAGGGTGGGGACGGCAAGGGTGGGGAGGAGAAGAAGGTTTGGAAGAGGTACGAGAGTTACAAGAAGGAGGACCAGCTCCCCAAGCAGGTTGCTAGCTTCCGAGTGAGTGCTCAGTCACCCTGGCTTGACACTTTTTCTCCGTGCTGACAGTGGCTTGTCGTGTACGACGACTACAGATCTACGTCGACGATTCTCGACAAACGATCGTCCTCCCCGTCAACGGCTTTGCCACTCCGTTCCACATTAACACGATCAAGAACGCGTCCAAGTCGGAAGAGGGCGAGTACACGTACCTCCGAATCAACTTCAACTCGCCCGGCCAGATCGCGGGAAAGAAGGAGGACACGCCGTTCGAAGACCCCAACGCGACCTTCATTCGATCCGCCACGTTCCGGTCGACCGACAACCACCACTTTTCGCAGGTGTACGACCAGATCACCAAGATGCGGGCGATGGTGACCAAGCGCGAGAAGGATAAGAAGGAGCTCGCCGACGTTGTCGAGCAGGAGAAACTCAGGCCCGTCAGGCAGAAGCGCCCGTTGGTCCTCAACGACGTCATGATCCGACCTGGACCCGACAACAAGAAGCTCGCCGGAGACCTCCAGATCCACGAGAACGGTGTGCGGTACCAGAACCACAATAACCAGCAAGTCGGTCAGTCTCCAGTCTCCTGTTTGCCTGTACACGTTCTCTCAGGACTGACGCGCGCCTTGTCCGCTCTCTCCAGACTTGCTCTTTAGCAACATCAAGCACCTGTTCTTCCAGCCCTGCGACGACGAGCTCATTGTCGTCATCCACATCCACCTCAAGGCTCCCATCATGATCGGCAAGAAGAAGGCCAAGGTGCGTGTCCGGGCTGGCGTCGTGCCCAGATTCCCAGCTGACCGCTTATGTTTCCTCTTCTTGCATTAGGACGTCCAATTCATCCGGGAGGCCACCGACGTCGCGTTCGACGAGACAGGTAACCGAAAGCGCAAGTACCGCTACGGAGACGAGGACGAGATCCAGCTCGAGCAGGAGGAGCGCAAGCGACGAGCGGCCCTCAACAAGGAGTTCAAGGCGTTCGCCGAGAAGATTGCCCAGGCCGCCGAGGGCGACTTTGAGGTCGACATCCCGTTCCGAGAGCTCGGCTTCCAGGGAGTTCCGTTCAGGACCAACGTCCTGCTCCAGCCTACGACGGACGCTCTCGTACAGCTCACCGAGTTGCCCTCGCTCGTCATCACTCTCAGCGAGGTTGAGATTGTCCACTTCGAGCGAGGTGGGTCTTTCCTTTCTCTGCCTGACCACCTTGCTTATTAGTGACGGCCGCTCATCTCGTTTCTCTTGCGCAGTCCAACACGGTCTCAAGCAGTTCGATCTCGTATTCGTCTTCTCCGACTTCACGCGAGCGCCTCAGCACGTCAACTCGATTCCATTTGGTCAGCTCGAGGGTATCAAGGAGTGGCTCGACTCGTGCGACCTGCCGATCTCGGAGGGAGCTGTCAACCTGACCTGGACCCAGATCATGAGGACTGTCAACGAGTACGTTTCTTCCAACCTCCACCCGCCCTGTTCGCAATAGATTGAGCAACCGACACCTTTCTCTGATCACCAGGGACCCGTATAGCTTCTTCGCGGAGGGAGGATGGTCGTTCCTCGGAGGAGGTGACCAGGTACGTTTCGACCTCGCTACTCCCTTCTGATCTGCGCCCCGCGTCTGACCAATGCATCCCATCTTTGCCTCTAGGGTTCCGACTCTGACATGAGCGAATCTGGTTCCGAGTTCGACGCCGGCTCTGACGACAGTGCCGTCTCGTCCAACGAGTCGACCGACGACGAGTCCGACTTCGACAGCGATGCGTCGGACGACAGCGGGTCGGCCGTTTCGGACGAGTCGGACGGCGAGAGCTGGGACGAGCTCGAAAGGAAGGCGGGCAAAAGCGACGACAAGAAGCGACAGGCCAAAGCGGATGCCGGTAGTGATTCGGACGGCGACGACAGGAGGAAGAACAGCTCGAAGGGCAAGGGCCGTCGATGAAGTATCTCTCTACTCTGCTGGATTCCCTCTCTTGCGCTCGTTTCCCTATCCTCGCCTCTGTACTCCCTTGTTTTTCCACCGTCATCGTCCGCCTATGAACCTTATGAAGTCTTTCCTCACTCACTTCGCGTCAACGGGTCCGGAGAAAGGACAAGACATGACATGAAGAGCCGTGATGGTGCATGTCTGGCTAACCCAAGAAGTTTCTCCCTCACCCCCCTCCCCACTTCGACCTCCCGCAATCTCTTTTCGACGCCTTCCCCTTCCTTCGAACCAACTTCATTCCCAACCAATCTACGAATTCCCTGCTCAGTCCTGTCCACCAATCAAGGGAGTCCTTTCGTCAGACGCTTGTTCCGCACTCTCGTCCTGTCCCACGTCGTCACTCCACCCTCGCTCTTCATTCCACCACCACCCACTCACGAGCGCCGTTCCAGGTCCCAACAAGACCGACACGCCGACCAGCAACCCTCCAAACGCGGCTTTCCTAATCCACCATCCTCCCCTCCCAACCCATCGTCCGCCAGGAAGTCTCGCGTCGGCCACATCGAACCTCCAGACGAGGAAGGCGAGCAAGGAGACGCAGGTGAAGATGAAGTCGTACTGGAGCCATCGCAGGGCTCCTTTGGCGATCGAGAGGGGGTGGGGGTTGAAAGGGCTTGAAGTGGGGAGGAAGATGTCCTTCAGGGAGGCCGCGGGATGTCCGAACGCATGTCGAGTCTGAATAAAGCGCCCCCTAGTCGGTCAGCTAACAAAAATGCGTAAAGACATGCAGGAGGACGGCTGAAACCTACGATCAGAGGCAGGTGAACGACAAGTTGGAGGACGATCATGCTGGCCAACAGGAGTCGCAAGGCCGTCTTGGGCGATCCTCCCGAGGTTCGTCCACCGGACCTCGAGATCGTGTACCAAGCCCGTTGGATAGCGTAGATCCAAACGAAGAAGAGCCTGCAACCAGGAAAATTCAGCATCAGTCATTGTGCAAGATGCGCAGACCAGGTGGGGAGGGACGTACGTTGCAACGACCAACATCGAAACGTTGTCCCACCAAAGTGAAGCAACCTGTAAAACGACAAACCCAACCCAAACCCCTCCCATCAACCCCTCCACATCCACCCTGGTCAACTTGCGTCCTGATCCATTTCGTCGAGGCGGCTTGTCGTCCGCAACGAGTGCACACAGGAAAGTAACAACGACGCCGGCCGTCAGGACGGAGTAGAAGAGTCCGGCGATGGGTGCGATGTAGAGCGCCGACAGGTGGAGGAGCGACAAGGAGAAGACGGTGAGCACGATTGGGATGTAGGCGCAGAAGTAGATCCTGGCATTGGAGGAAGAGGGAGCGACGGCAAGCAGGGAGAGAAGGAAGAGGTCAGTGCAAAGTAAGTAAACGTAAAACAAGAAATTAAGACGGACCAGAAAGTGCGAGCCGGAGGAGCGTCGAGGTAGCCTGAGTACGGCTAGGAACAGACACAAGTCTTTTTCAGTCCTGAGGCGCAAAGGAAGGGAGACAGAGAAAGAGGGCGGAGGCTCGAGGGCAAAAGGAAGGACTCCCACTCACCTCGATCATCGGAACAAAGATGGTCGTCAACTTGCAGACCACTTCCGTAGAGGCCTGCTCGGATGAAGCCCCGTACTCTGCTTCCTGCCCAAGCGTACTGTTGGCAGACAACGGAGGGGAGCACAGCTCGTTGACCTGAGGCATGAGGCCCGTGCCTTTGGCCGAGTTGGCATTCCAGAGGAGCTCGACCGAGGCGAGCGCGGTTAGGAGGAGGAATGGGACCGAGATGGAGATAGTCGTGCGAGGGATGCGCATCCTGAATCTTGTGTTGATTGGGTCGAGAGGAGGAGGGAACGAGCGAGGACGAAGGCGGAGGAAGGCACGGCGACTTGTGAAAAAAGGGGCAACCGAACTCCTCGACTAGCACTCGTGCACTCGTTCCTTCCTTTGTCCCGCCTGTCCTGTAAAGAGTTCTACGGGTTCGACTGCTCAGTGTGAAGCGACATTATCATTTAAAGGAGACAAAGGGAGGCAAGAAGACGTGGAAGGACGAGAGGGGCAGACAGCGAGGAGAGGGACAACAAAAGGAAGCAGAACTACAAAAGGAATTCTCCGTGAACAGTGCAACTGGGGGGATGGAGTTGTTGAGTGTGTACCTAGTACTCTGGGGTGGGAAGGGCGATGCCTGAAGTGAAGAGGAGAGGGAAAGCAGATCAGTGAGTCTTCGCGACCCGAGAGCAAAACAAACGAAAAGAGAACGGACCGATTCGCTTGTGCCTCTCCCTCCTGCTCTCCTCGACAGGCAACTCAAAGTACCCGTACCCTTCCAGGCTCTCCTCCGCCTCCGACGCAGCCAACGCTTCCAACTCAAGCTTCTCTTCGAGCTCGTCGAGACTGTCTAGCCTCCTGCTGCCCTTGACCAAAAACGTCCTCTTCCTCTCCTTCGCTCCCCTCTCAGTCGACGGCGAGCCGTTGACAGCAAGCATAGGAGCGGGAGGAGGGGCATTCTTGAGCGGCGATCGGTTAGCCTCGAGGTAGAGCTGCTTAAGCATCCGCTGGAGGTCAAACAGCACGGCCGAGAGCGTGTCGAGGAATCGGCGCGTCTGAAGGTGCTTGGACGCGGCGCAGATCGAAATGGCCGAGTCCTTGATGATATACCTGTGAGAGCGCGGAGCAAGCGGTCAGACCACCTGTGGCTGGCATGGGCAGGTGAGCACAAGGGTGCGAAAGCGGCTCACCCGATACCGTAGCCTTCAGGAGTGACCTCTGCGAATCCAAACAGTCTCAGCGCGGGGTTGCCGCAGTTGGACGTCGACAGGATCGAAGTGGAGAGGAGTGAGTAGCCCGGGTCGCTGAAGAGTTCGGGCACGGCCGGAGGAGGCGTCGAGGTTCCATCGGATGTGGGAGAAGACGTTGAGGAGGAGGATGCGGACTGGATTTCGCGCTGGAGCAAGCAGTAGAGGGCGTAGAGGTGTCTGGAGAGTGACGAATGCAGGCTGCTATCAGTAATCGCAAGACTGAAGAAATGCCAACGCTGGAAGAGATCGCACCGATCCTGACCGAAGCCAGCACTGCACTCCTTGGTCAATTCGGTGTGACTCTTGCAAGCCTTCCTAAGAGCGGCGATCTTCTCGCTCGCACTCGCGCTCGTGCAGAAAAGCTGGTCGCGAGAAATGGAAAGGAGTCAGAAGCGGCGCTTGGGAGGCAGAGAAGAGCAGATGGCTGGCGGAACGTACCTTGGTGAAAGCGACCGAGTTGGGCTGGACCGTGCGGATGGCCTCGGTTCGACCCTTGTTGAACGCCTTGGTCATCGCGGGCTCGTAGGTGCTCTCGATGCGTCCTGTAAACGAGACGACCTGAGTTCAGGACGCTCCTGCAGCCAATCTTGCGCATTGAGAAGGAACGCACCGTAGAGACTGTAGTAGGCCGCCTGGAAGGCCATTTGCACGAACGCATCTGGACTGAGACCGTGTCGAGTGACTTTTGAGACAAAGCCAAAGCACGGGTCATTGAGAGTCAGTGTCCTCGCGCCGAAGTTGGGGACGAGTGACCGGATGGAAAGCACTCACTGAACTCCTTTCCGTAGCCCGCAAACTCGAGCGCCTCGACCTCGTGCTGGCAGATGAGGTCACTCAGCCTCGTCTCAGCAAACCGGATGCCCATCCGAATTTCGCCCGTCAGGTGCCACGTCAACTTCTTGGGCGTCGTGTCGACCTCCTCCTCGTCCTCCTCCTCGGCGGGCACGGTCGTGGATAGTTGTTTGGACTTGCGCGAGCGAGCGAAAGGTGAGAGCTGGGACTTGAAGAGCGTCGGAGAGGCCGGGTTAATGGATTTTGCGAAGAGGAGGACGAGGTCGGTGTAGATGTCGGCCGCGTATCGGAGGACGGTATCTGATGGCGAGGATCAATCGAGCACAGCGTCAGAAATGTCTTAATCTTGTGCTTAGCTGCGGACAAGGCGAAGTGCGACTCACGACCATCGACTCCCGTATCTGAGTGCAGAGATAAGCTGGTTAGCCCCACAGCGACACCAGACTCCCCGAAAGAGTGAAAAAAGAACGCACGCTCAAAGTTGATGCCCGCCTCTCCGTCAGCGCAGACGATGATCTGCAGCTTGTCGTACCACCTATTGGTGCACGTCCCGACCTGCACGCCACCCTCGAGCTTGTAGCTCCCGCAGAGCATGGCCTCGCATACCCCTCCGATCCCTCGCTCCCCCTAAAGAACAAACAATGAAAAACCAGAAGTCAGCAGAGAGGTTCTTGTGCGCAAGAAGGGACGGAGAGAGACGGACAATTCGCTCGTCGTCATCTAGGCAGACGACAAAGAGGGCCGAGTCGACGACCGAGAGGCACGAGGCATTGTGCTCGTCCTTGGTCAAGGTCTCCCTCAACCTGGACCACTGCTTCCGGTTCTCCGTAGCTGGAGGCGATCGGGATCGAGAAGGAGCGCAGTCAGCACATCTCTAACTGATGATCGAAAGCGCAGAGGGACAAGGAGTTGCAGCGTGAGGGGGGATGAAGGATGGAAGGAACTCAACTGAGAACCCCAACAGCCCCTCGGGCAGCCTCGTTGGCGGCCGTTCGGTCCGCGTCGTCCATGATCGCCCGCAGATTGCGTTCGATCTCGTGTTCGGTCACGAGCGGCCGGTTCTGCGAGTCGAGCAGCGTCATGTAGTCTGAATCAGAGGCGCAGGCAGTGAATGTCAGCCAAGCTCCTCCTTCTTTGACGCGTTGAAGACTTCTCGTGAGCAGGAAAGGCTGAGAGTGGAAAGACGTACAGATCTGACCTCGACGGATGACGACAACGTGCCTGCTATCCTTCTCCGTCTTCATCTCGCACCCGCCCTTGCCCCCCGGAATCCTCGCCGTCCCAAATAGCCTCGCGTACTGACTCATGTCGAGCTTCTTGCCGCCCCTAATAATATCGGGTGAGAGCAGCTCGTGCCGCAAGTCGTGGATGAACGAAAGTGACGAGAGGATGAGTGAGGATGCTCGCTTGAGCTGGATGTGGTTCGACGACGAGGAGCTCGCGCTTGAGGATGAGCTTGGAGGTGGGGGAGCAGGCGTGGGAGATTGGGAGAGAATGAAGAATGGGTTAAGGGAAAGCACGACCTGAGTAAGACCACCCGAGAGTCCATCAGTCTCGAGTGTCTGTCGACTGCGCAGATGGAGGGAAGGCGAGAGGAGAGGGCAGGACGTACAGACTCTGTCTGGCTGAGGTAGCTCTCGTACCACCACTCTTCAATGTAGCTCTCGACTCCCTCGTTGTACTCCTCGAGCTTTCGTTGCAGCCTCGGACCCTGGGCCGGGTCAGTCAGGAACTTGTTGACGGCCAGCGACGTCTGGAGGTGCTCGTCGTCATCCTGCAGCGTGATCAAAGTCCAGCAGAGGTCAGCTTCCGACAGCGTGCCTGTCACCAACAGAGCGAGAAGACGTACTTGGAGTCCCTGGTGGAATCGTGTGGCCAATGAGAGTGCCCGGAGTCAGCGTCGAGGTCCAAGGGAAGGGCAGATGGTGGAGTAGAAAGGTGGGCGGACCTCGAGAGCTCGGAGGTAGCGCGTCATGGTGTCCTCCAGCTTTGGGACGGGCAACTTGGGCAGTGGCTCGGACATGGTGGTGTTGGTTGTGTATCGTGTAGATGGGAGTGAGTGGGAGAAAGGGAAGAAGAGGGTCGGTCTGGAGCGAGCTCTTGGGGAAGTGCGTCAGAAGGGCGGACTCCCGGGCAAAGCCGCAAACCTCGGGCACTCTCGCACCCATAATCCTTAACTCGCCACAGAACGGAACATGTGAAGGGGGCAAAAGAGGGTCCTTGGAAGAGGACCGTAGACATGGTACAACGCAAAATCAGGTGTAGTTGAGTATGTGTGAAGGGATTCAGAACCGAAGCAGAGGACGGGTAGAAAAGGGGAAAACAGAAGTTGCGGATGGGCGTGAAAGCGAGGACATAAAGGAGGAAGCCAGTTGGATGGCCAGGGACGCTAGTAGATGCGAAAGAGAGGGGGAGAGAGGGGCGGAGGAGGAGTGTAAAGGGGAACGTGAGGGATCGAGATGGAGTGGATGAAAGCGAAAGTCGGGGTCTACCAGTACACCCTGAGGAAGCACACGGAAGGAAGTCGTCAGCGGCCGCTTTCCTTCGAAGGAGAGAATGGAAGAGACGCACCGGTGAGTAGGGCAAGTGTACCCGCCTGGGTTCTCCTCCAAGTAGTTTTGGTGGTAGTCCTCCCCGCTGAACCACTGCTTGAACTCGTTGATCTGGGTGACGACCTGCTCGCCTTTCGGGTCAAAGTACTTTTGTTGAACCTCCTGCTTGACCTTTTGGGCGATGTCGCGCTGCTCGGGCGTCGTGTAGAAGACAGCTGATCGGTACTGGGTCCCTCGGTCGGGTCCTTGCTGGTCTACCGTCGTTGGGTCGTGCGTTCGGAAGAGGAACTGCGTACACAAGCAAACGTTTCATTCAAAGTCAGTGAACGAGCGACAAGCACGGGAACGACTGGAAGGACGAAGGGGACGCACCTCGACCAACTCGGCGTAGCTGACCTCGGCAGGGTCAAACGTCACCTTGACAGCCTCCGCATGTCCAGTCTTGCCCGAGCAAACCTGCCTATAGTCTGATTTTGACAAAAGCGGTCGGGCAGGGTTACCGAGGGAAGGAGCCAGGTGGGCAAGAACCGGTGTGAGAGTTCGAGTTGAGTTCAGGTGGATAGGAGTCAACCGGCCAGAGCAGGGAGTGGCGAGGGGTGATCAAAGGCCACGGTTTGGCCAGGTGGAAGATCAAGTGGAACAGAGAGCAACACCAGAAAGGGAAGGAACGGGAGAGAAAGATGGAAAGAAGGGAAGGAAGAGAAAACGACGAAGAATGGGCTAAGTCACACATCCTCTTGCCTCTTGCGAGGGTGCACAAGCAAGGTAAAGAAGAAGTGGAGGACGAACTAGGAGTTCCAAGAGAGATGTCGCCTCCAGTGTAGCCGACTTCGGACGAGTAGCCAGGCAGGCTGCGGTAGTACTTGTCGAACTCGTGGGCCGTCCCCCAAAAGCCTGTCGATGAAGCAAAGAGAGGGACATTCGTCAGCAAGGAGGGGGCTAGAGAGGCAAGGAGGCAAGGCGAAGCTCGACTCGACGAGACAGCACCTATCGAGAGCACTCCTGCCTCGCCAGAGCCAAAGTGAGGAGAGCACAACGCACATCCATTTCCGCCGTAGAACGTCTCAAGCTCGCCGCCCTTGGGCAGCGTTTGGCGGTGTTCCTTGCCGGCGATCGACGTCGGAAGAGTGGGTTCGAGGGGCGTCTTGGTGACCATGGTTCGGGAGCCGGCGAGAGAAGTGGACGTGAGGAAGGGCAGGAAGGCACGTAGGCGAGGGAGCATCCAAAAGCTAGGGAAGGGCTATGAGGGTGGTCGGTCAGGGAGGAGGGCGAGGTCGCCCGATGGAAAAGTGGCGGCGGCTCTCACCGAACCGCCGTAACTTCGATGTAAGAAGTCACCCTTCTTCGGCAGAGTCGTCGTCGCGAGGGCACATGTCATCCAGTCTGCCAGGAAAGGCAAGATGAACTGGAGTAGATACAGGTAAGGCAGAAGATGGGCCGGTGTTACAAGTTGGGATGGCAGAGGTGGTCGGATAGGGTTGGAGGGACCCAGGGCGACTCGAGCGACTGCCGAAGACAAGATCGTACAAGAATCGAGGCGGGCTGGAAGAGATCACAGGATTGGAGGAAATCAAGTCGAGAGGATCAGAAGATAGATCGTGATGCGAGAAAAGGGGTCAGCGAGGTGGGGCTGGGGCGGTCGCCGTTGATTTCGGCCGGCGAACGGTCGTTCAAGAACGTCCAGAGTAGGCGGCTGTTACCCAAGGATCGAAGATGCACAGACGTCAGGCAGGGAACCAAGCGGACAAGCAATATCCTCTAAAGCCTAGAGGAAGAGCTCTTACGCAGCGTCTCCGTCTCCTCCTCTCTCATCCCCCTCTGCGCTCTCTCCCTAGCCCTCACAAGTCTCTCGTACGCACCCCAGATCCCACCCTCAGCCTCTCTCACCTTCAGCCCAATCTGCACGCCCGAAGCTTCGGGGAAGCCTCCTCCGGGGGAAGGGACAAACGAGAGGGAGATGAGGTTTGCTCCGAAGAGGGGCTGGGTGAACGCTGGTTGAGAGATTGACGAGAGCGGCAGCGAGAGAGACTGGAGGGGAGGGTGAGGGGATGTTGAGGTTGATCCTAAAAAATACGAAAGGCTGCAAAAGAACCTGTAAAATCAGTCCCTGTCGCAAGAGGAGAACGGGCAACGATTGTCAACCAAGCGCAGAAGAGAACGCACTAGGACCCGGCTGAACTCAACAGGCTGTCGGCACCCAACTCAGCTACCGCGGGCGTAGTAGAGGTTGCAGGAGTGCTGTGCGCTGGCGGAGGGGCGTCCGAGCTGATGGCCGATGAAGTGGCGAAGATGACCTGGTGAAAGGACACACGTCAGTTCAAGATCAACGACAGATCAAGCTGAAGGATGGCCACTCACCCGCTGATTCGTGATCCAGAACTTCCCCGTCGTCCTGGCCGACCACTGAGGAAGTAACACAAAAAGATAATCAGCTCGAGAGTCGTCGGGAGGACGGTGGGTTGAGATGCGAGTTGGCCAGGGATCGTGCGCAGCGCCAGGGCGTCCCGAGTCCAGATGGAGCGGACGAACCTTTGGCCCTTCCAGAGACGGCGGGACTTCGAGCTCTACGTCAGCCAGTGGTAGTTCGTGAATGAGCTTCTCTCCTGCAAGCGGAGGAAGGCGTTCGGCGGGTCAGTTCCATGTCTCGTGCGGGAGGGACGGAGAGAGGTCGGCAGGGACGACAATGTGAGTCCGCCCTACTGCTCCGGAGAGTGCAGCGACCGAACGCACCTGGTAGAGGGACGGGCGCGATGGGTCTGCTGGTGACCTGGACCCAGTTGAGCGACATGGCGGGCTGGAAGGTGCCTTGGGGGTCGACGTTGCCAGGTGCAGCTCTCCGTCGTCCGTCTGCTGGCCAACTTCTCTTTTCTCTCTCCGCCATACTCCGTCCGGACTACAAGAACTCTGGCATGGACGACCCCGACACCGACCTGCTCCTAGTCCTCGTCAGGTCCCTCCTGTCGCCACCTCTCGCCTCGCTCGACCAGGGTGCTCTCCTCGACGCGTTGCTCGAGGCCGACGGAGACATCGAACGCGCAGCGGCCGCACTCGAGCGAGGAGGAGCAGGTCAGGGCAGCCATAGCAGCAGCAGCACAAGGCAGGCTGGACACAAAAGGGCCAGGTCAGATCAAGGTCAGATCGAGAGCTGGCTGGACGGTCCCAAGAGCAAGAGGAAGAGTGTCGTGAAGGCATCGAGGTCGTCCGCCTTCGCCACCTCGACCTCGTCTCTTCCCACCCAGAGGCCTCCTCAGCGACCAGACTCGCCTACTTCAAAGGCGAAGCTCGCCAAGGCAGTCGTCCCTCTACCTCCGCTCCTTCTCGCGAACTCTAAGCTGTTGTCCGATCACCTGCCATGCATCGCCGTCCCTCCCTCGCCCTTGTCGCCCAGACTCGCCAGCGCGCTCTACTGCGTACTCATGGACGAGTCTGCCTCGTGGACAAAGAACGATTACGTTATCAACGGATTGACCGTCCAGTCGTCTCACACGGTGCGTCCCTACCTGGCGCTTGATATCTGCGCGGAGCAGAGGCTTGAGGGCTGACAAGGCCCTGTGTATCCGGTTTTTAAGACCGCTCTGTACCAGAACGCACTCGACCCGCCCTATCCCCCCGACGAAGTCGACGAGTCTGCCAAGTTCTGTGCATATCACCTCCTTTCCTCCCAGCACACGACTCTCTGTGTGCTAACTCGTCCATTCTCGTTCGCGAATTGCAGGGAACAACAACTCCATCCACCCTTCACCACCTCCCTTCCCCCCTCTCCTGCAAGAAGCAGCGACCCTCGTCGAAGAGGCCGTCAACGCCTACCTCGACTCTCGATCGGAGAGCAGGAGGTTTGGGAAGGAGTGGAAGGGAAAGTGGAAGGCTGGGATCGCGGGCGTGAACCGGTACGAGGGCGCCAGTTCGGGCGTGGGCCTGCACGCCGACCAACTCACTTGTGCGTCTCCCCTTGCTCTGCGTCTCTTCCATTCAGTCTACGCGCACACAAAGAACTGAACACATACTCCCTTCACACGCTGTTGGTTCAGACCTCGGACCGTACCCGACCATCGCCTCGCTCTCGCTCGGCACGTCGCGCAAGTTTCGCCTGCGAGCGGTCCCGTCTCGCGACCCACTCGTGCGCGCCGCCGAAGGCGAGCATAGGACGTATGACGTTCCGCTTGCTCACAACACAGTGCATTTTTCTTTCTTCTTACATCCCCTTTGACCAAAGAAATTGAATTGGTCTTGAACGTCTTCCCTTGATCCCTCCAGCTGGCTTTGATGGTCCCTCCCTGTCAAGAAGCCTTTAAACACTCGATCCCCCCTCAAAAGTCCATCGACCTTTTCCGACCTTCCTACAACGCCCAAGGCCAATTCGTTCCGCTCGACCGGCGGGAGAAGAAGATGAGCCGGATCGCGGTGACGTTTCGGTTTTACAGGGAGGACTTTCGTCCACAGGCTGAAGGGAGACGGCAGGGCACGCCTAGGTGTGGGTGTGGGATTCCTTGGTGAGTACCATCACCTCCTCTCCTCTTGAGTTGATGCTGATCTTTCTCGATCTCCTGTGGTCTTGCTCTTTTTGCAGCACGCTCAAGGCCGACCAACGAGGGACGGTCTCGCTCTCCACCCGACC
This sequence comes from Cystofilobasidium capitatum, assembly GCA_014825545.1. Taxonomy (NCBI): domain Eukaryota; kingdom Fungi; phylum Basidiomycota; class Tremellomycetes; order Cystofilobasidiales; family Cystofilobasidiaceae; genus Cystofilobasidium; species Cystofilobasidium capitatum. The sequence goes on from MVAJ01000002.1 coordinate 599,675, forward strand.
CTCGTCGACCTCACCTTCAGCGCCGCAAGAGGGCACGAACGACCCCTACCTCTTCTACTGGACGTGCACCCGCAAAGCAGGGGGCGCAGCATCGACCGACATGAACCGCGCGGGAGACCCCCCGGTTGGGATGTTGAAAGTCAAGGACGGGTGTGGGTTCTTTCGGGTGCTGGACATGGTCAAGGAAGGGCGGGATTGCGGAGTTGGTTTCGGAGAAGCATGAGAAGTGAACAAGAGCGACGGAGTCTTTTTGGGCTTATCGTCCGCGGTCGTCGGCGTTGACGTCGTCGTCGTGCGCTGCTGCTGGAGGGAGGGGTCGTCCACGCTCCCCTCTGCAGAGATCCGGTCAAAGATACAAAACCATGTTCTACTCCGGGCTCTCTCCTGCCCGACATGTGCAAAGAGATGAGAGGGTGAAAAAGCAAAGGAGAGGCTCAGATCGGCCGACCGAAAGGGGAGTACGTGCTCGACGCGGGCGAAACGAGTTTTCGTCTCTGCGGGACCGCCCTCTGCCGCATCTCCCTTCGACCTCAACCCATCCAACCACGAAACCCCACTCTTTTCGAAGGCAAAAGACCAGCTACCGTCCAGGAACAAGCGGTGAGTTTCTTTTGTCCAGCTGTACCGTGTCTGGGTTACGTATTGTAGGCGGGGTCCAGAGGAGATGTTGGGGGGTTCGGCGTTGTCAGCGCAAGAGAGAGCGCAGGCTGACCGGTCAGCTACACCTCTTTTTCTCCAGAACCTCCCAACCAGCACCCCAAACACTGTCAGTTCTCTGGTTCCCTACTCACCGAGCTCGTAGCTGACTCTGTTGTCTCGTGCGTGCTGTTGCTGTGGTCTTTGGCGTTACTTCTGCTTGCTCCGTTCAACGCTTTTGCCCATCACTTCCCTCCCTCCACTTTCGACCCCCTCCACAGACCCCCCCCCTTTCCCCTCGAAAAAAGTTTCCTCTCCTCATCGCAATGTCGGACAACAAGGCCGGAACCATCCCTTCCATGGAGGGATCGCACGTCTCGCTCGACAAGAACACGTTGATCGTCGGTGCGTCCTTTCCTCCTTGTGAGAGCTCGTTTTGCGGCAGGGGGCGGTCCGATGGGGACGGACGGGGCCGAGCAGAGGGTCGACCAGAGCAGATCGTCAAGGAGCGGTCTGGCACGGGAGCGCAGGAGGGTCTTTGACCGTTCTAGAGGGCGAGTGAGCAGTGGAAGGACGGGCTTTCGAGCTCGAGGGGCAAGGGGGACCAGGGCGGGGATGACGTCGCCCACGCTTGCGCTACCTCAGGAGGGACAGAACTTAGAAGGATTGCTCAAAGCGGTCCACCCCAGCATTACTGGAGAACCTCTCTGGTCGTCGACCTTTCTTCTTTGAGGCCGGGATGGGCTGGGTTGAGCCAAGGGGCTCTCGTAGCCCCCCTCAGCCGCGGGACGGAGGTCAGGGCTCGCCCTCGCTCGGAGCGGTCCGGACGACGACGAAAAAGTCCCCAAATCTCCAATACAGTTCCTGATCCTCTCCTCTTGCCTGTCTAACAGTTCTTGGAGCGTCTGGTGATCTCGCAAAGAAGAAGGTGCGTCCTGCTGTTTGGTCCGGTGGTCCAGCTGGTGTCGCAGGCGAGCTGACGATGACCCCCCCTGCTTGGTCCCCATCGCCAGACGTTCCCCGCCCTCTTTGCTCTCTTCTCCCAGGGTCTTCTTCCTCCCAACCTCCACATTGTCGGCTATGCGCGAACCAAGATGGAACCCGAGGAGTTCCACAAGCGAGAGATCTCGTACATCAAGAACCAGGACGACGTGCGTAACCCCTTCTTCTTCCCCCTCTTGGTCCAACGTCTCAATCCACCTGACACTTCCTCTTTGCTTTGTGACGTTGCGTGGTTACAGGAGAAGGTCAAGGCCAAGCTCGAGGAGTTCAAGAGGATCTCGACCTACGTGTCTGGCGCGTACGACGAGGACGCGGCGTTTGAGAACCTCGAGAAGCACCTCCAGGACATCGAGAAGGATTACACGGACGGCGAGGAGACCAACCGAATCTACTACGTGCGTTATCTCCTTCTTCTCCAGGCGCCATAGTCAAGTGCAAGGTACTGACGACCTCGAGTTTGCGCCCTTTCTCCAGATGGCTCTCCCTCCCTCCGTTTTCATCCCCGTCGCCCGAGGCCTCAAGAAGAACAACTACGTCTCGGCCGACAAGGGTGTCTGCCGAATCGTCATTGAGAAGCCGTTCGGCAAGGACCTCGAGTCGTCCCGGGCGATGATGACGGACCTCAAGGCTGAGTGGACCGAGGACGAGACGTTCCGGATCGACCACTACCTCGGCAAGGAGATGGTCAAGAACCTGCTCGTGCTCAGGTTCGGCAACACGTTCCTCGAGAGTGCGTTCAACAAGAACTACGTCTCGAACGTCCAGATCACCTTCAAGGAGGCCATCGGTACCGAGGGTCGAGGCGGGTACTTTGTGCGTTCTTTCCTCTCTTGCTCGTCATCACCGCTCGCAGAGACCTGACCGCATTCCCATTTTGCCTTCGTCTTAGGACGAGTTTGGAATCATCCGAGACATCTGCCAGAACCATCTCCTTCAGGCGCTCTCGATCCTGACGATGGAGCGGCCCGTCTCGTTCTCGGCCGAGGACATCCGGGACGAGAAGGTCAAGGTCCTCCGAGCCGTCCCCCCCATCAAGAAGGAGGACGTCCTCCTCGGCCAATACGTTGCGTCCGGCGACAAGCCCGGTTACCTCGACGACGACACCGTCCCCAAGGGCAGCAACTGTCCTACGTTTGCTGAGCAGGTCCTGTTCATCAACAACCCCCGGTGGGAGGGCGTGCCGTTCATCATGAAGGCCGGAAAGGCGCTCAACGAGGCCAAGGTTGAGATCCGGGTGCAGTACCGGGACGTCACCCAGGGCATCTTCAGCGACATTGCCCGAAACGAGCTCGTGCGTTCTCTCTCCTATCCTCTTCATTCTTCTCATTGCTCTCCCGCTGACCCACTCTTATCGTCTCTGTCCTGTTCGCAGGTCATCCGAATCCAACCCTCCGAGGCCATCTACATGAAGTTCAACTCCAAGACGCCCGGCCTCGCCACCAAGGTCGTCCCCACCGAGCTCGACCTGACGTACGACCGTCGTTTCTCCGACTCCAAGATTCCCGAGGCCTACGAGGCCTTGATTCTCGACGCCTTCAAGGGGGACCACTCGAATTTCGTCCGGGACGACGAACTCGATGCGGCTTGGAAGATCTTCACGCCTATTTTGCACTGGATTGAGGGCAAGGATGGGGAGGCGCCCAAGCCGGAGCCGTACGCTTATGGGTCGAGGGGACCTAAGGAAGTCGATGAGTTTACGGAGAAGTATGGGTTTGTGAGGAGTAACCAGGGGTACGAGTGGCCTCAGACGTCGGTCGCCAACAAGCTCTAAAACGACGACCCCCCTCCTCCCGTCTTCGGATCTCTCACCTCTCGGTCACTGTTTTGGTTCCCATCTTACCGCCTCTCGCCGTCCTACATAAAGACCCATCTCCCCCTCTTTCGAGAACTTTTGAAAACCCCTCCAACTCTCCCTTGTAGCTCTACTCGAACACGAGCCCATGCCCTCTACACTCTTCGCTCCTTTCGTCTACCGTTTCTCCTCTTGCCCCCCTTCTTTCTTCTGAAATGAACAAAGACTTTGCGATTTCTCTGGCTGGTTTCTTGAGGACAGACGATTTCCCTTGCAAAGCAAACAGGGGTGAGCTGCAACAGAGGGAACTGCTTTCGGCTTTCCATCGCAGCAGTCGGTCGTTCCCAGTCTTTCTTTGATCCCAAGGCAAGACGACTAAGGACCGGCTCTGCAGTTGCACAGCCTACTTTGAAGGGAGGGGTTGGCATGGTTTTGATTTTTGGCTTGGATTGGATTGGACCCGCGTTGGGCTGGGTTGGGTGGTTGACAGGCCGCGGATGGCCGACGACGGCACGCGTGCAGGGAGAGGGAGGAGGAAGGGAGGGTAGGGGAGCGCTCTCTCTCTCTCTCTCTTGCGCGCACGGCGTTTCGCTATACCTTCTCTCTCCCTCTCCCTCTCTGGTTCTCTGCGTCCTGTCTGCTCTCGTAGGGTGCAAGTGCTGCAGGGGCCGGAGTCTGACGTGTGGACAAAATCTCGATCGCCTCTCATGTGCCAAGGCGAAACGAACACAGCCCACGCTCAGATTCACTTCAAAGACGAGTCTGCTTTCAACTCCTGCCCTTCTCTCACTACACACTCCTCTGCAAGCTTCAAAAGCACTGTCAGTCCACCTTCTCTCTGCAGCGTGTGTGTGTACGCACGCCCACTCCACTTGTTGCTGACTCTGTCACACCCGCAGCCCCGATCTAATCGCCCCCCCTCAAGCAGCGGATCCCGCAACCCTCTCCTCCTTACCCATCCGCAAAGCCAGCAACCATGGCAGCAGACGACAGCGGCCCGCCGACGCTCGCTCCCGTCATCATCACCACCACCAGCCCTGACGGACAGACGACCCCTCCTCAGGAGCACCGTGAGTGTCTCTTCTGCTAGCTTCCTTTAGACGACTCCTCCACACACACGCTTCCTTCCCGTCAGCCTGCTTCGTCCCTTTCTCGGAGAGAGACTCTCGACCCCTGCGCTTGCAGGGCTCGAGAGCGAGCTTCGCTCGGTCTGCCTCGTACGCTGGCTGGCCTGAGGAGGGCTCGAGAGGCTTTTGGTCCCTCCTTGCTTCCTTGCCAAGGCCGGATGAGGAGATCGAGAGCCAGAGATCGTTTTGGGCTCCAACTCTTTCTCACACACACATGCGCTCCCTCCCCTCCCTCGTCCTCTTGAACAACCCAGCTGACAACGCAGTCCTTGCTCGCGCAGATGTCGGCCCCTCCCCCCCTGGCCCGTCGACTCCTCCCTCGGCTTCCAACGCTCTGGGGCTGAACGCCCACCCCACGTCAAACGACTCGCACTCCCCAGCACCGACGTACGAAACCCTGCCCACGTCTTCCCCTCCCTCCCCGACGCTGGCTCCTACGTACTCCAACACCAACTCAGGCGGGCACGGGCCGGCTACGAGCGAGAAGAAGCTCGTCTCCCAAGTGTCTGAAGGCACCATCGCCTCCCCCGACCACCTCAACAGGCACACCGAGACCTCCCCCCCCGGCAAGCCGCTCAACGCCGACGAGCAGGCTTTCGAGAAGGAGACAGGCAAGGATGCGCACGAGGTTGAGAACCAGGAGGAACGGTTCCAGCAAGAACTGGCGAACGAGGAGAATGACGGGCAGGTCGACTTGGGCCCGTTCGCGATTAAGCCTAAGAGGTTGGCTTCGTTGGTTGACCCGTACGTCCCCCCTCCTCTTTCTCCCTTCCTTCTCCTTACTCTTGATGTTGCTTGCTGACATCTTCTTCACTGGGGTCGTTGTTTGTGTGCGTTGTAGGAAATCGCTCGAGACTCTCACCTCGTTCGGCGGCATCGAAGGTCTCCTCGCCGGACTCGGAACCGACCCCAAGCGAGGGCTAGACACCTCGACCCTCGAGTCTTCCTCCTCCGGGGGAAACTCGGCCGATCCGACTCTTGCGAGTGCGGAGATGAGGAAGCGGACGTACGGGGCGAATGTCCTCCCTACGCGGAAGCCGAAGTCGTTGTTCTACTTGATGTACCTTGCTATGAAGGACAAGGTTCTCGTGCGTCCACCTCCTCTCATATCTCTCATTCCCTTTGAGCAGTTGAAGCTGACACGCCCTTTTCTTCGGGTTTGTTTCTCGGGCAGATCATCCTTTGCATCGCCGCCGTCGTATCCCTCGCCCTCGGAATCTACCAAACGGTCGGCGGCGAACCCGAGACGGTCTACTCCGAGTCCGAGAACCGCTACGTCGAAGTCCCCTCCGTAGACTGGGTCGAAGGAGTCGCCATCATGGTAGCCGTCGCCATCGTCGTCCTTGTTGGATCGGTCAACGATTGGCAGAAGGAGAAGCAGTTTCAGAAGCTCAATGCGCAAAAGGACGATCGGCAGTTGAAAGTCGTGCGGAGCGGGAAGGAGCAGAGCATCTCGGTTTATGAGGTTCTGGTTGGGGATGTTGCGATTCTCGAGCCTGGAGAGATTGTACCTGTGCGTTTTCCCCTCCTCTCTCTGTTTCTTCTTCTTTCGCCTCCAGCGCTGACTGACTCGTCTCTTCTCTTTGCGGCTCAGGTCGACGGTGTCTTCCTCCGCGGACACGCGGTCAAGTGCGACGAGTCCGGCGCAACGGGCGAGTCGGACGCGATCCGAAAGGTGACATACGACGAGTGCGTCGCCGAACGCGAAGCCCACGTAGGGGACGCGCCCGAGAAGGGGTTCAAGAACGACTGCTTCCTCGTTTCGGGCGGGAAGGTGCTGGAGGGTGTTGGGGAGTACGTTGTCATTGCTGTTGGACCCAACTCGTTCAACGGACGGACTATGATGGGTATGTTTTCTTCCTCCCTTCTCATTTTCCCTTTTGTTTTTGGATCCTCAGTCTGACTCTTGTCATCTCCGGTGTGCGACGACGCAGCCCTCCGAGGAGACGCCCCCCCTACCCCACTCCAGCTCAAGCTCAACGCCCTCGCCGAGCTCATCGCCATCCTCGGTTCGGTCGCAGGAGCGATTTTGTTCGGTTCGCTCATGATCCGGTTTTTCGTCCAGCTCGGAACGGGCGTGCCTGCCCGGTCTGCCTCGCAGAAGGGAGCCGCTTTTGTTGATATCCTCATCATTGCTGTTACTGTCGTACGTCTCTCTCTCTCCTCTCTCTCTCCTCTTTCCTTATCGACTGTGGTCTGACACACCTTGTTCTCGTTGTGTCTCTCGACCAGGTCGTCGTCGCTGTTCCCGAAGGTCTTCCCCTCGCCGTCACCCTCGCCCTCGCCTTCGCAACGAAGCGAATGACGAAGATGAACCTTCTCGTCCGAGTCCTCGGCGCGTGTGAAACCATGGCCAACGCGACGGTCGTTTGCACGGACAAGACGGGTACATTGACGCAGAACGTCATGTCTGTCGTTGCTGGTTCGTTGGGCGTCAATGGAAAGTTTGTCCAGCGGCTGGAGGAGTTTGGAAACCGGAGCAATGCCGACTCGGTACGTCTTGCTCTTCTTCCCATTCATCTCTTTATTCTTTGAAGCTGACCACCTCTCTGTCTGTGATTCGACTTCTTGCAGGCACGCAAGGACTTCTCGCTCGAGATGAAGGAGCTCAACACGGTCATGTCTCCCGCCTTCTCCGACCTGCTCAACGACGCCATCGTGCTCAACTCTACCGCTTTTGAGGACAAGAACTCGGAGTCGGGCGAGCTCGAATTTGTCGGATCCAAGACGGAGACTGCTCTGCTGAGGTTCTGCAAGGAGCTTGGGTGGAAGAACTACAAGGAGACCAGGGAGGCTGCGAAGGTTGTTCAGATGGTGTACGTCTTTCTTTCCTTTCACATCCCCTTGAGAAAGATGTCAGATGTTGATTCGCTTGTGCTTCTTTTTCTGGCAGTCCCTTCTCGTCTGAGAGAAAGTCGTCGGCGGTCGTCATCAAGCTCGCCAACGGCACTCACCGGGCCTTCTTCAAGGGCGCGTCTGAGATTCTCACCAAGCTCTGCACCAAGCACGTCCGAGTTGAAGCCTCCGTGGCATCCGACGTCGAGGAGGTCGCCTTCACCCCTGAGTCCAAGGCCAACATCGATTCGACCATCATTCTGTACGCCAACAACATGCTCAGGACCATCGCGGTCTGCTACAAGGACTTTGAGAGCTGGCCGCCGACGGAGACCGACGCTGAGGGCAACGTCCCTTACCAGGACCTCGCCAAGGACTTGACTCTGCTCGCTGTCACTGCCATCGAGGACCCTCTCCGACCTGGAGTCACTGAGGCTGTCGCCACCTGCAACAAGGTGTGTTTCCACTCCCTCTTCTCAACCTTGAATGATATTGACTAATATCTTTTCTCTACTCGTCGTGCAGGCCGGAGTCGCCGTCAAGATGGTTACTGGAGATAATGTCCTCACGGCCAAGTCGATCGCGATCCAGTGCGGCATTTTCACCCCTGGAGGACTCATTATCGAAGGACCTGTCTTCCGTGAGCTCTCCATCGCCGACCGACGCGAGATCGTCCCCCGACTGCAGGTCATGGCCCGTTCCTCACCCGAAGACAAGCGGATCCTCGTCGCGACCCTCCAAGAGCTCGGTGAGATCGTCGGCGTCACCGGAGACGGAACCAACGACGCGCCCGCGCTCAAGAAGGCCGACGTTGGATTCAGCATGGGTATCGCCGGAACCGAGGTGGCTAAGGAAGCGTCGGACATCATCCTGATGGACGACAACTTTGGGTCGATCGTCTCGGCTGTCATGTGGGGTCGGTGCGTCAACGACTCGGTTCGAAAGTTCCTCCAGTTCCAGCTGTCGGTCAACATCACCGCCGTCCTCATCACCTTCAGTGAGTTTCCCGCTTCTCTCTCGTTCTTGTATCCTCGAGAGTCGTTTGTTGACGAGGCCTTCCTTCTTGCAGTCTCTGCCGTCTCGTCCACCGAGGAGCAGTCCGTCTTGACGGCTGTTCAGCTTCTCTGGGTCAACCTGATCATGGAGTGAGTTTCCTATTCTACTCCTCCTCGCTCTCCTATGAGACTGACCCCTGATTCCCTTTCCTTCCTTGCAGCACCTTCGCCGCCCTCGCTCTCGCCACTGACCCCGCCACGCCCGACTCCCTCAAGCGCAAGCCCGACCGCAAGCGTGCGCCGCTCATCACGATCGACATGCTCAAGATGATCGTCATCCAGGCCATCTTCCAGATTATCGCCTGTCTTGTCCTTCACTTCTGCGGAAAGCAGATCCTCAACATGGAGTGTGGCACGGACGAGCTGCTGTGCGAGACGCAGCAGGAGGAACTCTCTACTGTGGTCTTCAACGCGTACGTGCCTCCTTCCCCTTTGCCCCGACCTTCCTTTTGCTCTCGACTGATCCTGTCGGATCTCTTGTTCGTCCCCTTGCAGCTTCGTCTTCTGCCAGATCTTCAACCAGCTCAACTGTCGTCGACTCGATCGAGGCCTCAACATCTTCGCCAACTTTTTCATCAACCCTTTCTTCTTCGTCATCTTCGGCATTATGGTCGGGGGCCAGATCCTCATCGTCTTTGTGAGTTCGCCTGCTCAACATTCGACTCTGCTCCGAGTACTGATGACTTTGCTTGACCGTCCGCGCACTTTCAGGTTGGAGGAACCGCCTTCCAGGTCGTCCGAATCGGTGGACGAGACTGGGCCATCTCGATCCTTGTCGGTCTTGTCTCCCTCCCCGTCGGCACGTTCGTCCGCCTGCTTCCTACCGAGCCGATCGCCCAGTTCCTCTACAAAATCCGACTTTACAACGACCCTGCCAAGCTGCCTACCGAATCGGTCGAGGCTGAGGAGGTTGTTTGGAACGCTGGTATCGCCAAGTCGCTCGACAACCTGTCCCACTACGCTCGAATCCGAGGTGGTCGTCTTCAGGGTGCGTTCTCTCTCAATCCTGATGGTTCTGGCAGCGTTTGAGACTGACTTGTCTCTGGTTCCTCTGTTGCAGGCTCCCGAGTTGTCCTCCGGTCGCGCAACGCCCAACTCAAGAAGAAGAACATCCAACCTACCTCGCTCATGGCCATCCTTCCTACCATCGTCGCCTCGTCCGTTGGAGCTGGCTGGAAGCCCGAGGCCAACCCTGGTGGCTTGGACGGCGAGGTCAAGGGCACCGACCTGTCGTTGCTCACAAAGGGCATCAGCATCCACCCCGACACGGACCCTTCAGACCCTTACTACCAACGGTTCGGTCCCAAGCAGCAGTAGACGACGTTTCATCTCTTTTTCTGCGTCTCTCCACCCGTGTATTTTTTGAAATTCTCTCTTTAATCTCGCCCTCCTACCAACCTATGCCTCAACCCCCTTCTCCCCTTCTCTTTCGCGCTTGTTGTCTCTTTTCGGCTCGCTCTTCTTTTCTTTTCCGTCTCACCGAGATACACATGGTCCTGAAACTGGATTAGACTTGCAAAAGTGCTCGAGTCCAAGCGAGTTCAGTCGCAAGATCGACCCCTTCGATCCTCCGACAGCCTCCCCTTCCCGTCGTCCCCCCTCGACTCTACCCTTTCCAGCGAACCATGAGAACGCAACGCTCTTGCCCTTGAGTTACCTCTCGCCTTCCCCTCGCTGCTCTCGGTTGTTCGTTCGGTACGGCATCTTTGGCGCAGCTCGGCGTCCTCCCCCGCTCCTCTCGCCCTTCCCTCTTGTCTTCAAGGCGCCTTTGGAGGAGTAAGGGGTAAAGTACGAGCTGATGAGGTATGGTACTCTGCTGTCCGACGGCGTTCGAAGGGGCTGGCGGCGATGAGTTGGTGTCGATGCAGTGGAGAGTGCGTACTCCCTCAAGCAACAGGCGGTACTTTCACCTCGCTTACACTCTCATCCTCACTGCCTCGGACAGGAGGACATCATGCCGTCTTGTGCGAGAAGATCTTGTTCAGACCAGGAGAAGCTGTTGAAGGTAAGGCTGCTAATCAGGTACAATTAACTTCTCACCTCCTGCATCTTGCGCAACAGTAGAGGTTGCAATGCTGATTCTCTTTGGCCGTCACCTTCTGATCTTTAGTTGATGAAGGAGACCCTTTCAGCAATCAACTTCAGCGAACGCCGTCGACTGTTCGTGCGACATCTCAGGATTCACACGATCGCCCGCAGGCTCATTTCGGCGGTCCTCCAGTCCCTCACTTTCTTCGAAGCCTGGAGTCGTCACTCGAAGGACTGGTTTGGCCATCGCCCGACCGCTGCTACGTCTCATCGAAAGGTACCGGAACGATCCGAGCGAAGAGGCTCGGCGTGCTTTTATGGACGAACACCTTCCTGACCATGACGGCATGCACTACCCTCGACTGCCATGGCGACTCGGCTACCCTCACTTCTCTCACACTGGATGGCGATAGCCAGCCCCTGCTCCTGTGCCTTAATCAGGGTTACCTCGAGTCGTTCAGCAACCTCCGACACCTTCGGATCGACGCCGACTTCTCGACTCGCATGACGTCGAATCGATCGCTCGCGTCGAGCAGCATGTTCTGTCGTACCTCTCGCTCACGGTGGCCAGATCGAGAGGTTCATGCTGCACATTAAAGGCTACTCGGAGGCGATCTCGGCCTACTCCTTCAACTCATCTCTCCTCTCCTACCTTCCGAAAGTTCAGCTGCTCAGCCTTTCGAACGCTTTGGTCTTCCAACCCCTTTTCCACCTCTATTACTCCTCCGTACTCTCTATCTAGGTAGCTTGTGTGAAGACGAGGACGAGGACGACCTGGGTCCGAGATGGTGCGCCGACCGCAACGCCCTCGAGTTCATGCTCGCCAACCTGGCTGGCAAGTCCATCCCGAAGGGCGGCCTCGCTACTTGGACCAGCGACAGGCTTCCTCGTCTGGAGGGGGTTGGTGATTGGTCGATGAGTTGGACTTGCCAGTTCGCATCGGACAAGCTTCGACTTGACCTGGTCGAGCAGGTCGGACTTGCATTCGTCGACAGGTCCGGAAACCGACGACCCCCAGACTCATGAACCCCAATTTATTTCTCTCTCTCTCTCTCTTTCGACGATCGTTTACCTTCGCATCAATCTTCTCTGCTGCTTCGCCAACAAACCACTCCTTCGCGCGCCTCGACTCTTGCTCGACTTCTCGCCTTCGCCGGTTCGCCCTAGCTCCACTTGTATCCCTCAAATTAAGATCCTCTCGCATCGCATCACGACCCATCTCGCTTCTCCCTTTCAGTGCTCTACATGACGCTCTTTCTCATCTACCGTGGAAGGGTTGCTAGTGGACGTGCAAGCCGTACGCACGGGCCGGCTGGCCGTCAGCCGAGAGACGAAGGCAGCCAATCTCTACGCGCCCGATCCCCTTCAAACCGTTACCCTGCCCTCCTGCGACGCCTGGACCGACATCGAGACAGTCCTACTCTCGCCTATCTGCTCCTTCGACTCTACCAGAAAGCCAGCCTACCGATGCTCCGCACCATCGTCCTGCGCCGGGCACCCCCGCTCGCCATCTCGCACGCAGCACGCCGGACGTTGACCTCGCCCAGGGCAGGCCGACGGACGCCCGAAGACGAGGCCAAGCACTGGGCCGAGACGCGGCAGATGCAGACGGAGGAGGTCTTCCAGTACAGCAAGGAGTGAGTCCATCTTTCGTGCTGCTTCGAAGGACCGATGGGGAGCTGGGGAGGTCGGAGCGAGGGTGAGATCGGAAGGGGGAGGAAGGACGTTGGCTGAGAGCGTCTTGAGACGAGGCTGCTCGAGGCACGCTGGCATGACGACGCAGTACAAGCAGGATGAGGCTGAGAGTAGCGTGTTGAGCTGCGTGAATAACGGATGAGGTCCAAGGGAAGGAGGATGGGACCCGCCTGCTCGGGGTTGCAGATGATCTCGCCTCTACCCTCCGCACTACAGCTGACCAGCTTCCGCTCGTCCCCCGCGCCCAGGCATTACCCAAACACGCTGGAAAAGGCAGCAGCAGCCAAGCACGGATCTGCGACGGATCGCAAGATGCGACACTTGACCGGTATGGCCTTTCTTGCTCCATCATCCAGCCCGACGGAGATGACAGGCTGATACCCACACCTCCGATTTCTTCCAGTCAACTTTGGACCGCAACATCCAGCAGCACATGGAGTCTTGCGACTCATTTTGGAGGTCAATGGAGAACAGATCCTCCGGGCCGATCCGTGCGTGTCCTTTGCCTCCCTCCTTGAGCGACAACGACCCGACGACTGACGCCTGAATTGATCTTGCAGACACATCGGTCTCCTGCATCGAGGAACGGAGAAGCTGATCGAGTACAAGAATTACACTCAAGCTCTGCCGTACTTTGACCGGCTGGACTACGTCTCCATGAGTGAGTCGCAGTCTGCCTTCCCTCTAGAATCTTCTGACTGACGATCGATGCGCCGTCTCTGCGCTTCACAGTGACCAACGAGCTTTGTTACACCCTGGCGGTCGAGAAGCTGCTCAACATCGAGGTCCCGGATCGAGCTCAGTGGATCCGAACGATGTTTGGAGAGATTACGAGGATCCTCAACCACTTGATGGCTGTCCTCACGTACGTCTCTCTTCACCTCTAAATAACTTCCGCCCCGGTCGATTCTGACGACTTTGATATTGCACTCCAGGCACGCAATGGACGTTGGAGCGCTCACACCCTTCCTTTGGGGTTTCGAGGAGCGAGAAAAGCTCATGGAGTTTTACGAGCGAGTCTCGGGCGCCCGGATGCACGCCGCCTACATCCGACCAGGAGGAGTCGCCTTCGATCTTCCCCACGGCCTGCTCAACGACATCTTCATCTGGTCGACCCAGTTCTCAGGTCGTCTAGACGAGATTGAGGAGCTGTTGACTGGCAACCGGATCTGGATCGAGCGGACGAGGGGGATCGGAAACGTGACGGTCAAGGAGGCGCAGGACTACGGGTTTAGCGGCGTCATGCTGAGAGGGAGTGGAGTGCCGTGGGACATCAGAAAGGTTGCGCCTTACGACAAATACGCCGAGGTCGAGTTTGACGTTCCGGTTGGTGTCCACGGAGACTGCTTCGACCGATACCTCTGCCGAGTCCAGGAGATGTGAGTTTCAACCACTCACCCGTCCCAGACGTCGTTGCTGACTATTTGCCTTTTTTCTGACGGACAGGCGGGAGTCTCTTCGAATCGTCAACCAGTGCATCAACAAGATGCCGGCCGGAGCGATCAAGACGGACGACAATAAGATCGTCCCTCCTCCTCGAGCGGCCATGAAGGAGAGCATGGAGTCCCTCATTCACCACTTCAAGCTGTTCAGCGAGGGTTACGCTGTCCCTGCTGGAGAGACGTACACTGCGATCGAGGCGCCCAAGGGAGAAATGGCCGTCTTCCTCGTTTCGTACGTCTTGAAGGCTCCTCAACCCTCCCTCAGGCTTGACCCTGACGTTCTTTTTCTTCTTTCTTTTAACAGCGACGGATCCAACCGACCGTACAGGTGCAAGATTCGAGCACCTGGATTCGCCCATCTTCAAGGCGCGGACTTCATGAGCCGACACCACTTCTTGCCCGACATGGTCGCGTTGATCGGAACGCTCGATCTCGTTTTCGGTTCGTCCTCCTCCTCAACTGGAAGTTCTTCAGTATTTTGACTGACCCGCACTCTTTACATCCTCTCCTTCCCACAGGCGAGGTCGACCGATGATCTCTTCAACCCCATTCAGCTCGAGGGGAGTCTTATGTATACGACGGCGTGCTTGCTCTTCGTTCCTTTTTTCCTCGTACATATTGCATGACCTCCCTCTCTTTCTCTTCTCTCGCTTCACTCTTCGCGCCTTCCTCGCCTTCTTTGGGTAAATTTCGCACGATTTGGCAAAAGAAGCGTGCACGGAGGAAGGCAAAGACTGTGCAAGTGCAGTTTTGTTTCCCTCCTCGCGCAGCACCTCTGCGACCCAAACCCCTCAAAATACAGCTGCCTCAGCGCGCAAAGCAGACAAGGTCGAGCCCAGAGAATCGTCTCTCGAGTGTCCTGTTGCACTTGACCTGCTGTTCTGGGGGAAGCAAGCACGCAAGTGGACTGGGTGCCCGATGAGTCCGATGGCCTGCACGCGTCGATCCTTTCGGAGACGCGCCGGAGGTCGAACCCAAGACGCTCAGCAAACGCTTTCTTCCGCCGCCCCGTTTACCCCCAAGCAAAACGTCCCTTTTTATTCTCGGAGGACGCGTACCTTGGCTCTCGCTCGTTCGTACTCTGGGTGCTCGGTCTCCTCCAGTCGGTCAACGCTCTCGCTCTTTCGTGGGCTCGCTCCGCCACTCCGCTCGACCTGTCGCGACACGTCCGTCAGGACTCAACACTCCTACCCGCTCGACCTCCCTTGGACTCGACCCGGCTATCCAGACTCTAAGAGAGCTCACGGCCCGACTCTTCCTGCCACCTCGACGTATCTCGAACGATGAACAACGTCAGATATGACGCTCTCAACCTCGTCCTCCAGCAAGGTCCGTCCCCTTTCTTCAAAGTTTCGTTGCAGCTCGTTCGACGCTGACACTCCCCTTTCTTCTCTCTTCTCTCTTCTCTTCTCTCAAAGGTGGACTCGCGACCGGAAAGGCACTGCGGAGCTGTCCAGCAGACTACGCTGGTGCTTTGATGTTTGTCAAGGGGGACGAGGTCGTGCTGCTCGAGGATGGACCAGAAGGAACCTGGGTGAGTCGTCCACAAGTTCCCGATCCACGAGACGCGTCCCCTACAGCGACTGACAAGAGCTATACCTGTGTTTGTGCTGGTCTGGCTCCTTTAGGGATGGTGCGAAGGTGTCATGGGTCGCTTCAAGCTCTCTCACGTCGACTTCCCTACTCTCCCTACCTCGCTTTCGCCCTCGTCAGACCCGAACTCGCCGACCTCACCAACCGATGGACCAGAGCCCATCAAATCCCGTCGAGGGATACCACCGAGCTTCTTGTCGGACTACTCGCTCGCTTCGCACGGCTCGCTCGGCTCGTTGTCCACCTCTGCTCTCACGGGCGAGAGTGACCTCAAGAGTCCGTTCTTTGCCAGCCGGGAAGTGGCGGACAGAGAGAGTCTGGAGGAACTGAGGGAAGACGAGGAGGGAAGAATGGGACACGAAGGACAGTCGGACAGGTCGATGGTCATCCTGGACCTTTCGGAGGACATGTCTTCCGAACCGACAACGCCCAAGAAGGACGTCCCCGGCGCTGGATCAACTCACGGTCTAGTCGTACCGACCGAGAACGCACCTCGCACACCTGGAGAAGACTCGACTTTCGAGTTTGACTCGTCGTCGCCTTCGACCACGCCCTCGGATTCGGTCGCTTCCCTTCCTCCGGCTCGCCAGCCATTCGAAACGCACGGAGGCGCGTCACCTCCCATCACGGTCAGCAGTCCGACAGAGACGGGCAGCAGTGGGCCTCGGAGCGCGGGGGAGAGATCCTTCGAGGTTGCCGAAGGGTCAGAAACCGAGGTGGTGGCCGACTCTTCTCGCCCATCCGCCTCTCACTCGTCGTCCACTATCCACCCTTCCTCGCCCGAGATACCTCGACGGGAGTCCGAATCGTCTACTACTACAACCTCCTCAAGCGATCCCTCGAGCGGTCGACAGTCGCCTGAACGACGCACTGGCAGATCCTCCGCCCCCACATCACCCAACTCAAAGTCCCGCCTACCACCTCGGCCAGCCAAGTCTCCCTCGAGAAAACGAACACCTCGATCATCGGCCGCTTCTTCGTTTCGCTCGACGTCCACCTACGAGGATGCTCAAAAAGCGGGGACGTCATTCCTCGACTTCCCTCCGTCGTCATCCTCATCGCTGGCATCGCTCGGCTTCCCTCCCCCGCCAGCGGTGATGAAAGCCGTTCGCTCGTCGTCCCCTCATCTTTCGACCTCAGCTTCTACCTCGACCATCTCGTCTGAGGGCAAGTTCGAGTACGAGGTCGGCGAAATCTTTGACGCGTACGGACGGGAGAGTATGTACGCCCCTCCTTCCGGATGGACGTGGCAGACCGCGAGCGAGAAGGAGAAGAAGAGGATGAGCCGAGCGCTTGGATTTGACCTGGCTGCCATGGAGGAGATCATGGATGCTGGCGAACCAGAGGTCCAGAAACCGACGGCCGGGCGTGCGTTCGAGCAGAGGAAGAAGAGGCAGTCGATCATGACGTTCGGAGCGGTCAACCCGTCTTCGGCACCTCCCCTTCCTACCATCCCATCTCTCTCCAACTCGACTCAGACATCGATCGAGACATCGGACGACTCACCGACGACCCCGACAGCGCCGCTCATCCCGACCGAGAGATTCACGTCCGACGGTCCTCTGGTTGTCCCTCTGCCTCTGTCACCCGACGCCGAATCGGCAACATCCCCATCGTCGTCGAGCAGTGGCGGCGTCCATGCGTCACTGGGGGCAACCCTTCTTGGTCTCTCGTCCCCGATCGATTCCCCCGAGTCGGAAGGCAACGCACTTGGGATCCTGCCATCTCTCAGCCCACCAACGGCATCATCGTCAACTTGGCAGAGTCCCCTCAACCTCGCCAGCGATCTTCGCAAGCGCATCCAAGAGCGCTTGGACTGTTCGCCATCGACGAGCGCTGCCGCGTCGGCCCAGGGCCACGAACCCGACGAGGAGCTTGTCTTGGTCGGAGATCGACTAAACGACGGAGATAAGGAAACAACCGTCGACCTTGCCGCGTCTGTCGACGTGCTGCCGAGTCAGCAGGAGAAGGAGGGAGACGAAGATGCCTGGAGGGTTGCTGCGTCGGCTAGAAACATCCCGGCCTTGTCCACGTCTGCAACCAGAACTCCTCCCGCTCTCACGATCGACACCGGGCGTCCAATTGCACTCTCGTCGGAACGTCCTACCGTCTCCCGGGAGCCTTCCGTCAACAGTACCTCGAGCCTGACCTCTGCTCAAGCCAAAGAAGCCCTATACGGCCGGTCCGAGAAGGAGTTGGGGTCGTCCCCGGGTCCGGTACCCATCTCTTTCTTCGTTGGCAACAAGACCTCGGGGGTCTACAGTCGGAACGCGTACGCTTCCATGTCGCCTTCGCCACCCTCGACACCCATGGGCCTACACCCTGCACCTTCCGACCACGCTCACGGCGAGCCTCTCAACCCGTTCTCGCCAACGGTCGGTTTGTTCCCAAATGCAGGTTCCAGTGGAACGACTGCCGCACCCCCTCGGCCGGCTTTCTTCTCCTCCAGACCTAGATCACAGTCCTTCTCGGGTCAGACAGTTGAGATCGGTTTCCCGACATACAACCCGTGCGTCCCACTCGCTTTACTTGCCTGCGTGCTTTATACTGATTACATTTAACCCTCTGTTCTATCTAGCTCCTCGACCGGCTCTCCCCGCTCGTTCGCCACTCTTTCGTCGTCGCCCAAGTCGCCCAACAACGTCAACTCGAGACCATCGCTGAACATGCTCGGCATCGGTGCCAACGTTGCGATCCCTGACACTCCCTACATGCACCCGGCCCTCAAAAGACGATCAAGCGACAGGTCGTCGCCCCTCAGCGCTCCTCCTCGTGCGAGCTCGCCTCTCGGCAGGGAGAGTCCTCGGATCGCTTCAGCATCGCGCTTTGAGCAGCTCCACTCGCTCTCAAAACCGTTCGCTCGTGGGCCGATCGATCGCAGCGTCTCGTCCAAGGCCGCTCTGCCTTCACAACAACCGGTCGCTCCCTCTTCACCCTCTAGCACAGAACCGAACGGACAGACGAAAAAAGGCTTCAAGGGCTTCTTCTCGCGCTCCAGATCCAGGTCGGATGCTCGGCCACCGATCAAGTCAGAGCTAGAGGCACTGCAGCGTCCCCCAGTCCCCATGACGCCTGCCTCACCTCCACCAGTGTCGTACACACCTCCCTCGAAGCCCAGTTCCCGAGCTCCGGACAACGCCTCGCCACGACCTTCGGTCACGTCTCTCGAGCCCGGACAGTCACCCGCCGCACCTCCTCCGCCAGCCCTTGAACCCCCCTCATCGGCATCGTCCATGGTCTCGAGCATACCGTCACCCGCACTACGCACTCCCGGATCGTCTGTCGTCTCGCTCCCGTCGGCGTTGATGAAGGTCAACACCACCGCTTCCAGCCCCAAGCCGGCCAAATCTCAGTCGACACCCACCGAAACGGACTTTGCGGATCCGCTGCAGCCTCCTCGACGACCCTCTCGAACGGCGGGCTCATCGTCGTCGATCGGTAGCCACCTGTTGGCTGAGAAAACGCCGAGGAGCATCCTCAAGAGCCCCAAGAGTCCCCCAGCAACGACGTCCGCCAAAGTGGATGGGCCGCCCAGTCCCATCTTCCCCGAGAAACGTCTAGAAGAGCAACGAGAAGAGCAGAAGCACGACAATGTGAGTCTCCACTCGACTAACTCTGCCAGCATCTGCCCTGAAGCTGATCACGGCACTGGTGTTTCTTGCGCTTGCAGCCGTCGCCCTCAAGACCTCCATCGGACAAAGATCTCAATTGCAACCTTCCGTCCCCTCGAGAACCGACCCCGAAGCCTTCACCGCCAGCGCCCGAGGTCCAGGCAAGGTCTCCCCTCGCCCCGAAAACTCCTGTTGCTCCCCAATCTCGCAAGCGGTCTGGGCCTCCTCTGGACACGGACATTCACGGCTTCTACCTCCGACCAGGACAGCGACGACCATTCCGACTCCCAGAGGATTATCGAGAGAGCGAGAGCAAATGGGTGAGTGTCCCTCGAGTTTGCGTTTCATAAGGCCCTCGCTGACTAGCCACTTCACCCCTTGTGCAGAGGTCTATCCTTGCATCGACGCCCGCGGCTGCACTCAAGGACAAAAAGACGAAGAAGCTCGTCCGCGCCGGCGTTCCTCCTGCTCTCCGAGGAGAGGTTTGGGCCTTCTTTGCGGGTACGCGCGAAAGGCATCAGGTTGGCCAGTACACCAAGCTGCTTGAGGACGCCGAGGCCACGGAACTAACGAAGATCGACGTTGAACGGTCAGTCATCCCCATCATCTTCCCTCGATGCCTCTGACTGAGAGAACTCCTCTGTTCCTTAGAGCCTTTGCGGACCATTCCTACCTCAGCAACCCCGAGGAAGGCCAGCGCGACCTGTTGGACGTTATGCGAGCGTACGCTCAGTTCAACACTCGACTTCCCTACCAGCCTTGTACGCCCACGCGACTCGTCTCAGTCTGGTCCTTGCTGACTCGTCCGTCACGCCTTCGTTTCTCGCAGCGCTCATTTGCGTCGCCGGCGTTTCTTTGCTCCAAGCTTTGCCAGAGGATGCGTTCTACCTCATGGGCCATGTTGCCGACAAGTTGAAAGGCTACTACGACAAAGCGCTTCAAATCGATTCGCTTGTCTGGGTGTATCTCCTTGAGGCTGTCGACAAGGGTCTGGCTCGGCGTCTGGTCGTGAGTCTCCTGCTTGTGTCCACAGTACTCCCCATTCCCTGACACGTATCTTCCATCGGACAGATCGACTGCCGAGTGGACATGACCAAGATCCTCTCAAGGTGGCTCCTCCAGATGTTCGTCCGGTTCTTGCCCTTCGACACGCTCTTGCCGATCTGGGACGTGTTCTTCACCGAAGGTACGCCTCTTCATCCTACCCCCTCGTTGTCAGACCTCGAGACTGACTCTCCTTTCCATCCAGGTGTCACTTGGCTTCTCCGAATCGCTTTGGCCGTCGTCATAGTGCAGAAATCCAGGCTGCTCGACACACACCGCCTCAACACCCCGCAGCAGATGGAGCACTTCCTCCTTCATCTCCCGCAGGACGAGCTCCTGTCTGCCAACAGCCTCATCACCACCGCAGACAACCTCAAGGTCAACACGAAGGACGACGACATGAAGCGTTGGCGAAAGAAGGCCGTCGACACCCTCATCAGCTCACGCGCTGCCCAGTCTGAACGAGATCGACGAGCGGCACGCAACGGGAAATCTCCCACTTTGGCCCGTTAGATAGAAATCGTCATCAAATGTACCGCTGTCTCATCATTCTTTGCTTCTCACCCGCACACAACATCTCCCTCCACTTATCGATTATCTCATATCACTTTCGTATACATGCGTGTTTTGCTCTAGACCTCCGCTCCAAAAGCTCGTAAGATCATAAATCGTTCTACCTTTTAGAACCCGTACCGAGCCCTTGCCTGCATCGCTCGGGCTTGTGCGGTTCTCTCGCGCAGGTCCTGCACCCGTCCGTCCAAACGCTCCCCGTCCCTTCTCCGCTGCTCTAGCACAGCGTCCGGTCGCTTGAACCTCCTGAGGGGCTTGAAATCGTCGCCCAAACTCGTCGGAGGCGCCGAAAGAGCGGTGAGATCGATCACTCGAGGCGAGGCAGAGAAGTTGGAGACCTCGCGGAAGAGGAGTGTGGTCTCGGTCTCCAGTTTCCTCCAGTCGTCGGTCCTCGTCCTGTGGCCGTCGGGTGTCGAGGGTGCATCCTCTTCCGGCAGAGACGACGAGGAGGATCCGGTCGGACTCGAGGGCTCGAGAGTCGGGAGAGAGGGGAAATAGCTGCGGGAAGGGAGCGTGGGGAGCGTCGACAGAAGGTCCTGAGATTTGAGGAACGTGTTCTCTTCTCGGACACACTTGAGAGCACCTCGAAGGGCCTCGATCTACAGAGACAAGAATCAGAAAATAATGTCAGCAACTAGCAGTATGACCCGTCGGAGGCATCTGACCTACCTGCTCGACCAAGTAGTTGGTCTCCAGGCTGCCCTCGACGGCGAGATCTCCGACGACGGGCGATGAACCAAGCCCAGGTGCTACCGAAGTAAAGACTGTCAGTCTCATGGCCAGCGGTCGCAGACAGCAAAGGAACGAGCGGGGCGCACTTCTTTTCTCCGGATCAACCTGAGTCTGCTTGAGTTTGGTGTTCTCTTGCTGAGCTTGTTCCAACTCAGCCTTGACGAGCTCCAAGTTGTCCTCCAAAGTACGCTCCTGCCGCCTAGCCTGTGCCGCCTCGGACTCGAGCTCCGTGATGGTCTCAGCCTGCAAAAAGGAAGGAGCGACGTGTCAGGATATCGGTCTTTGAGAAATAGAAGGTAAGAGTGATGAACTCGCCTGTTGCTTTGAGGTCTCAACACGCCTTTCCAGGAGCTGGATCTTGACGGTCGACTCCTGAGCGACTTGGTCCTGGTATGTAGACAGGTGACGAAAATGACAGTCAGAATGGGATGAAGACAGCACGACACAGGGAAGGAACGTACCCGCTTTCGGACCTCAAGCGAAAGGTCGCGGACTTCGCTCGTGAGTTTGGCGACCTGCTGCTCGGCTTCAACGTTGACTTGGGCAGCAGCTGCAAGTTTCTGGGCACGCGCGATCCAAGGAGCGACGAATATGACTGAGGGGGATCACATGTATCTGACGGTCAGTAGGTAGCCCTTACCTCACTATGGAGCACAGAAGAGACTCACCCTCGTGGGCCTGATCCTGCTCCATGAGGACGGGCAGGAGCGCGGACGCCTCTTCGCCGAGTCGAGCGACGAAATCAGCAACCGTCTCCCAGGGTTCGTCAACCTCACCAGTCACCTCGAGAGTAATCTCCTTCAGGAAGTCGAGGATGGCCGACAGCTGAAGAGGTGCCTTGGAGGTCCGGATTTCGCCAACATAGTTGCCAATACGTTGCGCCAGCTGTCGAAGCATCGAGGGTGTCAGTCTCGTGCCTGAGCACTTGCAAAGAAGGCAAGACGGACCTGGACGGCAAAGTTGACCGAGTTCGAGACGTGATCCGTGAGCGCCTGCAGAGGTTCGAGCAACTCAACGTTGAGGGCCGACGATGACTTCACCACGTCCTCGACGCGGCGAACAATTTTTCTGGAGATCAGGCAAGCAAACGGAGCGACGGTCAGTCTCTTGAGGATACGCTGTGATTTTATTTTTTTTGGAAAGACTGCGAACCTGGAAGACACCTTGGCTGACTTGACGAGGTCCAGCAGTTCTTGGATCGGGTCGTACATGGCACCCTCCAAGGTAAGACCTCCTTCGTCGACGTCGATTTCTGCAAAAGTAGGCCTTCATTGGTCAGTCCGAAGATCAGGAGACACAAGACGTTTTGAGACTAACCTGAGTCCTCCGAGGCCGCTACGATGACTTGACGAGCAAAGCCGACGGCTGCTGCGAAGTTGTCGAGGTCCAAGTCGAACCCGTGGACGAGGTCGAGTTGCCGTACGCCAAGGTCGAAGTTAGTCTCTCCGAAGAACGTTCGGGCGAGGTGCTCGTATTGAGGCAGGAAGCTGAGCAGAGTCCAAACCAGTCAATCGTCAGCTGGTGATTATACAGGGAGAGGGTCACAGGCTTCTGGTGCACGAACCGGAAGATATCGCCCATGCACTCTGTCTCCTTGAACTCGTCCGTGCGGAGGAGCGCGATGTGGTGGTCGATGCGCTTCTCGACGTTGGAGAGCTCGTGGTAGATGGCCGCCGTCTTGGTGTAGGTCTCGGTCGAACTGCCCCTGAGGGAGGCGGCGAAGCGACGGTTGAGCATGGTGAAATGAGAGATCTGACCCCTCATCTGTGGTTTTCGAACAAGATTCGTCGTCAGCAAAAGTTGATGCAGGGTAAACGAGTCACGTGACGCACCTCGCAAGTGCCGACGAGAGTCTCTGAAGCTGCGGCGTGAAGAGCCTCCGGGATCCCGTTCGTCTGGCCGACCACCTCGTTGATGAGGGCGGACTTGAGCGCCAACCGGTCGAAGAAAAGCACGCATCGAGCAGCGTCTGCGTCGAGTTCAAAGTAGACCTGCGGGAGGTAGTTCTGTGGAGGGGACAGCGGATCTATCGCGTCAGCAGTAAGTCGACGGTGGAGCAATGCAGGTTGACTGGACGCACCCGGACGATGGAGAGGTGTTCCCACGCCTGAGCAGCCTCCACCTTGAGCAGCTCCAAATCAATCATCTTGGCTTGAGCCTTCGTGGCCGAGGACTGCAGCCGGAGGTTGATGTTGATGACCGACTGCGACTGGGTCGACAGCGACGCACTCTCCGTAATTTGGGTGGCGTGCAACTGCCGGAGCGAGTCCATTTCGCTGTGAAGGAGGTCGCAGAGGGTCAGTCCAGCAGATTCAAAAGCAGTAGAAGAGAGAAGGCCTACGCACACTTGCATCTGAAGGACCAGATCGCGGAACTGGACAATGGTGCTCTGATGATCGAGAAGCGCCTCCTCGAGATCGTCGTTGCGGAACTTCTCCTCCCGGTACATCGACTCTCGGTGGTCTGCAAGTGAAAGGGTACGAATCAGCAATCTTTCAGGTGTCGCAAATGATACAAAGCGACGACGTACCGATCTCCTCTTGCAGCTGCTTCTCGGTCTCCAAGTGGTTCTCCTCCAGCTCGTCGTTGAGCTCTCGTAGCGCCTCCAAGTCCTCGATGGCGATCCGTTGTTCCTCGAGTTTCTGCAAAGGCGAAAGCGATCATCAGTGAAACGTTCCTAGGTGAAGGAGCGACCCGACGCACCTCGCCCATGGCCAAGTTCTTCTCCGTCAACAGCTCCAGCATGTCCTCCGCTCCCAGCGCGTCGTCCAGCTGGATCTTAAGGTCTTCCACCAGGATCTCCGCAGAATCAAGACTCTCCTGGAGCGCGTCGTACTCGGCTGCGCGTCCGGAAACAAGTGACAGGTCAGTGAATGGCCCAGGGAGAGGAGTGAGAAAGCAGACGACGGACCTTGCAGACCAGACGTGTCGGCCAAGTCTTTCTCCAGCGCAGTGATACGAGAGCGATGGTCCCTCTCCGCCTCAGATGACATGTCTCTCAATCTAGAAGCGAGTACAGGCGAATGTTCAGTGATTGACCGAAGGACAGTTGGGTCGAAGGACATGAAGCAAGGGACGCACCGAATGAGAGCCTCCTTCAGTCGCTCGTTGTGCTTCTCCAACTGAACGAAAGCCACGCTCGACTTTTCAGCCCCTTCCTCAGGAGGTCTCTCGTACTCCGCATTGACCTCCTCCAAAGCCAACACGTCGTCCTCCAACCCGCCGACCTTCTCGCGCTCGCCCTCGAGCTCCAACTCGAGCGTCTCGCACTTTTCCTCGGCAAACTCCTTGTCGAGCGTGACCATCTCGAGCTGGTCGGTCAGGTCGGTCAGGCGAGACTCGAGGCTGGCGTTGGTCGTCGTGAGTTGGTTGGAAAGGAGTCGCTCCTGAGAGAGGGTGGCCTGCAGAGTTTGAAGTTTGTCTGAAAGAAATCCAAGCGCGTCGCTCGATAGTCAGAAACCGCCCAGAAATCAGAAAGGGATTGAGCTGAACTCACTCTGCATGACTCCCAGTCCCCTCTTGAGATCATCGACCTCTCGCACTTGTCCTTCCAGCGCTCTCAACTTCTCAACCTCTTCGACCCTCTTGCCCTCCAGAACCCTCAACTTGATCTTCAACTCTTCCATCCCTTGATCTCTCCTCGTCGGACCTTCAGTCGCAGGTGGCAGAGGGACAGAAGGTTTTGAAGGCGAGGCGGAGGACGATGACGGTCTGCGCTGGAGTGGGGTAAGTTGAGTGCGGACCGCCTGGGGAGAAACGGGAGCTGGAGCTTGCGCAGTCCTCTGAGTGGAGGAAGATAAGGGAACCGGAGCTGTAGGGCGAGAGGATTTCGAAGGGGATGCAACTCGGGATGAAGGCGCCGTGGGCTTGACAGGCGAAGCGACCCTTGACGAACTTGCCGTCCCTCCCGCGGAAAGGGTTTGAGGAGCCCTCCGAACGCCAGCAGGAACTGCACCAGGAGCTGTTCGTGAAGCAGCGAGTCGACCAGGAGTCGCCGTACCTGGACCGGTTGAGGATGTAGAGGTAACCGACGACGGCCGGCGGGACAAGGAGGGAGGGGTCGGTCGCGCAGTTGCAGGCATGGAGGAAGGAGGAGGTCCGCGCGTCGCGACCGACGGACGAGGCTTCAATGGCGAGGCGGCAGTCGGAACGGGTGGAGGCGGCATGGCCGACGTCGATGAAGAGGACGACATGCGTGCTGACGAGGCCGGGCGAGGAAGGGGTGCGTTTGAGGAAGCAGCTGAGGCCGAGGAGGGGGGACGTGAAGGCTAGGGCGGACGAAAGGCAGAGGATTGTCAGCAAAACGAAGTTCAGCTCAACATCGACGAGACTCGCCATGCTGAGGACCTTGATCTGGCTCGGTCGGATGAACATGCCGTGCAGAGGCTCGCAGGTAAAGTAGCGCTCATCCTTGACGGACCCATCGTTCTTGCCTGTCGGGGTCGAGCTGAGAGGGGGGGACCGTACCTCGTCAGCTT
The DNA here is from genome assembly GCA_014825545.1 of Cystofilobasidium capitatum. NCBI lineage: Eukaryota > Fungi > Basidiomycota > Tremellomycetes > Cystofilobasidiales > Cystofilobasidiaceae > Cystofilobasidium > Cystofilobasidium capitatum. Next base: position 625,315 of record MVAJ01000002.1, read on the forward strand.
CCTACCTTCCACCGTGTCTTTTCTCCCGTCTGATGCAGCCCGGTATACGCACAGTTCGACGCCGACCCACTTGCCAGCCGCAAAGGGAGGGTTTGAGCCTGCCCAGCGGACAATGCCCTGACCGGCTGCGATCTCGACGCGCGCGCCGACGACGACGTCCTGACCGAGAGGAGGCGGCCCTCCAGCGGCAGACGAAGCGCGAGACATGGCCCTGGTCGAGACTCGTGCGAGTGTCGTCTCGAGATGTTTTGCGTGGATGTGCTCTCGAGGCTGGAGTCGAAGGGGATGATTGTTGGGTCGAAGTTCAAGCCCAGCCCTCTCGCGAAGCTCAGCTGGAAGGAAGCGCAACTCGACCCAGCCCTGGCCCCCCTCCCGCCAACCCAACGGCGTGAATCTGACCCATCGTTCAGCTTGGATTGATATCGGCTTTCTGCGAATTCAGAACCGACTACTTTTGTGAAGGTGGTCAAGTGGGCGACGCCTCGTACTGCTCTCGGTGCTTCGGGTTGGCTGCGCTCGCCCGCCGCCGTGGCCTGTCGACCTGACCCCCATCCAGTCGTTTATTACGAACGCTCTTCTTTTGCCTTACCCTCTCCTCTTCTCCTTCTTTTCTCTCCTCTCGAAATGGTCAAGAATGTCTGGCTCGACTGTGACCCTGGTGCGCGTCTCCTCTCGCTGCGGCCAGCTCTTTCCTCGCCCTCACCCTTCAGCCCATCTCCGTCCACTTTGCTTCGCCCTGGTCCCATACTGACCTGCTCTCGTTTCCTCCTTTGCAGGACACGACGATGCGATCGCTCTCCTCCTAGCTCTCGAGCTGCCCTCGATCAACCTGCTCGGCGTGTCGACCGTGAACGGCAACTCGTCCCTCGAACGAACGACGATAAACGCCGCTACCCTGCTGGCCATGTACCGCAGTCCCGAGGACATCGAACTCCACCGAGGTGCAGTTCGACCTAGTGGAGATGTCGACTACGACGAGTTTGCAGCTGAGACGATTCATGGCAAAAGCGGGTGCGTTCTCTCCTCCCTCTTTCTTTCTCCCTCCCTCGCTTCTCGCCGGAAAACGACCGGCGGAGATATCCGCTGACCGAACCGTACCCTTCCTCCCTCAGACTCGACGGTGTCGAACTCTTGCCTTCCGAAGACAGTCCCGCCGTCAAGCACCACCTCGCCAAAGCTCCAAAGGGAACCAACTCGGCCTCGTCCGCCATGGCCAAGTCGATCAAGCAGACGTTTGACCGGACGGGCAAGAAGACGTGGGTCGTCGTTACGGGTCCATGCACGAACGCGGCTGCGTTCATGAAGGAGAGCGAGGACGTCGTGAGGGAGTGCGTCGAGGGGTGGGTCGTTATGGGTGGTGCTTTTGGTGAGAGGGCCCTTTTTGACCTGCTCATGGATGTGTTTGCGCAGCAACAACTGACAACGTCTTTCCTCTCCTTTCCGCAGGAATTCCTCAATGGACCCCGGTCGCCGAGTTCAGTAAGTTTCCTCGCCCTAAGCAGCTGTCGAGCGCCAGAAACTGATCAGGTGGTTCCTGCTTGTGCACAGACATCCACACCGACCCCGCAGCCCTGCAAGCTCTCCTCCGCCCGCACCCTTTCCCACCTGTCATCCTCGACCCCCTCAACATAACGCACACGGCCATCTTCACCGAGTCCATCCAAAAGCGGCTTTTGCATCCCGACGGTACTTCTGCTGAGGGCGAGCTGTGGAAGAGTCAGGGGAAGAGCGATGTGAGGTGGATGTTGAGTACTTTGGTTACGTTCTTTGTGCGTTTTCTTTTTCCCTCCTCTTGACGCTCCTTGAAACGATCTCATTGACAGTGCACCTTTCCGATCTTGCGCTGAATTCAGGCCAAGACGTACCGCGACGTCTTCGGGTTCATGGACGGTCCGCCGATCCACGACGCCCTGTGCGTCTCGTGGTTGGCCAACCCCGAGTTCTTCCGGGGCCAGTGGGGCAACCTCGAGGTGGGCTCTGTCGACGAGGGAGCCGAGGGGCGAGGGGAGACGAGGTTGGTCAAGGGGGAGGAGTGGAAGAAGATTTCGTTCGAGGAGGGGAAGGATGGGAAGGGTGGAAACTGCTTTGCCTTGATGGAGCTGGACGTGAGTCCCCACCCTTCTTCCTCATACAAAACATCCAGAAACTGACACCCTTCTCTCTTTGGTTGCTGGTTTCTCCAGGGTGACGGCTTCTGGAATTCGTTCCTCGAGTGCGTCGACAGTGTGGAGAAAAAGATCCTCGCCAGCTCGCTCTAAGTGCGGCTGCTGAGACGAAGTATCAAAACGTTGTAGATGACTGCAAAGTCTTAAGAGATGAGGATGCCACCTTTGTATCGTGCAAAGAAAGGGAGAGAGAGAAAGAGGAGGAAGAAGGGAAGAGTCAGCGTTTGGATGGGCGGCGTAACTATGGAGTTACGGGGTGACTTACGCATACGTGACGAGCGGCGCAAGATGGGCCCTTTGCGCCTTCCTCCAGGCCTTCCTTCCTCCCATACCTCTCCCCATCTCTTCTGCTTTATCCTCTGTCTGCAGCGGTCCCCCGTATACCCTCACGTCCTCTCTCGGATCTTGCTCCAGGTATCGCCCCACCCAACCACCCCGTTCAGTCCAGGGCGGAATCTCTTCGTCGAGCTCGCCTTCGCCTTGGAAAAGCCTCTGCTGGCCCTCTGCAACCCCCTACGCAAATCCCCCTTCCCCCTCCCGTCGCCAACCCCATCGGCTGATGGCCAGCTCTCGTCGGTGAAGAACGTCCCGCCTTCCACCATCCGATGCAGAACTCGTCCTCCCACCCACCCCCTCCCAACCTGGCCCTCCCTCCGGGCCTCGCGCCCCCTCCAGGGCTAAGCTCCCTTCCCCCTCCTCCCTCTGGCCCTCCACCCGGCATCGCACCCGCCTCGACCGCTCCCCAGCTCGACCAGGCAGGAAAGGATGACAAGAACGGAAACTCGCTCGTCACGATCGTCAAGGCGCAGATCGTCTTTCTCTTGAGTAGCATCAACGAGGACAGTTTCACGTCGAGGGTCAACGACATCCGACAGGTCAGTTCCTTCCTTTGCCCTGCTCACCCCCATCGCGCATCTGTCTGACCCGAACCGGTTTCTGCTCGTCACCTCGTAGCTCTCCGACCACCATGGGCCCGAGATCTACCACTACTTCCTCCGCCGACTCGTCAACGCCAACGCCGCCACGCTCAACTCGGGCTCCAACGGACCTGTCCCCAGCGGCGGCAACATGGTCTGGCGACTGATGGTGCTGGAGGGAAAACGTGTCGCCCGTGACGTCTTGCTAGGTCCGTCATTCTTTGTCCTTCCCCTCGCTCGCCTAGGAGGATGATTGAGAGCGGCAAGCTGACTTCGTTTTCGTCCATCTTCCCTCCCTCGGCTTCCTCGACTGCAGGCAACCAGTTTGCCCAGGCCATCGCAAAGGCCGACCCGACTGAGCTCTTCCGGTCCTTCTCCTTCACCCACTTTGCCAACCGCATCTCGCTCAACCCGGCCGAGCGCCTCACCCTCGGCGCGGGTCTGCTCACGCCGTCCAACCAGACCGTCGGCCCTCGCATCCTCGACCAAGGGCGACATCTCGTTCAGGACAACTTTCAGGCTGCAATGGAGGGTCTTCGATCGACGACGGCGGTCTGGTTCGACGATGAGACCGACCTTAGTCCCGGCATGGGCACACTGTTGCTGTCGACGCTGCTGTCGACCAACGGGGCGCCCTTGCTCGACGGCGAGCAGCGCAGGTCGCTCTTGATGGCCATGACGGCCAAGTTTTCGGCCGGCTTCCTCGGATCGACCATGAACTCGCTGCCCCTGCCTCTGTCGGGTGTCAGTCTGCCCGAGTTCCTGTGCGAGCTCGGCCAGGGTACGGCCGACGTGCAGGCCCTCCGGACGCTGTTGGTCCGTTGGTGGGGTGGGGTTGACGGGTTGCAGGATAAGACCAAGGCGATGATCACTGGCTTGGCGGAGGTGCTTGCTCAGGGTGAGCTCGGAGGTGTCGATGCTGGCGCCGTTGTCAGAGCTCTCATCAGCCTGGTTCGTTCTCTTCTTTTTGCTGCCAAAAACCGGACGTAGCTGATCGACCAGCCCTCTCGTTTCGCCTTTAGGACACCGACAATCAGATCGATTGGGCCAGCATGGTCGCCTCCTTCGGCTCCAGCATTCACCCCCACATTCTGCTTGTCCCCGCCGTCCTCCCTCTCCTCCTTTCCCTTCTGGCTCTCCCTCCCCAGACTCCAAGGGCACCCATCTCGGCCCTCTTCGCCCCCGACTCCACCTACTACGCCACTCACCCTCTCATCGTCCTCCAAATCACTGAGCTCCTCCTGTCCCTCCCCCAGGAGACGTTCTCGCTGGCGCTCATCTCGAGCCTCGAAAAGGTCGTCACGCCAGAAGACGTGGCCGACGTCAACCCCGCTTGGGTCGGCAGCGGTTGGAACTCCAGGGAGGTTTACGACCTCCTCCGTCGGGCCAGCGAGCACCCGGAGGAGAGGATCAGGGAGAGGAGTCAGGAGATTCTGGAGGGTGGCATGCAAAGCCGGTTGGAGCTCATTTTCTTGGGTCTTGTTCAGACGCCTGTTTGTCCCTTTCTCTCTCTTTCCATCCGCCCTTCGTTAACCTCGACATCGATCTGACGGTCCCCTTTGCACGCTCTCGGCGGTATCGCAGAAGCCTTACGCCCCCGTCCACGCTGCCATCCTCTCGCGCCTGCTCGACCTCTTCTTCACCCACCACGCCCAGAACGCCGTCCTCTTCACCCGGCTCTGGCAGACCGAGCCAGACGTCCTGCGCGAGTACTTCGGCCGCGTGTTTGGGGCGAGCGAGATGAACCTCCAGACGATCGTCGAGATAGCTGAGGCTGTCGGCGCGGTCGGGTCGCTTTTGAGCAGGAAGCCGTTTGCGTTTGCGCTGGATGTCGCTGCGCTCGCTGCTAAATCGGACTCTGTCAACCTCGTTCAGGTGCGTTTGCCCTTGCTCGCTGGTCATGTTCAGAGAGCTCGCCTGACCTCATTTTCTTTGATCGCTGCAGTACCTCGAGGACTCGATTGCTGCCAACGAGGACGAGTTCGTCGAGGCGACGCTCGACTTTCTCAGCCACAAGGTTTCGAGCGAGCTCGTTCGACAGGAGTCCGACGCCGACGCCGTCACGGTCGCCCTCTCCGCCCCCGTCGTCGGAACGTTCCTTCGAACCCTCTCCAAGAGCACCCTCTCGGACGCCCAGAAGGCAACGTTTGACGACCTTCGCCTTCGAGCCCTGCAGCTCTACCCTCGACTGCTCAACCTCGTTCCGGGATCCGACGCCGAGCACGGCTTTGAAATCGTCGGGTTCACCGAGGAGACCGAGGGCGAGGTCGACGGCATCTACCGCAGGATGTACGACGACGTCGACAGCGTCCCCGTCGAGACGGTCGTCCAGTACCTCGCCGCCTGGCGCGAGTCGGCCGACGTGCAACGCCAGAAGATCTTTGCGTGCATGCTCTACACCCTGCTCGACGAGTACAAATTCTTTCACACGTACCCTCCTCGCCAACTCGCCCTGACCGGTCAGCTGTTCGGAGCCCTCATTCTCCGGCACCTTATCGACGGCATCCCGCTCAAGGTCTCGCTCCGTTACGTGACCGAGTCGCTCAAGTCGACCCCGGACGCGCCCGCCTCGTCGTTCGAGTTCGGGTTCATCTCGCTCCAGTCGTTCCAGGCTCGCCTCGCTGAGTTCCCCGAGGTGTGCGAGGCCATCGTCGCCATTCCCCACCTGCACGAGTCGCACCCCCACCTCATCGAATTCGTCCGAACAACCCTGGCCGACCGTGATGCCGAGCGAGCCAAGGGCCACATCGGCGCCAACGGAGAGGTCATCATCCCCATCTTCAAGGCTCTCCGACTCGACTCGTTCGACCTGTCTGACCCTCTCGAGGAGCCCGACGAGGACACATCGGACCGAATCCTGTTCATCGTCAACAACCTCGCGCCCAGTAACTTTGACTCTAAGCTCAGTGACATGAAGGACGCGTTCCAGCCCCGCCACTCGAGGTGGTTTGCCCAGTACTTCATCGGCAGCCGAGTCTCGGTCGAGCCCAACAACCACTCGCTGTACATGCAGTTCATCGAGGGCCTCGACCGGGCCCAGTTCGAGAAGCATGTCCTGTACGAGACCTACAACAAGACGTACACGCTCCTCAACTCTGAGAAGACGGTCTCGCAGGCCCAGGACCGAGCGACGCTCAAGAACCTCGGATCGTGGCTCGGACGGCTCACGCTCGCGCGCGACCTGCCGCTCAAGTTCAACCAGCTCTCCCTCAAGGACCTCCTCATGGAGGGCTACGACGCTAAGCGGCTCATCGTCGCGATCCCGTTCGTGTGCAAGGTGCTCGAGCAGTGCGCCAGGTCCAAGGTCTTCCACCCGCCCAACCCCTGGCTCATGGCCGTCCTCCGCCTCCTCGTCGAGCTCTACCACACGGCCGAGCTCAAGCTCAACCTCAAGTTCGAGATCGAGGTTCTGTGTAAGACGCTGGGCATCGACCTGGCCAAGATCACACCGACAACCTTCATTCGGGACCGACCGACCGAGGTACCCGGTGTCCAGACCATCACCCAGGACCTCGAGCGACTGTCGATGGCCGGAGGCTTCGCCAGCACCGAGCCCGGACGAACGTCCATTTCGGTCTACCAGACGGAGGCAGCTGCTGCCGCCGCCCAGGCTGCTCTCAACCGCAAGGTTGACGAGCTCATCGCCGACCTGCCCGCCTACCTCGTCTTCCCTCCCGAGACGATCCCATTCAACTCGAACGCTACGTTCAAGCGATTCGTCTTCACGGCCATCGAGCGCGCCATCCGCGAGATTGTCGTCCCCGTCGTCGAGCGCAGCGTCACCATCGCCGGCATCTCGTCGCGGGACCTCATCACCAAGGACTTCGCGACCGAGGGCGACGAGACCAAGATGCGCAAGGCCGCCCACGCAATGGTCCAGAATCTCGCCGGAAACCTGGCCATGGTCACCTCCAAGGACCCGCTCCGAAGCAGCATCTTGACCAGCGTCCGAGCGCTGCTCATGCAGAACGGCTTCAACGACGTGCGTCTTACTTTCCGTGTTCGCGAGTTTTGCCTTGAGTACTGACTGTCCTCCCTTGAACTGTTTGCAGGCTACCTACGAGGCCTCCTCGAACGCCGTTGTCGCCGCCAACTTGGACCTCGCCGCCTCCGTCATCAAGAGAGCCGCCCAGGACAAGGCCATCTACGACGTCGACGAAACCCTCTCCGCCGCCTTTCAGCTCCGACAGCGACATCGGGAGCAGAATAACAACCAACCCTTCTGGGACGGAACCCAGCCTCCTGTCAACGTCAACATCCTCCCCGACATGCTTGGCGTTCGACCAAACGGCCTGCTCCCTCAGCAGATGGAGGTCTACGAGGAGTTCGCCAAGCAGAAGTCGCCCAAGGCTCGAGCTGGCATCGTCAACGGCGGTGTCGACAACAAGCTCCAGCGACCCGGCGTCATCGACCGACTGCGAGGACTGCCTCTCGGCTACCGAACCCCCTCGCCTGCCAGCGAGGCCATGCTCGAGTCGGCCGCGGCCGCCCCGACCAGCCTCAGCAGCGACCAGAGCGTGATGAAGTTCCAGCAGATCATCTCCGAGATTGACAAGTTCATCAGCCAGTCTGGCGTCTCGAGCCTGTCGACCTTGCCCCAGCACCACGACCTCAAGATGGCCATCCGACAGATCCCCGTCATCGCCGCCCAGTCTTTCAACCGTGATGAAACGGCGCTCGCATTCTCCCAGAAGGTCGTTCAGCTGCTCTACCGAACCGACTCTGTCCTCGGTCGAGAGGTCTTCGTTCTCGTCCTCCAGCGGCTCTGCGAGCTCTTTCCCAAGGTCCAGAAGGAGGTTGTCAACTGGCTCATCTACGCCGAGGACGAGCGCAAGTTCAACGTTCCTGTCACGGTCGCCCTCGTCCGAGCCGGTCTCATCAGCATGGTCGAGCAGGATGTCCAGCTCGCCCACTTTGTCCTCCGCGACCTCCGACCGGCCACCATCAACTTCACCGCCGCCTTTGTCCGAGAGTGCCTCCTCGGTGAGCAGCCCTGCGCTACGCGGGCTCAGCTCGCCAACTCTCTCGAGGCCCTCGCTCGATCTGCTCAGGCTGGCAAGGCCCCTGACAGGTGAGTGTTCACGCTGCCCACCTTCTCTGCTATTGATACTGACTCGCGCTGTCAACTCTGACTATCTAGTGTTATCCGACTGCTCGAGGAGATCGCTGGTGGCGTTCAGGCTCCGGGCCAGCAGCAGGCTGTCGAGACCGAGGTTGCTTTGCGAGACCGCCTGGCCTACTACTTCCTCGAGTGGGTCCGACTCTTCCAGCAGGCACCCTCGGCCGAGCAGGCCTTCGTCAGCATCGTCACCAACCTCCAGGGTCAGGGCATCCTCAAAGGAGACGAGGTCACCTTCCTCTTCTTCCGTGTCTGCGCCGAGGTCGCCGTCGAGGGATACGCCAAGCTCAAGGTCGCCGACCCTGTCGCCGCCCTCATCCCCATGGACGCCCTCTCCAAGATTTTCATCCTCCTCCTGAAGAACTACGGCGACCCCAACGGTGCCGAGGTCGACGAGTCCAAGATCAGGTACCTCAACAAGATCCTCTCGATCGTCGTCCTTGTCCTCGTCCGATCCCACGAGGAGCTCGGCCCGGAGTTCGATCAGCGACCGTTCTTCCGGTTCTTCTCGTCTATCCTCAATGACCTGCATTCGATCGAGCCTCACATCAGGACCGCCTATGCCGGTTGCCTCCGGGCCTTCAGGTTTGTTTTGTTGCGCGCTACTTTGTCCAATTGGCGATCCTCAAACTGACTCCATCCCCTCTTTAACTTTTGCAGCAGCAACACCTTGTCCATGCTTCAGCCTACCCTCCTCCCCGGATTCGCTTTCTCGTGGATGTCGCTCATTTCGCACCGGCTCTTTATGCCCAAGCTCCTCGCGTCCAACAAGGAGAAGGTGCACCCTACTCTACTCGGTGTTTGCTGTGTACTTCGCTGACCTCGGTGACACGCTTTTGCAGAACTGGCCCGAGTATCACAGCCTGCTCATCTCGCTCTTCAAGTTTCTTGGACCCTTCCTCAGCGCCCCCAAGCTCCAGGACGCCTCGCGGGCTCTCTACAAGGGCACGATGCGCATCCTGCTCGTCATCCTGCACGACTTCCCCGACTTCCTGGCCGAGTACTACCTTTCGCTCGCCGAGGCCCTGCCCGCGCACTGCGCCCAGATCCGCAACGTCGTCTTCGCGGCCTTCCCGCGCAACATCACTCTGCCGGACCCGTTCACGTACGACTTTGAGCTCGCCGACGGCCACAAGCAGATCGTCCCCGTCATCGCGTCGGACTACGTTTCGATCATCTCGGAGGCCACCCACACCGGGTTTGACCACTGCGCCTACTCGATCGAGCTCGTCGACGTCCACATCCCCGAAGCGATGAAGAAGGTTGTCGGCGCGGCCGCAGACGGGTCGGTCCGGTACAACCTGCCGTACCTGAACGCTGCCGTCTTGTCGATCGGAGTCCACGCTGTCAACTACCTGATGCTCTCGCCCGGAGGCGTCAAGGTCAACTGGACGTTCGAGGCCAACCAGCCTTCGGTCGCTGCCATCGAGAGGATGGCCACCATGCTTGACAACGAAGGTGCGTCTGACCGTCTCCTTTCTCCCTTGCGACTCTCAGACTGACATGATGTCTTCTCTCTCGCTCACACCTGCAGGCCAGTACCACCTGATCTCGTCCATCGTCAACAACCTCCGCCACCCGTCGGCCCACACCCACTGGTTCTCGCACCTACTCCTGCACCTGTTTGCGACCCAGATCGAGTCGACCCCGACGGCAGGCTCGACGCCCGTCCCTCTGGCCGAGATCATCGCTCGGGTCCTGCTGGAGCGCGTCGTTGTCGCCCGACCTCACCCTTGGGGAGTGCTCGTCACGTTCATCCAGATGCTTCGACTGCCCGGCTTCTGGAACCAGGAGTTCGTTCGACGGTCCAGGGAACTCGAGGCCATGTTCAAGGTGTGCGCGGCTTAAAGGACACTTTTCAACGCAGCTCCATCATCCTTTCGACCCCCCCCCCCCTCTACTCGCTTCTCATTTGCAACTCTTTGTTCCAACACCCTCCCCCCTCACACAACTAGAAGTACCAAAAGTTTGCTCTGCATCTCTCTCTACTCTCTCCTCCTCCTCCTCTTCTTGGGGCTTTGAAAAGTAATCCTATCGACCAACAGAAACGAATTCGACAGAGGAAACCCAGGTTGCGGTTTTTCTCTGCTTGCCTTCCTTTCTCACGCCCTTTGCCCTTCTCTCTCCCTCCCAGTCTATAATCCTCACGAGCTCCTCACCTCTCTTTTCTCTCTCTCATCCAACCAGTCTCTTGTGTGTATCATCCCCATGAAATGTAGTTTCTCTTTCTAAAGAGTGCGCAAACTGAAAAAGTTGAAGACTTCGCGCAGCAGGGCAAAAGCGACGACTTCTCGTTCCTTCCGAACGAGCTCGCACCTCGGACCACGACTCCTTTCCCCTCCCTCCCTTAGCCCCTTTACTCACGAGTAATCGACAAAAAGCTCGACATGTAAGCACTGAGTCCGGCTCGTCAGGTGCTGCTGGTCCTGACGTTGAGTCTGTGCTCTGCTCTTGGCCAGGTCCTCGTCCACGGTGCCTTCCCTGCCGTACGACCTGCATGCCCAGATCATCCAGGCCGCCATCCAACCTCGCCAGTACACCTTCTCCGAGGACGAGACCGACGACCTGTCGGACCGACGCCGGCTGCTCTACCAGCTCTGCCTCGTCAACAAGGAGTTCTTTGTACGTATCCTCAAGGGGTCCGTCGCGCTTGGACATCGTGTGACGACGGCCCAAGCCGACCGACCGATCCACCCCTCTCTTGCTTCCTCGTCCTCGCTCGTCCGACCAAGTGGCTTACCCTCGCTCGCCTCCTGTTGGCTCTTTGCTCGCAGGACATCGCCCAGCCACTTCTGTTCTCCGAGGCCGTCTTCACGCAGACGAACGTCTTCCCTCGCAACCCGCAGGAGGAAGAGCGGCCGTTCCTCTACTTCAATTCCATCGAGAACGACTCGTCAAGCCGACTCGGCCACGCCGTCAAGCACATCCTCGTCCAGAACGGGTCGGCCCAGATCTCATCGGCCATCCTGTCGTACCTGCCTCTTCTGCCAAACATCAAGCGCATCAGCACGCTCTGCTGGCACCTGGATCTGCCGCTGCCGGAGGACGTGCTCGATCGGCCGTTGACCAAGCCGAAACCGGTCGACCTGACGTTGGACCTCGCAAGGTTTGCAACGCCTTCTTACGCCCTCATCTTCAACCACTGGTTCGACTTTTCAGAGCTTAGAAAACGTGAGGCTCTCTTGCGCGCTGCTTGCATGCTTGCGTACTTGGTGGAGGAAAGCACTGATTTCTTTTTTACCCCTTTCGTCTGACCATCACTCTCAAAGTCCATCTGCGCAACGCCCACCACGTCGATTATGTTCTCGACGCCTTCCTCCCTCTGCTCGGAAACGCGACGCACCTCGTTGACCTTCGCATCGATGGTGCGCTCCTCTTCCTTCCTTCCTTCCTTCCTTTCTTTCACGTCCCGCGTCCCTCTCAGAACTGATGTGCTTGCACCCATCCGCTGCAGGCTTCGGAACGACTCGCACCGAGGAGAACGCCATCTTGTCCGCTCTCAAGCAGGTTGGATCCAACCTGCGCACGCTCCACCTCCAATCGCTCGGAACACCCTCCACGCTCAGCCCTCTCATCCTCACCCTGTGTCCTCACCTCCAAGAACTTTCAACCCACGTCGGCGACCTCTCCTCCTTCTTCTCCGCCCCTCAAGCGAACGAGCACATCAACACCCTCCTCGTCGGGCACATTCCCCGCCCGTTCAAGCCGACGCACGACTCGCTGCAGGACAACTTCCGCACGCTGCAACAGGCGGTCGACCACCTCTTGCCGGCGTACGACAAGAAGCGGTTCCCGAGCTTGCGGTTCGTCGGCAGTGGGGGACTCGACTTTGCAAAGATGGGAGGAATGGACGACATCAAGGTCGAGATGGAGGAGATGGAGAGGACGTTGAGGAAGGCCGGCTTGCGGATGCGGGACCGGTACGGCCAGGTGTTGGATGAGGTAAAGTGAGATGCATGAGATCAAAAATCGGGTTTTCGTTCATTATTCGTCGTAGTCGTTGTACGCGCGGTCGAAAGTCGGCGGACGGAAAACGTAGCAATACTTTCCCTTGGTGCACTTTCGACAACTCGTGCGATGGTCCACTTCCTGTCAACGTGCGAGAAGAGCAAGGGTCTCAGCTTGGTCGCTCAGTGAAGAAGGGGACAAGAAGAATGGAAGGGGCGCACCCATTCTCGACTGGGGGGGACGAGGGTAGGGATCCGGAGGACGTCATGTCCCTGCTCGAAAAGCTCATCTCGACGCCCCACTCCAGCAAGCTCTGGATCTCTCCACACCCATACCCACCAAGCGCGTTGTCGATGATTTCTCCTAACGCTTCTAACGAGACGTCTTGAGGCGGACAAGCCTTCGTACACCTCCCAAACCGACACGCCGTCCGGGTTGTCAACGTGGTCGACAAGGAAGTCGGTAAGGTCTTCGTAGTCGGGCTGAAACTCAAGACGGAGATACGTGAGAGCGGAGTTGGTCGCCATTTTGTTCTTGGCCTTGAGAGTAGACAGGAAGACAAAGTCTCGTCGTCGAGGGACGTAGAGGGAAAGATCCTTTGTGCCTCGCTCTGGGTAGCACGCGACGAGGTGAAGGAGAGTATGCAGGTCGATGTCGCAGAGCAACTCAAATGCTTCAGGCTTGGTAGGCTCAGGAGCTTTCCGGACCAGGCATTGTCCGAAGGAGGGAGAGGCAAGCCGCTGGTCTAACCCTTAGCAGACGCGTCAAAGGCGGCGGAGGTCGAAGTGATCGAGGGACGGTTGCTCTTGGATCTAAAGCCAAATCTCCTCAGGAATCTTGAACTTGGAGGCGATGGTCGACATGCGGTACCGGAAGACTGCTTGAGGTGAGGCGAATTGGAGATCGAGGTTAAGGTCGAGCAGAAAAGCTTTCAGTTCGACGTTCAGCGAGCTCCGACTGACCCCAATGTCAGGCGCATCCAGACGACGTACGACCCAGTCCACCTCAAACAGCAGTCCTTTGCGTCATTCTCGTCTGTACCGGCGGTATCGTAAGAGAGTGAGAGAATGAGACATCCATCGCTGCGAGCTTCCATCTCCTACTGTCCACCCTCAAACTCCGACAAAGCTACGGCCGACCCAGGTCACACCGAGACTCTCTTGCTTTCAACATACGATCCCTTCGTTGATCCAGTTCCTGCAGAGGTAAGGCAACGGTCGTCAGCCGTAGCAAGAAGGGCAGGGTCCAAGAGGCAGGCCGAATGCACCAATTCTCGTCTCGGCGGCATGAGGACAGGGATCAGCAAGGCCAGTTCTCCTCCATCAATCATCCTCTCAACGCTCCACTCAGTGAACAGTTTGTAGACGTCGTACCCGCCTGGGTCTTTCCCCTCCTCGCAGGCGACGTCGAAGATGTCAGTGAACGTCTCCGCGTCCAGGTCTTGATGCAGCCGCACGATCCCCTCGTACACGTCCAACACCGAGACACCTTTGGGATTTGAGACGTTAATGACGGAGAACGCGGACCGGCTCTCTTCGTCAGGTTGGAAATGTAGCTGGAGGTGCGTGACGGCGGGCGAGGTGACCATGTCGTCCCTTGCCTCCAGGGAGGTGAGGGCTTGGGTCCGTAGCGAGCGAGGCGGAGGGGCGCGGACGAATAGGTCCTCCGTCGTCTGCTCTGGAAAGCACTCGATGAGATGCAGGAGGGGATGCAAGGCGACTTCGTATTGATACTCCAGGTGTCTCGGTTCGATCAGTTTGGAGGGTTGAAGGAAGAGGCGGTCCCGGAAGGAGGGATCCTGGAGGAGGTCGTTGAGCCCGCGACAGACGCGACGCAGGCGGCGGAGGTCGTAGTATCCGAGCGAGGACGACTGCTGGAGAATTTCGAGCCAGACTTCGGCTGGCAGTCTAGGCCTCGAGGCGATGGTCGACATGCTGGAGATCGGGAGGAAGCGCAGGGTGGAGGTTGAAGGACAAGCGCGGCTGATGGACGAGAGCGTGGGAGAGGCGTAGCACACTGCGTCCAAGGTCCACTCGCGACGAGAACTCAAGAGTGCGAGAAAGGTGACGAAGGGAGGCATGACATCGAGAGCGTATGAGGAGTTGCAGTAGAGGAGAGGTGCGTGGGAGGGGTAGCGCAGAGGCCGTTGACGGGCAAGATGCGAGAGAGCGCCGAAAGAGAGAGAGAGCAAAGGGAAGGGAAGGGAAGTCAATTCCGTCAGGATGAGAGCGAGCGAAGGAGAAGGGATAAAGTGAGTGGATCTGTTGCCGAAGTGGGGGTGTTTGGAGAGTCGGCTCGGAGGAGTGAAGGAAGCGTGCGAGCGGTAGCGTCGAGACCGTTGTTGGACGAGATGGGAGGACGGGTCGAGGGAGAACGTGGGAGGTACGCGACCGAGAAGAGGGTAATTGAGGGTCGAGGAAGAGGGGCTCATCCGGTAGATCGTTTGCCGTTCTTGTCGACGTACACCAATCCGCAGGTAGAGGGCCCACGACATGAACTCCCGCTGAACGTCAGTCCTCGGGTTGCTCTTACCCCAGTCAACCGACCAGACGCCAATCTCCTCCAATTGCGGCAGCTTCTCGCTCGTCCACGTAGTAAGGCTGTGTTTGAGGATGGGACCACCGGTGAGACCGGCGAGGAGAGCTTTGAGAGTCGCGAGGTTTGCACACCATTTCGGAAGTTCAGGCTGATCCACGCTGGCCGGATCGGTATCCTCTAGCCAGCCGAAGGTACCCAGGTAAAGGGTTCGTAAGAATTGGAGAGGGGGGAATGGTCGTCGAAAGGCAGAGGCGTTCGAGAAACTGATGAGTTCGGCGTTTGAGAGGGATGCGAGGAGACGTTGGTCAAAGGGGCAGGTCGAAGGGGCAGGTCGAGATGACTTCATCGTAGTTTCTGAAGTGTAGCCAGAAGCGCTTGAGCTGAGAGCCGTGTACATCGGTGAAGGACAAGACGTGTTGTTCAACACGAGCGGCGCAGGCTAATTCTTCAGAGTGCCGGTGTCCAAATAATCGACGTCGATGCGAAGGTGCTGAAGGTTGACAATGTCGGCGAGCATGCCCTGATCGAGACAATGCAACACGAGCAAATCTCCTTCGTCGAGTGAGAGGGTCTTGAGCGCAGTGGGGTCAATGTAGGTTCCGTCCAAGCGTGAGATGCGACGGGCTGATCTCGTACCTCATCGCTAACTTTCGCTCAACACAATCCCACTCGCCGAGTTAAGGACAAACCCACAACAGCGGGAGAAGGTCCTCCTGCGCGACCAGAGGAGCAAGTACCAAGTCTGCTTGCGTTCAAAATAGGAACAAGAAATCGAGAGAGATGGTCGACTCACTCGCCACTGCATGGAAACCAAGCTCAAATGAGCGAGGGTTGCCGCACGGGTAGGGCAGATGACCGGATGGAGGCTAGGTCGTCTAGCGGTCTCTCTTCGTCAACGAGAGCCTCGAATACGAGCCTCTGAATTTTCCGAAGTAGTTTGGAAAAAGACATGGCCACCGGGCGAGAAGGTCAGAAGGCGGAGTAAACTTGAAGAGGGTCGAGCGGCTGCGCGAGAGGAGTTGGGCTGAGATGGACGTCCGAGAAAGGGCGAAAGGAGATGAGCTGTTGCTTGACGAAGGTACGTCTCCGACTGGTACGCTGCTAAGGGGGGATGATTGGACGGAACGAGGTGAAGGTCAAAGTCAAGGGCGAAGAAGGGCCAGAGCGCAAGTCCAGCTCTAAAACTGTCGGACGCAGGGCACTTGTACGACTTTCTCTCCCTTTCCCTCTCAATCCTTTGCGAAATGCAAAGCAGAGACAGGCCGAGAGTGATTGAACAGCGCATGGCATGTTAGATGCAGGATGGATTGGCAGAAGGCGTTTCTCTCTTTCTCACTACCCCGTCCACTCTCTCCCGTTCAGTATTCCATCGACTCGACCTCCTTTCCCAGATCCTCATCTTCGTCGTCCCTCAACGGAAACCCGACCTCCATGGTAGGCAGCTCAACCTTCCTCAAAGGTGTCGTCTCCCCAAAAGCGCTCGTCTCGACGCTCTCCAAGTCTCTCTCCTCCCTCTCGATCTCTCCCTCAGGCGCCGTCAAAGCGCCGACTTTGGCGTACTTCTTTGCGCGCATGCGGGCCCTCTTTCGAGCCCAATAGGACGAGAGTCCGACCAGGGCTGAGAGAGAGGCAACGGCGACACCTGCGACGGCTCCCGAATTGAGGTTTGAGGGGGTGGTTTGCTGAAAGAGGGAGGAGTTGGACGAGTCAGCTCGCCAGCGATCCCCGAGCGAGCAGGAGAGGCGAGACACGTACGTTGACAGGTTGCTTGGCAGCGTTGGCCTTGAACTCCTCGAACTTGCCCTGAGTGTTGACTGTTGAAAGGGCGAAGGACGTCAAGTCAGGCCGACGACTTCTTGAGGAGGAGAGAAAACCGAGAGACTCACCTCCAAAGACCATCCCGGCCTGACAGTGCGGCGTAGGCATCTGCTGACGACAGTAGAACCAAAGCGGCTTCGAGTCGTCCTGCACGACAAAGCTCCTCAGCTTGGGGTCGTCCTTAACCCCAACGGGCACAAAGTCGGTCGAGAACCCTTTGTCGCGTGCCGTGCAGGGCGTTTCGAGGGACGACTGGGTGAAGGTGTGGTTTGCCGGGTTGAACTTGAGGTCGATGATGTCTAGCAAACGACAACGATGCCTTTTCCAGACCGAAGGGCGAAACGGGGAAGAGGCGGAAAGGACTTACCGCCCTTCTTGACTCCGTCGATGAAAGGAGGCGTGTAAACCAACTCGGCGTCTCCCTTCTTATTCACGCCGACGTCGACTTTGAACCTCTTTGGAGCAGGGACGTTGACGAGACTCTTTGCCTTGGCCTGGAAGGCACCAAAGTTCTGCGGAGAGTTCTCGTCGGGGTTGACGGCGAAGGTCACTGTCAAACCAACGACGATGATCCGTGCGTTAGATTGAGTGAGGGGAGACGAGAGAGTGAAAGCGCAGGAGATACGCACTGCCAGCAACGCAGTGGCCTTCAGGTGATCCGTTGCCCTGCTTGCAGTACCCAAAGACCGGCTTGGTGTCGTTGACCTTCAGCTTGAAGATTTTCTTCTCGCCTTGAGGCATGACGGGCATGAAGTCCGAGTCCTGCAGAAGTCAAGCGACCATATCTTGGTCAGTGGATGTGCCTAACAAATAATCTGAAGGAGAGAAGAAGTCGCACGAAGCCGAACGCCTCGCCCTGAGGACTGAGAATTTTTGAGCATGGGTTGTCAAAGCTGCTCTGGGTGACAGAGTGGTCTGCAAAACGTAGAAAAGTCAGTCTTCGCGCACATTGCGATGAGATGTGAGAGAAAGAGAAGGACCTACTGAGAGGGTTGAAGCGGAACTCGACTTGGTCCCCGGGGTTGGCTCGGATGACGGGCGGGACAAAGATGAAGTCTCCGTCGGGTCCAACCTCGACGACGTGGGTCTGTTCAAAGCGACATCATCTAATCAGTCTTCGCGTTTGAACGAGCGAGAGGAGGAGAAGAGACTCACCTTTCCTCCCGCGTTCTCTCCATCTCCTCCCCCCTCCGCCTTATTCGCCTTGTCCAAGAACGTTTCAAAGTCGTCCTTCCCAACCGTCGTCCCAGGATTGACAGCAAACACCATCCCGGCCTGACAGTGCGGTTGAGGCTGCTGTTGCTGGCAGTAGAACCAGAGCGGACCGGGCTTGTCGACGACGAACTCCTTTCGGGTGGGAAGGGCGCCGGTGGAGACGGGAACGAAGCCGGTCGTGAAGCCTTGGTCGAGCGCTGAGCAGGGGTCGTCGAAGGAGGACTGCAGGCATGCCAGAAGAGAGAGTCAACTTCTGAGGCGAGGGGAGGGGATGGTCAGGAGGCTGACCTGAGTGACGGTGTGATCTGGATTGGCCAATAGAAAGCAACCAACGTCAGTCCGTCATCCGCGAGCAGGGAGTTGTCCACCAAACTCACTCAGAGGATTGAACCAAAACTCGACTCGAGCCCCAACGGGCACGTCGCGCAGGACAGGAGGGTTGTATTCGAGCGCCATCTCTCCTCGAGCATTGAGGCCGACGTCGACGCGGTGAACGCGGTCGCCTCCCGAAGGCTGCTGCTGCTGATGCGGGAGACCTCCGGCGGCGAGAAGGAGACCGAGAGTGTTGGGCTTCATGTTGATGAAGATGTAGATGGGGAGGAGCGAGGCAAGAGGGAAAGGCCCTCTGGATCGCCTCTTTTGAGCTCTCTTGGGGGGGGGGGGGTCGTGCTGTGCTACGCAAGCCTGTCCTGCCGAGAGACGAAAGGCGGTCCAAGTCAGCAATGCAAGCCTGACGGTTAGCGACGACCCACCCTCTGCAGATGGCTCGGAGGGACAGGCTGCAACATATCAGCGTCGACAGTACGAGTGTCTGGGTTGGTAGTGTCGATGGAGAGGTCGCAGAGTCGCAGGCACGCCTCCTCCGCCCCAGGCACAAACCCGAACGCCGCCCACACACCGATTCTGCTCCGAGGGCACACTCTTGAGGGCAGACCATCAGTCGGCAAGCAGCCGTACTTGAAATGCCATAGTCTCCAAAATTCGTCCTCCGTCTCCCTGCTCAGAGCGAGATGAACCCGTTCCCTCCCTTTCCCTTCGCTGCCCCTCCCTGTCCTTCCGCACCACCCGCCGCTCCATTCCTCCACACCCTGCTATCCCCCTCAAGCGGATGCGCATCCCCTTCTCCCTCATCCTCGTCCTCGTCGCTATCGAGCCCAAACCGTCCTACGAGCCCTTCCTCCTCGTCGTCCCCCGTCGTCGCCACGCGCGAGTAAGAGTTGGAGCGGAAGGACGTCCATGGCTTGCGGTCCTTGTTGCGCGAGAGGAATGACGGGAGAGTGGGAAGGGAGGGTTTCGAGAAAGATGGGAGGGTGGGGAGGAGGTCTCGGCCAGTGAGCTTGAGAATGAAGCGGCTGAGAGGGATGACGAAGATGGACGGAAGGTGAGCACGCGTCTTCTGATCCATGAGCGAGGGCACTCACTTGTAGAGCAGCGTTCCGATCAGCCAGGCGAGCCCAACCACGATGAGCATGCCAGCAAAGACCGCGATGGCCCCCTTGTCGCCGAGCAGGTGGTCTAGCGAGCCCTGGTTCGGACAGGCCTCGGGCGTCGCCCATTCAAAGTTGTACGAGCACGCCTGGTCGACGGCCACTGACGACGGGTAGTGCGAGAGGAGCACGGGTCCGGACTCGGCGTGCGAGCAGACGAAGCGGATGGTCGTCTCTGTCTTTTGCTCTGGCGAGGCGAGGCAGGCTGGGCCCGAGAGGGTGAGTAGAGGGGCAGGAGGTTCCGTTTGAGCGACCGACAAGGCGTAGTTCATCGAGCTGGACCACACGAGCAAAGACAGACGCATAATCAGACGATGGATCTTGTCGCAAGGGCAAGGACTGCGCACGAGCTGTGACTGGTGCGAAGCTGGAGGACGTACCCGATAGATCGATCTCCAGAAGCAGTCTTGACGACAGCGGTCACATCGTCCGGAGACGTTCCAGCAGGGAGGACAGACCAAAGTTCGCTGTGGACGGGTGCGCAAAGGTGAAGGCGGAATTCTGCAAAGGTGCAAGAGCGTAAGGAGAGAAGCGAGGGAAGGGTGGCAAGGCGAAAGCGAGGTCAGACATCCGAACTTGTGGCAGGCAGACGACACCACAGACTCACCGACCGCGTCAGGGGTAGTGTAGAGCCAGTCCTCACTAAGACAAGTCAATCCGGGATGGGAGAACGCAGGGCCGTCAGCAGAAGGCTCGCTTCGGAGATGGGCTGACGAGGGAGGAGGGTGCCAGCTCAACGCACCCCGTGATTGAGAGGCCCTTCAAATCCCACACGTTCGAGTCGTCCGATACGATACAGGGTGCAGAGTCGTCCGAGGGCATCTTGATGAGAGCGTAGAGCTAGATAGAGAGATCTGTGAGGAGGAGGGGCGGGACGACGTTGAGGGCAGCACCCACACCCCGTCTGACGACCGCGAGACGTTCGTCTTCGTCCGCAGGGTCGGTCCACTTGGGACGACGGCCACTTCCATCTTGTCGCACACAAAGCTCGTCTGGTCTAATAGAGATCGTTCTCGGGGTGCTAGGGACCAAGCACGTCGAACATCTTGGCAGGAAACCAGCGCTAGGTTCAGCGCAAAGGAACCCACGGAGTTTGACACGCAGAACCCATTAAATCAATTAGTTGAATATGAACGCTAGACTACGTCGAGGTTAGTCGAGGTACCGTCTACTGGAGACCTGTCGAGGCCTCTCCCTTGACGTGAAGTGTCTTTTCGATGGCAGCCCTGTCGACCTCGGTCGTCGAAGATCGCGCGGAGGAGTCGAGGTGTTCGTCCGGTCGCTTGTTGCCTCCCCAGAGGTCGACACCGATCCGGTTGATGGTCGGCCAGCAGATCAAGGTTGAGGCTCCGAAGAAGGCGACGTCAATGGAGAGGGGAATGATCTGGTTCATCGTCTTCTTGGAGTTCATTCCGTAGCCAACGCAGGATCCTAGACTCTCGATCGATCGCAAGCAACCGCTCAACCTACCGATGTCCTTTCCATCCCTGCTGATGCAGCCGATATACCAGTACAGGGCGTTTTGAATGAGAGCGGTGTTCATAGCCCAGAGGAGGTAGCAGGTCCACTTAAAATCGAAAGCGGGGGTGGGCGGTGGTCAGATGCTTGCGTGGCGGGGAGGAAAAAGGTGGTAGTCCGAGGACTCGAACTCACTGCTCGAGCAAAGCCAGGGTCAACCCAGTCGTACTTGGTCGTTGTCGTCTTCTTGCTAAACTCGATCTGGAGGACGAGACCCCAGATCCAGGTCAGGAGGGCCAGCAGGGTAAGGAAGAGGTACGACCCTCGGGCACGAGTCTTGAGGGAAAGCCGCTGGGTGTCGACGAAGCAGCCGAAGACGAAGTTCATGCTGATTCCGAGCAGAGCGACGACGAGGGAGGCGAGCGCTCGGGCGCGGACCGAGAAGTGGAGCGAGAGGAAGGTCGAAGTGTAGGGCTGCAAAAGAGGGTAACAGGTTGCGTCAGAACAGCCGTCGGAACGAGAAGCGGGCTGGAAGACCGTACGCCGTGGAGCGACGAGTAAAACGCCATCGGAAGTAAGAGCAAGACCTCCTTCCTAATGAGGACCTTGCAGACCTCCTTGATCTCGGCCCAGAATCCGAGCTTTGACGTTCCGACAGTGACCTTGGTTCCGTCGGACCGCTGGACCTTGTGAGGCTCAGAGAGAAGCAGGGCGATGATGGGCGCAAGAGCCTGGAGAGCGATGAAGACGAGGTAGGTAGAGCTGGAGACCGATCCGGTACCCTTGGTAGCGACGTTCAGACCAAGGTTGATCGATCCTCCTGCAAAAGCGAGAAAGTAGGCAAGCTGTCAGTCAACGCAGAGATTGACCGCTGAAAGTGCTGGAACGCACCAAGAATCTGTCCCATCGACTTGAATCCAAGCCAGATGGCTAGATAGACTCCTCGCTTCCTTGCCTCGGGGTAGCCCAACGAGATCGCACCTAGAAATATCGAAGAAAGAGGGTCAGGTCCTTTCTCTTCCTCGAGGGAGGTTCAAAGGTTGGAAGCGACCTACCTTCGACCGCCCAGAAAAGACCAGCGCTGATACCACAGAGGGCTGCTCCAAAGAGGACGACCCAGATAGTTCCTCTTACTTTATTCTCGTACAAGCCCACACTGTACGGCAGGTAGCCGAGGGTACTACGAGCGAAGGAGGCAACGACAGGGTCAGCGATCGTCCTTCCTGAGCAGCTGCTAAAGCAACTCACCCGACGAGCAGCGTGTACTTGAGCCCAATTTTGTTGGACACGACGGATCCTCCGAAGCAAAAGAAGACCTACGTTTAAGAGACGTCGATCAGGAGGAGGCAACACCACAATTCTGCTTTCGAAAACTCACCATAAGGCCAAAGACTAACGCGTTTCCGGCGTTGACGAGGAAGGGCTCCTGGGCTCCTCCTCCTCCGGTAGCGTTGACGGCATTCCAGAGACCGGGGGAGAGAAGAGAGCACGATCCCGTAACGATGGCTGGGAAGGAAGAACGACAACGAAGTTCTTCAGCCCTGAGCAGCAAAGACTTGAACAAGAGCAGCGACGGACCTTGGAACGCGGTCGACCTGAACCAGTGTCGCTTGACGGGCTCTTCACCGGCCGACTCGAGCTGGTACGAGGAGTCGAGCTTGTCGACCGGGGTGATCTTGTCGTCCTCGGACGACGTGCTGTTACTTCGCGCGATCTCGACAGAGGGCATCGCAGGCAGGTAGTGGACAGGAAGGAGTGAGTTGAGTTGGTTAGCGAGAAAGCAGAAAGCAGAAATCGCCGTTCCTCTTCAACAGCGCCCGAAAGCCAGAGAGCGAGCACGCCTTGTCGAAAGGCATGCTGAGGTCGGGAGAACCGTTGGTCGGCTGCTCGAGGGATGCGGGGTAGGGAGCAAAGCTGAAATTCGGGCGATCGAGAGGCCGTCGAGAGGTGGGGTCCACTTGTCCGCGGCCAGCTGCAAATGAAGCGGCAAGGGTCTTGAAGGGTCAGTGGAGAGAGGACCTGTAGGCGAGGAGGGTGAGTCGTAGGGCAGAGGCAAGCTCGGATGCTGTCATGGGCGTCTCGAGAAAGGCAGCGTACGAAGCTCAGTCCGATTCGAGCTTGGGTCGCTGAGAGCGGCGGAGTTTAATTTTCGGCGCAAGCCGTGTCCCTCCGCCCCCAATTCCTCCATTCGCGCTCGCCATTAACCGGCTACTCAAACGATCTCGCGCCAGGGGTGGACGGACAGGAAGGGCAGGAACAATATTTTGGATCACAAGGAGGGAGGCAGATGGGCCTCAGAGATCGGAGAGAATTGGTAGTAAACAGCTGAACAGGTGAAAGGAAGAATGGGGCAAGTCGTTGGTTACAAAAGGAGAAGGTTGAAAGGAAGGGAACGTCAGGGCAAGAGGAAGGGCGTGAACAGAAGGGCATGACAAAACGTGATGGGTGGCGAAGAGCGGACTGGAAGGGAGAGGAAGCGATGGCGATCCGTCTAGATACAAGGTTGGATCGTCCGAGAGCTCCTCCCTGGGGCGGAAGGTGACTGAGGCGAGGAGTTTTTGGAGGAGTGTTTCGGTTCAAATGCGGACGGTGGGAGGAGTAAGAGGGTGGGATTGTTGATACAGGCGTTCTTGAGGGTGGTGGGTGAGAGACGGCGTCGGCCGGTGCTGACCGACTTTTGGAACCTGACCGAGGCGAGCCTCCCTTTTCTCTGCGTGGACTATGTACAGATCTTGGGGTTGGCTGGAGTGCTGGAGTGGGTGCGAACGCGGAGCTGTCCAGGGGCGTGAAGGAGAAGAAGGAGGGTGTCGAAGGGCGGGACAGGATAGCCTCACGCAGTGGCAAGAGTCCGATGGTCAGGCTTCGACGGCGGAGTTGGTGTAGTCGTCCTGCTCGAATCTCGACCCCAAAACGTCTCTGCCGAGGGAGTGGCGAACGTTACCGGCGGGCTTGGAGTGGAGAAGGTGGGCGTCGCGATGGTTTCGAAGGATCGGGGGTCCCAGGCAGAGGGAGGATTGTTGAGAGGGTCCATGGCGAAGGGGGAGGTGGTTCCGCTGCCTTGGATGGGAGTGACCATGCCAGAGGAGAGGCTGGTAGGGGGCGAGTTGGGGTTGAGGGGAGGCGAGGTGCTCGAGAAAGCGAAGCAATACTTGTCGAGGCTGCAACGGTCAACGCAGGCACGGCGTCAGTCATCTTCCCAGATTCAAAAGCAGGCGGCAGCGAGGAGACTCACAAGTCGGCGTAGCTGGTGCTCGGAAGCTTGAAGTCCTTTGCCGCAGGAGGCTGAACCCTTGGCTTGGGTTGGACCAACCCCTTGCTCCCTTGGCCAGGCAGGTCGAACGGCTCGGGCTTCTCGGACGGAAGAGTGACGGGCGTCTGGGGGAGGGGAGAGGCGGCGACGCTGCCAGGTGACTGGGAAGCGGACGAAGGAGGCGAAGGGAGGCCGCCGACGGTGGTCGAAGGACCGCTCGTGCGCGAGACGGGGATGTTGATCGGTCCTACGGGAGGCTGGAGGTGGGTATGTCGGAGAGAGACGTCTTGGGTGTCGCTGGGAGAGTAGGCCGACTGGTCCCACGTCCCTTTTCGTCGGTGCGTCGGCCGACCGACGGCAGGAGGGGAGGCCTTGGTGGAGACGGACGATCCGCTAATGGCGGCGTTGGACGGAAAGGCCCCGCTATCGGTCGGTTGAGAGTAGTGCTTGAGCTTTTGAGGGGAACCGAGGACGGTCGTCGGGCTGGGAGGTGTCGTGGAAGCAGCGTTGGTCGGGATCGATGAGACGGTCGGGAAGGTCCATCCCCCCGTCTTGGAGGGAGGAGCAGCCGCCGGAGGCCGAGTAAAGTTCAGAGGAGCGTGGGTGCTGGGCGGGTTGCCAATGCTGGCCTGGGACGAGTGCTGAGGGTGAGGAGCGGTCGACACGCCCTTGGACTCGAGCAGCGGCAGGAAGGCACTGCCCGCTGAGACCGTCTTCCGGTGGTGGTTGCTCCCCGGCGGACTGGCCGGCTTGTGCTTGATAAACCTGAAGCGGTAGTTGTTCCCGCTGAGCGAGTCCCAGACCTCCTCGCCAGAGTCAAGCCGGTAGCGGATCGCGAGCAGAAGCGTGCTGTCCTCGATCTTGCGCCGGAAGTCCTCGAGCTTGACCGTGAACGCGAACCGGTCCCAGCCCTTGCCCTGCGGGTCTTGCCGACCGAGTGAGGCCGCCGAGATGTGGACGACGTGGTAGGCCGCCACCTCGGAGACAGTCTGCCAGTCGTCCAGCGCTGCAAGAAGGAACGACGGTCGCAGCGTCAGCACTCGGCAAAATTTAGGCGCGAGGAGGTGGGAAGAACTCACTGTAACGAACATGGATGGTCTTTTGGAAACTCAGGTTCCTGGCGACGAGACTGCCTCGGAGGTTGAGCGTCGCGTTGGCCCCCGTGCCCTCGTCAACGAGCGACACGCTCTCGAGCACGAGATTGTCCCACTCGGGCACCGCCAGCGGCCGACTGCTCCCAACGGTCAAATTCATCCCCGGAATCCTGGGGATTCTCGTACTCTGACCCCAGTCCATCTCGACCTTCTCCCTCGGCTTGTTCGCCGAAGGCGGTCGACCGCGACTCGACCAGGTCGAGTCCGTCTCCGTCTCGGTGTCGGTTCCGATCCGATCGACGTCCTCTCCAGCGAGAGCGCGCGTGACGGCCGTCACCTTGTGCTCGCGCTTGAACAAGACGATCTTTGCGAGCTGGTCGTTCTCGTCGTCCGACCCGCCGGCGAACCTCAGCTGCTTCTTCTCGGTACCGGGCGTGTTGGGCGTCGACTCCATTCGAGGGGTGGCAGGTTCGGACTTGGTCCCTTCCCAGTAGCCTCCGTTCTCCTCTTCGAACCCTTCCGGTCCGGCCGAGGCGGGCGTAGAGGTCGACCGACGCTTGAGGGACGACTTGACAACCTCGCCCGACTTCTTGCGCACCATTCGCGGCTGGGGCCGGTCGGACGCGCCCGTCACGTCTGAGAGCGAGCGAGGGTGATGGGTGGCGGAGCCGTCTCGGTTGGGCGAGGGGATGTCGACTCGGAGGGACGCCGGGTTGGAGGGGTTGGCGCGGCGAGAGTGGATGTTGGACGACGGAGCCGAAGAGGTGGTGGGACGATGGAAGCGGTGACTTGAATGGACGTGGTGCACCAGCGGAAGAGTTGTCGGAGCGAGTGCGGGAGGAGAACCGACGGATGGGAAGTCGATGGTGTTCTGCGTTTCGGACGACGCTGGCCCGAGGTCCATCCTCAACCCGAGCGCGCCTCCGGGATTGGTGTCGTCGGTTTCCTTCCTGTCAATGACGTCTTTGGCCTCCTTTCCGAGGTGCCTGTGAGACGTTCGGCGAGGGAGGATGAGTCCCGGTGGATGAGGCGGGCTGACGACTTCGCCTGCGCCTGGCCCGTCGCCAAGGACCGCCTTGACCGGTGCGGGCGACGTCGACGACGCTCGGCGAGGGAGGGTCGACCGAGGATGGGTTGAGTGCCAGTAGGAGGTGGCGGGAGAGTTGGATGGCGCCGCTGAGGCCGACTCTGGGACAAGGTGGTGCGGCGGCTTGGGGTCTGGAAGGACGAACGAGGCGGTGGAAGAGGCGGCCGGAGAGGAGGGGTTGGAGTAGGGCATCCTTCCGAGATCGCGAACGAGGCTGCTGGCCACCGGACGACTTCTGCGACGTTGGACAAGGTCGAGGAGATGGGCCTTGGAAAGGTATGGGAGGGGAGGGGATGGAATCAGTCAGCTCAGCCTGTCTCTTCGTCAGTCCCGTTGAACCACTCAGCCTGCCCCAATCAAGGGCCAGTAGAAGCACGCCAGGGTTCCTTCGCACCCATCCCTCTGAGCGCTCCTTCTCTCGATGGGGAGGGACAAGGTTTCCCAGACGCTGCCCCAACGGAAAAGAGTCTTCGACGCTCTTCGCCCCCGTCTCCCCAAGCTGCCGTTCTCTCGGCGGCGTCGACCGACGAGCCCCCCTGCCGATCGAACACACCCTACCTCCCTTCCCATCTTGACGTATGCAGGAAAACTCACCTGCTGAGGATGAGGGCGACCTGGGGACCGTCCGACCCTGGGTGGTGAGGTGGGGGTTGGGGGAAGAGGAGCAGATGGGCCAGCTGGCGGGTTTCGAAAATGACGCTGAGGAGAGTTCGCCTGCGGATGGGTCGGTGCTTGCGCAGACGGGGCGGGACGAGCACGCAACAAACGCCAAAGCGCGAGGAATTAGGGTGGCCTGGAGAAGAAAGAGAGCTGGAGAGAGAGTCGAAAGAGGGAGTCAGAGATGAACTCTTTGGAGGATGTCGTCTGGGGAGGAAGTTTGGCGCAGACGGGGGCAGGCTGGGAGGGCAGAACGGCGTCGCATGCCTGCCCCCCAAGACGCTTGGGAGCCAGACCTTCACAGGGGATAGCGATAAGAAGCAGCTCCATCCGAGTTGTCTACTGGATCTCCCCTGACCTGTCCTAGCCAGCTCTCGCTCCGCACCCAACAGGGAGGTCGAGTGTAGAGGGTCCTCCTTGTATCGTCGCGTCCAGCTGCCGAGCTCTGAAGACCATGACGACGGGGCGCCCTCCTTCCCTGCCTTTCCTGCTCCCCACCACGCGAGGGCGATGGCACTCACAAGAGGTCCGATCACTGAGGTCCGATTACAATAGGTCCAGTAGCTGTCCTGGCCCTCGATGCTGCTTGCTGCCTTGTCCTTAAAGAGGACTGAGGCGAAAGCGAGCAACGACCAGCCGTTCATTTCGGCATGGCCAAATCTCGATCGCCTTCCCTCAGTCCAAACTCCGTTCGAACGCGACTTGTGCGAGACAGCACTTGTCTCCTGCCATCGCACTTCTTGCACAAACACGTCCAGGACGGGCAGGCAAGTTGGTTTCCTTGATGCAAGCCTAGTGGTGAGACGACCCGGCGCGATTGTTCGAGGTAGAAGCAAGAAGTTCATGATTACATCGGTCACACTCTTCCCCTGCCGGATGTACCCTTCTCCGAGGACGTCGTCGAGATCTCGCAATCGGAGATGAACCGAAGAGTCGAGCGGAAAGCTGGGGTGTTTCTGAGCAGGCGCAAGTCTGATGTGTTCCCTGCCGGACGCGCAATGAACGAGAGCAGTGTCAGCGACGCCGGACAGAACGACGAGCGATGGAAGAGGGACGGAGGACGTACTCTGACGGCTTCGGAGGAGATCACGTCTCTGAGAACGTCCAGTGCGCGATGGCGGCAAGCCAATTTGTACGGTCCAGGGGTTCTTTCCGACCAAACCTCCACCATCGTCGTCCCTCAGATTTGAACGCACCCATCAACAAGCAACACCTTCCCGTTCGACCCCTCCAAAACTCCAACGACGTGACCCCCGTCGACCGTGCCCGTTTCGGACGTGATCGACCACCCGTCCAAGCGAGATTTGGGCGGGTCGAAGGCGAGTTTGAAGCCTGAGAGGGTTGTGTAGACTGAAGGCGAGGCGGAGGAGAGGTTGACGGTGCCCTGCAACGATGTCATTCAGAGTTGAACGATAGGATCAGCGTTTTGGGGTCAGGTATGGGTGAGGGGGAAGGGGCGACGTACGGGGATGACCAGACTCTCGACCCAGCGCTTGGTATTGGCCTCGGACTGCGCGTCTTGATCTTCGATAGAGAGTTTCTCCCCAACGGGCGCAGACGAAGAAAGGCGTTGATGTCTGAAGTAGGAAAGAAAGAACAGCAGAAGAGAATCAGCGCGACAGGTTTTTGGTCGTGATCTGCAAGCGAATGGGAAAGGGACGGGGGACGAACGGCTTGTGAGGCAGAGCTTGGACGGCAGAGTTGACGGGTACGATCAAGGTAGACACCTCGTGGCCTTGCAGACGGTCCATCTGTAGCGCACCCAGCAAAGCAAGAGCATGAAAGGACGTCACTTAGCGTCCGTCAGGTCGGTAGGTGCTTGACAGCCGGTTTGGGAGGGTTGGACGCACCACGCTCGAGACCTCCCTCGCGTAGGAGAACCAGATCGAGCTCCTCTTTTCGGCCGTCAGCACGTCGAACAGGCCGACCTTGGCCTGCAGAACCCAATCAGTGCGCAAGGGTCCCATCAGTCAGTGAAGCAAGAGTGTCACGAGCCTCCGAAGGTCAGAGAGGAGGAACAGACCACGGGAGCGGGCGGCATGGGCGCTTGCTGCAGAGTGTCTTTGTACGACTTGTAGGCCCACGCGATGGCCGGTACGGGCAAGAAGATGATGACTGGAAGGAGGATCTGGGGGACGCGGACCATCAGAAGCGAGCAGGAGGAAGAGTTGTCGTTTGGGGTGTGGTTCGACGTTCGGACTTTCGCTAGCTTGCTTCCTTGCACCTGCACCCCCTTTCTACACCTGTTTTGCTTCCTGGGACGACAGCAACGAGCATTGAATACGACTGCTCAGCCTCGTCTCTCTTATCTAACTCATCAAGGCCCATCGCTCTGTCGTTCAGATGGACCCTCCTCCTTCCCAGCCGCCGAGGACCTCAGGTTCCTCTACGGCCGATGCCGGTAACGACGAAGCGAACTCGTCCAGGACTCAAGTCCCTCCACCGCTCAAGCGAGGGTCAGCGTGCCAGTACTGCAGGTGATTCCTCTTTCCTAGAAAGCTCATTTTGAGGATCAGACTGACTGATCCTTCTTGCATCCCTTGCTTCGGCTGCCGGCCACGCGTCGCCCAGGAGGAGGAAGCTGGTACGAGTTCGATCCGCTTCATTCCCTCTGGAAATCGCACAGACTGACTGACTGATTGCTTTGTGAATGACAGCGCTGCTCTGGGACCAAGCCGGTCTGCGAAGGTTGCATCAAGGTACGGTCTGCCATCGTCGCCTTCAAGACTCCGACACGCTCAAGGAAGGGCTGACGTTAGACCTCTTGTGTGTGGACAGTACAAACGAGAGTGCGTGTACGATGCTCCCCCGGCACCGAAGAAGCAGAAGGTCAAAGACCTCGAGCACAAGATCGGTTCGTTCCTGCTGCCAGGCTCGCGCCCGTGGCTTCTGCGCTGACGTGCTCTCAACCCTTCCCGACAGCCAACCTCGAAGCCATGTTGATGGGACAAAAGTCTGAACCGGAGCCTCCCCCTCCTCCCCCTCTTAGACGACGACAGTCTCACACGCTGGCATCGAACGACCAGCCCAACATCGCTCCTGCGCCCGTCTCGACCCACCCTGCTGCGCATCACCCACACCCTTACCTCCACGCTTCCCACCCACCAGCACTCACCCGCGCCCAGGTGATCGAACAGCAGACTTTCTCAACCGCGCTCGAAGAACTCTTCTCGGCCGACCAGCTGCACCCGCCGTCGACGAGTGCGGGGTCCGAAGCGCCCTTTGGATGGAACGCGGCCAGTTCTCCTGGAGGACCGCTGTTCACCTGGGGCGAGGAGGGCCAGGCGTTCGATGGACTCGCTGTGGGGATGGCAGGCAACGGTCTGGGGCTAGCGGATGACTACGGAGGTCCGCCGGTAGAGGATAGGGATGGGGTCATTCGCAACAGCGCCTACGCTGTTCAGCCGAACGCACTCTGGACTGGGCAGGTGGACGACAGCTACCAGCTTCCAGTGGCGATGCCTGCGACTACCATCTTTCCTCCTCCCCTGAGCTTTCCTACGCAACCTCACGATACTCCTTCAGTCTCCTTGTCGATCCCCATCCCGCGACAGCCAAGCGACGCCTTCGCTCCGCCTCTCTTTCCTCCTCCTCAACCCTCGCCGGTCGCACCCATACTCCAGACGGACCTCCTCACCGGCCATTTGATCGTCCCTCGAGAGATTAGGGACTCCCTTCTCCCTCTCTTTTGGTTCCGCAAGCGTCAGTTCGGTTTGGTCATGCACGACAGGTTCTTCCAGCGCTTGGACGCAACGACGGTGGACGAAGAACCTCATCCTGCGCTCGTACTTGCCATGGTGCGTCGTTCCTTCTCTCCACTGAGGACAAAGGCAAGCGCAGGCTGAGTATCGTTTTGCCGTTTCCAGCTGACGTGCGCCGCCAAGTTCTCGCCGTTCGAGGCGCTGAGGAAGCTGGAAACAGTCTTCCTGACGGAGTGTAAGCGCCGGCTCGACCTGGGCATCACGGAGGACGATCCTAGGGTGGTCAACCTGGTCCAGGCCATCACGATCCTGTCAGTTTGGTGCTGTGAGTTGCCTGCTCAAAT
Organism: Cystofilobasidium capitatum; assembly: GCA_014825545.1. NCBI lineage: Eukaryota > Fungi > Basidiomycota > Tremellomycetes > Cystofilobasidiales > Cystofilobasidiaceae > Cystofilobasidium > Cystofilobasidium capitatum. The sequence goes on from MVAJ01000002.1 coordinate 656,113, forward strand.
TTGTCGAAGTCAGCAAAAGACTGATTTTGAGCGAGTGCTACGTTCTGCAGGCTCGACCGGTCGGTATCGGGAGGGCTGGGTCCACAGTGGAGTACGTTCTCACCCTTCCTGGGCATCCTCACTTCTGATGGAGTGCTGACAGTCTCTCTCTCCTTCTACAGGTCGCTTTGAGACTCGCCACCGCATGCCAGCTCCACCGGATCCGCCCTCCCTTCTACGAGCCGTACACGACCCAGACCTCGCGCTACCACCTTGGTCGGTCCCGGCGCAAGGTTCCGACCCTGCTCGCTCCCCCGGCCGACATGATCGAGGTCGGTGAGCGCATCTGGAGCTTCTGGCTGTGCATGGTAGCGGACAAGTCGATCTCGGTTGCCAACTCGTGGCCTTGCGCCATGAACGACGCAGAGGTCGAGACTGCTTTCCCTAGGCCGCTTGGCGAGTATGTCGAAGTGCGCCCCAAACCGCTTTCAGCCCGTAGGTCTACGGTGTTGTTTGCTGACACGCACACCTTTGACTCGCTGCAGGGCTACGACACGTCTCAAGACTCTACCGTGGCCGACCTCTACCTCGATCTTGTTCCCGGCACACCGGCTAAACGACCTGACACCCTCAGCGGCTGCATCATGCGGTCCCTGCTCCTTCTCACCAAGACGTCGCGTCTGTGGGACACTTCCGTCAAGCCCGAATCTGGTCAACCCGCCTATTCGGCTCCTCGCTCTGTCGGGCAGTCGGCAGGAGCGTCCTCATCCTCTCCCTCCACCACTACCAACACCGCCACCTCCTCCCCGATGGCCTCACCCTTTGCACACTCATCCGACGGCCCCCAACCTGTGCCGGAAGAGTGCCTCGACCTCCAGCGGATCCTCGAGCGCTTTGTCCAGACGATCCCTGCGGCGTACCGCGACCCGTCCCGCAAGGTTGCCGGCGGGATCCTGCCCTGGAACGAAGAGCTCAACGTGCCGTCCGACCTGGGCGACTGGGACATTGAGCGGCCTGCGAGGCCCGGCGAGAAGCTGGGCGTCAATCCGGTCGTCATCTTGCTTTGTATGTTGATCTCACTCTAAATCTTCAACCGCAAAACGAGGTCGGACTGACTCGCTGTTTGTTACAACTCTCTGTTTCGCAGGGACGCAGATCTTCATCTCCTTTCTGCTCTTGTACGAGGAGCAAGGTTCGTCTTCTCCACCAATACTCTTCCTCTGGCACATTGATCGACCGACTGACTCGTATTACTGTTTTGCGCCGCTTCTAGCTCGGTACGACCCGTCCCTCTGGCAGAAGAGCGTCTCGGCCGCAAAGAGTGTCGTTCAGCTCATCCAGCTGATCGCCAACGTCGACTGTGAGTCCACCTCGCGACCTTCCTGTGTCGGGTGCGCGAGTTCAATGACTAATCGTGCCCCACGTCCCTGCGCAGTCGGGAAGCTGGACCTCTTCCTCGTAGTCTGCTGGCGGTTCGCATCTTCGACGCTTCTGGCCGAGGCAAAGCTACAGCGTATGGCGGGGAACGACGAAGGTACATCCAGAATATCCCGGTCGCACGTTCTTTCGTGTAAGTACTGATTCTACATCTCCCTTGTTCTCATCAGCTGCGTCGAGCGCCGCGATCGAAGTCGAGGTGTTGGTGTTGGCGATGCAGCGACTCGGTCAAGTCTTCACGAGTTCGTACTGCTTTCCTCTGCTCCCAGCTCGCCGATGTATCTGACTCTCACTTTACTTTTTCTGCACGCAGTCGGAGACAACCACGCCAACCTCGTCAAGGACATGCAGGATCTCGATCTGGGGAGAGTTGGCGGGGAGGGGGCAGGGTCGGCCGATGGGATGCAGGCCGATCTGCCGGGTCACACGTTGGCGCACTCGCAGAGCTTTTGCTGAGTGATCTAAGATGAGCCACACGTCTCATACCAGCAGCACGGCAAATGGAGCAAGTGCATCGAAGTGCCAGAGGTCGGAGTCGACAGGATCGTTCTCGTTTCGGAGTTTGAAATATTTCAGAAGTGCCCGGAGAGCAGCTCAGTCGACCATCCGGAGCCTCGACAGCACCCTCCTCGACACTCTACGACCCCTTCTCCTTGCTGCCGGATCGCAAGCACAGCACAGATCTCGCCGCCGAACCACTCAGTCGCTACCTGGGTCCCACTCCTGCCATGCCCGCCGCTGCTGCCCCCCCCCCGCCAACGTCAACCTCCAACCTCCTTCGCTTCTCGGGCCACAAGTACCTGCGCCAGCGCCTCGTCCTCTCCCTTCTCTCTGGTCGGCCGATTCGTGTCGACTCTATCCGTTCCGATGATGTCTCTCCAGGTCTCCGAGGTGCGTCGCCTCGCCTGCTTCGTGGTTTGTTAAGGAGCTGACAGCCCAACACCTGTGCTTTCACAGACTACGAGATCAGCTTGCTCCGTCTGCTCACCAAGATGACCAACGGAACCCACCTTGAAATCTCGTACACCGGTACCTCCCTCCTCTTCCGCCCTGGAGTCCTCCTTGGCGGCCTGCACACGCACGACGTCCCCCTCACACGCACGATCGGCTGGTTCCTTGAACCGTTATCCCAACTCGCACCGTGGGGCAAGAAGGACCTTCAACTGACGCTTAAGGGGATCACGACGGGCGGTCAGAGTCTAGGGGTCGATCTCATCCGAACGTTCCTGCTGCCGACGATGCAGCTGTTTGAGACGTTTGACGGGCTCGAGCTGAAGATCACCAAGCGCGGGGCAGCGCCTGGCGGTGGAGGAGAGGTCTACTTTCGGTGTCCGGCTGTGAGGTCGGTCAAGACGCTCAACTTTGTCGATCCCGGTCGCATTAAGCGTATACGAGGTGTTGCGTGAGTACTCACCCTGCCCATGCTCTCGTTCAGGATGGAACTTTCGCTGATCGTCGTTTCACTCTTTCCTCCCTTTCGCTCAGCCACTCTGTCCGAGTGTCGCCTCAATTCTCGAACAGATTGGTCGAATCGTCCCGCTCCCTCCTCAACCCTCTCATCCCCGACATCTACATCTACTCTGACCCATACAAATCTGCCGAGTCGGGTCTCTCGCCGGGGTACGGCCTCTCGCTCCTGTCAATCTCGACGACGGGCGCCATGCAGGCCTTCGAGCTAGGATACGCAAAGGACACGCTGGAGACGCCCGAGGAGGTCGGTCGGGCGTGCGCGGCGGGGTTGTTGGAGGAGGTCAGGAAGGGTGGGTGTGTAGGCGAGTGGGCTCAGGGGTGGGTGTTGACTGCTATGGTGCTTGGAAGTGAGGACGTCGGCAGGGTCCGTTTGGGAGAATTGACAGCAACCTCGTGCGTTCTCTTCTTCTCTCATCATTCTTCTCGCCGCTCTTGCGTTGGAGGAACGCACAAGAGCTGATCGGTTCTTTCGACTCTCCCTTCTCTTCCAGGATACAACTCTTGCGCGACCTGCGTTCATTCTTTGCGACGACTTTCAAGATCCTCCCCGTCCCGTCCACACACGCCTCAGCAGCTGACTCGGACGACGATGACGACGAGGAGGAGGACCAGCCGGTGTTGAACAAGGGGAGGGAGTATGTGCTCAGCTGCATGGGTACGGGTCACACCAACACCAACAAGAGCGTCACATAGTCGTTCGTCCTTGGTAACATGGCCCTTTGTCCCAGTTTAGTTTAAATTGCGTCGAGCGAGAGCAGGGAGTGTACAACATCAGATCAGACCGGAAAAGGAGAATCGCCCAGGGGCGACAGAAGACGGTCGGGGCAAGGGGGAATGGTCGTACAAAGAACGGACCCACTTCAAAGGCCACCAGGAGCCAAACAAAGGCAAAGCAGAACGATTCATCTCGCAAAAAGGTACCCTCCAAGGGGGGGGGGGGGGAAGGAAAGGGCGAGGGGGCGTTCAACAGCACCCCGTCCGTTTAGCCTGCCCTCCCTCTCCGCTCAACCGAATCCCACCTTTGCCCGTCTTCCCCTTCTCCTTTGCGTCCATTGACCCCTGCAAGATCTTGCCCAGAATCGCCCGGGCCGTCTCGTCAAACGCGCGGTTAACGTTCAGGCCTGTTTTGGCGGACGTTTCGAGGAAGAGGAGGGACTCTTTATCGGCGTAAGCTTGGCCTTCGGAGGTTGGGACTCTTGAAGAGGATTGTGCTGACGGGGAAATTGAGTCGGGGGAGGATGGGGAGGGAGGAGGGATGGGGTCGAGGTCGGCCTTGTTGCCGATCAGGATCACGCTGACCTCTGGGTCGGCATGCGCTCGGATGTCGGCCAGCCAATTCGGAACTGGTCGGGTTCAGGCGCAAACGTGAGAGGCCTCAAATTCAGTACGTACCTTGTTGAAGGTTGTAGTGCCTGAGGCGAGATAGGGGAGGAAAGGCAGGGACCAAAGCTCACTCTGTTCAAAGGTCTCTCTCCGATTGACGTCGTACACCAAAATCGCTCCCGCTGAACCACGGTAGTAGCTCCGCGTGATAGCCCGAAAGCTCGGCGAACCAGCGACATCCCAGCACTGGAGCTTGACCCACTTGGCATCCTCGTCGTCGTCCCCTTCTTCCGGAGCAGCTGCCGATGGAGCTGTTGGCTCGGTCGATGATATCGGTTCTTCGCCCGACGTTGGCTGTGCGGCGGAGTGAGAGGGAGAGAGGAGAGAGGAAGGCGGTTGGACCCGTAGGAGCTTGGAGCCAAACTCAACGCCGATGGTAGGGTCGGGTGTGGAGAGGAAGCGTTCGTCCGTCAGCCGGTAGAGGAGGGAGGTTTTGCCGACGGAGGCCTCCCCGGCGATGACGAATCTGGGTGGGCAGGGTCAGAGATGGAGGAGGAGAGAAGGAGTGAAGGAAGAGGTGCGAAGGTTGTCAGCGAGGGTTGCTGGAGCGATGAGTAACCGGAAGGAGAGGGTGGGGCGGACTTCATGATGCTGCGTAGAGGAGGTTGGTCGGAGATGGAGCCAGCAGGTCAGTCTCGTTCCGCAATCGGAGTGCAGAGACTGATTGAGAAGAGAGCGGCTGACTAGTCCCACGACATGGCGAGTAGATGCGAAGATTGGAAGGGGGAGGAGGAGTGGTTCGGTTGCCCAGCTGGGGTACAGCTGATGCATTTCCACAGGATCATCACCGCGCTATGCATGCCGACGGGGTTTGAACTCTGGGTTTTGACTTTTTCGCGAGGCCGGCCCAGCTTCTCTCCTTCACCAACCATGGCCTCCTGCAGTACGTAGCCCTTTCCCAACCTCTCTTCTCATCCCACACCATCCCTTACATGATGATCCTCGAGGTAATTTGCAACGGAGTGCGCTTTTCGAAGAGCCATGCCGATATCTCGGTCCGCCGACCTGTCTGATCCCCCTTCCTCCTCTCCCCGTACCATCTACCTACCTGCCCTCTTCACCCGGACGACTCGCTGCGGTCGTCTCTCCCTTCTCCGCGCTGTGTACTGACCTGCTTTCCTTCTTTTCTCGCGCTGTTAGGTCTCCAGCTTTCATTCTTCCCCTCGACTCTCCCATGTTCACTCTTGTAGATTAGACCGCGAGTTGTATTTCGCTCTTCCTACCTTTGATCTCGTTCACCTTGCTCTCTGCCATGCTCTGCCCCTGTATCTCTTGCTCTGCCTCTGCGAGAACCGAATCATGTTGCAGTCTGCTCAGCTTTTTGCGAGAACCTGCAGTGACAGGCGGCAGTCGGACTTTGCACGCTCCTCCCCGCCCCGAGCTTTCCAGCGTCCTGCTACTGTCTGACTCGTCCTAGGAGCACTTCTGCACTCTCAGCGAACGCGCCTGCATGATTTTGACCGTTCCAACGTGTCGTCTTGAACGACCGTAGCGTTCCGAGATTGCTCATCCAGCGACGAATCGTCTTCACCGGAGTTTTGCTTGAAATTCGACCTTCCTTCCGACTCTGGCACACGACTACAGCTCCCCTCTTGCATTAAGAAGCCATGTCGGACCCTTCACCCTCGTCCTCGACGTACGTCCTTCCCATTCAAAGCGGCCTGCTTAGAGGACCCGTCCTGGCCTGGCCTACTACGCTGTCGCTCGACCCCACAACTGACTACCTTACCAACCCTTCCAACCCCCTTCCTCGCCGCCTTCCCCGACTCCTTCTCAGTCCGAAACCCAAGTCGACCGCCTCAAAACCCCGCAAGCGGTTCGTCGGCACCTCGGCCCCTTCGTCCTCATCCTCGTCGGCTTCGCGCAGACCGGTTCGGGTGCCGCTCAACCAGATTCCGCTGGAGATTCTCGAGGATGAGGAGCTCAACGAGGCTATTCGTTTGCTACCTTCCAACTACAACTTTGAGGTGCGTCCTCTGCTTCCTGTGCTCCTTCGTCTGCTACCTCTGCTTGGTAGGAGAGGCCTCCGAGGGATTAGGGGCTGATCCATCGAGAGTATTTCGGCCTGGCTGACTTTGGGTCGTGTCCCGCTCCTTGCCTGCCTTGCGTTCGAGTAGATCCACAAGACAGTTCACCAGATCAAGCGAGACAAGGTCGAGGCCGTTGCGCTCCAGATGCCGGAGGGACTGATGATCTATGGCTGCTTGATTGGCGACATTCTCGAACGGTGCGTTTGGTCTTTGTTGAGCTCCCTTGCCCGGGGTGGGTTCGCAGGTCAGGGTGTTACCGGGCTGACCGAAAGGCTTGAACGATGCTCCTGATGACAGGTTCACGGACGCACATCCCATACTGCTCGCGGTGAGTCTCCTCTCAATCTAAGGAAGGCCTGTTTGTCCATGCGATGCTCCAGCTGAAGCTTCCTCAACTCCGCTACTTCTGCCGACCTTTCCTAGGACGTCACCTACGGTACGCCCTCCTCGTCTCCCTGTCGCAGTAACGGATATCTGACTGGTGAGCTTTGTAATCATCTGCAGGCGCTTGCTGTATCGACGACTACACGGCAAAGTCACTTGGCGCGGACATGATTGTCCACTATGGCCACTCTTGCCTCAGTGCGTTCTTCCCCCTCGTCCTCATTCGTGACGATCTCCTCTAGACTTCCAGTCAGGCTGATGGAGATCTTTCGTCCCGATTCTGGCAGTCCCGACGACTCAGACGACGCTCAAGACGCTGTACGTTTTTGTCGAGATCGCGATCGACCTCGAGCACCTGTCGTCGACCGTCCGGACAGCGTTCCCCTCGTCGAAGGAGGCGTTCAAGGCTGGCGTGCTGGGGGCGAGAAGAGGGCGGGCGGGGGAGATGGTAGGTCGGGAAGCGGTCGACCGGGCGAGGGAGGACGAGATCAAGAAGGGTCGAGGAAGGATCGCGCTCGAGCAGCCGGAGGAGGGTGGCCGGGATGCCAAGGTGGTCGAGGGAGGAGAGGCAGAGAAGGAACCGATACCGACCAAGTTGGCTTTGGTGTCGACGATCCAGTTCGTCGCTGCGGTTGCCCACTTGCGCTCGTCGCTCGAGTCGGACCTGCCTCCATTGGACGACAAGCTGCACCCTTCGACGACACCGGCGGAGGAGGGCGCGCTCGTCAAGCGGACGACGGCCGACGAGGAGCAGGCCGAGGTCGAACGCCGTCTCTGGCGGGGCAAGTACGAGATTGTCATCCCCCAGGCACGACCGCTGTCGCCCGGTGAGATCCTCGGTTGCACGGCACCCAAGCTCGCGGACGACGTCGATGCGCTCATGTGAGTTTTTTCCTCCCCCATGCAGATCACCAGCTGGCTAGGCGCTGATGATCTTCGTGACGCTTTTAGCTACGTCGGAGACGGTCGGTTCCACCTCGAATCCATCATGATCGCCAACCCGACCGTGCCTGCGTTCCGGTACGACCCGTACGACAAGAAATTTACGCGCGAGCTGTACGACCACGCCGAGATGCGCGAGGTCCGAGCTGGTGCGGTTGGCCAGGCGCGCAAGAGTTTGGTCGGGTCGAGTGGGGTCGAAGGGGAGGAGGAGGGCAAGGGAGCGGGGGCTTGGGCTGTGGTACTCGGGACGCTCGGTCGACAGGGCAGCGTCAGTGTGTTGAACGTGAGTCCCCACCTGTATCCAATCCCTCCCCCCGCCCGCTCACGACTCTCCTTTGGCGTAATTCCGTGCAGAGCATCACGTCCTCCATCCCCCGCTCGTCCCTGTCCCCCCACGCTCCCCTCCCGATCCTCATGTCCGAACTCTCTCCGGCCAAGCTCGCCCTCTTCCCTCCGTCCATCAGCACATTCGTCCAGACGTCGTGTCCGCGCTTGTCGATCGACTGGGGTATGGCCTTCCAGCGGCCGGTGTTGACGCCGTACGAGGCTGCGCTTGCGGTCGGGCGGGTGAAGGTCAAGGAGGAGACGAAGAAGGCTGGGTGGGAAGCTGGGTTCAAGGACGATGGGGAGACGTACCCGATGGACTTCTACGCTGTGCGTATCTCCTATGTGCTTGCTTCGTGAGCAGATGGCAGTTGCTGATTGTCTTCCTCTTCTTGGCTTGCAGGACGACTCTCTCGGACCTTGGACACCCCGGCATGGACTCGGACGACCCAAGCGGGCGGTTGTCGCTGCTGCTCCTTAGATAGCTACTTTTCAATCTGCGCATGAGCTTTCCTATCGTTGTGATGAGACTTTACGCGGGCAGGGGCTTGGGGAGTACAGTAAAGGACATTGATTAGGGCGTTATCAACAAGGAGGGCATTGAAGAGGTCAACAGGTGGTGTACAAGGAGGCGCGAACGCGGACTATCGACCACTCGGGTGGAGGGTGGGTGTTTGGGGTGAAGGAAGGGGGGGAAAGACGACCGGGAGGGGGGGGGGGGCTGCCTCAAGCGGTGGTGCCCTCCTTATGCTGCTTCATGAGCTTGCTCCTCTCCGCTCGGAGGACAGCGCTCTTCTTGATGCCCCAGCCGTCACTGAAGAGGTCCTGGGTCTGGTCGATGGAAAGTCCCTCTGGAAGAAGAGGGAATAAGATGGCAGAAGGGGGGGGGGCGTGGTCAGAATGGCGATGTCTCCTCTGAAGGAGAGACGGGATAAGAAACGCACTGGTCTCAGGGTAGCAGAAGATTGTGAACAAAAATCCTAGCAGGCAGAAACCAGCGTAGAGCCCATACGTTCCGGTTGGAGTCAGTTTCCTAGAGTGCAGAGGAGGTTGATGTCAGCGATCCATCCTCGACCTCGAGAAAAACATTCAGCCCTTCTCTTTCCGGCCCCCCTCCTCAGAAAAGCGCTTGGAACAAGAGAGAAAGGCTCACTCCATGAGGGACAGGTACGAGACCGAGATGACGAGGTTGGAAAGCCAGCAAGATGTGGTGGCGATGGACGACCCGACCGCCCGAATCTCGAGTGCGAGGTACTCGCTCTGACCCCAGATTACGTGGGAAAGCGAGAAACCAAAGGAGACAACTACCAAACAGATTGCTCCCAAAACGCTGCCCACTGCCATTTTCGAATAGGTGTAGGTTGCATCGAGTCGCTGGTTGGTGTCAACCGTCATGTCTGCGAAGGGAGCGGCGATGGACTGGTCAGCGCAACTGCGAGAACGACAAGACGGCATGCGACATGGACAACGTACAGTGGAAAGCAATTGCGGCCCAGATCTGACCAGCGATGAGGAATGGAACGGCGATAAGAGTGAGGCGTCGTCGACCAACCTTGTCTACGATAGACGAACCGAGGAGGACGCAAAGTGCGTTACCTCCAGACGGGATGAGACCGGCGACCGACGCATTTGAGAAGCCAAGGAGACCGAACAAGGTACCAGAGTAATACAGCTAATTGGAGAGGGGTGGGGGAAGGGAGGAAGGGTCAGCCTTTTAAGCATGGCCGCACGGCTGAAGAACAACAACAAACTCGAACGTACCAAAGAGTTGTAGCCAGTTAATTGTCCGAAGGCTTGGATGCCACTGACCGCTAGAATCGCACGCCTGTACGGCTTGTGCGTCCACAGGATGGTGATTCGTTGCCTGAGCGAGTACTGGTTGTTGAGCTTGGTCATCTCGGCAGTCGTCACGTCGAGGATGCGAAGCTTGAGCTCGATGATCTCGTCGGAGGCTCCCGAGTAGACCTTTCGGAGGACAGCCCTGGCCTGGTCCTTGTGTCCCCGAGCGGCGAGGATTCGAGGAGACTCGGGGAGGAAGTGCATCAAGCAGAGCTGAAGGATGGAAGGGACAACCCCGAGAGCGACTGAAGGAGTAAAGTCGCTGTTCAGTCAGTGAGGATTTAAGGGGCGAAGTAAGGCAGGAAGGGAGGAAGGGAAGACACGCACAGAGGATTCTCCAGTTGTGCTTGATGTTGGGAAAAGGGATGGAAATCGCCGAGGCAATGACCTGTCCGAACGGAATGAAAAAGGCGTTGACTCTAGAGTCAAGAAGAGAACTGGATCAGTGTTTGCGAGGTCGAACAGCAAGTGGGGCAAGCAGGAAACGAACCCGACACATCGTCTGCAAGAAGCAAGCCGCACGTCAGTCGGGCAGTCTGAAAAGGAAGATTGGCACATGGGACACTCACCCTCGAACGGCGGTGGGAGCAAGCTCGGCGATGTAGAGAGGGGCGATCTGAATGTGCTCCAGTCAGCTACGGCACAAGGATTGAGAAGGGTTTGAGAGGAACTCACAATGGCAGCAGCACCGACTCCAACTCCCAAGATCAGCCGGCCGACGATCATCATAGGGACCCAGTACGATGCAGCAATGACAACAGCACCGACGGTGAAGCTGAAGAGGGAATATCTGTTTCAGCTGAGGTTCTGGAGGCGAGCAAGAAGCAAGAACACTCACAAGGCGTCGGCGATGACCATGGAAAGCTTCCTACCGATCTTGTCCGACAGAGTACCGAGGATGAGAGCACCAAAGATCGCTCCGATGGTGGTCGCAGCGGTGATGATCTCTTGCTCAGAGGCAGAGAGCGCATGTCCCAGATCGAGTCCGACCATGGGGAGAGCTGATCCAACGATGGCCTGAGGAAGTGAGAGGAAGCGTCAGCGATCGTTTTGCGCGAGATGAACTGCACAGAAGCTTCCTCACAGTGTCGTATCCCCAGAGGAATCCAGCCAGAGCGGAGGTTCCGATGAGGAAGGCGAGGAAAGGAGTCATCTTGTCCTCAGACTCGGCTTGAACAAGCGACTCGTTCTGGGAAAGAACAGCAAGGGTAAGGCTTTCAGTTGAGCAGAGCAAGGATCAGGGTGCAGACTAGAGTGAGCACGTACAAAGAGCAGGTCTCGGTCGTTGAGGCCATGACTGGCGACGATGTCCTCGATGTGGGTCGTCTCGAGTTTGGTGTCCTTTTCGAGGCTGTTGGGCGGAGTTGTGTTGCCGTGCTGGTCGTAGGTAATCTCTTGCATGACGAGCGAGTGTGCTAGTAGATAGCGGAGCTGTGATGTAGGGAAGGTGGAGGTAGTCCGAGGCGGAGGGGAAGATGTGTGGGGAACCAGACGACACCAGGATGGTATGTCCTTTAAGCAAGTTGGAGTTGAGGAGGAGCCAGGCGGGGTGAGGGCCAAGGGTGCTGGCAAAGGCGGCACGAGTCGAACCGGTTGCGGACTTTTGATGGACTTAAAGGGCGACAGTAGGGAGTCTGGCGCCTCGCCGTTTCGGCCGCAGGCTGAGACGACAGAGATCTCGTCGGCGAGCCACACAAACTCCTGACTTCACCTGCCAGATCGAGCGGCCGTTGTCGAGATCCCCAAAAGTAGACGCTGAGAACCGCCAACGGGAAGTCCAGATCGTCAGCGCGATAGCAATGTCAGGGGCCAGGTGAGCAGCAGATCGATTGTCGTCAGAAGAGAAGGCGAGGCGCGTCCAATCGACGAGGAACTCGGCGCGCGAGTGCCACTTGAAACCCAATCCTCACAATCAACTACAACCCCTAACTCCTCGCCAGGACCACTTCGTGGCGCTCGTTCTCGACCAGCAGAGGTCAGCTGACGAGAGGGTCATCAGAGGAGGGGCAAGTTACTAGTCCCTCCGGCACCGCTCGCAGCGGTCTCAAGCAGGGCGGTTGGGGAAGCGAAATCAAGAATCGCACACTCGCTCATCTCTGATCCCAAACACGCTGACGGCCCTAAGCACCTCCCTGCAGGACTCTCCTCAGGTGGTCTGCCGCTTCTCCACTCCGGAGACTCGCATCGCCCCACCGCTCACCGCTCTCTCGCCTGTCGCGCTCGCTCGAGTGCTTGACCATTTCGGCCTTGCCCTCCCAGTCGGACCCGCCCGCGCCGCCGCCTACGAAGACGGAGAAGCGGTCGTTGGTTGCTGAGAGCAGGCGTCCGCGCGCAGGACGGGCGAAGGGGCTGACGCTGGGCTTGGGTGGGCCAGGCTTACTGCCCTTAAGCGTGCCGAGCGTCGTCGGAGGGTTGGAGTGATGTGTTGCTGGCGAGCTGACCGTCGGCGCAAACGCAGGGAGGATGGTGGATTTCTGCGAGGTTGGCTTGAGCGTCCCGAGGCAAGAGGGAGTGACGCCGCAAATTGGGCTCGACCGAGCGGCAAAGTATGAAGCGGTGGGTGCGAATTCATCGAGAGGACTGGGAGGCTCGAGCCCGATGGCAGGTGCGACGGTCGAATCCTTTGCGAGTCCGGCAGCCCTCGCGGCCTTCTGCTGTGCGACGGAAGGAGGAAGGGGAACGTCTTTGCTGACCGGCGTCGGGGGCGACTCGTGAGACTGGGTCGAGGTGCTGTGACTGCTGGTGGGACGGTCGGTCCGTTGAGCGTCCGCGGGGATGGAGGGGAAGAGGGATGAGTAGCAAGGATCGCAGGTCCGCAGGCCGAAGGTAGAGGTGGAGGGGTCGGTCGAGTCGTTGAGTTGGACAGACTGATGAAGGTTGTGAAGCAGTCAGATTTGTACGATGTCAAGCAATTCGAACGAACATCGGCGCGCACCTTTGACGAGCAAGGGTGACAGCAGAGCAGTCCACACATTCTACAGTGGTGCCTCCTCCGGAAGACGGTGAACGGCTCCTGGCACCGCATGCACTTCTCCGCTCTGGTGTCGGGCACCCAGACGGCAGCGATGAACGTTTCGACCGTCGGGCTGCGGTGGTCCGCCGCCGAGGGAACGTCCATCGAGACGCGCTTCGCAAGCGGGTCGGATTGGGTGACAGGCTGGCGGTAGTCGGCAAAGGGGACAGCTTGGAGGGACCGTCGACGGTGTCGGCGCATAGTGTGTTCTTCCTCGGTGTTGAGCGTCCGGAGGTTGGAGAGCAGGCGTGACTTGGCTTCTCGGATGGCGTCGATCCAGGCGTCCTTCTCCTCTTGACAAGCTGATTGCGTCGTACAGGATGGAGCAGCGTCAGTGCAAGCACGGATGGTTTGAAGAACGAGATCGGAGGGAAAGAGACTCACAAGCGTTGACGGCAAAACTCTTCTCGGGACTGAGCAACTCGAACGCATGCTCCTTCTTCCTGCCGTCTCCGGTAGCAACGACCGTGAGTTCGTCGAGTCGGATCTGGCGGTGAAACGTGTACCTTCCCTTGTCGCCCGCCGGGTCGAGCGTGGGCACCGCCGGTCGGGCGTGGTCCTTGAAGTCCATGCTGGTGCTGCGAGGGGCAGGAACGGCGTTGAGGCCCATCCACGTGCTGATGCTGACCATCGACTTGCTGGCCGAGAGCGCGTTGGTCGTTGACGTCGTCCCGTAAACGAGCACGTCGGAGAACAGCCAGAACGTCCGGTCTTCCGCCTTGCGTCGACAAACCTTTGACAGGTCACCTGCAATCCACATACGTCGAGTCAGGCCAAAAACTCTGAGACGCAAGGGAGGAGAGAACGGACCTTGCTTGAGCAGTCTTCGGCCAGGCACGACGAGCGAGAAGCCCTGCGGGATGCTCGTGAACGACCGGTGGAGGCCGATCAGCTGCTGCGTGGCCGCAATATCGTGCAGTCGACTGTTGAGCGTTTCGGTCACTGATCGGTCAAGAGACAGGAGGAGCCCAGTGAGCGTCAGTCCTCAGACCTCAAAAGAGGGATTTCAACGCGAGAAAAAGAGGAAACGGACCGTTGTCGACCATGGTCAGAACCTTCTGCAACTCTTCGTGCTCCGGGTCGTCCTCGGGAGTGCACTTTAGCAGATCCTGCAAGTGGAAGGAAAAGACCGATATGTTCAGTCCTCGAACGCGCAAGAACGACCGAAGAGGTCAGGGGCAGTAGAAGAGGGAAGACACACCTTGATGAGAAGGAGGTATCGCGGCACTCTCTGAACAACCGTCAGCAGCCAGTCACCCAGCCTCAGCTTGCGACACCGGTCGTCCCCTTCCCTCTCGGCCAGCCAGAGTGCAAACGGCGTACCATGCGCCTTGCGCAGCTGGGCGAGGAGGGCGGACGAGGACGGGTAGGCGCCGATGAATGGGTGATAGAGCGAGAGGAACGGCATGTGCTTGGCCAGGACGTGAACGATCTGCGCCGAACGAGGTTGAGGAGGGGATCCTCCGACGTTTCCAGGCGAGGAGAGCGGTCGTGACGACGGCGATGGATTGAAGAAGTCGATGGGCGTCGACCGAGGCAAATCCTCCCCTAGGGTAGACAGCACCTCAACCTCTTCCAATTCCTCCTTCTTGTCCGCCCCCGACGACAGACCCTGCAGAGTCCCAATCCACGTTGGCCCGCTCCTCTGCGCCAGCGGTCCCAGACCCGAGATAGGTTCTCCCCCAATTCGGCCCGACGTACCGCCCTGAACGGCCGTCTCGAGCGCGCCCAGGAAAGCGGTCGAGAATGCGTGAATCTCGACGACGGACGAAAACAGGTCGTTGACCGTCTTCTTGGGCAGGAGAGGACTGGGCAGCTCGGCTCGGGCAAGTAGGGGCTGCATGAAGTGCTGCTCGAGGGTGCGCCAAAGAGAATTGGATTGTGTCAGCCGCTTCAGAGTCCTCGCGTTCTTTGATAGAGAGAGGAAGAGAAGAGGAGGGGAATGAACCTCAATGACCGTCTCGAGGCCTTGGACGTAAACCTTCTCGCTGTCCAGAATCTCCCGGACAACCTTCACCTTCTTCTCCTCGATCTTTCTTCTCCTCGTCTCCTCCTCCTCCCGACCTTCCTCCTTTATCCTTCCCCAGGCCACCCGCCCACCGTCGACAACCCGCTCAGGCCGGCCGGTCAGGCTGACCGTCTTGGCCCGCTTTGGCACGCGCACACCGACGGTCGGGCGCTGTTGGAAGGTCGAGATGGACGTTGACACCTGAGCTTGAGCGGGTCTAGATGGGGGCTGGAGACCGTGCAGGGTTGGGTTGGGAAGAGAGGGGAAGGAGACCGTTCGCGAGATGCGCGAAGAGGTGGATGTCGTGCGCGTCAGCTCGGACCGAGGACACAAGGGGCTCAAATGAGGTTTGGAGGATGTAGGAGAGGTGGGTTGAGCGTCCGAACGAGGAAAGACGACAGAGGATGTTGAGCCGGATGGGTGGGAGGGTCCGTCTGTCTTGAGAGGCGATTCGCAAGAGGGGAAGAGGAACGACCGCGCCTGGTCTTCTTCGACGGCCGAGTTTGTCGCGTTGGCGCCCGACGGTGATTCTTCGGGCAGGGAGAAGCCGGAGATGACGCTGGCGACCGAGACGCGCTTGTAGTTAGTCGGTCGGGCTCTGCGAGGCGAAGCGTTGGGTGAGGGGTGCGAAGCTGGAGGGGGACGCGAAACAATTAAGTCAGGGGGCCATAAACACGCGAGGAGATGGGCCGGTGGAACACACCTTGGACGTCCTCAGGCAAAGACTGGATAGAGAGGAACGAGGCGACAGATGCTCTGTGGTTGGAGGACGTTGAGGGGCCCCTCTTAGAGGGCGAAGCTTTCGCTCGACCTGCAAGCGAAGAGAGGGGTTCTCCTGTCGAGCGTCAGTCTCCATCAACAAGCTCCAGTGAGATAAGACACGGGGGAAAAGCACGATGGTCGTCCTCAAGAGCCGTCTGCGTCGCTGGTGCGTTCGCCTCTGCTTGGCCGCTGAAGACTGCGTGCGTCAGGCTGGAGGCATGGTCCTCGCCGGTTTCCCAGCTATCGACTGTTGAAGCGACGCTCGTCCGGACGCTCTCTATACCGGAAACCTCGCCGGCGCCGATGTAGAAGGTCCGGGAGGCCGTCGTAGGTCTGGCCATCACCGACGAGCTGACTGAGCTGGTGGCGACGGGGCTGAGAGAGGAAGAGGAAAGCTGAGAGGAAGAGGAGGGATCCAGAGGGTAGCTGAGCAAGTGGAAGCGAAACGAGCTGGGTGTAGCGAGGATACAAGAGATCAGTGCGAGTCGTAGTTTGACAAAGCAGTTGAACGGACAAGCCCTACCTTGAGAGCGAGAGCTGGGCCGGCTGGCAAAACGCACGGATGCTGGTGAAGGAGAGAGAGAGGTCAGGGATTGCCCGGAAAGTTTGGGGCGTCGAGCTCTCCCCTGTCGATGACATGTGCCTGAAAGGGGGTCCGTTCGCTGCTGGTGATCGAGGTGCGGGCGGAGGGACGAGCGCAGGCGCACCCTGCAGCAACTCCTTCAGCTCTGTCAGGGACTGCAGAGACGTGAGCTGTCTGAAAATCAGAGGTTGATGAGTAAGCTCTGTCGATAAACTAAGCACGGCGTGGGTCAGCGCCGTCGTCGGGTTCGAGCGTCGTGCTGGCTGGTGTTGGGCGGAGTTGAGATGACCAGATGAATCTGTCTTCTTTTCATCTGCCTCGTCTGAGTATGAGGAAGCCACTCCACTTGGCGCCAGACGAGCGCAAACAGCACCAGACATGCAGCAGCATAGCTACTACGTGATCAGATGCCTCGTCTGAACCCAGATGTGCTGTATAGATGCCTGGCAGGTTGTGGCGAAGTCCAAAGCTCTCGCCTGCGCGCTCATCTCTCGTCCGATTCTTTTTCAGCGCGAACCAGCGAACTCCTCCACCAACCCTCTCCCCCCGTTTCCTTACTTTTTACTGCTCTTCGCCATGTCTCCTATCCTCGTCTGCATGGGTAACCCCCTCCTCGACATCCAGGCCTCCAACGGAGAGGACCTGCTCAAGAAGTACGACCTCAAGGCCAACGACGCCATTCTCGCCGAGGAGAAGCACCAGCCTCTGTCAGTTCTCGCGTCCCTTTGCTGCATCGACTAAGCTTCCCTCTGCTGACCCCCCATCATCACCTGCGACCTCCAGCTACGACGAGATCGTCAAGAAGGACGGTGTCGTCTTCGTTGCCGGAGGTGCTGCCCAGAACGCTGCTCGAGGAGCCGCCGTACGTTCCTTCAGCCCCCCACGTTCCTGTTTCCCTTCAATCTCCCGACCCTTCTGACCCTGAATGAATTCATGTCGCAACAGTATGTCAGCCCTGCCGGATCGGTCGCCTACATCGGTGCCGTCGGAGACGACGACCTCGCCCAGCAGCTCCGAGCCGCCAACGAGAGGGAGGGCGTCCAGTCCGCCTACCAAGTCCACGCCGGCAAGAAGACCGGAGCCTGCGCCGTTCTCATCACCGGACACGACAGGTGCGTCGGTTTCCCTTCTGCACGGTACCCGCTGTATCCTGAACTTGGCTGACAAGCGATGTGAAACCTACTGCACGCGCTCTCAGGTCCCTCACCACCAACCTCGCCGCTGCCGAGCTCTTCACCCCCGAGCACCTCGCCACGCCCGAGGTCGCTGCCCTCATTGACGGCGCCAAGTTCTTCTACCTCGGAGGATTCTTCCTCACCCACGGTGTCGAGAGTGCTCTCAAGCTCGCCAAGAAGTCTGCCGACGACGGCAAGGTGTGTCGGTTCGCTCTGTGTCTTGCCTCGAATCCAAAGGTCTGACGCGCCGCTTTCTTCTTCTGCAGTGCTTCGCTATGAACCTCTCGGCTCCCTTCATTCCCCAGTTCTTCAAGGAGCAGGTCGACCAGATGATCCCCTTCTGCGACATCGTCATCGGAAACGAGTCTGAGGCTGCCGCCTACGCCGAGGCCCACGGCATGGCCGACAAGTCCCCCGCCGCCGTCGCCGTCGCCATCGCTCAGGTCAAGAAGCAGAACGCGTCCCGACCTCGGTTGGTCGTCATCACCCAGGGAGCCGACTCGACCTTTGTCGCTTCGTCCAGCCCGTCATCGTACGCTGGTAACCTCAGCGAGGGAGAGGCCAACCCCAAGACGTACCCCGTCTCCAAGCTTTCGGACGACCAGATCGTCGACACCAACGGAGCCGGAGACGCCTTTGCCGGTGGGTTCCTCGGCGCGTTCGTCCAGGGCAAGACGCTCGACGAGTGCGTCGAGGCTGCGCACAAGATGGGCCAGATGAACGTTGGTCAGGTCGGACCGGCTTTCAAGTTCCCTAAGGTCCAGATCCTCTAAAAGCAAGACGGTCCCACATTCGCTTCTCTCCTTGCCTTCTCACTAGACCTTCTCTCGTAAACACGCCCATTCAACTCGGCCTCATCCCTTCACGTACTCATGACGACCCCCTCATCCACGTTTTTTCCCTCGACTCATCTCCTCGGTTTCAACCATCGGCCACCTTTTTTCTTTTCTTTTCTCCCTCAGCATCCATCCTCTTGTACGAGCCTTCTGTATGCTGCACATTCTCGGAGAACAACCACGCGCTTGCTTGCTTGAAGGCTGAACCAGATCGCGCCAACTGTCAGAGTGTGGACGGGCATACTTAAGAGCAGAATTAAGGGAGCTACAGACGCTAAGAGTGGAGAACCCTCGCCAGAGAGACAGGCAATACCCTCGACGCTTTCTCAGAACGGCTGTCCACGCTCGACCGTGCTGAGATCGTCGTCCAGGCTCAACGACTTCAGACCTTCGACCGACAAGGCGTGCGAGCTCCCAACTAATCGAGTGAGCAGGAGTAGGTTGGTCAGAGTGAGCTCCCCAGTGAAAAGGCGAGAGACGAGCGGAGGAAGAGACGCACTGGCAAAGACAGAGCCGAGCCGCTGCATCGCCAACACCAACACCTGGACCTCGATCAACGCAGACTCCGCATCTGACCCCCAAAAGAGAAGCAAGCGTCAGCCAAATCAGTTCTAACTGAGACGAGAGCGTCCGTGAGAACGTGAAGGATTAGAGGGGAGAGAAGGGAGGGAACAAAGAGAGAGAGATGGAGCGAAGAGAACGCACTGCCGTCGTTGCCCGCCTTTCGCTGCAGTTTCGCCTCGGCCAGGAGAGCATGCGCGGCGATCTTCCAGCAGACGACCAGGAAGATGTCGAGCTTTCCGACTTCGTGTGAAATCAACCGAGAGGTGCGGGATCGTCAGCCAGTCGGTCGACATGGGGTCGAGGGCCGCGAAGCCACATCCCAAACGAGCAGAAGGGAAAGCGCAGCAGTGGGAGGAAGAGGGAAGAGTGAAACGCACAGTCGACGTTCGCGATGAGTTGGATGAGGCTGACCATCGACTTGGCAGCGGCGACCGCCTTGGTCCAATACGACCGGTCGTAGCGTGCTGATGAGGGTTTCGAAGCCAAGGAAGACCTTGGTCAGTCTTTGTGCTCGACCGGTCACACAAGAAAAGGACGTACATTGCTCCTCGTGGAGGAAGACAAAGCAGGTGTACAGTTGCGTGTCTGTGCGGCAGAACAAGTCGATTTCGTGTGTAAGCCCAACTTCGCAAAACCCTGGTCCTTGAGGAGAGGACTCACGAAGTAGAATCACGACCGGATTGATGCCCGAGATCTCTCCTCCCTGAGCCGGTCGTTCGAGGTCCCAGTTGCCCAGGTCGTGCGGTCCAGACACCTCTTGATCCCAAGGGACGACTCCGCCAGCGACCTTTCGCGCGGGATCGCGGTACGCCTGCGGAATGTGAGCGACGAAGCAGTCCATCGTGCGCTCGAACTCGACGACTTCGGGGGGGAACGTGTACGAGGGAGGAACGTCTACGGTGGACCAGTCGTAAGGGGCAAAGCAGAGTGAGGCGGACGTCGTTGTCGATGACTGAGGGGACGGTCCTCCGCTGGGCGTTTGAGGCGGACCAGGGCGACCTTCATGATCGGGCGAGACGGAGATCGAGCTTCGAGCGCTCAGAGGCTGGATATCGTCTAGGGAGATGGTAGGTTCGTCTGGGCGGTCGAACAGGCGACAGGCCCGATGGAGGAGGACCAACGATTTGACGATGCTCCCTCCCAGCGCATCCTGACGCTTCGGCACGGCAGTCGGGACAGAGTCGGAGAAGAGGTCGAGCATGTGCGAATCTTGGGTGCCGTCGTAGCTCTGGGGGATCAGTCGCACAAAAAAAAAAGTCAAGTCCGTGTTAGCGCCGATGGCTGGAACATCCCACTGCAACAGACGCGATCCAGATCCGCAACAAGAACTGAGAAATCAGGGAACCAAACGCACTGTGAGATCTCCAGCACAGTACTCTTCCAGCGGTCTGGGGAAGGGAGTCGTGATCTCAGAGTCGGCGAGAGTGCCCGGCCACGAGTCGGCGACGGCGGCGGTCTTGTCGCTTACGACAGCAAGCCAGAACGCCCAGCACCGATCTCCAAAGTCGATCGCGTCCCTGCACGGGGCGAGAAAGGAGCTGACCTTGCGCCTGGATGGGCCTGGAGGCACGCAAGGCACGGGCGGGGCCGAGTTGGTGGAGGAGAGAGAAGTCGGCAGGCGGTGGAGTTGACAGACGACGCAGAGCTTGATGGCTACCTAAGGGGTCGAACCGTGCAGGACGTGGGTATCAGTCAGTGGGTCTCCTTCAGAGAGCCGCGTGGTCGCGTTCAGAGGGAGGGGATGGACAGGGGTTTTGTGGAACGAAACCACGTACTGCACTCCGAGTCCAGCCTTCGGTGTACCTGCCCGACGAGTCTGCATAAAAACGTTCCAACGGTCAGTACTTCAAGATGCCAGAACGAAGGGAAGTGGGGGCAGAGACCCACAGAGGTAGACGGCCAAGATCGTATTGGCCTGAACGACATTGACCGCCCTCGCCTCCTTGGCCAGCAGAGCCTCGTTGACCAGCCTCTTCGTCTCCTCAAAGAAGACCTTCTCCAGCTGCCTGACCGACTCGACGGGCGAAAACTTGGCGGCGCACGTCATCTGTCAAGAAGCAGAGCGCGGTGGAGGAAGGAGGGACGTTATTGCATGAAGACTTTCTCCGAACTCAGGGGGAGGGAACGACGCACCATGGCGAACGTCAAGGAAGGATGGATTCCGCCCTCCTCCGCAGGCTTGTCTAGCCTCGCAAAGAACCTCGGGTGCATGTTGCACGCAAACTGGCGCTTGCGTTTCCAGAAGAGCGCAAGGAGCGAGTCGCGCATCGACCGGGGGACGAGCACGGCGCCTGTCGACGGGTCGGTTGACACTTGAGGAAAGGCGGATAAGGGTGGGTAGGGCGAGAGGGTGGGAGGGGAGAACGAGGACGGTTGATGGATGAAGTGGGAGACGTTAGCGGAAGGGCCCGGATAGGACGGGTCGGCCGGGAACCCGCTCAAGGCAGCGTCGCCAGAGATCGATGGAAGGTCTGAAAAGCCAGCAGGGAGAGCATAGCTCGTCGTCTGGGATGCTGGAAGGAAGCCGGTCGGTCCTTGATCGAAGATGGCTGCGTTCGTTGTTGGGTGGGATGTTGAGAACGGCACGCCCGGCGGTTGGCCCACTGGCCCACTCGAACCGAACCCAGCTCCCGTACTGGCCATCCCTAGACTCTGCAAGACATCGACGTTTCCGAAGTCGAGTCCTCCTCCTCCTTCAAACCCAGAGCCAGGAAGACCAGCTGAGGGCGAGTCGTCAAATCCTCCAAACGTTGAGTACGACCCCAAGCCTCCTTGTCCTGCGTCGGGCGAGATCGACTCGCTCTGACCGAGCAACACATCCGACCAAGCGAAGAATGGCGGCGCGTTTCCTCCCTGATAACCCCCCGACCCGTCCGCCGTCTGGCCGCCGCTGTGGACGTGTGACCTCTCGGGTGCATGCTCGTTGAATGTCGGCTGGAACTGTTCGGCAGCGAAGAGCTCGCCGAGCGCAGACGAGAAGGACTGCTGGTCCGAGACGTTGTTCTTAGCCGGACGAGAGTAGGGGTGGTAGGCGGCAGAGCTGGTCGTCGTTGCGGACGTCGGGGGGGGTCCGGCTGAAGGAGCGGCTGTCGACGAGAAGGATCGGGACCCTTCGGACGAGGTGTTGGCCGACAGGGTGTGCGTAGGGCGTCGAGAGGAAGAGGATTCAAACACTGGAGGAGGCGGTTTTTGATCCGAGAGCAGAGACTCGAGATGAGCTGCTCGAACGAGAACAGTCGGACGCGATGGGAAGCGGAGTCAGAGATCTTGAGGGGCTGCGGCAGGCGATCAAGGGGACGACAGGACGAGACGTACCGATCTGATCCTCGAGACGTTCAATCTTGGACTTGGGTTTTGGCTTGGGCCCATCGTACACGCACTCTCTCCCATACTGTATGAGTCGAAAGGAAGGAACGGTCAGGGCTGAACGGGGACTCGGACGAGCTTGCGAGGGGGGACGAACCTTGATGCAGCCCTCGCAGATCGGTCGGTCGCCTGAGCATTTCTGTCGTCAAGGGATGTTCAGACCAAGCTGTCAGCTTACGAGCGTGATCTAGGCGAGCAGACGAGTTTGGGAACGTACGAGCTTCCGTCGTCTAGATCGATCCGAGAGGTATGTCAAGCGAGTGAGCGCAGGCCGAGTCAGGGACGCAGTCACATCTCAAAGCGCCCAGATCTGAAGCTCAAAGCAAAAGCAGACGCACCGGCAGTACTGGCAGGCAGACCCTCTCTTCAATACTGCGGGCTGGGTGGCAGGAGCGGTCGCCGAGGAGGAGGACGACGACGACGGGTTGGTCGTTGCTGGCGGACGGTCGGGTGCGGGCCCACTGCTGCTGCTCGAGGAGGCGACAGGCCGAGCAGCAGTCGTCGAGGGAGGATTCATTTGCCTGCGAGGATGCTATAATCGAGAAGCTGCTGTTGAGCAGAAGTTCGAGAGGAGAAAGGGATGAAGAGGAGAGGCAAACGGGGGGGTTTGCTTCGCGCCGACCGCTTCGGCTCCCCGCGTACTCATCTTTCGCCATTTCTCGGATGCACATCTTACCTCCCCCCTCATGCCTTCTGATTTTGGTGCAGCGCAGTTGTACGATAAGAAAAGCAAACTTAACATAGACAAGCCGACGAGGCGCCTCTCGTCCGGTGGACCCCATTCTCCCCTTTACATCCGTTTCCCTCGTCGTCTTCCCTACTCCAAGTCGCTCGGAACGACACCGATCCTGTGAGAGACAGAAACGTTTCATGAAGTCAGCGAAAAGACGGTCAAGCAGCCAGGGGGGTTGATTACGTACGTGGAGGCATTGTAGAACGTCTCGCTCGGCTGCCAGACCATGACGATGTTGTCCTCTGCCGTCGAGGCGAGACACATGTCCTTGTTGGGGTTCCAGCTGATATCGCTCGGCCTGGACGTGTGTCCTCCATGAACGAACATGAGCTCGGGCGGACCGTCGTCCTGGTCGTCTGGCGTCTGCTCCTCGCCGATTTTCGCCAGGTCCCAAACGTTGACTCGCCGGTCGGAAGAAGAGGACGCAAAGACCGTTTCGGAGTGAGGCGACCAGGCGAGCTGGATGACCTCGTCAGAGTGGGATTCGAACGAGTGCAGCTTGAGGGAGAGATTGCGCAGGTCCCAGAGAGCGACCGTCTTGTCGCCCGAACCCGTCAGGAGGAGGTTGGGCGACGAAGGCGAAAAGGCGACGGCGTTGACCTCGGCAGAGTGGGCCTCGATCGCGTGCTTGGGCTTGAGCGAACCGTCCTCTCGCGTATCCCAGCTACAAACGACGTTAAATAGAAGAGGGCGTCAGTCTGCGTCGAGGCAAAAGGCGGAAGAAGGAGAAAAACGCACATCATGAGTTGTCGGTCGTCTCCGCACGATGCAAAGAGGTAGTCGTGCTCGTTGTGCCATGCAACGTCCTGGCAAGAAGATTGGGCGCAAGAACGAGAGTCAGAATCCAAAGATCTGTGGTCAAAAGGCGCGCAAAGAGAAGGGAACGCCGCACCTCGACGATGGACGTGTGTCCTCGGTACGTGTTGAGGGGCTCGATTGAGTTGTTGCCCTTGGAGTAGCCGTTGATGTCCCAGTGGCAGACAGTCATGTCCTCGGACGCACTGAGGACGTGGCCAGACTTGACCGTGTTCCAGCTCAGTCCATAGCTAGATTAGGGCAAAACCGAACACGCACAACCTCAAGTCAGTTCCAGCCCAGAAGAAAGACAGCAAAGTTGAAAAATGGAGGGGAAGGAACACTACGCACCCCTCTCTGCTCTGTCCCGTCAGTCGAATGTCCGGCTTGCAAGTCCCTCCCGGACTAGCCTCGCTAGCGTGCTTCGTCCGGTCAAACACAAACACCTCTCCGCTCGTCGTCTTGGTCGCGAGCAGGTTGGGGTTCTGGGGCATGTACCGAGCGCGGTTGATCTCGCCTTGGTGGTTGATCGTCTGGATCGCTTTGAGGCGCGCTGGAGAGCCAGAGTGGGAGCCGAGCTCTGTTTTTGACGCAAGAATGGAGCAGAAACCCAAGGAAGGGTGATCAGACGGGGTACTCTGGAAAGATAGAGGACAAAGACAAGCATGAAGAGACGGACCTCCTCGCTCGTCGTCGTACTCCTGCAGCGAGCCCGAGGTCTTGTTGGGGATGGCGACCTGGGCAATGATGAGCTGGTCCTGCGACTGGCCCGACGTGTGCGTGCCCAACAGCAAGCGGTGGAGCGTATAGTCCGCATCGGGAGGTCTAGGCAAGCGACAGTGCAGAAAATCGGGGATCGGGTCACGAAGAGGACTAGACGAGAAAGAAGGAGAAAGGGGACGAACGTCTCGACGTCGGGGAACCACTGGCACGTCAGGGACGGCCAGGTGAGCGCGTGCGTGAGGACCTGGTCGTACAGGAACGGCGTGTTCTTCTTCCAGATCTTGTACTCCTGAGAAACATGAGCAGCACGCACGAGCGGGAGGAGAATGTTGTCAGTGTGTTGTCGTTCTCGCCTTCACTCCTTCCCTCTTGCCCATCGCGCCCTCGCGCGTCTAGACAGTACAGCCAGCTAACCCGTTTCGCCCGTCTCCTCCAGACCCCAAAGCAGATGTAGCGCGTTTAGGACGGACCTCGTTGATGACCTGGTTCTCGCCGGAAGGGTCCATGTCCTCGTCGTCGATGCTGATGGGGTCGGTTGCAGAAGCCATGGTCGCGCGGGGGGAAGGAGGGGTGCGGGGGCGTAGCAAGAGGCTGAGAAACGAGCTGCTTTCTTGGGCGGCTGGCGGGGGTGTCTGACGGGGACCAGAGAGTACCGACGAGAAAACGTATGTGTCCTCTTGGAGAACGGAGTCTGGAAGAGGTAGGGGCGGGTGGGCGTTCAGGTCGAGCTGAGGGTGTCTATCGTTTTCGCCCTCAGAACCTGTACGCGACCGACGACGATTAGTACTCTGGACGACAACCACGACCTCCCTCTCGACTCGCCATGCAGTTCTGGCGACCGGGCACGCAGGCCCCAGGCAGCACACTCGACCGCGAGTCCGAGGCCGAGTCATCCGTTGTCGCCCACAACAGGTTCGCCAACCTCGGCCTCCAGGCCCAGCGCGAACGCCTGCCCATCTTCAGACACCGTTCGTCCCTTCCTCCTGCCTCCTCTCGCGCGAGAGAGCTAATCAAGCTGAACCTGAACTCTCTCTCCTGCTTGGGCCTCGCAGGGGACCGGCTGTTGTATCTGGTCGAGAAGTACCCCATCCTGATCGTCGTCGGCCAGACGGGATGCGGAAAGACCACTCGTGCGTTTCCTCCTAGCTCCATGCACCCACGCTAGGGCACTGACAAGAGCGGGCTGCGATTTTGGCTTCTCTATGTGCGAGACAGAGTTGCCTCAGTACTTGTACGAAGCTGGGTGGGCAGCTGATGGGAGGGTGATTGGGTGCACTCAACCCCGACGGGTCGCAGCTACGTCCGTCGCCGCTCGAGTAGCAGACGAGATGGGCAGCGTCCTTGGTGATGAGGTGCGTAAACCTTTCGTTCGTCTGATGAGAAACGTGCTGACGACCTTGGACTGTTCTGGCTGCGGGGATGAGCACAGGTTGGGTACACGATCCGGTTCGAGGACGTCTCGAGTCCAACCCGGACAAGGATCAAGTACCTGACGGACGGTATGCTCTTTCGAGAGTGCATGCTTGATCCGTTGCTGTCCAAGTACAGCGTTATCATGGTACGTCGTCCCTCTCGATTTTGCCGAGCCATCGAAGAGGATGAGAGAGAACTGCAACTGAACGACATGCGTTCTCTTCCTTCGCAGATTGACGAAGCGCACGAGCGAGGCATGTACACCGATCTCCTGCTCGGAGTGCTCAAGAAGTGCGTTGTTTCGTGCCTCTCATTTCTCCTCTAGAGTAGAGCAACCTCTTACCCTAGGCTGGTGCTTTCTTCCAGGATCCGCAAGAAGCGCAAGGACCTCAGGATCATCATCTCGTCAGCGACAATAGACGCGTGCGTCTTCTACCTTTTCTCTTTTTGCCCGTCGTTCATCTACCTTTGTAGAGCTAGACGGTCTGACTCCATCCCCCTCGCGAAACATCTAGCGAGGCGTTCCAGTCATATTTCAACTCCAACGTGCACGACACTGGTCGAGGACTCGAGAGTGAAAGCACGAGTGCGTCCGCCATCATTCCACCCTGTCTCTTCGTCACGATTAGTCTCAGAATCACTGATGTCACACCCTGACCCCGGCATCTTGCAGTCATCAGTCTCGAAGGTCGGATGTTCCCCGTCGAGATCGCCTACCTTGCCCAGCCCACGACGGACTACGTCGAGAGCGCCGTCCAGACCATCTTTGACATCCACGCCAGGGTGCGTTCGGGAATCCCAACCTCTTATGCTTCACACAGGCTTGAGGCTGAGGAGCTGACCCTTTCGTTCGTGATTGAGGGTCGGCAGGAGCCAAAGGGCGACATCTTGGTCTTTTTGACAGGGAGAGAGGAGATCGACCGCTGTTTGCAAGAGATTGCAGATCGACTGCCCACGTACGTTGTCTCTGCTTTGCTTTGATTACCTCAGCAGCCGTCTCAACGCCGTCTGACCGAGCTCTTTCCTTTCTCCAATTTGGCTGCGCTCTCAACAGAATGCCAAAGGCGCTCCCCAACCTGTCGCCGCTCGCCCTCCACGCAGGACTCTCGGTCGACGACCAGCAGCTAATCTTCAGCCCGCCAAAGTCGAACGAGCGCAAGGTGATCGTCAGCACCAACATTGCCGAAGCGTCCGTCACGATCGACGGCATTTGTTATGTTGTGGACTGTGGGCACGTCAAGCTGAGGACGTTTGATCCGAGCGTGGGGATGGATATCCTTGCAACGACGGCGTGTTCGATCGCTTCTCTCAAACAAAGGGCAGGTAGGGCAGGTCGACTCTCGCCAGGAAAATGTTTCCGCCTGTTCCCCTCGTCAGCAATGGCGACGCTCGCACCGTCAACGACGCCGGAGGTCGCAAGGTCCGACGTGGCGCTTCCAATCCTGCAACTGAAGTCGCTAGGGATCAACGACCCTCGAAAGGGGTTCGACTGGCTCACCAGGCCGAGCGAACCGGCCCTCGAGAGGGCGTACGAGTTCCTTACTGCGCTAGGAGCGGTTGATGAGGGTGGGAGGTTGACGAGGCCTGAGGGGGAGGCTATGGCAGAGATGCCTGTCGACCCCATGATGGCTGCCATTGTGCGTTTCTCTTTTCCCTCCCCGCTCCTCCTACGCTCAACCCATCGACCTCTTCCCGATCTGTTCCCCTGAGAATATCTTTTGATATGGTTCGCTGACCCAGAGAGCCTCTGTGATGCATTCTTCCACACTTTCGCGCTCGTTCGCGGCCCCCTCCCCCCCCATTTCATTTTCTCTCCCTTCTCCAGTTGCTCAACTCGGAGAAGTACAGGTGCAGCGAGGAGATCCTGTCGATCGCGGCCATGACGTCGGTCCAGAACGTATTTGTGACGGCCGAGGGCGAGGCTGGGGCGTATGCCGAGCTTGAGAAAAGGAAGTTTACGGCGGAGGAAGGAGTGAGTCCCTTTCTTCCCCTCCAATGCTTGCCTTCCCTTTCCTGCGCTCGTGCTGGCTTGATGGGCAAACTGACAACGGGCGCCTGCTTGACCCCTTTGCAGGACCATTTGACGCTGCTGAACGGTCAGCGACTTCCTTCCGGCTTCTCGTGCAACCCCTCAGCACCCGAAGTACTGACATCTCCTCCCCCTTCGTTCGCAGTGTACAACGCCTTCGTCAAGCACGGCGGGTCCTCCTCCAAGTGGTGCTCGACTCACCGACTCAACTTCCAGGCCCTCTCTCGCGCGCTGACGATCCGCGTCCAGCTGAAGAAGTACCTGGTGAGGTTCTTGCCCAAGGGCGCGAGGGTTGAGAGTTGTGAGGGCGATCATGCGAGGTTGAGGAGATGCTTGGGTGCGTTCTATCTTACTCCTCTCCTTTCGGATTTCTCGTACGTCGAGGGAGATCGTTGCTGACGGCTCGCCCTCGGTTCTTGAACAGTCACGGGCTACTTCCGAAACGCTGCTCGATGGAACGCGTCCGAGGGAACGTACAGGAGCGTCCGAGAGAACGCTGTACGTATTTCTTCCGCCTCCTTTGGACTTCTACAAAGCTCCACTGACCCAAACGAGCGACAACCTTCATTTTTTTCTTCTTCGATTGACATCAGGTCCTGCACGTCCACCCGACGTCGGTCCTGTTTACTCGCCAACCGTCGACGGGATGGGTCATCTACCACGAAGTCCTGCAGACGACAAAGACGTTCATCCGCGACTTGACCGTGATCGACCGCGACTGGTTGACCGAGCTGGCGTGCGTCTCCTTCCGACTCTCGTCTTCCCTCTGTGAGACCGACATCTGACTTCTTGCGCTCTTTGTTCTTTCTTTCGACCAGTCCGCACTTTTACTACCTCAAGGAGGCCCGCCGTGTGTGAATGATAATTACCTGTCAAGTGGAGTGCGGCGAGACGGCGAACGAGTGGCCGGTGCAAAATAGACGGCGGGCCCCTTTTTCGCTTGGAGAGTCGTGACGAAGCCCCTTCCCAGCGCAGCCGAGCACTCAGCCCGGACGAGCAGCTCTGCAACCCCCAACTCCCTCCTTCCCTACCTGTCCTCTGCTCTCCTCGGCCTCTACCCAGCTCGCTCCTCATGAAGCTGCCAGAGCTATCGCACTTTCGCCCGTCGGCGCTCCTGCACTCGTCCTCGACGACGGACCACTCCGCCCCGCCCGCCGCCGCCGACCGCAACCCCCGCCGGCTGACGATCCACTCAACGAGCGACATCAAGGACTCACGACCCCTCCCGACGGGGCTCGTAGGCGCGTTTAGGGCCTGGCTCGAGATGAGCGAGCAGGAGGCCGAGCAGGCTGAGCTCAGGATCCTCAGGTACGTTCTCTCTCTGCTCGCTGCTTCTGGCTTGCCTTGCGACGCCTGCAGGCTTGAAGGCCGGCCCCCCTCTCGCACGCTTGCTTCGATACCCGTCTCGCGCTCGCTTGAATGGAA
Source organism: Cystofilobasidium capitatum (assembly GCA_014825545.1). Classification (NCBI taxonomy): domain Eukaryota; kingdom Fungi; phylum Basidiomycota; class Tremellomycetes; order Cystofilobasidiales; family Cystofilobasidiaceae; genus Cystofilobasidium; species Cystofilobasidium capitatum. Next base: position 685,326 of record MVAJ01000002.1, read on the forward strand.
GGGCTGACAACCCTTGTCCCGCCTGCTCTGCTGTTACCAGACGCATGCCGTACTTGTGAGTTTCCTGCTTGCTCGAGTTCTGCAGGGGGCGACGCGCGCTGACTCAAAAGTCCGTCGGTGTGCGCCTCCTCAGCCGGCTCCCTCACGAACCCGATCCAGAACCCTCATCAGACCCATCCCGACCAGCCGTCGTCGCTCGGCAGTACCGACTCGAGGTCCTGCCTGGTCAGCAAATCAACGCCCTCGAGATCCGACTCGCTCGACCTCCCCCACTTCCACCTGCAGCAACCAGCGCGTCGTTGTCCTCAGCTCCTCATGAACCCACTGCGCCGGTAGACGACCAAGTCGAAGAAGGCGACGCGACCCTCTTTACGCATGGCTACGGATGCGGACTGGGTCACTACTGGCGGCAGTTTGAGACGATGGCTGACGTCGTGCGCCAGACGGGCGAGCGGGCGTTCTTCCTCGACTGGATGGGCATGGGTCGGTCGACGAGGAGGAGTCCAAAGGTGTTTGCGCCGATGCGCAAGATGGGCGAGAAGGAAGGCGTCGAAGCAGTCAGTGCTTCTCCCTCCTCCTGGTGGTGTCTTTCGGGTCGCTCTTTTCCTGACAGAGCATCCTCCTCTTACTGTCTTCTCAACCCAGGCCGAAGACTTCTTCCTCATCCCGCTCCGGTCCTTCTTCGAGATGAAGCGCATCAAAAAGGCCAACCTGATCGCTCACTCGCTCGGAGGCTACCTCTCGGCCGTCTTTGCGCTCCGGTACCCCGACCTCGTCAAGTCGCTCATGCTGCTCTCTTCGGCGGGCATCCCCTCCTACCCGGACCCACCCCACACGCCGCCTCCCACCCCAAGCTCTCGACGACCGAGCCACCCAGTGGAAAGCGAGAACGCGTTGGCATTGGAGGCTCCATCGCGCGCGCGGTTATCGGAGGAACACGGCGTAGACGGCGACAAGCTCGAGCGAGCGTTGAACAGGACGGCGACGCACGACGGCAACAAGGACGACGACCGGGCGCGCAAGACGGACAAGTGGGACTCGCCCTCGGCCGCTCTACAGTTTGAGGAAGCCATCGAAGCTGGTGAGCTTCCCGATTCTGTCCTGACGGACGAGGACGAGAACGACGACGACAGCGAGCGACGACCGCAGACGTTCAAGGGTCCGCTGGGGAACGGCAAGCGCATGCAGGCTCTTTACCGCTTCATGTGGGAGGCCGGCTACTCGCCCCTCGGTTTCCTGCGCAAGGCAGGCCCGATCGGTCCGCTCATGCTCGGAAAGTACTCGCGCGCGCGGTTCAACAACATGACAGCGTCCGAGCAGACGGACCTCAACTCGTACCTGTCCAACATAACCCTCCTCCCAGGCAGCGGCGAGTATGCAGTCGGGATCTTGCTCGTCCCCGGCGCGATCGCGAGGTTCCCCATCGCCGACCGGATTGCCGCGCTCGGCAAGGGCGTCCCGGTGTCGTTCGTGTACGGAGAGTTAGACTGGATGGACGTTCACGGCGGGAAGGATGCCGTCAGGGCGCTTCGACGGGTCGGCAACAAGGTGTCGGAGGTCGTCGTCGTTCCCGAGGCTGGTCATCAGTGCGTCCGCTTTCCTGATAACGCCGCCTGCTGCCCTTTCACTTCACATTTGCTGACGTTCGCTTCCCGTTGTTTCTCTGCAGCGTCTACTTTGACAACTCGGAGTGGATGAACGCCTACTTCCTCAAGAAGCTCCTGCCCAGCCACAACTCTTCCCCATCCCCGCTCCCCCAGTCGGACCTCTCGCAAACGTCTCCCCTCTCGCCTTTGTCGAGCTCGTTCCCTACGCCGGCGTCGACCGCGCTCCAGACGCCGCGCGGATCGGTCTCGCGCTCGCCCAAAACGGAGAAGATTGGCATCCCGCCCGTCGCTTGAACGTCGACTGTCTTTTTCGCCCCTGCCCCTGCCCCTGCGTCTTACCTGCCACTCTGCAGCCCCTTTCTCCTTTTGTGTGTTCGTTGCCGTCCCTTCTGCGACCGTCTTCTTGCTCTTTGTTCTTTCTCCCCAGCACATACCACTCGTTCTCTTCAACTCTAGGCCTCCTGCATCTCAATCCCCTTCCTCCTCTTGCCTGCTGCACGACTGTATTGCTAGCCCCTCCTTTTGCCTTCACTTGCTTTTCTCGTAGATCCTTTGCCCACCCATGCGACCTTGCCAGCCAGCAACGAGGTGTTCTTTGCAAACGGAGAGAGGAAATTCTCATCTAAAAGCAAGATACCTTGGTGGTAGCGTCGTTGAGTTGGTTCCTTCGTTACGTTTTGGAGGGGTCTTCATTCTTTTCTTTTCGTGGGAGAGGGGGCGCGTGGGTTAACGCTCGGGCATCTCCTCGCCCTCCATGCCCTCGCCCATCGTCTGCACGCCGCCCTCGCCTTCCTCCGCACCGGGACCTGCAAGTCAAAGAGGATTGTGTCAGTCCGGTCCCCAACCATTCCGAAAGAAAAGGACGGGGTGTTGAAAGAGGAGGGGGAGCAATAGGAGTGTAAAAAAAAACTCACGTCGTGCGCTGACGACGTCGTCGACCCTCAAGAGCAGCGTTGCGCTCTCAATGGCCGTCTTGAGCGTCTGGATTTTGACGGCCGCGCTCTCGTACAGGCCGTAGGTCTTCATGTCGACCAATTTGCCCGAGTCGCCGTCGACGCCGAACGAGTGCTCGCCAGAGGCGTGCTTGGCCTGAGCGACGAAGAAGGAACGGGAGGTCAGTAGAGAATAGACAACAGAGGGTGGTGAGGTGAGCGGGAGGAAAGGTAAATAAGGGGGGGGAGGAAGGAGAGCGTAAAACGTACTCGGAGGTCGGTCAAGACCCGCATAGCGTTTCCACCACAGTTCTGAATCAGCGTCCTCGGAATGACCTCGAGCGCATCCGCAATCGCCCTCATCCCCTCTCCATCGGCCCCTTCATTCGCCCGACCTTCCTTGAGCAGTGCACTCGCGATCGCCAGCTCAGTCGCTCCTCCGCCTGGAGCGAGGAGAGGGTGGAAGACGACGTTTCGAGCGACGGCCATTGCGTCGGCCAGGTTGCGGTCGATCTCGGAGAGGATGTCCTTGGATGGACCGCGGAGGAGGATCGTGCACGCCTTGGGAGCGACGCACTCGTCCAGGAAGGTAAAGTACCTGCCCAACCCAGGAAAAACGAGCAAAGTGTGCGTCAATCTCCACCCGCGAGACAGAAAGAAAGAACGAGGAAGGAAGGGAGAAAACGCACTCGTCCCCAAGCTTCTCAATGTAGAACAGCCCGCAGCCAGTTCCGACGTCGACCTCCCGCAGGTCCTCGACCCGGTTGACGATCGTCGCTCCCGTCGCGCGCGCAATTCGGTTGTTGTCCGACTTTCGCACGCGGCGGATCGCGGTGATGTCGTTCTTGAGGAGGTAGTGCTGAGCCAGGTCTGGGACGCGAGAAGTGTGTTTGTAGACGACAAAGAAGAAAGGTCAGCACGGGTGAAGAGGAGAAAAGGGGAGAGGGGGAGAAAGTGAAAGAACGCACCAGAGACTCCCTTCTCGGTAAAGACGATGTCCGGCTTGAAAGCAGCAATATGGTCGCACATGATCTTAATCTGCTCCTCCTCAATCTCCAACACTTTGGCCCAATCCTCCTCCCGGGCAATCTCAATGTTCGTCTGACTCTCACCCTTCTTGTACTCCAACGGACAGTCCAGCAGAAGAATCCGGGGGTTGGCGATACGGCGTCGCATCTTGGGGTGGGTGACGTCCTTGTTGATCATCACTCCCTTGAGAACTCGACAGTCTTCGATCTCGCCTCCGGGGACTTTCTCCACACGGGCGTAACGCTTGAGGTCGATCGTCTTGGTGACCGTTGAGCTTCCACCCTCTTCCGCTTGGGCGACCGTCCTCACCGCATCCAGCGCGAGCGAACACATCAAGTCGGACCACCGCGAGGAAAACTTGGTGCCGATGGAAGTCTTAATCAGCGCCAGCATCTCGCTGTCGTCGGCCGTGTTGATCGGTCGAGAGATGTCGTCGATCGTTCGAAGGGCGATCTTGAGAGACTTCTTGTAGGCGCTGATGATTTGGACTGGGTGGAGGTTGCGTTCGAGCAAGGGGAGGGAGAAGGCGAGGATCTCTCCGGCTGCAAAAGAGACGGGCGACGTGAAAAGAGGAAGGAGGGGGACAAAAAAGAACGTCAGCTCTGGTTTTTTGCCTGTCTCCAGCTCTGATGCGTTCCTCGCCCTCCCGTTCGACCCTCTCCCAGCCATGAAGACGACCGGGGGACAAGGAGTGTCTGGAGAAAGAGCGAGAGATAGAGAAAGAAGGGGAACGCGTACCGAGAATGATGACGCTCGTCGTCCCGTCCCCCACTTCCTCGTCCTGCGTCCTGCTCAACTCAATCATACTCTTCGCCGCCGGATGCGCAACCTCAATCTCCCTCAAGATCGAATTCCCGTCGTTGGTGAGGACGATCCCTCCCATAGGGTCGAGGATCATCTTGAGCATTGCCTTTGGGCCAAGGCAGGTTCGGATGACGTCCGAGACGGTTTTGGAGGCGTGGATGTTGGCCGTTTGGGCTTTGCGGCCGGAGGTCCGCTCGGGACCGGTGTCTGGAGGGATGAAGAGGAGGAGGGAAGGGAGGGGTAACGCGAAGGGGATCAAGGTGGTCGGGGAGCGCGTTGGAGGCCGAGCAGGACAGAGACAGAGTGCGTTTGTCGAGGGATGAAAAGAAAGGAGGCGACCGTGTGTGATCCGAGGAGGACAGCGGCGAGGGAGAGGCGAGCAGGCGGCAAGGCGAGGCCGGACGGACGAAAGGACGAGGGACGGAGGCAAGAAAGTCAAGAGCAGAGGAAGGGAGATCAGTCAGACACGCGCCCTCTCAACCGATGAGACCTGGTTATGCAGCAAGCAGTGTGCAGACGTACTCATGACAAAGACGGGCATCTGCGACATCCTGGGCAGAAACTAGTCAGGGAGTAGGAAGGGGAGAAGGGTAGGGTGTATGCGGTCAAGATCAAAGGGCGTCGAACTCACGCCCATCCACGCGCACGACGCTTTACTTGAATCTCACACTTGAACTCATGCTTCTGTCTAAGTCTGTGGGCGGAGGTCGTACGCCAGCGCCGCCAGAAAAGTCAAGCCAGAGGACGACAACCCCGACGACCCTACTCGACTACTGTCGGCATCAAGAACATTTCAGTTCGGTCGCACGTCTCAGCCCTTCTCCGGTTCCCGAACTTCGTGTCCAGTGTCGCGGCCGCCTCCTCCTCGTTCTCCTCTTCCGTCGCCCCCCTCCTCCCTTCCGAGCGATGCGCCGTGCCTTCCTGACCGACGTCCGCCGGTCCTCGGTCGTCGACAGCAGAGGCCAGTCCAATCCCGCATCTCGGGAAGAGCTGCAGAGGAAAGCATGGGAGGAAGGACGACTTTGGGGAGAGGTGTTGAGCCCTCAACGACGCCCTCAGCTCGTCCGCCGCTTCTCCGCCCTTTTGCTCCTTCCTCCTGAGCCTTCCTCCCAGCCTTCTCTCCCTCTCCCTCCTCAGCCCCCACAGTACACTGATACTACTCCTCCGTCCCCTTTTCCTTTCCTTCTTCACTTCTGCAGGCCTTCCCTCCGTCCGTTCAATCGCCCACTCGCACTGGACCCCTACTGGACCGGCCCACTCGTCCAAAGCAGTCAAGTACGAGAACGCTCGCAAGGCCATCGAGGAGCGTAGCCGGATCGACCTGCCTGACGCCTACACCCGAGACGGTCGCGTTCGGGCTCCTAAACCCTCCTCTTCTTCCTCCTCTTCTACCTCGGACGAAAGCCCACGGTCGCTGTTCAAATCCCTCCCCTTCCGACCCTCGCTCAAAACCCAAACCCCAACGACCCTCTCAAAGTTCTTCCCCTCTGTTCCCCTCCCGCCCATCACACCCCAACCGATCGTCAAGCCTTCGAAACCCCGCGTTCTCGGTTCGCCGATGAAGAAGGCTGTCAAGCTCACTGGCAGGGTTCAGGGGGCGAGGGTTGACGCCGAGCAGTACGCTGATCGACTGCCCTTGGAGCGAACGACGCTTTGGACTGTTGCTGCTCGATTAGGGTTGACCGAGGGGAATTCGGTTGCGTCTGCTGCTGAAGTTGGAGTGAACGAGACGGTCTCGGTTGAGGAAGACATCGAAACCTCCATCCTCCAAGCTCTCACCCACCCGTCCTACTTCGACCCCTCGTCCTCCTCCTCCAACATCCTTCCCTCCTCCTCGGAAACTAAGAATTCCAATGCCCTCCTCTCCTCCTCTGGTCGAGTACTTCTCGATTACGTCCTCACCGAATTCTACGCCCGCAAATACCCCAACCTCCCTACCAACGCGCTGAAGCTGGTCGTCACGGCTTTGACGAACGCGCGGGCGTTGGCGGATGTGGGGTTAGAGTTTGGAGTGGGGTTGAGGCAAGGGTCGAAGGATTCCCAGAATGAGGATCTGGTGGATACGGGTGTTTCGCCTAGGTTTAGAAGGCATTCTTACGACGTGCGTTCCTCCCCCCCCCCCCTTTCCCTCTTTCTTCCTCCGACGAGTTTGCTGACATGTTTTTTATATGTGTTTTCCTGTCGAACAGCGACCCGCTACGAAGGAGGACCCGTCGTTGCACGTCGTTGCCCTCTCGGATGCTGTCCGCGCGCTCGTCGGGCTGGTGTACGAACGAAAGGTGCGCTCTCGCTCCCCCCCCCCCTTACACCTCTCCCCAACTTATCTCAACCTGCTCAAAGGGGAACTGACTCCCATACGATTCCTTCTCGCTCGCGCAATCGCAACACAGGGCATGGCCGCCGTCTCGCACCTGATCAACGGCCACTTCCTCTCCCGCTCCGTCGACCTGCCCAGCCTGATGCGCTACTCGAACCCTCTCGACATCCTCCGCTCAACCGTCGTCCGCTTTGGTCTCCCGCGACCTGTTGGACGAATCTTGGCCGAGAGCGGACGGGATACGGCTGTGCCTTACTTCCTTGTTGGGGTTTACTCGGGGGAGGTTAAGCTTGGGGAAGGGGTCGGAACGAGTTTGAAGATGGCTCAGCACAGGGTCAGTCTTTCCGCTTTCCTTTCCTCCCGTCCCTTTTCATTCTCCCAGAGTCTAGTAGACTGACAAGCTCCCAAAATGCGTGTTTGATTTCAAGGCGGCGACGAACGCCCTCCACGGGCTCTACCTCGCCCAAGGTCCCCGCCCGATCCTCTCCGTAGGCTCCTTCGCGTCCCACCCTCTGTCGGATGCACCCCTCTACTCGCTCGAGCGACGGTACGCCTCGCTTGCGCAGGAGGTGGGAGAAGTCGAGAGCGTCGACTTCCACTCTGGACGAAAACCTTCCAAGGACCCTATGGGCTACGTGTTCGACGCGCTCGACGCCTCAACGGACCGAGAGGTAAAGGCAGCGGCCAAGCAGAAGACGGTCGTTTTGCCCCGTACGGTCGACCAAGACCGGCAGACGGGGGACGAGTTGCATGTCAAGTTGGAGAGGCCGGCGAACATGAACAAGGGTGGGGGCCACGCGGCGAGGAGGACGATTGGGCAGCCTGTCGAGTTGGGGGCGGAGAGCGCATGAAGACGAAATCAAGATGAAAACCTCTTTTGAAGGACTCTCTGTCTCTCTCTCGCTCGGTGTGCGAATGGCTTTACCTCAAGGACCTTTGAACAGAAGGGAGAGAAGAGAAGGAGAAGTGCCTGCCCGACCGTTCTTTATCAACTCACTCCCCCCCATTCCCCCTGCAGTCGGACTTCCACCTCAGACTTCTCGCTGCGTTTCGCAAGTGACTTGATCTTGGCAGCCTGTGAGAAGAAGAAAAAAACCCGGAGATGTGCCTCGCGGTGTGTTGTCGAATGGGTCCGACTCGACTTGCGCTCTGACCCTCCTTCGTCCTCGACCTCGACCCTCTCCTTCCCATCGAACCAAATCCCCCCAGAAACGTATCAGTTGGTTACCCAGCAGACCTCAGCACCTGCTCAGCTCCTGCAGACCGCTCTCGGACGTCCACTTCGGCCCTTCATCAACGCGCAGTCGGTCCAAACTCGACCTCATCTCTCCTCCGCCCATCACCTCTGGCCCCCCTCGCCCAGTCTACCTCTCCCAAAGACCATGTCCTGGTTAACGCTCCCCCGGGAGGTTCAGAGGCTCGTCTTCGAAGCAGCGGCTGAGGAGAGCCAGTGTTAGAGGGAAAGATGAAGGATCCTCTCGACGACTCAAGACGTCGGCGGCGGCGGCGATGACTATGAGTCTGGTGTCGACGCAGTGGCGGGTGCGCCCTACTTCCTTGGGCAGAAGACTGTATCGCTGGCTGACTCTCCCTCTCTTTGTGCTCGCATTTTGTGCAGGACGACGTCATGCCATTCCTATACGAACAGGTACACTTCGAAGACAAGGCCGGCCTCTCGAGCCAGAACGACAATGTGAGCCTCCACCATCCTCTTGCACCTCGCTTCACTGATTCTCTACTTTGTTGCGGCAGTCTCTCCTGAAGAAGCTAGTCTCATCAAGCTTGGTCCCGCTCGACAGCTCGTCCGACTTCTGACGGTTGACAGCACTTCGACCAGCTGGAGCCGGAGGATCCTCCAGATGATCGCGTCTTTCCCGTCCCTGATGCACCTGGAGGGTCTTCCTTGCCCCTGCCGACCAAAGAGCAAGAACTACCGCCTCCATCGTTTATCACTGGTCTACGATCTCTCGACATTTACTTCAGCATCGGGTCCGGCTTCGGGCTAGATCTGAGCCAGGCCCAAGCCTTTGGACTTACATCGACCCGTCGACCCTTACCTCCTTTTCATTCTCCGGCCCCGACTTCCTCACTTCCCCTCAGCTCGAGGCAGGCTTCCTGGACGCCCTTCCCAACGTCCAAGACGTTCGGATCCGTGTCTCCTTCTGGGAAACGGACAAGCTCGACACCGCCAATCAGATTGAAGAAGCCCTCGTCGATTTCCTTTCCACCAACGGATCTCGAATCAAGCGGCTTCATCTCCACTTCAGCGGCCCAGAGGAGTCTACGGACTATCCCTTCAATCTTATTTTCGACTTCCCCCCGAACATCGAGTTCCTCAGCATGTCGAATATGTCCCTTTTCCAAAGCCCCTTTCCTCCCCTTCCGAACCTGCCGACGCTGTACCCCAGAAATAAGAAGGCCTACCAAGGGTGGGAGTATTATGAGCTCCCTACCTGGTGTTCAGGGCCTCCTCGACTTCAGTCAACTCTCACCCACCTCGCCGGCTCTTCGGTCCCTGTCGTTGGTTTTCGACTTTGGACGAGCCAGAAGCTTCCTCGACTCGCTGAGCTGGGAGACTGGTCGACCGATTGGGAGGCTCAGAGCCGGATGGCCAACGTCCATGCTTGCTTCGTCGGTCACACGCTGGCCCAGGTAAGGGCCTGTCGTTTGTCGTCAGGCACGGACTGAGGTACCGTCCTTCGTTCGACGATTGACTCTCCGTCAGACCTTTCGACTCTTCGCCCCTTCCTCTCTCCACTGCTCGCCCCTCCGCCTCTGGCCTACGTCCTCTCTTGTGATTGATAACCCCTTCACCTCCTCTGCTCGAACACCTACCTCTCCAGACAAGCAACTTCTTCTCGCTCCTTTCTTTCCGGGCCCTCTCTCGACATCTAGCCTCTTCGCCCGCTTTGATTGATGAACTTCGACACTCCTCTCTTGCCCTTGAGCACTCCCTTTGCTCTCGCTTGTCCTCCTTCAGTCGCGCAGCTGGAGGGACGGTCCTTGCGCCCGTTTGCCCTCTGTCAGCCCACCTCTTTTTAGATTCGAAGAAGAAGATCATTCATCAAGCGAAGGCAAAGCGAAACGCCCAACAGGGCGGCGCGAGAAACGAAGGACGGCAACAAGTGTCCTGACAGGAGCGAGC